>BOPP01000029.1:9085363-9120186 GCA_017312745.1 Gryllus bimaculatus
AATATCATGTCCAAAATGACTGGATTTGATATTATGTAATTTTTGGAGACTTACAAAATTCCAGTTTGGTAACTATGTTTGGTTCTAAAATAAACACTACACACTTTCCCTATCTAGTAAATAATTGAGGAAACTTTTGTGTTTTGAGGCGCGAAAATTTTGACCAACATTATCTTCACTATACATAATCGTATGTATCGTTTATTTTCAAATTCAATCTTTAGTACAATAACTTCAATTTATACACACATGAATTATGATTTCTCTAGTATAAGTATATATAGTGCTTCTCTTTTCCCTCCATTCCTTGCACATTTTGGTTCCAGTGTTCTCACTTCTCCCCTCGCATTTCCTTCGCTCACAAACGTAAAACAGGCGTTTGTTTAGGTAAGTTTTATCCTCCCACGGTCTCAGCAAGCTCTTCGAGAGGCATCCGTCTGCTTTGCCGAAATTTTTGCGTTTTACGCGCGCGAGGTAGGTGAAAAAGCTGCCTGCAGATCCCTTGACATCCCTCTTGCCTCTCAAGAGACGAATTAATTGCCAAGGAACGTCGTTTAATCTTCGCGGCAGCCCTGTGGGGAAATCCCATCGAGGACGGCGAGCGGGTAGGCCGGCCGGCGCGCCGACAGAGGCAGGCCAGCCGGCGCCCCACCGCCCTCGCCCACCCGCCGCCACCATCGCCGCCACCGCACCATTACCCCTACCGACCGCTAACACCACCCCCAACACCCCCAACTCACCACTGCCACCGCCACTGCCCCACCAACCACCACCCCACCACCCCACCCCACCCACCACCCCCACCACTTACTCCACCGCTCACCGGCACCGCTGCCGCCCGCCACCCGTCAGTGTCACCTCCTCCCCCACCACCACCACCGCCATCACCACTCCACTCCGCCACCACCTCCGCCGCCACCTCCGCCACCACTTCAGCCACCACCTCCGCCACCAACTTCACCACTACCACCTGCACCACCACATTTATCATCACCGCCACCGCCACTACTACTACTACCACCACCACCACCACCACCTCCATCGTCACCACAACCGCCGCCGCACGCTCGACCCGCCCGGGCCGGGCGCTCCCATCCGCTCAAGTGCTCGCGCTAAAAGGATGAGCCCCTCCGGGAGGGCCCGGAATGTGTCCGCCGGCCGGCTGAATGGTTGTCGCTCAATTGTTGGTCGAGCCCATGAAGGAAATTCTCCGCAGTCGACCACACGAGTTGTTTGGAGAGATTTCGCCTACAAGGAAGAGAAAAACCTGCCCGCGGCCTTGGTAGGCGAGTAAAAGGGAAAAGAACGTTATTAATCACAGGCAAAGAAAATGTGAGAATTCTCATAAAAAAAATAAAACTATTAAAAGATTTTTTAATAATTCAATCAACTGAGCAACTAAGTAAGAGGTTGACGTCAAAACCATTGTTCTTTTTAACTGAATAGGAATACACTTTGTAATCTGCCTGAGAAGATACGGAGTAAGCCTTTTGGAAGATTTTAATATTATTGGAAAGAAATGTTAATCCGTACTTGAGCGGTAGAGAAAATTTACACTGCACTAATATTTGTAAAGCGAAGATACGAAATGTAGTTCCATTAATAAAATATATTTCTATTTCACTTTTTGTCCTAGTGTCAAATAAACATAAAAATTAATACTTAAACAAAAGTCTACAATGCATAAAAGCAAAGAATTGGCAAATATATTTGATTTACACATGGAACAAATTATCTCAATACCACATACTCAAATTCTCCTTTTCTTCCCTGTCATCATTTCTTCAATCTATGTGCACTTCATTAATAATTTCTATCCATTACGAGTTTAAATAAAATGTTTAATTTCACATTAATTACAGCTCTTGCGGACGAATCTTGCATCCAAACCTGTATACTACACTATCACTCTAGCCAATCTTTTCTAAATTTCTACATATCTGTCTGTTTTGAATCCTGAATTTGTCATTGCTTTCTGAGACATCTTTTTTTTATTTCTGTATTTGTGAGTTATCTCTCATTATCGAGCCTTTTGACTAGACAAATCATTTTAGTTTTCGTTTTTCCATTTTATCTTCAATTAATTTTTGTTCCTGCATTCGCTTCATAATTTCATTATTTATTGTGATCAAAAACTGCTTAAAAATTTGTTGTAGCCTGAATGTTTTGTCTCTATTTTTCCCAGTTTCCTTTCTAAGCCATATAGCGCTGTACTATGTATAATAGTGTCAAAACGTTTTTTGACATATCTAGATATTTATTTTCCCTAGAGCAGCTAGTTTTACTTCCTAATTGATTCTCGTCTTTGTGTAATCTTCAAAATATTTTCTGGAACTCATTTATTCGAATACAATTATTTCAAAATATTTAAATCCATGACTTGATTCTATATTATCTCCATTAACTTGTATATTATTCCTCTTATTCACTCCCAATGCCATACACTTTTTTGCGGAAATTTATATCTGCTTATATTTAATTCTGCTTTTTGTGTGTTTCATTAAGCTTTAGAGTCACATTTCCCATGCCCACTCATCATTGCGCAATATCATCTGGTCGTCGGCAAATAATAATCCATGAAGGCATTTTTTATCAATGTAGTACATTTCCATTTCTCAATATTTATTTTGCTATTTTTTTTTAAAAATTTCATGTAGGTAAATCTCAAACAAAGTAGGTGATAAATAACAGCCTTTTCTCAGCCCCTAACCTTATGTTGTTTCAAATGACCTCAAATTCATTACCCATTTTTACGCTTGTTTCTTAATTCACATAACAAACATTTTCTGCATCTATATATTCGGCGCTGATACCAATATTTTACAGAATTCGAAAGAACCTTCCTAATGGGAGTACGATTAGATTTTTTCCATGACAATAAACACAAGATGAGTCACTTTATTCTTACTAATCTTTTCTCTAGCGTTTGCTTTAAGCCTAAGCACTGGGTCGGTACGGCATAGACAGACGGGACGGACGAGATTTTTCAAAAGTTGATTACATTGATTTCCAAAACGGTCCGCACCTTCCGTCATTTGTAAAAAGTCCGAAGAAAAGATCGTCTGGACATTCTGAAGTGCCGATGACGTCATCGGCATGGTCGGATGTGTCGTTTCACTTGTGAGGTTATGTGAGCGTGTGAAGCGATCACGAATGCGTCCATTTTATTTAGAATCAGAATTATCTAGAGATGTACAGCGTGATATTCAGTTTTATTTAATGTATTACCTTGTTAGGAGGTGTAATTTAATTGGCTAGCTATAATATATAAATCAGGAAGTAGCATTTGCGAAATTTAAATTTGTAGGTAGTTTTAAGAAGCTTAGCAGTGTTAGGGAAACTTGATTCATTTGTGACGGTGAATAAATATGTCATGTTTTGGAATGATTTATTAGTTTATTAATCAATGTAATGTTTTATGTGTCTTTCGTATATTATAGAGCCGATTATTTTCGTAAGTTTCTAAATAAAGTAATGGAATAATGAGTCCGTCCCTTAACGAAATTTAATTGTGTTACAAACATATTTATTTGTATCTTATATTTTTCCAAATATCCAATTCAGCTTCAAATTTATCGTGAGACCTCCTGAAGAACTGAACTATTTTTTCATCTTCCACCAGTTCGGAATGCAATACGTGAAATTTCTCTTTTGCAATTATCGTTGTGTTTAAAAGAGAAGAGAATTTAAACTTTATTCGACTCCTTGCCTAATTTCCCCCATCTGCTTTTAAAAATCAATCCAATGCGATTGCTTCTTTACTTAAATAATGAAGCCGTCGCGCACAATACAAGACACGATACTGAGTGCTCAAAAGTGTCTGAAGTGTCCGTGCCGTCCCGTCCTGGTGCGCCGCGCGGCTCACACAAAACCTACCGTCCGTCCGTGTCGTACCAATCCAGTGCGCGCGTAGCTTTACATTAAAAATGTCGATAAAACTTCTATCAATTATAAAATAACTTTTTTTCTTCTTCTGTGTTGATTTCCCCATCCAATCTCTAATTTAAAATTCGCCCTTATACATAATATTCGTATTGCTTACGCGGATTCGACTAGACAATGTTCTTTAGCACATCGGAAAAACTTGGTGACGGGGCTAGTTTAGGCAACCACCTTGACTTTTGCGTATTACAGGTTGCCTATACTTCATTCCCACCCGTTGCTGTTCTGGCGACTTAAGAATTTTGGAGAATGTCAGAGAACCGACGCATATGTTCAATATACATAAGTTCTCAAAAAATTGTCTTTCCATTAAATAAATGAACACAAATAAGTCAAATTCTAGTGAGCAAGCTTACTGTCAGTAAATCATTAAAACCAGTTCATGGGCAATCGGAAAAACACATACAATGTATACAGCGAAGCGAACTCCACATTTTAATTGGATTAGGTGGTTTAGGGCGTCAACTGATGTCACTGCAGTGTCTCTGACCGGAGAGGACCTAGGGATCAAGTCCCGACGGTGGTAGGATATTCGGTTCTAGCTCGGTAGCTAGGTCGAATTCGGCCGATGTCCGAATTCTAGCGACATGTCGCTCTGATTTGTAGTGTCTCGTGTTTTTTCCCATCAACGCCAGGCGAACGTCGGAGCAGCACCCTAACAAACGGGCTAAGACCCGCGCGCGATCATTCCATCTTCTTTCTTGTCCTATCCTCACCACTTACACACACACTAACATGCAATACTCTACCACACATGCCGGGAGACGGAGTGGAAGCTCAGAGCTTGTCCCGGTAGGGGCGCTGCCCCGCTAGGGGAGATGCCTGGTTGGGGAAAATCTCGCAAATTGACGCATAGGTCGGCGCTGTACCTTGCCATCCCGCAGCGGAAGATCACCGCCATCTTCTCTTTATCGCGATACAATCATAAACTTCATTTACGGATCTAATAACCTTATTTGACGCGGCCGGAATCGCTTATCAATCAATCCACATTTTAACTTTTTTTTCAAATTTAATTTGTAAATCGTTCACATTTCATCTAGTATTATTAACCTATCCATATTCAAAAAGAGAGCAGTGGGATGGCCTAACTCTTGTTAATTAACCCTATGTTTATTAATTCCTATATATTATTAACCCTAAATTTATTAATTTCAGAGAAAAAAAACATTAATTAATCAAAGTGCAATCGCGAACAGCATGGAAGTGTTAGCACTATTTGTAGTTGTGGTGCCTCGTTGGCAGGGGGCGCATCCAGGGCGGCGGAGACATCAACACGGCGCTGGGCCTGCTCCCGGACAAGCTCAAGACGGAGCTGGCGCTGCACGTCAACCTGAGTGTGCTCAAGAAGGTCAGTCTCAGCCCCCTTATTTATTACGTTTTTACTCTTTTTTTCATTTATTTATTTATTTTTTTACTCTTTCCAGTCAAGGTAGCTCACACAAAAAGTATAGAATATATATCGTCTTTGAGTAAAAGTAATATTATTCTGATTTTGCTACTTCAATTGCAAAATTTGATTATGATGCATTTCATCTTTTTCTTTGGCTTCTCCTTTCATATATAGCGTTTTAACTACTAAACCAATGCAGCTTTCTGAATGAAATTTGTTTCCAAAGGTCGTTTTTTATATCCGCTTGAAACTTATTTTGTAAAGCGATAAATTGTTGGCGTGGTGGTATGTCTGTGTGCTTCTGTCAACTATTACCATTTTCTCTTTTTATTCCTTGTTTGCATGTAAATGTATTTCCATAAAATTCATATCTATCCATTTAATTTTTCAAAACAGGGTTAACGCTATGGAAAGAAGTACCATCATAAAATAGTTTATTTTTATATCCTCGGTGGATTTTTGCTTCAGGTACATTTCACCAAATTTCATATATTTATTAAAACATCCGCAGTTTACTCAAATGTGCGATCTTTAAAAGTCCTGCCCTGAAAAGTAGGTAAATTAGGGAAAATAAAGGGAAAAGTAGGGACTTATTTATTCTGCATACTAAACTAATAAAATTATTAAATGTAATGCATAGACAAAATAGTATTTTTACTAAACAATTTCAAAAGCTAGAATTCATTTGTAAAGTGAACAATTGAAATTTTTAATTTGTTTTATTTTATTTATTATTTTTATTTAATTTATTATTACTTACATAGTAATTAACATGTTGGTAATACATATTTTGTGTAATGTTTTCATTTCCCCTAGTTTACGCGTTTAAATTACTGGTAGATTTGTAGGTGCTATTTCACGAGAACAATTACCACTAAACGTACAGAATTTCGTTAATTTCTTTTTCTCTTCAAAGCAAATGACATGCTTTATTTTTAAGCTTTTGTGTGTAACATGTTGTTAGGAGATTATTATGATTGTTTTGGAAAATTCATTCATGTCATTATAATTAGCACTAGTTCCGGTGGCGGTTTTAGAGAAATTGCGATAAATTGATCAGGCAAACAGATGTCGTGATAGTAGTAACCTGTTAAGCGTACTAGCAATGATCATTGTTGCATTATTTTCTCTTTTATATTATGCGTTTATATACGTTTCTTCTTGTATGACTCCTTGCTCTGGGGATCTATGTAAAGCAGATGGATGTGGCGTATATACTCGTGCTTTCAATGGCTTGTTGATCACAGACCTACGTGAAGAAATTTTCTGTGCGACGCCGAGACCAGGGACCGTTTACAAAATAATTGGAGAGACCACGTAGTACCATTCTGAATGTCACGTTGTATAAAGGTTTCCCGAAGCCATTTAACCGCCCCAAGTGGTCAAGGAGGTGCAATGGCAGAGAACAGCACCCCGAGAGGTAACCGCCCGCCCCCTCTGCCTCACTGCATCACCACAACCGTGGACCCCCGCTTAAGTGGCTTTCCGCAGCGCCGTATTGCTTTTGCCGAGAGCGGAATGAAATGCGTATTTTAAAGGTTACGATGCCCATCTTCAGTAACTTCATTTAAGCAGCCTCTCTCTCATTTAATTATCCCGGCTGCCGCGTTGGATCTTCCGCCCTATCGATTGTCGGAGCGGCGGCGGCGGCGGCGTCGTCGTCCTCCTCTCGCCCTCCGCCGTCCTCTCCCGTCCTCTCCCAGGCTCCTCCGACTGCTCTTCTCAGCCGGCCCCTCTGCGTCTACAAGGACACCCCGAGCAAGGCGCCACGAGGCTAGAGCTGGAAGCGCGGCCTCGCTAATTCCTCGGGCACCTTGCAAGTTCAAGGCAGAATTCTCTAGAGACCAGGCACTCCGTAGCGCACGCGTTTTAGTTCGTAGAGCAGTTTGATCATTACAGAACATCTGCAACCAACTTTAATAATCATTGTGGATTTCAAGCAAAAAAAACGCCCTGCCACTTATTTTTAGTTGGAAATACTTGCTAATTAATTGTAATGAGTTATTTTACATTCTTCACTTACGCACGCTCATCACGCAAACAGCGACGATTGTCAGAGCCGTCTACGATTCACAGACTGTTGCAATGGAAAATACAATTATTTCTTCACCCCGCAGCCGGCGACAAAAAAGCTCTAATTTCTGAACGCTTTTATTTTGTTAAATCGCAATAAATCCTAATAGACAGCGGATAGTTGTCTCTAGTGAATTATATTGATGCAAATTTGCGTAAAAAACATAACAAAAAGTCGTGTAGCTCATCTACCGTGTTAAATTTCAAAAGAGAAATTTATGTTGTTTGCATTCATTTCAACTCCTAGTTTCATTTTGTGGTGGGTAAGTCAGGGCACTCGATAGTTTATTTCTTGTTGTGGCCACTGAGTTACTCTGTTGTGAATTTTACTTGAATGTATTTTGAGCAATACTAACCACAAAACGTGAGGTATGGCTGTGGAAGGCATGATGTATGAATAGCTCTAGTTGTTTTATACACTACTATGCATCAGAGTTCATTATAGCCCTTTTTGTGTCACTAACGCAATGTTTCTTAATCCTATACCCTGTAAACCAATGAAAGCTGTAAAAACCTCTTTATTTGAAATAATATTATGCTTACATTGCAGAACGTCAAGATTACTGCACCAATGTTTTACTAGAAAATTATTGTATTTTAAAGTAGTTAACACATAATTAATACGTACGAAATTACAATCTATGATGGTGTACTCAGAACTTACAAAGGTACATAATTTCGTTACTCATGAGAAGATCTTTATATTTCTTTAACTTTTAAATACAATATTGTATATCTCTTTTATGTTCTTTGTAGAGCTCGTTGTTGTAGGTTTGACCGCAGTTTATTACTACTAAGATACAATGTCCCTAATAAGTGAAACGAAGAAATTCTTTCATAATGACATTTTAAAACTGGCGCAGGCCGCTAAGGCTAACACACCAAAAGATTTCGCTCTAACAATACAAGATATTTACAAACTTTCAGGATTCTCGTTTTATAGATTGAGCTAAACAACAGGAAAGGAAAGGCTACACATCCATGCTCAAAACAGGCATCTAACATTTCCCTTTAACGTAAGCATTTACTCTCATCGTTACCAGGAACAACTAAAAAAATGTTAGAAATTTTTCCAGATCATGGCCATCGTAAATCGTCCAATATGATGTCCCATAAAAGTCAGTAAGGGCGAACGCTTATGACTTCGACGAGAGAACAATATACTAGTTGCCACTGGCCGAAGATAAATCAATACATATTTACCTTCAGATTACTTCTGATACAACCCAATATGACGAGATCGTCCTAGACTTTTTAAGAAGATCTCTCATAACGGAACGTGAACTTTCCACGAAACATCAGAAATTAGTGAATTGCTACGTTTTTGTCGGAGCCTGTAGACCTTTTTAAATGACTTTTCCAGCCGCCGCGTACTTTAAAATTCCATCTGCTTCAAAAGGTGCCCTGCGGGCAAGAACAGTAGAGCGAGTAATTAAAGAAAGAAAAGAAGAGAATTCGGATTTTTCACAACTGCTATTGCGCTTAAGATTTACGGGGGAACAAATGGCAGTGTACCCGTTGACGAAACAAATCCTGAAAGCTTTCACAAGCTCACAAATAGAGGGTGTTTTTAAAGTTGCTTCATTACAATTGCATGCATACCTAATTCAGTGCAGAATTTGTGTAGCAAAAATACTGAAAATAAAAAAGTGTATGACTTTATTATAATTATATTTCCGTGTTATTACACTTGTTTTCCCTAGGATTGATGCATTTATTGTAGGTGCAAATCGTGTTTCAAGTAAGTGTACTTCACGCTTATTTTAAGACCTCTTTTCGTAATGGTATTCCTTTCCATTAAGTTTCGTTTTTATAAAATCGTTAGAGAATTATCCAGTACATAATAAGGGCCCGAACTTATTTTATAATGTAGAAAGTTACAAAACAGTTATGAAGCTAGTTTGTAAGAAACATCAGCATTTAGGAACGTTCATATATCTCGTAATTTAATTTTATATTATTTAGTAATTGCAACAAGGAAACAACAATACTGAGATTTAACATTGGTGTATAGTAAACACTGCGTGCCTTGTATTATTCTCTGAGGAGAAACAATTCAACAGATTGTGGGACATAAGCTGGAACTTGAGCCTCGTGGCTAGCTGTTGGCCAGCGAGCTCGCTTTCCATTACGCGGCTCCGGGTTCGATTGCCGGTGAGGCAAGATTATAGTGTGCGTTTTCCTTGCAATATCCCAGTAAACGTTGCTGTGTGACGATGAGAAAATTCATTTCTCGGGTTGAGAAGTCCGGAATAAGGAGTGGAGATGTCTACGTGCTAACCACACGCCCCCTTGACCCACGGCCGCGAGGCAGGGACGTCGCCGGAACGCCTGAGCCCGTTCGCGTGCTGTCGCGCCAAGTACATACTTTCATATAAGCTCAAAATCAGAGAGTCACTTTTCATTAAATGCCCTGTTTGTTTTAAAATCAATGCACTTGTAACATCTTTGAATATTATATATTATTGTGGACACTAGTTTGTTACCTTATCCTTTAATGATGAATTATTCTAGGGGCTTATAAATATTAGAGACAGAAAATTATCAAATGCAATTCATGTACAAACGTATGAATTATTTTAATGACTATTTGGGGTTCGCGTCATTGTCATTCTCGTCATTATATTCTTTTCTGAAAATGATTCTCATTGCTAATGGTCGATAAACGTTTGGTAGAAAGAAAATCTTAGTGCGTGAAGCGTTAAAATTATCTCCTCTTGTTGTAGCACATAATGACGTTCAATGGGCTAAGCGTTGGTTTTTAGCTTTGCTCTTTTATACGAGATAGTCTAACAGAAAGCTACATCACAAGCAGTTTACAGATACTGTTTAATTGTTCAAAAATCAACGGCTGATAAATTTCACAAAAATGTACAAAGAATGTTCCCATTCTACAAAATGAAACGTGTCACGTGATCTCACGTGTACGTTTCGCTTGCTCAAATATCGCTCGAATTTAAATCGAATGAATGTTTGCAGCACCCATTTTATATGCAGTAAAGATAATTTACATTGATGAAAACGACTGAAAATTGCATATTCTGTAGAGAATGATAAGCGAAATGAATACAGAATACCATTATCTCGCCCAACCGTGCACTTTCCCCGCATGTACTACGAGAAAAATGTAACTCTCATAATATTAGAGTCGATGTGAATTGAAATAAATGACTTTACCATGATGGCTTTTTGGTACAATAAGTGTATTACATTCTGGCGTCAAAACATTTTTTCGTGTGGAAAAAAATATATGTTTATTAAGTCGGAATGTTTGTATCTCCCCCTATCGTATAATTAAAATACGACTTAGGACTAGGTATAGCACAGAACGCGAGGCTATGGAACTAATACTAGTTATTGCTGGAACCAATAACTGTTAATGCTGATATTACTTTAACAGGATTTATATAATTTAAAGAACTAGTGTTCCTACTTTCTGTAACAAAATTACGTCGTGAAAGATGGTTATTGCAAATCATTTTGTGAGAAGGCAAAATAGTTAAATAAGAATAAACTATTATTCAACTAATACACTTGTATTTTTACACTCGTATTATAGTTGGACGTATTTGTGGACGTAGTGGAATGTATTTCAAAATAAAATAATTTAAGAAAGCCCGAGAAAAAATTCAAAATTTTCAAAATATGGATCAATCGTTTTCTTTAAAATTTTGATGTTGAATAGTGGCAAGGACGTTTGAGAGAATGGTAAGAGTAAAGGTTTCATTTTCGATGAAAACCCTGTTTTTTTCTAAAATTGCAAATATTTAAACATTTTCAGCGCCTTTCTTCAATTACAATTTGAAGATATTTTTTTATTAATGAAATGTGGCCATCAAAAACAGTTCTTCAAAAGAGCTCACGTTCAATATTTCGAAAATATGAGTATTTTTTGCGTAATTTTAGATGAAACACAGACACTTTTAAAACCATTTTAAACAACTTTTTCAGACATGGCTTCAAATTTTGTCTTTCATGTTTATCCTCGTATGTAGCAAATAACTGTAAATATATGTATATTTTCTTATAATGATAATTGTAAATCAGATTTTGATCGCTTATGACTAAAAAGTTGCAGAGCGATCTAAAATAAAATAAAATAAAATAAAGAATAAAAACTGTAAATATAGTGGTACTGGTCCTACTTTCGACGCACTATGCATTTTTAAAAATTCCAAAAAAAACTTCGGAATTGGAAATTTGAATTTAGCTTCATATAAGGCGTTGCCAGTTCAGAAAAAAGCCACACAGAGGTTTCAAAAATTCTACAAATTCATCCCATTATTGTCGGTCATGATGATTGTATGATGTAGATAATATTTTTATGAAAAGAAATAGATTGAAGGAAGGTAATAACTTTTAACGTAAAACTAAAACACACTTCTATATTTTAAGAAGTTTTAATCGTTGATTATAGATTTAAAAATTGAAAGCTCACTTCAAAAGTAACGAAGATAGGCTCATGTAAAATTATTCTTCCTTTTTTGTATTATATTCTGTAAATACTACATAAATAAATTAAAAATTTATTCATGCTTTGCTTCATTTCTAAAAGTAAGAAATAACCACTTTTCCTGACAATGAAAATAAATGCCGATAAGCACGAGAGACTATTCGTTTGAATTAGACTTTAACAAGTTATAACTGAGTTTTAGTACGGCAGATATTACAATATTTAAACACAAAGAAATTATTTTCAGTCATGCGAGAATGTACATGCTGCTGTAGCACCTCTAGTTTCATAATGAAATATTTTCTTTAAAGATACCCTGCTACTCGTATTTGTGGCATTTGAAAACCAAGAAGGGAACATACTATTTCAATCAAGTTAATTCCACATAAAAAATATCACTATATAAATGATTATATTTACAGTACTGTAGCTGCTTGAGTATATAGTACGGTGTGAAACCGCCACGCGCTATCGTCAGAGCCTCTAAACATCGTGGCATGAATTCAAAGAGAGCTTGGACATGCGGCGGTTGAACACACTACCACGGTGTTTCTGTGCGTGACCTCAATGCATCAACAGTGGCTTGCAGGAGAACCTAAAAGAATAAGTTGTCGACCGATCATATCCCATCGCGGGTTACATGACAGATGAACGTGCAGGCCAGCGAAGCAATGATACCCGTTGTTCTTCGCAGAAAGCTTGGACATTCCTCGCAACATGCAGTTGAGTATTGTCCTGCTGAATTATCGCATATTGAGCTGCTTGCAGGAGGGGCAGTAACTGAGGCCCTAAAACCTCCCTGATGTAGCGGTTGCAGTTCAAATTGCCCTCAATACGTATGACGCAATATCGCACATTGTAGTCAATGGCGCCTCAAACCATCACACTTGGCGTTTGGCCGCTATGGCATGGAACAATGCAGGCTGGCTGATTACGACACCCACGATAGCGTCGAACCCGTACTTGGCCATCGCTGTAGCACAACTTGAAGCGGGATTTGCCTTAAAACAGTACATTTTGCCTCTCAGCAGACAAGAAAACACGTTCACGTGCACATTCTGAGGCGTTGGTGGTTTCTGGTTAAGGGAAACCAGTGGTATGCGTGCTACCAGTTCAGCCCTCAACAGACAGCGTCGAACTGTCGATGCAGACATGACCACATCCGTTGCATTGCTCTAAATTCGGGTCAACGCTGAGAACGACGCCGTTCTATCGGTTACGGTCAATCGGACGATGGCGGTCATCTCGTGCTGTGGTCATTTTGATCAGTACCCACTCGTTGGTGTGAACGACCCTCCTCTATCCATTGGTGCCACAGATGCGTCATTGTCGTATCAGCGCGCCCCGATTGCACCGCAATGTCTCGGAACGACAAACTTGATTCCCACAGACCTACCATTCTGCTCCGATCGAACTCACTCAGATGCTGATATTGCGCCCTTTGGTGTCGACGAGGCATCCGGCACTTGCTTGCACGTTCCCACGTGTTTTGATGGCTATACAGCGTATGGCATAACACTGACCTGAAGTGTCACACAAAGAACAGCTGCCAGGCCAACGTACACGCCATCTGTATGTAAATTTAATCACTTCTTATGGATACATTGTTCAATACATCGTCCTATTTTAAGTGATTTTGACCATTCCTTCTGGGTGTTTTGCTTGACTTGTTTCGAGAACTGATTCATTCTCATCTCAAGCTGTTATGGTTAAGAAGTTTGATTTATTACATGTATAAAAATAATTATAAATTTGTACAAAGTACATAATTAAAGCACGTCTAGTTTTTCGCTGATACGTTTTTGTTATTTACTTATTTTGCCATTGTCTTTGATTAATATAACATTTTTTGATTATTTTGGTTTAACTTTCTTGGAGCCGTTTGCGTGTTTTTCTTTATAAATTTGAATCAATTTCCGAGAAAATGTCTTTTCAGCGTTTCGGAAAATGCGTAATGTTGAGAAGAGGGTGTGTCAGTAGCGGAGAGCTAGCCTAGACTATAGAGATTATAAAACTAACTATTGGGACAAAGTGTATCATTTTGTAGCACCATTTGTTTATTCATAGCGTGCAACGGTTCCTCTGGTTCCATGGTGTGTCTATGATAGTGTTCAGAAATACCAAAATGCGTTACTTATGTTTGAGATATCTTTGAAAGAAATGAATGCTGTAGTAGTTATATTTTCTCCAAATCATTACAGATCTGCGTTTCACAAGAGAAAGATGAGAATATGTTCCCGTATATATCTTTGTGTGCTTTACGAAGTGACATATTTTGGACTTTTGCTATTTTACAGTGTACTGACTAAGAATACAAGTTGCGGTGTGGTCATGTATCAAAGTTACTCCAAATTTACTCACAACAAATTTTGCTTTATAGTAATATATTAATTAAGGTTGATTGCCATTTATCTCCGCTTCATATCTGTAGAAGCTGTTAGTTGTTAGACTTCGAGCTGGTAACTCCATGTACTTGAAACTTTGGAAAACAACACTAATGAAGCTAGCTCCTTTACAAAATTACGACCTTATGAAGCAATTCCCTTAACCACTAACCTGGAGAGACTTCTATGTCTGTGATTGTAAGCGATTCTCTAGTAAACCCTAATATTATGCTGTATTTCTCAAAGAGGAAAGCTACAACCTCTTTCAGAGATTCCTAAGCGACATAAATCGATTAAATTACTTGTACACATGCGGTTCAAGAGCAAAACGCCCTGAAAACGCTTCCGTAATAGCTCAAGTGAAACATTTTCGATTTTTTCAGATTTAAGTTTTTTGCTTAGGCATTGGAAAGGATAAAACGTAATATGTAAGAAAGAGCCTTGCCCTAATGGACATTTAAAATTCAATGAAGCTTTCAACGGCAATCAGAAACGTTTCCTTCATATCGCTGAAATCCATCATATATTTTAATTAAAATCAACATTCAGAATTACAAGTTGTATAAATGACTGCCGAATACCCAAGCGCCTGTACTAATTAATTTAATTACGTCATTTCAATTAACAAATAAGGAATATAAATTGTAATAAAATGGACAATATCGTGAAAAATGAAAAATAATAATGCTATAGTATGAACATCTCCAGATAGTTAAATCTTCTAGAAAATACATAAAATAAAACATTCCTTATATGTTTATTTTAATGTTTTCCTGGCACTTTATGCAACCAGATTTCCAGTTTTTGTTTCTGCTGCTTTTCTGCTCATTTATTTAGCATTAAACAAACATAACGTTTTATGTCTCTATAGCTCCAAAAAATAAAAATAAACTCCCAAGGGCAGCAGCGAAACTACAAAGAATAACAGACCAAGCATTATTTCTTCAGCAAACTTAATTTGTTTTTCCTTTGTCGCATGTTACACTGGAAGCAATCCAGCAAAGCAAATCGTCAATAACAAAGACGTCTGCAAAAGCGTTATACAGAAACTGGCGTTAGGTGACCTAGGATCAATTTCGGCTTTCTAAGATCATCAACGCTCTGTTTAACTCAATCAAAATAGTGCAAAATAAATTATTAATTGATTTGATTTAAATTGTTTGTTTATTTTTTATTTAATTTTATTTATTTTTTCAAAAACTGCATTGACGTAAGGAGAAGAAATACAAGCAGCTCTCATTTTCTTGTGCTACAGAATCTTCTCCTTACCTTTTAACCTCAAGTAGCAGAATGTTGAATAAAAGTTCCAATAAAGTGAGATAAGCAATATTTCAAATCTAGACATTTTCTCCCACGTTATGAAATAATCACTGATGTTAAGCATAACTGACAGTCTAAGATAAGTAGGTGTCCGGGAAAATAACAAGAGAAGGTTAAAAAATCAAAATTTGTTTGGGTCGATTTAAATGAGAGAATAATATGATCAAAAACGTTTTTAAGAAATATTAAATTTAGTTAAGTGTTATTGATAAATAAAACTTGTTTCTTCTCATTTTTTCACAAAATAAATTCAAAGTGAACATTAACTTTTATAAATAATTATACTCATCTGCATAAAAGCGCCATGGTTGAAAACGTCTGAATTTTGAGGAACCCGCAATGTGCCGACGGGTTCCATCCTTCAACTCTTTTAAGCTTCTCAGGCTCATTCAGTCTCGAAGAACCGTAAAAAGAGCGCCTACTGCCGTCCACCAAGGACTTTCGGACATTACATTTATTGAGAGGTTAGATAAGTTGAAAATTAAGGCCACCCTGAAGAGATGTAGTCTCTCATGTTAAACTGGGTATTTTTAAAGAACATTTTCTCAGAAACTATTGAAGCTGACTCTTTCAACTTTTCTTTAAGTTATTTAATTTTTGTTATAGATTTCAACAATATATTTTTTGGAAAACTTGTATTATTTGTGAAAATATAAATTTTTGAAAACGATAAAATGTTGCACTAAAAAAATCGCAATATTTTCACATTTATTTTAATTTTCAGAAAAAATATCCTGTTAAATTTACCTGTGCTACATTAGATGTATAAATTTTGTAGAGATGGGACTAAAGGAAATTGAGAAAATGTTCCTTTATACCGAACATTTCAAAAACGTTTTCAAGAAATATTAAATATAGTTAGGTGTTATTTATAAATTTAAAAAATTGTTTTCATATTTGTCATAAAATAATTTAGACGTGATCATAAACTTTTACAAATAATTACACTCGTCTGTAGCAAAGCACCATAGTTGAAAACTTGAGAAATGTTGATTGCTGTTACCGGGTACGTCTGAGCTACTAGTCCCGTTCTTGAAGTGCATGTTTCATCCCAAAGTGTCGGTGATTCCTCCCTTGAAAAATGACGACCTGCACGTCGCCTTGCGGGGATTTGCCCTCCAGGTATCTCCTACTGACGGGGCACCGCCGCAGCCCTTACAAGTTCTAAGCTCCCGACCCGTGTTGTACGGAATGTAAGTGTATGTGTAAGGGGCGAGGATAGGACATGGAAGAGGAAGGAAATATCGCGCACGGTCCATGGCCCGTTGTAGTGTACTGCTTCGGCATTCGCCTGGTGCTGATCGTAGGGACACGGAAATCTGTGGATCAGACCAACCGTTCACCAGAATTCTCCTCCAGTCAGCGGAGGTCCGGCTGAATTTGACCTAGCTATGTAGCAAGTGTCAAAAATTCTCCAGCATCAGGTCCAGCACCTTCAAGTCGCAGTCGCTGCAGAGATAGGGACTTCGTTGGCTCCGAGCTCAATTCATCCGGTTAAAGCGAAAGAATTATACACAGCATGCCTTGTAGTTTATCTAAACTTCCCTTGCCTTGTTTTTACATTTAAGAACATTAACAACGTCGAAATATTAGATTCTACATGGTTCGTCCTAGTAGGTTTCGTTTTTACTTTGTGTTGTTTAAGTTTATTCTTATAGACATTAATATACCGGGAAAATTCTAGAATGCGGCTGCTCCATGCCAAAACAGGAATTGAAAAACCCATTATTTTGAGAACATAAAGTTTCAATTATTTTTGAGAGCCTTTTGCTGATGATGGGCCATTGAATCTACTAAAGATATTTACAAATATTCTGGTATAAAGGTACGTCTTGATGTAATAACCCACAGAATATGCAATAGAGCGTACAACGCGTGTTTGCTATGAACGCTGGTTACTGTGTTTTGACATGAATCTACCAAAAGGTGAAGAATTCGAATTCTGTAAGATCTGTAATGCATCCCACCTCTAGCAAATGCACATGCATTTCTCAAGAGTCATAAAAGCTCCGGAACCTTATAACTCCGAGGGAAACGAAAGCTTAGTTTATTTCGTATGACTTGTCTTGCGCAGGTCACCATCTTCCAGGAGTGCCAGCCCGAGTTTCTACACGACTTAGTGCTGAAGATGAAGGCATACATCTTTACTCCAGGAGACCTCATCTGCCGCAAGGGCGAGGTTGCACGGGAGATGTTCATTATCGCAGATGGGATCCTGGAGGTCATCAGGTAAGGAAGAACGACCGATGATCGTTGAAAACGCGAAAGATGTTCGCTTTCATGATCGGCGAATCCCATCAAATTATTTTCAAACAACGAATTCAGCTTTTTTTCTCTATTCTTGACTTCCTCATTATCAAATAAGTATTGATATGGGACTGTCAATGCTTACAAACTACAATGTCATTCGCGCGTTGTTTGAAAATCATTGTAAACATTTGAGGATCTAAAGCCACTTGTCATTAATCGGGTATTCCATGAGGCATCTGGCAATGTTAGACATCTGTTGCAGCGAAACCGGCCGCGTGCTGACCACAATGAAAGCCGGGGACTTCTTCGGAGAAATTGGTATCCTTAATCTCGACGGCCTTAACAAGTAAGTAAGCAGCGAATATTCATTCTATCACACATACGCTCCTGTTAGTACTGGGTTATTATATTATATTAAATTATACCAAATTATCACTGTTGATTACGATTTTTTTAGGAAACAAAATCCTATCCGCTCTTTTTAGCATAAAATAATTCAAGTCTCAATATAAATAATTTTCAATACTTTTTTTATAAATTAAATCTAACGAAGCATACATTAATGTTTTAAAGAATGTAGGAATATATTTTAGACTCAGGCCTAAAGATATGTTCGTCAAATTTATTTCAGAGCTAATACATATGCAACAAATAATTTGAAACTACCAAATTTGTTTGCATGTAGGAATTCATATTTCATATTTGTTATAAATCAAGTACTTGTAATCATATTCCTGTTCTGAGCACAGGTAATCATCTATTAAAAGTTTTTGTTTAATTTCTCGATTACAGTGAGAAGTACCTCAGATAATAATTGAAAATGCTTCCAATATTATTTCGAGATCTTACATTTTTTCTTTGTCGTTGAGTTTTTCGTTCTTAGGTTAGGTAGCTAATACAGTAAAAAGCTGTTTTAAATTCGAAAATAATACATTTCTGCCTTCTTTTAACGAGGTATCTTTCGACTTTAACGAGTACTAGTTATTACCATGATTATAAAGAAAAATATTAATAACTCCTTTTCTTATTTATTGTAAAAGAGTATATTTAGATTTTCTTTTTCACTTTCATCAACAAACTTCACAGTGTGAGATATTACACCGATAGTTTAAATTCTTGAACATTGTTTTACAATAAGTTCAATTTCAGTAACTTGAAATTATTTTAACATGTAATTGATTAATAATGCATTATTCACTATCTGTACCTGACGTCTCCTTTGCAGAAAATACTACTTATTTTTCCCATTTTCTTTCAATTATTCTGTCCCTTACTCGAAACCATTGGCAGAACCTATTTTTCATCAATACACTTTCCATTCTAAATTTTCTCGGTAATCAAATGGCTGAATTTGAATATGGTGATCACATGGGAGTTAAATACAAACAATGGTATGCAAATTATGCCCCTACTCTCGTTACAATTTCATATCATAATACCATTTGTTTCTCTCCCATCAACTCTGTTCCCATTTTCCTTCTTTATTGGTCCTCGGAAACTAGCAACGATAGGCATCAAACATCAACCCCATTTAAGTTGCAAATTGAGCAAGATATTACAAATTGCAATTTCAAATCAATTTCCGCGACATATATACACATAAACTGTACAAACTATTATTAACCTAATTAATTTATTTTACACCATATATGCCATTTTATTATTTCGTACGTGTATGGACCAAGAAATAACTATGAATTTACCAAAGTAAACTATTGGAAGTAAAAACTAACGAAGTAATTTTTGAAAAATCAAACGAATGGCCAAAATGGTGTTTCCGTTTCGAAATTTAGTGCCATTAGCACTTAGTGACAAGAACAAGAAGTTAAAAGAAAAAAATTGGAGTCATTTTTTGGTAAATTTTGTTTTAAAATTACCCATTTTCCTTTAAATTATCTGAAAACATTTCATATTTTTGAAAAAAATATACATGATATGGTAGAACCAATTGTGAGCAACAAATTTGATACGAAGAAAAATATCGTGTAGAAAAGAATAAGAAGAAAATGAATAAAAATAATATAATACCGGGGTTCCAATAATTTCAGTTTTCGAAATTTCAGAGTTAACACTGAAAATTGTTCCATTCCACTTTCATAAGTTAATTCTACTCCATTCAAACAAAGGTTTTGAAAAATTGAAACGATTTTTTTAGAATATATTAAGAATTTCGTCGAGACTTCATATAAAGTATCCCTCAAAAACAAATTCAAATTCTAACAGTGGTGTGCAGTATGAGAGAATGTGAAATAATATAATTACGAGAGGCAATATGATTTGTTTTATTTCATTCAATTATGTGTGAATCTTCCATAGGCTAGAAGGACTTTGCACCAACGACTCTGCTAAAATTACCCAAGAGTCCTCTTTCAATGACCTTTAAAATTAGGAATGAATACTATATTTGGCATATTGATCGTTGGGCATTTTATTCTTCCGGTTACAACCGAAAGGACAATATTTCTCTCTGTAAAGTGAAGGGGTAAAGAAAACTAAAAATATACGTACTAATACGGTGTTTTCAATCAAATGAATACAAGTATGTTGATTTTTTTAAATGTATTTCTTCTTGTTCAAGTGTACTAGGTTTTCACGATGTTAAATGATTTTTCGCGATCAGAAAATGTGCTTACAAGCATCTCGAGATTTTAGCTTCGAATTCCTATATTTTCAAGAGAAATTCTTTCTCAATTTTTGGTGAAGTTCTAAGCGCAGTAGTATTCCTGTTGTCTCAAGATCACTTATGAGACTTCAACTCCGAATCTCTAGATTCCTGTATGAATTCTCATCACCTGCTCTCTTTTTGATGGAGTTAAGAGAGTTTAGTAATGTTTCTACTGCCTTCAAAATACAGCTACCAATCTGAAGGAAATTCCAACCTCATTCCCACGTATGCTAGGTGCAGTAGTATTAGTGCAGTCTCTAGATCCTTGCTTCCAATTTCCAGATTCCCGACAGAAATTCCTATTCCAGCCCTTACTTCTTGGCCGAGTGCAAAGAGTAATAACATTCCTATTGCTCCGAGTTATCGTATGGACCTTCAGATTCCAATCTCTAAATTCTCAAGCGAAATCGCTATTCCTTTCCCGCTTGTATGTCTGCGAACGCCCATGTGCTGTGCGCAGGCGGACGGCGGACGTGCGTTCCGTGGGCTACTCGGAGCTGTTCAGCCTGTCGCGCGAGGACGTGTTGGCCGCCATGAAGGACTACCCGGAGGCCCAGGAGATCCTACAGAGCCTCGGCCGCAAAAGGTAAGACCGATCCCACCTACCTCCGGCCGACCACACCCGGACACGCACGGACACTCTCGGATACTCTCGGACACGCCTCACCCCCATCCCGTCCCATCCCGTTCCATCCCGTCTCGTCCCGTCCAGTCCCGTCCCATCCCGTCCCATCCCGTCCCATCCCGTCATCCCGGTCCGCATCCCGGTCGCCATCCCGTCCATCCGTCCCATCCCATCCCATCGATCCCATCGCATTCCGCATTCCATCCCATCCCATCCCATCCCATCCATCCCATCCCCTCATCCCATCCAATCCATCATCCGCTATCCCATCCCATCCCATCCCATTACATCCCATCCCATCCCATCCCATTGCATCCCATCCCATCCCATTACATCCCGTTTTGTCCCGCCCCGTCCCGTCTTTAAAATAATTGTCATTATTATTTGTGGGGAGACTCAAGATTAGGCCTTAGCCTGGACACGCACCGATCGTCTCGCCACGTATCGCTCCGTTCTGACCGTCCCGTCCCGCTCGATCCCACCCCGTCCCTTGCTGTCTCGGATTTTTGAAACTAGTTGCATAGGTAGATCGAATTCACCTGGTGTCTGAAGGAGAATTCTAGCGGACGACTGCTCTGATCGGTAGTTTTCTATTCAATTCGTGTCGATTCAATTAAATTTCTATTCAAGTTTCTCCAATCAGTACCAGGTGAATGCTGTAACAGTACCCTAACAAACGGACCGCAAGCGATATTTTCTTCCTCTTTCTTGTCCTAACCTCACCCCTCACCCTCACGCGTGCGCGCGCGCGCACGCAAGTAGAAAATGAAGGAAATTAGAGTACACACGGCCGATATTGGAATATGGCTTAGGGTAGTGCGACTGACAAGAATATGGCTCCAATTGTTCATGAGATCCCTGTCAATATCATGTCAATCTGTTATTTTTTGTCGATAAGATCTCGCATTCGTTATCATTCTGTTGATTTCTTTTTATTCCAACAAACGTCGCCTTTCACCCGAATAAATGGAAGAAGAAACGTGAATTAAGAGGTCGCCCTCGGATATTTAATTCCAACAATATTTATTTGTTATCTGTTCAATATAACACAGAAAACTGTGCATTACATACAACTGCAGTAAACTTTGCACAAGTTGGTTTAGCCGGATTTACATTTATCTAATATTCAAAGGTGAGTCGAAAATACAAATTCATCTGCATAAAATCCTAGTGATTTCTGTGAGTAAAAATAAGCTTAGTAACCTGTTACTTGTAAAATAAAAACATCTGTTGAGATCATCAGAACTCATTTGTCCCATTGGTTTGGCAAAGAAAAACTTTCCGAGTGTCCTCGTTACCAGGAATTTTAGTGGCTCCCTTTGATAAAAAGAAACGAGGAAATTTCCGCTTACAAACGACCTGTGTAGCTACCTTCGAAGGCAATCAATTCCACTCCAATTGTATTCTAGCTGTATCTTTAAACCGTCGACTGAGCACCTCATGTATATGTAACAGAACTGGAAACCGTGAACATAAAACGACCGAGGATCTCTCTGTCTCGCTCTCTGTTCTTTTTTGAGCGCTGCCAGAAGTAAACCTTCGCCTCTCTTGTTTGCAAAGGGAGTTTGTCACATTATGTAGTAGCGGGTTCTGAAAGGTTCTCGAAAACATAAATCTTTGGATATTTGACCACATATTGACATAACCTCATTTTTATTAATCAGTTGAGAGATAAAAAAGCGGGATTTTCGGAAGAAGTAACAGATAACTTAGGCGCACAAAAGAAAGTTGCCAGAAGAGCTTTTTCAGAGCAATGATACAAATGAGTTCTGATGATCTCAATAGAGACGTTTTTATTTTTCATGTGACTGGTTACTAAGCTTATTTTACCCACTCAAATCACTAGTATTTTATGTAGACAACTTTTTAAATTATTTATTCTAAATAGACATAAAATAAATAATTTTTAAAAAAGTTGACAGATCCAAAACCTGGCATATGTTTCTCAATGTATGTTGACGCTGTTGTTTTATAAGCCATAATTGTGCCACTACCCTCCAGTTTTTTATCGCAAAAAAAACTCAGTGAAATTGTAAATTGCGCATTTCAATGTGTTTTTCCCGATTTAAAAAACCACAAGGTGGTGACATATATAGAGAAACATGTGTCAAGTCTTTGCATCTGGCAACGTTTGGCTTCTGTCGAGTATATGCTACAAGACATCAGAATCTAGCATTCATATGTTTTTTTCGCGATTTAAAAAAATGGTGGGTGGTAGCACAATTCTGGCTTCAAATTCGGATTCAGCGCATCGACACGCATAGAGAAACACGTTTCAAGCCTGGGTCTAGCCACTTTTTTGTGTGTCTGTGTAATTATGTCTAAAGTCTGTTCAATAATAAGTAAATATTACTTATCAGGAAGACACAGTAAATTTTCGAACATGACATTTTTCACGAATAAAAGTCGAGTTTGTCCAATAGTGACTCGCGTAGTTTGCCGAAATTTCAATCTGCAACCACACCTTTCCACGTCTCCTCCACTTTTCCTTCTTCCTTTAAAATCTAAATCACATAAAAACTGTATATACAGTAACTTAAATATTCGTTTACAAGAAAGCGTATCGGTTTTTAGCAGAGATTATAGTAAAGGGAACCCTCCACAGTTAGATGATAAGAACTAACAAAAAAAGTACAACGCTATGCCATGGCACTCATATACACTTCAAATTTATGATGTAACAAAAGTGAAGACCTAACTACTCTTATCTGCACTGCCTTTCTAGTTTATCACTGACGAAGATAAAGGCATGTAGAAAATTATCAGTATAATGTTTTATAGTTTGAAATCTTAGTCTTTAAAAAGAACATCACTTTGAACGTTTCCCGTTTGGCACTTCAATAATTTAATGCCAGTAGGAAGACAAAAGAGGTTTAATTTAATGTTTCAAAGTAATTATCATAAAAGAAAAACATGAAATAATTAACCGAAGTCGCGAAAGAACTGCAGTGCCATTTAACATCATAATATGATAAGTGTATTTTCGATAAAACTATACAGTATTTTATAATTCTTCCTCCAAGACACAACTGTCGGAAATGATTTTAAAATTTTTAAATCTGTGATTACATGTAAATAACTTTTTAATTGTCTCAAGTATATTTCATAGCAGTAAACTGCTCTACCTTTCTAAACAGAAACTGAACTGATTTGCTGAATTTCTCTCTTTCATGGAAAATACAAAGGGCCACAGAACTCACATTTCATTGAAGGACAATAAACATTGTTGTTTGCTAGTTATTGTTGGTATACATTCGTTTTAAATCTCGCTCTCACTCACTCACTTTATTACTTCCTCCGTTCCTCTCTCTTTCTGTCTTTCTCTCGACGTTACAACAGACTAGCGGTATCGATTGACACAGACAGGAATTGTCTTCGAACCGAACAACAGACATTAAATTAGCGTGCATTTTATTCCCCTTACATTTAATTAATTTTCATATTAAATACTTGAAAATAACACAAATAATCCGTAATTTCTGAAACATTTGTACCGTTCTTTCAAAGCAGAAATTAGGAAAATATGTAGAAGTCACAACGAATGTGTGAAAATCGTTTACGTACTGTAAATATTGAAGATTCGATTTGAATGAGGATTTGCGTTCAAAATGTATTATTACGTGTGTAATACAATAGTATTTTCTGACATCAGTAGGTTATTTTGCATACCCTTTAAGGTAGCAAAGATTCGAAGGAATGGTAATATTGATCTCAAAAGTCTAAAACGTATAGACTATTTAGAACTCGCGTCTAAGTGAGAAGTTTTTAGAGTTAATATTTTCTTGCAAAATTCTGAATCGCGGCAGATATCTTTCTCAAAACCATGCCCTTCTGTTTTGCTTCTAATATAAAGTTGAAAAGTTAAGAAACGAAGTTGATAAATAAGCAAATTCCCATCCCAGTTTCGTAACTCATTTCTGGAGAACGACATCATGTGTCCATGTCACTAACACTTCTCAGTTCAACAAATTGAGAATTCTCTCTTGCAAATTAAATTTTAAATTGGGCGAGAGTATAAAAGTATTTTAATTCAAGAAAAAAATTAGGGGTGGACTTGAAAGAAAAGTGAAGTAGAAATTTCTGAAGCATAAAGCGCGTAGTTGACATTTTCTGAATCAGTGAAAACTTGTAGAATGTGCTTAAGTGTTGTGAATGGGAAGAAAGGCTAGAGAAATCTACTGAAAACGCTATAGCATAATAGATATGGTAGAAACAATAAAAACTCGGATGCAAATACAATTCTACCCTATTTCCTTACAAATATTTCCTTACCTCGCGAAGTACTAATCAAACACGAAAAGAAAGTTATCGGATATAAATGTTAGTTAAGAAATCGTTTCACTGGGAACTGCGACGGTTATTTCATTTTCATGTTTTTGAATTATAGTGTAAACTCTCGGTATTGAACAGCCAGGGGCATTCTCTAAAATGCATTATCTCTAACCACTTTATAATGAAAAATTTCTTCCAAAAAGACTTTACCTGAGTTTAGTTTCTTTATCTTTTAATTCATAAGATGATATGTATACTTGGCTATCCGGGACGAGCCGCGTCTCGGTCAATGGTACTGACGTTTCGGCCATCTTGCTGTGGGCTTCTTCAGAGCTATACTGAACTCATAAGATGATACATATCTCCATACAACAAAACTCTTCATAGCGAAAGAAATCATTCGATTACTTTAGTTTCCCTATGTTTTCAAATATTTTTTTTATTTAGCATGCTTTAGATTTTAAATATTTTAACACAAATTTCCAAAAATATAAATGTAAACTGTAAATACTCGTACATTCGTACGCCAGATATCATTGATATTTGGCGTAGTACATGCCTAAAATAATTTCCTCTCACTAATCAAAAGAGCCCATGTTTTAAAAAATCGACTGAAGGCATGGAAGTTTGATAATATACGTAAGAAGGGAAAATTGAAACCCATATTATATTGCTTCTTCTTTTGACAATTCCTGGCTTTCTTGTACCATTATAAAAAATAAAATAAAAGAATTCGATATTTATGTGGGATACATGGGAAAGATTTTATATTGTAAATAGTGGTCCATTTTTGTGAGCGAAAACAGAGTACATTGCTGAAAATCAGAGATTTGTAGATAATGTACGTGCTGTTAAACTTCGTGTTTCTCTTCAAAGCTAATTGAAGAAGCTCCCACCGAATTACAATTTTTTTCCCTTCATACTCTAATTTCGAAATGAAGGATTATGGATTCAAATATCTCCCATCGCATGTGCATTCCTTGTCTTCCATGTGTTGACCTCAAGTTCTCCTGAGACCAGATCTGAGGTACCCGCAAAAAGTTTAATAGTAATTTGCAGAGCCTTGCGTAAAACTTTGAGACAACTACGTGGCCAGCATCTTCAGTATCTTGTGAACTGTAAAAGGACTTTTTGAACGTTTTAGTCTAAATAAAAATATTAAAGAACTGTGGTAGCAGTGTGAGCTGTCAATGATAAATTCCCACAATGACACCTGCATTTTAGACGCTTTTGGTCGGTTAGAGCTGCCTACATAGCACTGAAATGTAAATTGTATTAAAAATGAAAATGTTCACAACCGCGTGTCAGAAAAAATAGCATCACTGGAAAGTTTGTTCCCAAATTTGGCACGAAAAATGTTGAGCGACCAAGAATCGAACACAGCATTATTGCGATTTAAAATGTTATCCCAAAATATGCTTTTTACACACAAAAAATTACAGATTTTGTTTGGTGCATACACATCCCAAAAGTGGTAGCTTACTCATTGTTAAAACTAAAATATCAAACAAGAGGACCGAATACAGAGTATCGCAATTTTCTACTGCTACATGTGTGTAAGTACGTGTTGTGCATACAGTGTGTGTGAAGATGTATAACGTGAGATAGATAAATTAATTAACGAACAATATTACTGTAAATGATATCAAATAATGAAATCAAAAAATTAATAGTATGTATCCCTTTTAAGTCGTTATTTATTTTAATTCAATTGTGTAATGCAAACTGTTTCTTTTTGAAATGATTTACTCTGCAAGTTTTTATTCCCAAATAAGAAATTTATAAAGGTAAGTTGGAAATTGATCTTAATTCCATCTAGACGTGAATCTATTAAGTGTACAAAAATTAGATTAAGGGAGAAAAGTCATGAACCAAGAACATGTTAACTCTTTTGTTGATGTTAGAACTGTGTCAGTTTGGACGATTTTTGTACGCAAGTGTGCTTTATTTTATTGGTATGACATTTAAAACTCCACAAAAACATAGACATGACTAAAGAGTTATTATTTATCTTTCTGTACAGATTTCCTAATTATTTTAGTTTCTAGGAAAGTAGACAGGGGGTTTGAGGTGGAGAGAGAAAGGGAAGACGGGGCGAGGCGGGTCACTTCAATTTGATATTAATAGATTAAAATATATTCATTGAAAATTGTAAATTTGATTCTTTACTTACTTTTATGCTTAATGTTTTTCTCCGAAACACGCTAAAAAGTGCAGTTATTGGTGGTAGTGAGAAGCATCTTTACCCAAAATCCGGACGTCATGTACGCCTTCTGTCTAATATACAATTCTGATAAATGCCCGAGAAATGCTGGGTTTCGTACTGAGAGTACGTTCATTATATATACAGTGCTACCAACATGCTGTAGGATCGTGGGATCATTAACTGCTCATACTGCTGCCACACTTGGTAACTAATTCCATATATCGTGATAACGTGGCTGATGTTTTGCCACATGATTCCCTAATTCTCACCAATTAGCGTTTTCCGCTAGAGCTCTAACTTAACGTAGGAGTCATCGTCAATAATGGCAGAAATCAATATTTTCATTGCTTCACAAAATGTAGCTCAATGCTCTAGATTCTCCCACCTAATTCCAGTTGTTAGAAATATCCAGATAATTTCAGTTATCACAGAATCAAAATATACAATATTCAATAGTTTTTGTTATGTATATTTTCAACTTTATCAGCGTGTACTTCATAATAAATATGTTCTGTATTTCATTGGTACCTTTCAACTCTCCATGTTAACATTACTAAAAATGTTATATCAATTATTTCATGGATATATGTGTATGTTGAACCGGGAGGGGGAGGGAGAAGGAGGTTCTTGTCAATGAAAAAAATGCTCAAGTGGTACGACAGAGAAAAAGGTTGAGACGCGCTCGTCTAGTGTATCGTCCGGGGTTTACCCTATTGGGACGCAGAGAGCAGAAAAAGTCCTGAGGAAGGCTGTACGTTGCGTATGCGCACCGTGTTAGAGGCATGAACCGGTCTAGAGTATGATCAAGACACATCCGATTGGGACACAAGGTAGAAAGTAGAGGATATAAATAGAGAAGAGGGAATAAGTAGTCCTGAGGAAGGCTATGCGTTGCGCGTGCGCAGACTGATGGAGGCGCGCAACATGAGCCGGTCTAGTGCATGGTCTGTATGGTCCGGGTGCATCTCTCTGGGACGCGGGGTATCAAGTAGAGGGTATAAAGAGGGTAGAGGGAAGAATTCTCCGTGAGGAAGGCTGTGCGTTGCGCGTGCGCAGACTGATGGAGGCGCGCAACATGAGCCGTCCGCGCGGGGCGGCGGCGGCGACGGCGGACGGCGAGGACGGCGCGCTGGACGCCGCGGACGCGCGCGCGGGACGACGCATCGTGGAGCGCCTGCGCAGCGACGTCAAGGGCCTGCGCAACGCCCTGCGCAAGAGCCGGCGCAGCGCCAGACACAAGGTACTCACCCGCCGCTGTCCGCTTCCTTTACAGCGCTTCATGTCCGCCTTTTGCTTCCATCTTCACAATAAATAGAGTAATATTTCTGTCTACTTGCTGCTGGGAGTGAGGTAGAGCGATGTTGTCACTTACTCGGATGGGATTGGGTCGTTTGGCATTCTTTCATCAGGTCACAACAGCAGGAGCAGTAGCAAGAAACCATTCGTAAAGACAGCACACAACAGTTGACAATAGAACCTCACACAATTTCAGAGCCAAATGACCAGATGCGTTAGAACCAAACAAGTAAAAGCTTCAAATGGTGCTCTTCAATTTTCTGTTGATTCTCGCTGTAAGATTTCATTTTTTTCTTAATATGCATCAGCAACTCTGCAGTGGAAACATCATAATTTCAAGCGTCAGATTGGATAAAGGAACTCCCTTAGCAGCCACTAGCTGTCAAGTAGACAAATATTTATTCAGTCAATTTGCTCATTTGATTGATTGGTTACTAAGTGTCTCCTCGGATGTATCGATTACTTTTAGTAAGTTACGCGAACGAGAAGTGTATGTAATATCACGGAAAGGCATTGATGTTCTCCACTGGTACGTGAGGTCCAGCGCCGGCCTTCACGTAGGCTTGTGGGGGTTCACGTAGGCTTGCTAAACACCAGTTTTCCCGACGAGCAGTCACAGAATAGAAAGTAAACAGAAGGTACTCTCCCGTGCATTCCTAGCTATGTAGCTAGGTCAGAAGTTAACTAGCTCAAGAAATGCGGCGTTGCCAGAATTTGTACAAATATTGTTCGCTAAACAATTATCATCTTTTTATAACAACTTCCCCTCCAAATATTAATGGTCTTTTTCAAAGAGACCCAATTACATGGCAAACACTTGACCCACCTTTTTTCAATCCTTGAAGACATATCGGAAGCCATTTTTCATAGGTCCTTCAAAATCGTCTCCGCAACTTTCCTCGTGTCTTCTGATTATGAGAAATGCTTTCCAAAAAGTTGTTTCTTCGCATTGGAAGAAATAAAAATGTCACGTGGTTCTTGATCTGCATTAAAAGAGAGGATTGGGGATACACGCCTTATTTATTTCTTCAATATATTCAGCAACGACATTCGAAACGTGCGTCCTTGCATTGCATATGTAGCATCCAATCTTTGGCTTGGGAAATGTTATCTTTTTCTGTTGAGATAGCCTTGAAGAATTTCAGGATAGGGCCATTTTTTTGAAAATTTGGATTGTCCCAGGGGCTCCATGTAAAGTATTCCCTAGAATTAAAATATCGGTTTCAAATTCAAGGATGTCAGCCAGATTGATTAGAAAATGTCAATTTTGAAGAAAATCGCGTGAATGGTTCAGCCGCTAGCATTGTTCACAGACCATCGGAAGGACGGACGGACAGACAGGCAGACAGACAGACAGACAGACAGACAGACAGACAGACAGATAGACAGACAGACAGATAGACAGACAGATAGAGAAAAAAAATAAGGAAGGAGACAGGACAGATAGACAGATAACAGACAGATAGACAGACAGATAGACAGACAGATAGACAGAAACAGATAGACAGACAGAGACAGACAGATGACAGACAGATAGACAGACAGATAGACAGACAGGTAGACAGACAGATAGACAGACAGATAGACAGACACAGATAGACAGACAGATAGACAGACGATAGACAGACAGTATAGACAGACAGATAGACAGATAGACAGACAGATAGACAGACAGACGGATAGACAGACAGATAGACAGACACACAGATAGACAGACACACAGATAGACAGACAGACAGATGACAGACAGACAGATAGACAGACAGATAGACAGACAGATAGACAGACAGATAGATAGACAGACAGATAGACAGATCAGATAGAGACAGATAGATAGACCAGAAGATAGCAGACAGAAACAGACAGACAGACAGACAGACAGACAGATAGACAGACAGATAGACAGACAGATAGACAGACAGATAGACAGAGAGACAGACAGACGATAGACAGACAGATAGACAGACAGATAAGACAGACAGATAGACAGACAGACAGATAGACAGACAGAACAGATAGACAGAAGACAGACAGACAGACAGACAGATAGACAGACAGACAGATAGACGTTTTGCCGTCATTATATTTTTCGGCGTGAAGAATCCCACTAAACATGGACTATGGCTACACCACGTGTTAGAGGATTTTTTCTAATTTAGCAGTTGGATTTTATCCACTTTTTCATTGAGAGCCCTGCAATAAAAGTTTTTCTGCCGAAAAGACGCCGTTTTTCGCGCAAAATTACATTACTTTCTCTCTATTCCGAACATAGAAAATAAACTTAAATAAAAAATTTATTGAATTAGAAGTGATGCGTAATTGAGAAGAAGAGAATGCGTTTGACGGGCAGGCTCTTGTTGCAGGACGAGTCGCTGGAGCTGCAGCGCTGGAGCCGGGAAGCGGCAGCGGCGGGACAGCGGCGGGCGCAAGGCATGCTGCGGCGCATGTCGCGCGTGCACGCAGCGACGGGCGGCGGCGGGGCGGCGGCGGCGGCGGCCGGGGCGGGCGCGGTGGCGCGGTGGCGGGGTGGCGGTGCCGCCGCCCGACGCCGGCGGCCCGCCGTCGTCGCCGCTGGGCGCGGGGCTCCCTGCTGCAGCGCCTGCGGCTGCTCAAGGAGAAGCAGGAGCGCGAGGAGCGCATGCGCCAGGCGCAGTTGCTGGCGCAGGGCGCCGCCGCGCCGCCGCCCGCGGGTGAGTGCGCGCCATCTTTCCTTTCTCTTCCTTGCCCTGTCCTCGCCCCTTGCACGCGCACTCGCATGCACTACACAATCACACTTGCCGGGAGACCGGTCGGGAGCTTAGAGCTTGTCTCGGATGGGGACGGGGGTGCTTGGTGGGAGATACCTGGTTGGAGAAAACGCCGCAAGCCGACGGGTTGATTGGCCCCGGATCTCGACATCCAGCGGGGGAAGATCACACAGTCGCCTCCCGCGATTTAAAAGCATGCACTACACTTACGGGAATAATGACCTTATTAGTTCACCCGCCAGGAATCAACTAATCAATCTACCACTCCTCGCGCTCACACGACCGCTCCAGCGAAACTCCAACCTCCCATCAGCGGCGGCGCTAAGCCTCCACATTCAGGGCGAGCGCCGTAGTCTCTCGGGGTAAGGGACAAAATCCTAACTTCCTCAAGGTCCGGGTAAAATTGGTCACGTGATGACCCCAACGCCGTAACCTAAGGTGTAGCGAATCAGAAGCTTCAGCATTTGCATTCAGTTGTCAACAACAAGCTTTTTTATCTCGTTGGTTGTCACATATAATTAGGGAACAACGAATCGCGTGCCTCGAATGTTTTGGTTAACCAGCTGCGCGAAGTCTTGTATCAAGTATATTGTGTTTTAAAATGCGTACCGAGTGCGGATTTTCTGAGTAGAGGTGTTGTTGGATTTATTGATATTGTTATAACTGTTTAAACCTTTCTTTTTATTGTTGTTTATTATTGCCGTTTTGTTATCGCTGTTTGTTTTTGGCTATTAGTATCGTTTCGATTTGTCTTCTGAAATGTCAGAAGAAAGTGGCAAACGCGGCCGCTTGTTGAATCGGACAGTTCTGAAAGCAGTAATCAGGAATATAGTGATAGCGCAGAAAGAACTGTTTAAAACACTAGTGAAGGGTTTCATTGCACCACTGCATTTTTTGTTGACACTGCGCACGATGTAGTGTTCTCAAATAATATTTACGAATTCTGTTACTTTGTCATATATCTGTGTAGTTTGGGAATATGGGGGAAGGATCAGGAAAGGTAAGTTTTGTAATGATCTTTCTTCCACTTGTTACGAGTTTCTCAAAATTACTTTCCTTTGTTTGCCTTGTTAGTGTTGAGAGCAAGTGGCAGAGCAAGCGCGCGCAGTATGGAGCAACGCCGCCCCCCTCCACACCTAACTGTCAACTACATTCTAATTTTATTCGCACTTTAGTACTTTTATCATCAGGTCGCCTTTTAGCAATTAAGCTCTTTCTGCGACCCACCCATCCCGCCACGTCACAAATCTCTTTCCATTCTCGTATTTTTATCTCCACGTTGTTTTCGAAATGGGACACTCTCCCTTATCAGCTGTCGGAGATGGTCCGAGATAATTTAAAAAATACAACTCAAAAAATTTGTCATGATTTAATAAGTTTCTCTAAATAGTCTACTATTGCAATCAATTTACGAATTAATTTCATATCAATAATGAATTTGCTAGTCAATAATTCATAATATTTTATTAACAAATATACCATTTACATTTTTATTATTTTATTTTTGAGGGGGTTCTAAATTTCTGTTTTGAAGGCCCGATATTGTTTAGCCCCGACACTGTATTTCATACACGGCAGATCTGTAGTGTTAATCGTGTATACCGTGGTTCAACCAAGCTTGGAAGAGTTTCCAACCTAGCACTTGTAACGATGAGACCTGCTTAGTGAAAATCAATAATTAACTTCGCGAGACTTGAACAACCTTGTTATCCATTTTCACTTCATTAGAGATGTAACTCCTCTAAAGGGATCGCTCCTATATAGAATAATTGAATAATTTATTAAATTTTTAACTTGTTAATAGCTTCTCGTGTCTTTACAAACTTTAAACCAGTCCCTTTACTCTCTGAACATTCTCATATTAAAGGTCTGTTTTCTAGTTGACGTCCAGGAGTACGGCAAATTTCCCCTTTAATATTATGATTGATTCCAGCACTCCAGTTGTTTATAACATGCGAGAGTGGAGTTAGGCGGACTTTGACTTACGTATGCAGAGTTACTATTCAAAATTCAATTGGCAATTTCTTCAATCTGTTGAGATTAAATAATCCGTTTACTTTATTGTGTTATATTATGGGTCAAAAACAATGTAAATTCATCACAAACATTTTTATAAAACAACTATCTTTTTACACACTGAAGTTTAACAATTTTCAATATTAATATAAGTTTCATCAATATAAATTTCCTGCCGTAAAATTTTTCACTTCTCGTTCGCCTACATCAATATCAGCAATTTTTGCTCTATTCAGCCAGCGATATTTTTTTTACCATAATCTTTCAATACACACTCACGATAGCCGTCACACACAAAGAAACTGGTTCAAGTAATGGCTGCAACTAAAATCAATTTTGTATTCTGAATCCCCAAACATTTCGAAAATGTGTTCTCTTTTGAAGTTAAGAATTAAAATTCACATTCTAGTCCATTTGGCTGTGAAGGTACAGAACCTTCACCTAAATTTATTGACTGAGTAAGCCAATAAAAACTGCAAATATATTTTGAAGATTTACTACAGATACTCATCCATTAAGCAGCGTAGATATTACGTAGTGCAGTTTGTAAAAGCCATATACATTTGTCCCATTATCTCACGATCTATTTAACCTAGTTCTATAAAATTTTAGGAGCAGCTTGGTGGAAATGTCTTAAGAAAATGTGACCAGATTTATATCTTTTGAAAATATTTTGTAATTTGCAGAATATTTGAAGTAAAAGTCAAAATGTTTACAATACTTTTTCTGTATTTTTTTTTAGAAATCCTTTAGTACGACACTAACTGTACTGATTTTGGAAACATATTTATTATTACTTAGTTGACCTCTAGAGAAACATTTAACATTATAACTTGAGTATGGGGCAAAAGTGTTAAAAAATGTCAGTTTTCGAAAAAAAAACATTTAAGTTAGTTCTTCTATGAAATCAGTTACCTCCTCATGGTAACAAGTAAATAAAACAGTAATGTATATATCATTTTATTTTAAAAACTCTAAATATTTAGAAAATATTAGAATCTCCAAAATATCCAAAAGTCAGATTTTAGGTTTATTTCTTCCCTCAATGTTTGAGAACGTCCCCTTGCCTAGCAGAGCAGTGAGTGGCTGCCAGTGTAAAGCTCGTAGGGCTGTCCGCAGGGCCGCTGTCTCCGCTGTCGCCGTCGTCGTCGGCGTCGCCGCCGGCGGCGGAGGCGGACGCG
>BOPP01000029.1:9124743-9144247 GCA_017312745.1 Gryllus bimaculatus
AATTGGTGCGGCCGCGCGCGGCCGCGCCGCCGCACCACCCGCTGCTCTCCCCGCCGTCCACCGCCGAAGCGCCGTCGCCGCTTCACACCATCTCGCAGAGCTGCGGCGCGCCGGCCTCCCGCCGCCCCGGCGCCGCCCGCGCCTCCTCCGACCTCTGAAGTCGCTCTCTCTCTTTTCTCTTTCGTTTCGACGTTACTCCTCTTCGAGGAACACGAACGTGCAACTGAACACCACGCTGGCTTGTGAGCGGTATTCGTTAAGTCCGTACTACGTTTTGTCATGTTGTTCTCTGTACGAGATTTCCATCGACGGTTCTGAACTCAAGAGTGCGAACGTTTTCCGTTTGCTATATGTTTTGCCACGTTTAACAAACTAATATTAAGAAGCACCAGTTTGCCACACAGTTTTAGATAATTTTATCCGTACACGTGTTATTTCGGCGTGTGAGCACGAAAATTGTCACACTACAAGATTATCTCATTGTGCAATATATTACGTTCGTATAATAATACAAACAATTATCTGTATCGTGTATATTTTAACTGTACTTATACATTTGAGGACAGCACATACGTTCAAAAAACGTTTTTCTCTGTTCTTTGGGTGGTATATAATCAGAAAATTCAAATATTTGTAGATGAGTACATCAGAAGATATTTTTAGTTTTCAGTTATTGGTCATAGGGGTGAGCACCCTGCCTTCCAGTGCCTGATGGTGGGACCAGGGCGCTCGGGGGTGTCCAAGAAGTGGTGTACATTTGACTGCGTAATCAGCACTAACAAGCGTAGTTTATGCCAATGTGAGCTCTGAAGCTGAGGGAATAGTTCATTAGTATGTAATAAACTGTCTCAGAGGTGCTGGCTCTGATTAGAAGTTAAAGCGCTGTGGGAAAGAAATGTGAAATAAATTGATATAAAATATTTTATTATATGCATGTTGCTGCATTGTTTGCAGTTACAAACATAACTACCTAGTTTTTTAGATCTCAAAAATACGTTTTGAATTATGGCATTATTAGCAAGTATGTGCATGGAATTTAAAGCATACACCAAATAGAAAACATTCTCACTATCACAAGTTTGGCCTAGATTAATATTAGTGATGAGGCAAGAATGTTTCTAGACCTGGAAACTACTACATTTTCATAGTAACAAAATACTGAACTTGAAAGAAAAAAGATTTGGACATAGCAGGAATCACCAATTATTTCATAATCTTTTGGTTCAACACTGTACTTAATCAACAGCAGTACAAGTTAAAAAATGTATATTACAACTCAATTAACATAAATTTCATTTTATAAGACTCATCAATTTTTATCTTGAAATTGTGAGAATATAGACAGCTACTGGAGATGTCTTTCAATAAAATAATGATAATTCCCATGGAAAATGTTTTCTTTCTATCCTTTTTTTTTTTTTTTTGTGTAAAAGCTAGATTTTCAAAAATTCTTTGCTTGTTGAGATCAGTGATAAAATAAGGATTGCACTTGTATTTTAGAGATCTATTCACAGTGAGTAAATGTAAATGTTATATGATACTAATTTTTTCAACGTACAGATAAAACAATACATTGATTTTTCATAACAAACTCTTCTGTTTGCTCAGAATCTAGAATAAAACTTGAAGACTTCTTTAAGATGTCACATGTGCTCTGATATCATTACTTAACAATGAATATTGTGGCTCTGATATTCAAGTGTCCTTATCACTGCAAAATGCAACAGGGGTGGATGTGCTTTACAACTGAGCCTTATTGTTTCTTTGGTATGATTCTAAAATTTGTAGCAACTGTAATGGTATTTAGAAAATAAAATAATCCACATACACTGCATCTACAAATAAATCACACATTCTGAGATAAAGCACTCTTAAAACATTCATTTTGAAATATCGAATAGACTGTCACGTTTATGTTTTAATTAATATTGCAAAGTGATAATGTTATAAAGTGAAATAGAAAATAGCAGAGCACAAATTTGTCAGTGAACATAAAAATGTTGAATAAAAATTTCTCATTCTGCATTTTTATACAGGAAATGTAAAAGAATGAAGCAATAATAGATTGATAAATATCGCTAATTGTGTACCATGTCCTCTTTGTTGAGACCCTTTATTTGAGACATTACAAGAGTTTAACATAATTAAAATGTGGTAGTAATGAAAATACTTTTAATATAAAAAAAATTCTTCCAAATTTTGTTGCCAGAAAATATGAACGTTATACGAAAATTCTTCAGTGCATATATTTATTGATCACCTGGCTACATACTTATGAAACATTTTCCATTGGAATATAACACACAACAAGTTAAGGCAAGCATACTGTTTATTATTCCTTAAAGCAATATTGTGTTAAGGTGTCAGAGTATGTTTGTAAGTTCAGTTTTGCAGTTCAAGGACAAGTTTTGTTGAATAGACAAAACTCTATGTAATATGATATTCTGAGCGCTTTTCCCCTAAAACCAATTATTATAATGTTCGTTAACCAAAAGAATGCATGTTCAAGATAAGAAAAAGTGCCATTAATTACTCATCAGTACATGTAAGTATTTTCCTTTAAAACCAAAGACAACTATCATTTCTGGTATGATTTATTTGATAGTTTTTATTTATTCAAGTTTACGATGAAAGGGAGATTAATTGAAATTTGTGATATGGGCAATAGTAAAAATAGTTTATTGTATTCTTCAAGAAAACACAATACATACCAAACATTTTGGTCCAAATATCAGTTTTTCTAATAAAATATATCTGAATGGTAATGACTTTTTCATAATCCAACAGTGGACTACCTGAATTAATTTTGTGAAATTTCATGACACTATTCAGCAAATTTTCAGTACAAAAATCTTTTAACATTCTTTTCACACTTCTTTAGGAACAGATAAAGTCAAGTGAAATGGGCCAAGAGATCCAGCTCTTATTGGTTTTTTGGTACCTCATAATATAGCATTCATGTATTTCAAATATTTCTAATGGTAGATTACATTGCTAGATCAAGGATACATGTAACATTCAATACTTTTTTTTTTTAATTTAGTTTTTTTTTAGTGCAAATGTTAGTTCAGTACTATTTTGAAACCCAAGATTAACTAATGGTCAGAATTCTAATGCTATTCCTAAACACCATGATCTTTAGACCACAGATCTTGAAGAATCCTCTTGTGCTTTCAGTGGCAACATAAGGCCAAAAAATTTGATTCTCAATTGAAATGAAATGTTGTCAATAGTTGATGAGAATTGATATACCTAGATAATGCAAAACTAACCCTTCTTTTAGTCTGTTATAAAAATATGTATATCCTTTAGAATATTCATAAATACGCATGTGCTTCTATATTCAGACAGGGTTGAATAATTGACAATACTTATATTTCAGCTCAATTATAGCTCAATAGGGATGTTTCAGCAGTTTTACAGTAAAGATTGATCACAAATTATATGATAAACAAAGGAAAATCATTCTGAATAAGACAAAGTAAATTAAAAAAATGAACTGCACTTCATCTTCATTTTGTTTACCATTTTGTACTACATTACATTTCTCCACACCTGAATGCTTATTTTTTCCCTAATTTTAGGAACATTTAAATATTTAAAATATTTTGGAAAGGAAACACACTAATTATTTTGACTAATGGTGAGACAACAAAATTAAGAAATGGTTGGCAAAAAACATTTGGAGCAGATTTTAAAACTGGCTTTATCTTGAAAGATTGGTTCAGAGAGTCGCAACAATGTTGGAGCATGTTGAAAAATCTACAAATTGTGAGTCATTATTAATTAGTGATAATATCCATGGGTGGCTTTGGCAAGGGGAGGTGGGTGACATATCCTCACCCAGCATATTTTCAAGTGCATCAACTAGTTAATTCCAATTTCTTAGACAGACACAACTACTACAGCTCCAACTGAAGCAGCTGTCATTTTCCAAGTTTTACTGTCAGAGTATATTATTCATGATTAGCTGCAACTTAACTTGAGCTTTTTAAAATACCACATGCACCTTGTTACCTTCAATAAATTATTAACAAAATGTTCATGGCTTAAACAAAAATTCCAAGGAGGTACACACTTCTTTTGATGTCTGCCTCAAATTTCACATGCCCATCATAATATCTGATATTCAAGCCTTATGGTTGGAAAGTTTTCTCAATACACTGGATTTTGAAAATTTATTCACTAAGTAAGACAAGTGTTTGGAATAGGAAGGTTAAAAAGGAATTCTGATAACTTCAGGACATAAAGTTGATATTAATATATCAGGGAATGGAAACAACCTTGAAGAATTCATAATAATTACATCACAAATTTAGAATAACTTGTACACAGTTCATAAAAAATTAGAGTTTGCTTTGTAAGTTTGATGTGTCTTTTATAATATTATTTTGAAGGTACAAAACTGTTTATGCAGTTGAATAATCTTATTAATGATGTTCACCTATTAAAAATGTACATTCATTTGTATTTTGCAGAATAAGATCATATCCAGTATGATTAATATACCTATTTGATATTGTCCAGAACACATAAAGAAGTGGCATTTTGTTTGTTGGTTTGGTTTTTAATTTCTCAAATACATGACGATGATGATGACAATAATAATAATAATAATAATAATAATAATAATAATAATAATAATAATAATAATAATAATAATAATAATAAGTATATATTATTAATAATAATAATATATTAATAATAATAATTATAATATAATAATAATAATTATTATTATTATTATTATTATTATTATTATTATTATTATTATTATTATTATTATTATTATTTTATTTTTCTACTTAGGCCATTGATACCAAATCTTATTAAAAAAATAATTATTTATTTCGTAAAAAGAAAGCTTTGATATGCATAATTTATTAATGATTCAATAATTATTGAATTCATTTTAGTTTATTATTGTCTTTATACTGATAGACCGAACAATAATTAGTATGTGTGTTCATTATTTCTCTTGTTCACTCTACTTGTGTTCATTATTTTATAATAAATCATCTTTCACTTTAAAATTATTATGAGCATTATTATTATATAATGGGGGGAAGGGGTGGAAATACCTCATTTTGCCTACGACACAAAATAACCTAGGGCTGACCCTGTTATCATCATTATTGTTGTTGTTGTTGTTATTATTATTATTATAAATATTTATTTTCCTTCATATAATTACTCGTTATGATTCATATTTGTTTTAAGGTCCGGAATTTAAATCCATGCTCGATGAATTTTATTTTGAATACTTACTAGTTTCACTTCCTTGAAGGAATAATCCCAATCTCATTCCCTGAATTAACTATAAGAAATTTTTGTTTGTTAATAAACTTCATAAATGTCAATAAACATGAATGATCTTTCTTTAAAAAGATCATGTTCGGTTTCATGCTTCAATATGGTGTATTCGTGGTAAACATTTCTTATCTGCTTGATTATTAATGTCCCCATATTTTAAATTATTTTTTTAATGTATTTTGTGAACAAACTGCAAATTGTAAATTTTCTTTCTTACAGTTATAAATAATTAAGTTCAAAATACACTCTTGATTCTTGGTAAAGTTGTATTTGAATTTTTTTAAATACTTATTTTGTTATCTTTTCGTTTGATTTTTTCAAATGAATATTCACGAAGACTGAATTATTATATAAATTCTTCATGCACTAGTTTCTCCATTTTATCACATTTCTTTAACCCCCTAACTTAATATTTAAAATACGACATGTCACTCTCTTAATATTAAGATCTTTCATTGATTTAAAAACCTGAAAGTATTTTGCCTGTGTTTCAAATTAAACCATCAAGCACATAAATAATTTTCTCCAGCAATTTTCTACTCTAACAACCAAGAAATAAAGTAAATGGTTTTGGAATTCTACTGATACAGTAATATATCTTCATTGATGCTAAATTGCTTATCCTGGATAATTATGGATAATTAAGGATCAAACGTAAATAATCAAAACTTAGGAATCCCTTAATGAAAGAAAACATTAGAGGAAATAGAAGTCACAACATTCTGTACACCTGTTATTATGTTCTGAAAAGACAAGGCATACCCTGACCTTAAAATTATTTGTAATATTTCAAATAAAGCAGAATACCAAAAGATCTATAAATCTAATTCAAGATTAAGTGAAATACATCTCTGCCACACACTTCTTTTTAGAATAAATATTTTAAATGTTTACATATTTCAAAAATTAAATTTGCCTCAAACTATCATACAAGTTACATGAAAAATATAATGTCCATCCTTGGAAGACTCTCTACTCCATCCCAAAACTAAGATATTATAAAAGGAACCATTGGCATCTGGCATATCAAATAACCAGAACTGATAATTTGTTTAGAGATTCAGATAAAGGCTTATTCCCCTACACTATCTCAAGTGGCAGGGATTTTAAAAGGAAATAGTAATGAAAGGAAAAATCTCCTCGTGAGATTATTCCTCAGAAAAGTGCATACTGGCAACTTCACTGTTGGCCTGATTTTGATACATTTTAATACTCCTGTTCATTGTCATTTTCTAAAGCAATTCATAAATTACACTTATGTAAAACTTGTAATGAAGTACCAAGAATTCCTTTATAAATAAAGCAGAAAATCAATGAAGATTATAGTGTTGTTTCTTTTTGCAACTGTAGTACTAAATTCCTCTTTTTGTACAGTTTGTTCCCTGCAAATTTTTATGGTGCTCTGAGTCTTAAGCCATTGGACCTTAAGCCTTAATTCAGCATAGCTTTGCTTCATTACATATTAAACACTGTATATTTCATATGCTATAATATAATTCTGTATTTCTTGTTTATTTAATGTCTCAGAACTCGACATCATATGGACTTACCCAGACAACCCAGCTATTTTATTTCTCATTTACATCTTAAAATATCTATAAAATAAATATCAAAGAAACAGAATATTTTGAACATTTTCTATATCTTTCATTACATATACTTAAGTCTTCTGAACACTTAACAAATGCACCTCATTTACTATCTGTAGAGAGTCACTTCCAAAAACATTATCTACAAAAGTGAAAGTATTTTATTTATTTATTTATTTATTACACAGCTTTTCTTTTTCCCATATTTTATCTACATGTTCTAATACAGTTAGCTGGGTTATGAGCTGTACAGCTTCTGTACCTGCCTCAGTACCCCCTGGCATTTGCCCCTGCCATTACTGGAGGCTGGTACTGAGCAGAGAATCCCCGTAGGTGGTTGGAAAACGCTCAGTCAGGATGTTAAAGTAGTTTAAAGCCATAAATTGTCCTTTAGCTTGTACTGCAGTTCATTAAGTGCACACATAAAAACATTTGTCTACAAAACATGTCTTTCTTAAAAATTCTCTTTGGCTTAACAAGCTAAATGCTCTGTTATACGTTGCATTGTTACTACTCCAGGGTTTTTGAAGGAATGATTCTTGAGAAAATCAAAGGAAAAATTCTTTTTTAAATAGAAAATATATCAATATTGAATATTTCTCCTTCAGAAACCATTAATATACATAAGAAATAATACTCATTATACGTCGTTTTCTAGCTCTCTAATTTTAAACACAAGCACATTCGTGAATAATAACCTTTCATTCAAATGACTTGACATGCTCAGACATTTAAATTTACTGTTTTGTTACTATAATATTTTGCACCATATTCACTGCCTGGGAGAGCACAACTAGATAAAATATTATGGCAGATATTATTAACAATTTAAAATACTGAAAGGACAGCCATCTTACTCTATTTCCTAGTTGGGTTGTCATGTAACATAGGTCACTGCATATAGCCTCACAATACACTGCTCACAAAGTTTTTCTTTACAGATCATGTTCATAAGTTGGTTTATATGTGACTTTGTCCAAGCAGCATTATGCTGCATGTTAGTCAACGTATAAGACTGCAAGTGACGAAGCAAATACTACTGTTACTTATTGAAAGGGGGCAAAGGGTAACTTATTTCTGCAAAAATTCATAAAATAATTATCTTTTTAGAAATTGTTATTCTTCGGGTAATTATTTTTTATAATATACCCAAAGAACTTGTAGTATTTGTAACATGTAAGTTCACTGAAATTGAACTGCTTATCTTAGATGCTATGCTTCATTCAATTTCTGCCATGTGTTGTGTTAATACAATGTGCTTAGTGTTTATATTATATTCCTACATGAAACTATTTTTAGAGTTATTTTTCTGAGATTATTTGTATATTCTGAGGCATAATATCTATAAAGATTTTGTTACTAAATGAGAAAGCGTTTTGTTTACTGAAAAATATTTTAAAACAAGAATTTTAAATATACTTGTTGCTGAATTTTTTCAATCTCTTGAATGGGATCTTTAACTGTTTTAAGATGTTCTTGTATTAAGCATATGATTGTCTTAAATAGGGAACAAAAAAATAATATCAGATTCCATGTACACAATTCTTTTTCCATTCTCATTGTTATACTTGTTGAATGTGACTTGTATTCCACCAATGAAATCTTCATCCAATTTAATTCTTTGATTTTTTGATATTATAGAAACTGTAAACCCTATATCAAATTGTCAAGTTCAGTTTCATATTTATTTAAAATTGGGTAATTAGTTGGTCCCCAGATTATCTTAATCAGCCGTCCAAGTAAAACTATATGCGTTTCCTTTTAAATGTTCATCTTACAGCAGTATCCCATTTGTTATATTGTAGTATGTGTGTATCTCTGCATGATATTCAGTTTTGTGTTTTTGTAAATGTATTTGGATGTTCTTGAGGAAGAACAGATATTTCCTTTCTTCTCTCAGTGACTGTAAGCAAACTCCAAGACAAAATTATTCCAATGCAATATCTTTAATATTGTAAAAACAAACTGCTGCAACATGTACATACATGTTATATTTGAAAATGAATGATAATTGACAAAATATGTATTATAAAATTATATATGTTACAATTTTAAAATATTAAGTTTTTAAAAACATTGTTCCAAAAAAAATTCAAACATGAAGTGTAGTGAAACCCTGGTACCAAATAATTGTTTGAAATATTTACTGGACACCGCCAAGAGGCATGAAGTGAGAAAATTTGAGAGGAATAATGAACAGTGAAGTATATGAAATGTGTAAGTAATTTTCATGACAAATTCCCATGTGTAATAATATAGCTCAAACACAAAGAAATACCTGAATTCACTTTGTATCATACTAACATATTGTAAATAACAATACACGTATATATAAAACATAACTAAAATGTATTATTATGAAAATATGCAAAGTTACTAACATGTAGATTGTGGAATATAATGTTTTGTTAAATGTTTTCGTGAGCATTTATCATTAAAGGTAATATATTTTTGAAAGAAAAGATTACTTAACCATTTCTGAGTCTAATAAATTATACACTTTTGAAATAAGAGTGTTTCAGTACTTGAACATTAAACCGTCTTATTCAGAAGATTATAGTTTATTATCACACACAATTTTGTTTCATAAACCTCTTAGCTCCAAGCATGTTGAACAATTTATATTCCAAATATGCAAATCAGGCAACTTACTAGTATTCTTTGAAATATAATCTTACCTTTCCCCATATTTAATCTGACCTTTTCCAATACTTAATCTTCTATTTTCACTGGACAATTTCTAATCCAATATTTAAATATGTCTAATAAAGAAACTTTACAAACAACTTAAGCAATTTTACAAGAAACCCATAGAAGCCCTGCTCAACCCAACTTTATGTAAGAATTTTTTTTCAAATGATTATAATAAGAAAATTTAAGAAAATTCTAGAGATAAAATTTAGAAATAAAGGATAGAAGATGTATTACAATTCCCTGAAAATTTTTTGAAAAAAACTAGAAAAAACATAACACATATTTCCACTTCTGACATTCTTTTTCTCTTTTTAATTATTAATTTTACTTCTACAGACCTCTAAATGTTCTCTTTTACAAATAATTCTTAAAAGAGAATTCTGCTACAAAACGCTTGATACTAATATTCAATAAGCAATCTGTATAGGACGTTTCTTAACATGTTCATTGGATTCAGCACTGTAGCAATACAGGACAGTGAAAAAAAGATTGTTCGGTTACAAAAGATAAAAGTAATAATTACTACATATTTTAAACTCTGTAATAAAAAATTCAATTGCCAAATATTTCAATGTAAATGAAACTATCACTGTCATAACAATAAAACAATTCATAAATATATTTTGATATTAATATTGACATAAATATGTGTAAATTCTATGCATATTTTGTCCTGACTTGATAACTGATCCTATAAGAAGGATCAAAGGACATGCATGGTCAGGCATGGATCACATGACAAATGTACATATGTAATTTATAGGTGTATATAAAGAATCTTGTCAAGACAATTTTCCCATTGAAATTAAGTTTAGTCATACCTAATGCAATCTTATGTCATAGATTAAAACTGAAGAAGAAAGAATATGAGAGCATCCAACAGGGAAAGAATGAATGATTGTGCAAATAGCATAAGCCTTTCTTCAAAAGCTTTGAAGGCAGATGAAGAAAGAATTCATTTCGGAATACTCTTTATATACCTACGTACCCAAATTTTCTAAACCCAATATAATGTTTGCAGAAATTTCACTAGAAGGATGAAAATTACAGAAATAAGGCAGTAAAGCAACAATCTAGATAAAATCATTAAAAAATCACCAGACTGTACATTTTTGGCACCAATCAAAACAATTTTGCACATTAAAATAACAGTTGTGATTCCCAATGTTCATGCCAATATATAAGCATACCATACCAAACATGTAGTTATGAAACATAAAATGTACGCATTTCAAAATTCCTAGTAATATTATTTGAACTGTTTTTCATATTATTTTTATTCCTCCAATATAACTAGTAATTGACATAATTCTTTATTGGATATCTATTTTTACCAAAGTTAATGTGGACATTCAGAAAAATCCCCAACTACATCTTTGGTAGTCTTGGGGATTAACACCTTCTTGAAGTTCCTACATCTGACCTCGCTATTATCTTCTCAGTCTTCCAATATTTATTTTACAAGGGTAAAGCCATTTATACCTGTGATTTTAGATCGTTTCATTCCTTGTTTCCAATGCAATTTTATTTCTCAAATTCCCCTTTGTAAGTATTTATATTCAATGGATATTATAACTTGATCACTAAAAAACATGAATGAATTAATAAGAAATCAGCTGTTTAGCTTATCAAGAAAATCTAAAATCCAATTAGTAATATCTAATATCTCATATAATCATCGAATTTTAAGTTAAAGAAAACAGGTGATTGGCTGCATTTCTTGCCTGACTCACAAGTTTATTGTTTCAATGAGAAGTTAGCCTCTCTTATCTTCGAAATGATTTTTGTTCCTACACATTTTTTTCAATCTCCACATAATGTTGTAAGATACCTAGTTGATTTAGAATCTGTATGAGCCTTTGCATGGGTGGTTTGATACAGATGTAATAAGAGAAAAACTATGAGAAATTTTTAATGAGAAATCCCAGTGAAAATAAAAAAGGAATTAAAGGTATGCAAGACTTGGTGTCCAAAACACACAACCCATTCAATCTAGATGTCCACAACCAGAACGTGAACTCTCAGTATTCCTTTTATTTTTTATGTTAATGTCATGATCAGAAAACGGAAAGCAAAAATCAATCAAGGAATACAACCAAACCAAAACATTAAATCAAAACTGGTAGAGGTTTAAGCAGGTAGACAGGATTAAGCAATACTGAGAATAACAGAAAATTACCTGCAGAAAGCAGCTCATGAATTAAAATTGCAGAAGAAATAATAATACCAAAGGAAATAGCAAGAACATATAAAGAGAATGAAGATAATTTCCCTTGGAAAGTACTCACTCACAAGCTGAGAGGAAGAAGAAACCCAGAAAGTGCTTTGAAGTCCGGAAATACCTTGCACACAGCTAAGCAAGCGGGAAAAATTAAAAGGAACACGCCAAAAGGCCTAAACTTTGTATGTTCATGATAATGATGAGGTCATAGAACTAAAATATCTGCAAAAATCAACAGAATGGCCTGTTCTGGCAAAGAATTAAAGAGTATACATATAGAAATAAATGGGAAAATAATTTAACTAGTGAAGAAATTAAATTACGAGGGAAACATAATTGGATAAGAAAAAGAAAATGCAAAAATTTGACACAATAAACGGGACAATAAAAAGTACTATGGAAAGGATATATACACAAAAACAAAGCAGAGAATATAGAGTATCAGCAAAGCCAGCATTAATCTATGGATCAAAAACCTAAGCCCTGTGAGAATCAGACAGCTAAGAGATTAGAAGCAGCTCAATTGAGGATTCAAAAGACATATCTGGTTGGAGTAACAAGCTAAATAGACAGAAATGAAGAGATCAAAAAACAATCGAAAGAAAATAACATTTATGGGAAGTGTGAAAATTCTGATGAGGTATTGTTGATGTCATCACATGAAGAAATAAAAGATGACATCTTCATATGTTGACAGAGATGACATCTTTTATTTCTTCATTTATGTGAAGATATAAAGAACACCTGGTCCACTAACCATCAGACCTGTTCACTGAATAGGACCCATTTAAACGTTCGTTATAATAATGATTCCAATTCTTTCCAATTAAAATAAATTTTGTTGTTTTTTCACCTGCAAGACACTTGAGGCTGTTCTCTACATAGCATTCAATAATACTTATCAGTAATGTTGATGCTTCATCTAATAAGTTGTCATTCCTATAATATCATAATTACTTTTACTCATTTCCAACATATTTAAAAACTATGGCATGCTATTATAAGAACTCAAAAATCAAGAAATTTAATTTTGGCTAAAATAACAATTTTTGAATCCTGTCTCACAGATTATTCAGAAAAAAACTCAAACTCTGATATTTCCCCCTCAAGGCCTTATATCAACAGTAACTAGAGTGTTTGGTGGGGGTGACCCACCATTTCCCCCTCTCTCAGATCAGGTACAAGAGTTTTGTGTTGACAACATACATTGTAGAATAATTCTACCTTACATGAAATAGCACACAAGCACTTTGGCAGTTCCACTTAACATAGTGTTAAACAATGATGCACATTACTTATCACACATCAACATAACACTCGTCTGAGAGGCCTCACCAGGCCAGGACCCATAACTTCCTAAGGTAGCCACAGCTCTTCTCAGCTAGTTCTTTAGTTACTACCTAGACACCACATACATCCCTAGTGGAATGATAGAATAGAGTACGATACAGAATTAATGAATGAATGAGCATATCAGTGAATGCATATAGGCAGGGGAAATGGAAGTACCCCAAGAAAATCTGCTGCGAAGCAACTTTATCCACTACAAATTCTATTAGGAGCTGCCTGGGATAGAACCTAGGCACCAATGGCGGGATGCATTCAGTCTGACCACTGTGCCACTGACCAGCAGGCATATTTACATAGTGTTACTTCAAAATTTAATTTTCAAATAATTTCAATTTGTTTCTCTAACCTCGTGTTCTATTGATTTGGGGCTTTGTTAAACATTGTATATAAATTTAAGAATTACATTGGCATGTTCTTCTGGTACCTTCTTTCTAGTTAACAAAATTATCTAATGATTTTTAAACTTTCATTCAATGAAATTTCCATATGAATGTTTCTTCATTTATTTCGAAGGTCTTGTGTTTGGTGCAGGAATTTAAGATAGTCTGGTTTAGATAGCTTTGAAGACATAACAAATATACAGAACTTTATTTACAATACAGTGGCAGTAACTTAACAACACATCATCAAAATGTGTGAAAGAATGCTTAACATTTCTAATCCACTAATAAACACATTCAAATGTCTGGACAAGTTAGGGTCATGAATACTTTAGAATATAAAGAAAATTAAAACCATATTTTTTTATTCTCTTTTTAAGAAATTGATGATCCTGTAATATAGTGTAGTTTTCATTTGTATATGCATCTTAGAAACGAAATTAACAGAATTTTCCTTCTCTATATCAAAATAAATAAAACATCACAATTATGTGAATGTTTAGTGTCACTGCCTCTTCTATTTCTTTTTAATTGATGTACTTGATGATAGTCTTAGAAAATCACAACAATATATGCTGGATATATTGGTATGTTTCTTCTCACACATTTCTATCTTAAATGTCTTCCAATGTCTTTTATATATCACTTTCAGTGAGCACCATCACATTTCGAGTCAGAGATTTGAAGCCTGAAAGGATTCCATTTCACTCTAGAAATACCCAAAAAACATGTCTTATTTAAAAATTATAAACATATATTTACAGTGTTCATGTAAATTGTCAATAAATACCTTAAATTGTTCTTCAATTGCATCACACACCTTTACTAAGTCTTCAAGTCCACGTTGGAGAATGTCAGTAGCTCTTGGTCCTTTTGTTTGTATTCTGAAATGCATTTTGTTCTCTGCTGGGTGTGGCACAGAATAACCACAAAAATCCACTTCAGGACTGATAAAAAAATAAGAAAATATATGATGAGTTTAAAGAGGTGGAAAAGAAGCTCTTATATTATTTCAAATGCATTTTAAACTTACTATCCCATTACAATACTACGCAAAGCATTGCCTAGGGTGTGCCCGTGGTTCTCCAGTACAAATGTACGCGCTTTTTCATCGCTCTTCTTATCACCTGCCAACTAAAAAACATGTAATTTAATACATAACTCTACCTCTTTATGCTAATTAAAAAAGGTGGTGGTGGAGGATGGCTCACCTCTGCTATACTTTTCGTCAGTGCCATTATAATATGACAATTTAGGCAAATACACGATGTAACCCTAACAAAGTCAAAAAAACACTCCGAAAGCCAGAAGTTATTTCATATGAATGTATTACACCTCATCGGCAACCCAAGCATGGGCACCACGAGCATAAGCGATTTGAATTGAGGTTAGAAATTGTCAGAGAATTTCCACGGGACGCACGATGTAAGTCATAATGGTCACGTTGTAAGTCAAGATTTAATACTCGTTGGTGTAAGTAGTTTTTACACAGTGAAGGGATCTCATGTTCGTGCGTCAAAGAGTTGTAAAGCCAATAGTACCACGTGTGCTATTATAGCAGCGGGCGTTTAAATCGTTTAAATAGAGTGGATCTTTGGATATAAATTTTAGCCGTGAAGATCTCGTCAATAGTATACGTACACTGTGATCTGTGATTCAGACTCGCGGTGGAAAATATTCCGAACATAGTCTTCGTGATTTTAGCATTGAAAGGATTTATTTTCAAACTTTTGATTACAAATTTTATTTTGATTCACAGACATAAAATTTCAACTTTAAAATTATCACCAATCTTTCATATTATTTAATACGATTATTCCACTCGTGAAATTAAAACCAATAATGTATAACTATTCATAAAAAAAATTTCGAAATATAAATCAGAGCAGAGTATCTTAAAAAATTATGTGTTTTTTTCTATCCGATTTTTCTTACCGCTCTTCCCTGCTGCCATTAATAATCTGCGATCTCAGGAGTCGGTATGTATCGATAGCTGTGATGACGTCCAAACCACGAATGTACTAAGTAGGCTATAATATTATAACCTCCTTGATTTTAACATGCTTTCAGTTGTTTTCAATATTTGGTGCATTTTGGAAGTCTGTTGAACGTAATTTCATTCTTGGAATGCTGTATAATACAATTCGTAACTTGGAAATTCTCAGATAAATCCTCGCATCGCATCGCGAGTCAGGGATTTATATACAATTTTCAAACCACTCTTTCAAGCACTTTCAGGCAGTATTTCCTATCTTTATATTACGCTTTCATTATGAGTAGGCATCGTCCGTAAATTACGTAACGTTAAAGAGGGGGAGGGGGACTGAGGCAGTGTTACGCTGCGTTTCGGGGTAGGGGGTATTAGTTAAGTGTTACGTAACATGGATACAATATATATAGTATATAATATATATATATATATATATATATATATATATATATATATATAAAATAATTCCTTTTTTGAGTCCTGTACTAAAGCATCAAAATATTTATTAATTAATTTGTTTTAAAATCAAAAATAAACCGAAGTTGTTAGTTGTAAATTGGTACGAAAAATGGAGATATATTTCCAACTTTTTTCTAATCTGTAAGATTATGACGGAAATATTCAAAACTGATATGAATCCATTTAAATTGGCGCTGTAGACACTCGCTCTTGCATCTTCCACGACAGTGTGCATAGCTTGTGATCAACCAATTCTCGCCCAAACAATCTTCCTTCACTCACAACTTGCCACAACCTTGTTAAGTGCAACCAGCATGGCAAACTAATTTCTACTTTAGTTATCATTAATTACTTTAATTTACAACACAAGTGTGATAAATCTAAATTGTTCTTACTGTGCTATAATTTATTTTCACTTCTTGCATTAAGTGGGGGGGGGGGAGTCACAAGCGTTACGTAATTATTTGGGGGAGTTCAAGTGCGCTTTACGGTTGCGTTACAACGGGGATATGGGGTATTGAAACTACTTCAAATTTGCGTCACGTAATTTATGGACGGCCCCTTATGCTGATTTTTGCTTTTGGACAGGACAAATCCAAATTTGATATTCTTCTCAGAAAGTTATTTCAAACAATACTATTGATTAATACTATAATTAAACAAAACTATCTTTTTATAGTAATTAATTGTGCATATAGGAATTCAGTAACAAGAGGTAAGACACACAAAAGAACTACATTACTATTTTACAGTTTCTGTTTGTACACGAGTATCGAAGATTTTTTAACGCAGCACCACCTGTCAAGCTTCACCGCCGGACGTAAGGAGTCGTCCATAAATTACGTAACGATAAAGAGGGAAGAAGGGGGTTTGAGGCAGCGTTACATATGGACAGGGGGTATTCGATTAGTGTTACGTAGCATTGATATTTTTTAACATACGTTGAAATATTTCCTTTTTACTTTCTCGCGTCACACTAGAGAGAAAATCATATAATGCTGTGAGAGGAAACAGCGTATTTCTGACAGAAAAAACTTATTACAAGACCCTGGTAACGAAAATGTGGATAAATCCAGTTGCTAAATTTAGGGGGGAAATTCTCTATCGCATGATGTTGCCAGAATCCATGTTTTGTGGGTTCTTCATATCGAAAAATTGAATGACGGCAAAACGTCTGACCGTCTGTGAGATTAACATGCAAGAGTTCTCGCACGTGTACACTAGTAGTTAGTTTATTTTTGTTTGAATTAATAAAAATTTTCCTTTATTTACGTTGTACTTTTTTTCTTAATTTTTTTGCCCTCCTTTTCATTAAAAAAGAATTGGTCACATTAATAAAACATTGTTATTAAAGATGAATGTGTACAGATAATTATAAGATAACTTTATAATTGTCATTAAGTAATACAACATCTAATCATTAATCATTTGGAACACAAACCACAGTTTTGTAAAATAAGTAATCTGAATGTTGCAAACGTTTGACCCCTGCTGAATGCTACAAATCAAGAATTGGAGTGTTGCATCATTCCCTCATGAAGGTTGCAATTCAAGAACTGAAACGTAGTGCAATTTCAAGATTACTTAATTTTTCGACTGTTCAGGAGCCAAATACATACTTTTTTTGTTAAACATTTATGGGCGATTTTTGTAGCCTAAACTTAACAAAAGAGCATTTACTATCTCCCAAATTTTATTGTCTTTTCATAAACGAACAATTCATGATTAGGTTTTCTTTAATATGCAATGAATTGGTTATCGTTCCAAATTCATTGTTCTTAACCTTGAACCTGATTTGATTGCATTTACATAATCTTGTTTTAGACTGATTTTATTCCCATAGTTACAGCAACTTTCACAATCATTTCTATAATTACTTATTTTTATGATGCAAACATCCATTGTAAGATTAATAAGTATTATTTTTAAGTGTTTTTATTGATGTTAACGTTATCTAAGTTGCATTACTTCGTAAGAATGATTCATTTAATAATGATTTTGAGAAAAAAGAAAGTATATTAATGTTTGGTAATTGAAGTAACATATTAAACCAGAAAATGCATCAGATAACCACCAGAGTTTTCTTCTCTTTTGATTTCTATGTTTACAAAATGTGAAGCCATTTTTTTGAATGCTTCGTAAAAAAATTCGTTTTTGACTCGCAGAGCCTTGCATTCGCCAAGATCGATCGGGGAATATCAATTTAGGAAACAATCACCTGAACGGCTTAGGTGCTAGCGTTGATCACAGACTTCTTTTTTCGTCAATTTTTCAGTATCAAAATTAGTCAGTACCACGCCCATACTATACGAGTTCTTCTGTTGAAAAACCGCCGAAACAAATCTCTTATGGGAAAGTAAAAAGGGACTAAACAATCATAGAAAACTGTCATCAAAGTAAGATGTTTTCAAAATCTGCTTCCCGGATTTCCACGGGTTCGCTCCTACAATTTGCGCAGTTTTGCTTTTTAATCCTTTTATGGTCGTGTATTTCATTATCGTAATCATTCATTCACGGGGGGGGGGGGTTCTTAGTTGTATACTCTGTCTACTGTATTTGCACCTAGTTTACGTCACATAAATGTGAAAGTGTTGTTCACATTCATACCGACGGGTCGGGGATAAATGTAATTACTATAGTAATTACTATAGTTTGCACGAGAAGGTTATTTGTTTTCTGGAAATTAGTTATTGTTTTATTGAATCCCCAACAGAGGTACGACTAATATATAAAAATTAATGGATATTGTAAAGTAGACTAAACATTAGTAGGATTTACAGAAGAGAAAAAAATATATTTGCACCAATGGACCTTATAAAGAAACCAAAGAAATAATTCAGAGTAACAGAAAAAGGCACATCCTTCAATTGAACTATTTACACAATAAAATTATTAATGGAAAAATTAATTCTGATTAAGTTTGAAAAAGTTTGGGCATCTACGTCTGTTTGCTCAGTGGCAAGTAGGGGTTCAATAAAACCAGAGGCGCACCCAACGTTTCTTTTCGGTGGGGTGGGGCTACCGGTTCTATGTTAAGATATGTTGAATTTTAAATGATGATTTATAGTTAATATTTATAATGAACAATTAATATATTGAATGACTTTCGTTAGTAATGAACATTAGTAAAAGCTGTATGATTTAATAAGTATCACGAGCTTCTGGGTGAGGGGGATTTAGTCCCCTGAGCCTCCCCCCCGGGATGTGCCAGTGAATTAAACATGTTCTATTTTTTAATAGGAATTTCATTCCTCTATTTAGTTTAAGAAAGACATTGTCTTCTTACAGACTCATTGACCAAAAAACACCATCGATCTTTGCTCATAGTTCCAAGGCGCGAACCAAGGACCGCTAGCTATCTATAAGGCTCGAGATGTCTGTGGCGAAGTTTCTTCGGCAGCTGTGGCGCTAACCGAAGTCAGCACGCCCAATTTCTTCTCTTCCGAGTTCCCCCTCTCTCTCTCTCCCTCTCTCTCCCTCTCTCTCCCTCTCTCTCCCTCTCTCCCTC
>BOPP01000029.1:9144256-9200537 GCA_017312745.1 Gryllus bimaculatus
CCTCTCTCTCCCTCTCCCTCTCTCTCCCTCTCTCTCCCTCTCCCTCTCCCTCTTCCTCTCTCTCTTTCTTTCTTTCTTTCTCTCTCTCTCGCTCGCTTGCTCGAACTAGAACTTGCACAAGAACGCCCAACATTCCCGTTCTTATCCCCTCTTCCCTGACTCAACGCAGCGAATAAGAATTCCCAACCAAGGCCGCTGTCCGATGCGGTCTGCAGCCGCTCAAAAGGGAAACAAATTCTGCTTGTAAACAGCGGACCCCCGTCTTCTGTCCGTGGGCCGCTCCTGCGCAACACACACTCGTTCGCGCCGACCGGCGGAGGCGAACTCTTTGGCGGCGAGCTCCGCACACACCAATACACACGCGCGCAACGGTGAAGGGCGCCCCGCAAACAACCCTTGGCGAGCGGAAGGGCACCGGTTCGTTCCCCGGCGGCAAGCAGGCAAGCAAGGCGGTAGCGATGGCGCGCGCTTCGGTTCTCGTGGTCACCGCTCTCCTGGTGCTCGTGGTGGTGAGCGACTCGTCGGGGTCGCCGCTTTTCGGCCTCTTCTTCAACACCCGCAAACGCCCACAGAGGAGGCCGCCCAACCCTGACAGCGGCGTGAACGGGAAGGAACGCTTCAAACAGATCTGTCACACCGTCAATGCAGGCAGCTTCGCTTTTCCTGCAGGCTACCCCGCGGGCCCCGTCTGCCCCTACTGAGCTCCTGGCGAAGTCAGTGGTGCTTCCCCCCCTTGTTTTTTAATTGCCACCCATAAGATGTAGAAGTATTCTGAACTGAAATAAATTCAATCTCCTGAACAAGTCAGGATATTGACTTCTGGAATTATGCACATTCAAAAGTTTTGTTGTTGGTTTCTTTTTTTTCGCAATTGCCTCCCATAAGATGTAGAAATATTCAGTACTGAAATAAATTCAATCTCCTCAACAAGTCACGACATTGACTTCTGGAATTATGCATATTCAAAAGCTCATCGTTTGATGCCACCTGAGGGACAACATTCATACTGCACAGACATTCTTTGAATGAAGGAGAATATTATGCAATATTTTAAGTTGAAAGTTGGCTTTTTTTGTGACACGAAATACAAGGTAGCTTCATGGTATATTTGGAGTTATTTGGTTTTCAAATTCGACAAACAGTGTATTAACTAATACTCAAGAAGACTTTAAAATAGTTTGTGTGTTACAAAAGATGAACTATTTGTACAGTGAAATGTATAGTTGTCGACACATATAATGGAGAATGTTCAAATTCCCAGTCTTTCTGCAGCACTGTACGGAGGATAACGCCATCTGGTTCTTTCGTAGTTAACTGTTACAAAACAACTTTCTCAACCAACTGCCAGCGACTAAGAAGCTGCCAGACTAGATTTCTCCTACATTTCCTAAAATCATGATCTCTATCACGAACGTTTCCTATGAAAGGCGAGTTTATCCTAAGGGTTGAAAAATATTTAGGAGGGGGAAGTTTTGATGAAGTAATAGTGTTCAAATATCAGTGTTTACGAAATTGATCATCTTAGCCACAATTCAACTGGGTGTTTAGTAATAATGTTGCATTTCTTGTCAAAATTGTTATTTTGCAATATTCACCCCAGAGCAAGCTTGAGGAGCCCTCAGGTCAAATACCGCATGTTTTGGAATTGTTTATAAAATTTTTAATTATTGCAAAATTGTTAATTTGCAGTTTTCGTTTCTGGGACATCAGGGAACACTTGCCTATTCAGAATTTTAAAAAAAGGAAATTGTTAATAAATTTGCAAATTTTGTAATTTTTAATCGTCTTTTCTAAACTGTCTTTAAACGAGATGCAAAATTCCGTAATCCTATCGGCGCTATCGCCTTTCGTTTTCGAGATATGCATTTTTTATAAGAAATAAGCATGTAATTACAACTCCCATTTCTTTCGGAGTCAATCTTGTAGCAGTTTCTACACAAATCTACCCTTCAAGCCGTTTTGCAAATGCAAAGTGCATTTAGCGACACTCTCTTTTAATCCGACCCTGACACCACAATGCTATTTAAGATACCTTCAGACTGCAAGCCGAATGTTTAAGGACACTGCATATCGAGAAAAAGTCATGGAAACTTGAGTTTTTACAAATGTTCCCTAAGTACGTTAATTCCGAAAAGGTGATCTTATGGGAGTGCCCAAATTCTCTGAGCATATGGAAGAAACATTCATTTCAACGACGAAGCCACTCACTATAATAGTCATGACATCCACTACTTGCTTTAATTTATGATGTTCTTTAAATGCGCCCTTCTGGCTCTGAAAAGCTAACATTAATGCTACCATTTAAACTAATAATAATTATTGTTAGGATGAAATAGTGTTTTTTTTTAATTGTTGCGCCATCGTAACGATTTTATAAGTTCTTCTGGGGCCATTGAGCGCTTAGTATAATCGTTCTTGAAATTCCTTTTTTTAAAGAAGTCAGTCATTGACTTTTATCCTTTCGGCCAGGAGCAAGTTCACAACTTCTTATAATCATTTGTAGAAAATCATGACAGGATAATATTATTAGCAACGAAATTATAGAGTTTTATTGAATTTGAAGTGACTGCTTGGGTATTTTGGGGTTTAATGAACAAAATATAGATACCTGAATTTGACGCAATGAAAAGTAAACGAAAAATTAGTCAAATGTCACTATATCACCAATATTCGTGCCAAATATTGCGAATATACCGAAATTAATTGAAGTTCTAAACACGGCCGTGTGAAGGAATTCACATATAACATGTATACTGACAAAGTAAAAATAATACCATACTTAGTATTGAAGCATACCGAAACATAAAGTACTGAACGAAAAAGAAACGGAATACCTCACATTTCAACCAAAACAAAACAGAGCAGTCCGTGTAGTACTTCGTTATATTCACACATCAGTGAACGAAGAAGAAACCAAAGATGAACTTAAATCTGAGGTCAACCGTGTTCCTAACATACATAATGATGACATCGCCAAGAGAGGCCAAATATATCAGAAGAGATCGTGCGAGCACGCGAATTAACTTCTAATTAACCTACGAGGTAAGTCAACACCTATATAGACTGACGCGAAAAAAAACATTTTACTGAAGAAACCTATAAAACATGTCATAGTAGTGATTGATTTCTGTTAATTTTTTGTTATACTGTTATTTTGTTATACGTTTGCTTAATGTTAAAAAATAAACAGATTGTAAATTTGCAGAAGTAAAAATAATTAAAAAATAAAAAGTAAACGTTCCGATGTTTCCTCTACGAGACGTCATTCATCGTTCCTAATCATTCGCTCAGAATACTGCTGCAATCGATTTCGAGATTTCAACGGAAGTAAACGTTTTGGGTCCTCTGATACGAAAAGAGTGGTGTTCCACTTCCATCCGTCGGTCCGCTTATCTTTCTCTGAAGACTCTAGTTCATAAACTATACGTATATTTTTTTTTCAAAAAGCATTCCATTTTCGATCTTGCCCGATTCGTGACCGTGCAATTTGAAAAGAGTTTTTTTAAATATTGTGGGTAATTTACTTGAAGCAATTTTTTCTTCAAATGAAAATAGTTCTTCACAATCAGTTCTTTATAAAAGAGTGTAAACATCTCATAAAATACAAGTAGTTTTCGCGCAAACTTGATTAAAATATGAACAATATTAAAAGCCCGATTTTCTCAAAACGGCATCGTATTTTTGTTCTTTAAACGTTCTGTATTGTAGTGGTATGAAGGCGGCGCAAATTTTCAATCAGTGGTAGGAAGGATACAATTTTCAAACAATTAAGTATTTCATCGAAAAATGCAACATACACCATTCACTTAAGCGTTCTTTACGCTTTCTGAGGACAAAGTTTAATCAACATTTTTGGAGCAATTTTTGAGAAAATTTTGAAAATGTTGACGCTTTTTATAAAGAATCTCCCAATATCAAAATGTCCGTTTCAAACTCAGAGAGCCTCGAGTTTATTTAAATCGATCGACGAATGTCAATTTCGGAGAAAATTGGTAGTACGGTTTAGGCGCTGGCATTGACCACAGACGGACGAACGGACTGACAGACGTGTTTCCGTCTACCTATTTTTCGGTATCGATGGCCCAAAAGCATGGATTCTGATTAAAAAACGTGTTATAGGAAGTAATTTTCTATATTCTCGTATACGAACATGATTTACCCACTTTTTCGTTACTTGGACCTAGCAATAAGCCTACCTTTCTCCGTCGAAAACAAGGCACACGATAACAACACTTTCTCTTGTCACTAAGTACGAGGAAGAAAAAATGTGTTAACGGCGTCAATAGGTAGTTGCTGGGAAGATGACGAGGAAAAACCAAAAAGGTAACTCAGACTAAACGTATCAAGAGACTAAAAAAACGAGAATGGGTGTGCCATTCTGCAGCTATTTTTATTCAACATTCTATTTTTCATTAATCCTTCGTATCGCTTCCGTCACAAAAGCGTATTTTTGGAATGGCCTCACACTTATTATTTACATTTCTTCATTTAGTTTTCTTCTAAGATCAAGAACTAGCTCATACTAGTTTATTTAATTACCACCACTTTCGAAACATCCTGTAAAATTTCCAATCCTTAACCCCAACGAAGAGATTTGGAGCGAGTCCGCAAACAACCGCGCATCGCGTCTCGCGCGGTCTGAATGGCGGTGTCCGCACCGCATGGGTCCTATACTCCTCTCCACGTGAGCGGCGCGCGTGCGCAATCGACCGCCCCGCCGCATGCCCTCCCGGCCCGCGGGCGGAGGCCGCGCTGGAGTGCAACGCCGTGCGGCAGCGTCGAAGCCACACCGCCGAGGTAAGCCAAGGCGTCACGCACTGCCAACCACACGCCGTCCAGCTGTGCGGCGCGCATTCCCGCTAGTTAGAGGTTATGTTCGGCTCAAAAATTGGATAACCACTGCCCTACTTGAATCATAAAACAGATATATTACTTTTGTTTGTTTTTTTAAATGTAGTGCCTGTTTCAAATGCATGCCAATAAATTATTTAGATCCATTTTTTTTCTTCAAAAATAAATAAACGATACGAAATTATAACAAGAAGTTGTTGTATGACACTAATGCGCCTCGGATCGTTAGTGAAGGTCGATATTAATTTGGGTGACGGTCAGTTTGGCCTTGAATGGCTTTATCGTTTTCCCATGCTAAGTTAGACACGTGTTCATTTGTTAGAGGCGTCAAAGAAATGTGTATTATTCACAGAATGAACGTCGCAACCTAGACGATCAGAAGCGCGAAAGATTCTAGACGCATGCGTCGGATGTTCTGCATCAATCACTCCCCGCTGCTAATTCGAACATAGCATGGGCTTAAAATGTTGCCTAGCTATCTAATGTAACAACTATCTGACCGATAACTAAGAGAAAAAAACCTATGAAAGAAAACGGCATCTCCACGAGGTAGAATTAGCACTAGGCCCCACGCGCGTCGGCCCAGCGTCATGCGGGTAGCGGCGGCGCTGCGCGGAGACAGCGCCAAAATGGCGTAGCGGGGGCGTTCGGATCGATGACGCGCCGCCAGCTGGCGCCTTCGCCCACGCAAGCGGTTCCCTCCCTTCCCCCGCCCACGCGCGCCCACCCGACGCGGAAGTGTGTCAGCGGGGCGCCCGCGCCCGCTCCGTCGCAGGGGGAGATACCCGACTCAGCGGTTGCGGAGTGCATCGCGGCTCGGCGGAAGCGGAAGACAAAGAAGAAGAAACAGAGGGCCCGGCAGCAGGCGCGCTGGGCGACCATCGGCCGATGGCTCGGACCGGGCGGCGGCGGGGGCGGCGGCGGGGCGCGGGGGCGGGCAGCGGCGGCGGGAGCGGCGGCGCGGGGCGGCTGCAGCCAGCGCGTGAGCGACGCGCGACGCTCGCTCGCCGCCGCGACAGCTCGGAGGTGGCTGGGGTCGAGTACGCAACCCGCGCGCGCGCAGTGGGCGGGCGGGCGCGGGGGCGGGCATACAGCACGCGCGGCGCGGCGGCGGCCTCGCCGCCTCGCCGACTGCCCGTCGCGCAGGTACAGCTGATAGCGGCGAGGAGGAGGTCGCGGTCCCATCGATCGAGAGATGCGCTTTTGCCAGACGTGCCATGCCAGCGCGGGTTGACCAACTGTTCGGCTGGTCGTTGAGCCACTCGCGCGGAAAGGAATCGTCCCTTGGCTACCACTGCGTGCAACGCATTGCTTCGTTATAGCCATGGGTTACCTTGATATCGTAGGCTTCCGCGGCCAGTCATGATCTGGGCTGTCCGGGTAACGCCGCGTCTCAACTTTCGACGCAGCGGCACCCGAACAGCCCAGACCATGGGTTACCTTGCACCAAACTTAGAGGCGATTGATAATATTGTTATTATTATTATTATTATTATTATTATTATTATTATTATTATTATTATTATTATTATTATTAAAATAGACTTGCTTTACTTGTGGCCAGGCTTTAACAAGTTCTCAGTTCTGAATGGTCGTGAAGCAATTAGTTTGTATCACATGCTTCATACATTTTCCTTCTGGGCTTTCGTTTAGGGCCAAGTAATATTGCAAAACCAAATTAACAGATTTTTGCAGCTACCAAGAGGCGCATCCCAGAAGTCAGATGTTTTCTTTTTTTATTATTTCGGTGGAAAAAGAGGCAGCCTAAACACATTGACAGCGTTAATTAAAATCGGGCTAACGTCCATGCATGTTACATGAAATGATCAGCAACAGATGCGATGAGACACCTCACTCCATCCTAGGTTGCGTAATCATGTCACAGTAGAAATCAATGTAGTTAGTTGTGAGAAAAGCTTCTCTGCGTTTAGCTTTGCGCCAAATATATAAGCCAGGTATATAAGCCAATATATAAGAAATATATAAGCTATACTGGAATTGAATACCATACTGTTACTGATACCACAAATCTTTGAAAACGAGGGGTTACTGTGCCGAAATATTGATCTACTGTGTGTTCCGCGGGCGAGATAGCATATTATCCTTCCTGTAAGAAATACTGCACAGACGAACGTCATTTTTTACGTGAAAGTCTTATTGCCGTGTTCTCGATATCTCTTAGAGATTTCTAGATTTTCAAACTCGTCTCCATCACATGTTCTCTGACTATTCCGGAGCAGAACCTTCGAGGCAAACTTAATCTCCTCCAATTTTTCAGAAAAAATAATAAACTCTTTCTCTGAATTTTAAGTTTTTGAACGAACAAAAATAGTGAAAATTAAAAAGTTGTGTTTCTATATCTATTATAATCTTATCTATTTTTCTTACTTTTCTCACTTAACAAGAAAGATAATATTAACGTGTTTTAACGTGTCAATATGCTCAATCCCCAACAGGCATTGTGAATGCTTTAATTTTATTAATAAAAACAATACAATTTTGATCCTAAAATCTATAAACGATAAAATATGTACAAACAATTCAAAAAGGTGTATTTTTGTTCATTTCTCTCTTCAAGCCTGAGGTTTTTGACATTCCAATTCCAATTCCTGCGATGTTCCAAAAAGTGCATTGAACATGCCGCCCTACTCACTTTTATCTTTTCCTAAATCATTTTCCCTCAATCCGAACACCGTGTGAGGTTGTCTTCGCGCACCAGCTGTGCCCGCGACCCCACGTGACCTCTGAAGGGTCGGCCATCGCCCTTTGGAGCGCGCGCGAGCTGACAGAGGGCTCTGGGCTCTCGTCCGGGAGCAGGCGCTCCACAGGGCTCGTTAGCGCGTATTGCGATTGAAATTTCTTTCCGCCGAAGTGCAGGTTAATTGAGCGTCCGCGAGGAGATGGATTCCCGGCGCGCCTCCACCCTGTTATTGAGTGTTAATTTGTTCGCCTGCGGTTATCAAAAGGCGTTAACTGGTTACCCGGCGGGGGGAACTCGTTAAAACAAGAGATGGGGGTACTTAAAAAGGATATTAAATAAAAATTGAACACGTGAGCGCACCTTCAAGAGATGTGAAAGAGACCTCGATATAAATTACAAGTACGCTCGTAGTAAATATTCCATATTTGCAAGCATATGTCATTTTCGTAAAGATTACACTGTTAAAATATTAGGAGTTTCGTATATATTCGTTTGCAGAATAAAAAATGAAATGTTTTCTAACGAAGTTCATTCGAAAAACTAAATTAAACTCACAACAAAAATTTGTAATGAACTGAAAAATGAAAATGTACTATGTCAATGGTAACGTACTGGAATACGGTACACTATTACAATAAAATATAGTAAACAGTAACAAATAGATTTTATTCAACAAAACTTTATTTTTCAGAGCACGATTTTTTTAAAAATATTTTGAAGAACAAAATAGTGATCTCGGTTTGTGACTAACATTCTACACATTTTAAAGAGAAACGTTAGAAGGAAGAAATTCTCTCTTCAGAATACGAACAGTATTGTTTTGTGCATCGTTTTAATAATTTAGTTTCATTGTGGAAGAAATATGTTGTCCATTCTGGAGGGTGCATCTGGACTTTTGTTGTATGGTGCTGCCAGCTGCCTTCTTGGCAACGTTCACGCTCTGGATAGTGTCCAAGGCGTCGTCCTCAATGATAATGGATAGGGGTTCATTGCAAACGTCTCGCCGCGGAATCGATCTGAAAGTAGGTTATGGAAATACAAAGAAATGCGATAGGCACTCCGAAGTATCTTTTTCAAGTACATTACTGTGACTAGAAAACTGACGTAAATGAGCTGCCTGTTGCTTGAGCAAGAAAGTGTTTTTATATTTATTTTTTAGTGTTTCCCTGGCTGTCTTATCGTGACGGCCACAACCCACTACAATTTATCGCTCTATTTCGATAATGTGTATTGTGAAGTATGTATAAGTGTTCACTTGGTGTTTGTAGCGTTTATTGATGTGAACATATAGGAAAGGTAAAATAACGACGTCTGTGAGCTTTTAAAGAAAATGTCAACTTCCGTGTACAGTGTGCGATTGATATACAGTAAATAAATTGTACGAGAATTGTGCAGCATTGTTCGAACATCGTATTTGCATTTACATACTGTATGTAATACACTCTGTTCTGCCACAGTTGTCATCACCGAGGCGCCAATAGAACTAAAACATTTGCCATGTTGGCAAGAGTTAATGGATCACATGGACCATATGACAGTCGCGGAGTGGTGTGCGCCGAACTCTAGTGACGTGTGCGTGTGGTGGCGAGGGGAGCGAGGGTGGTTAGTTCTTCAATGTTTTAGTTTCAATAACGTAGATCCTGTGACCTCTTTAGCGCCTCCAGAACCTCAGATCAATACTGAAGCTGCTGTGGTAACGATGTGCGAAATGGAAGTACTCGCAGCTGATCTGTAAGTGTTTTCTATAAATATAAGTGTATAATCGGTTTCGCTCATCTCAGTACTTTTTTAATTGAAGACTGAAGTACAACTAAGATTGCTAATTATGCAGTTCGAATTATGCTATTTGTAAATGTAGTATTAGGAGTGTTAGTTTTTATATTCATAAAATAATTTAATAAATCTATTAATATTAAGTTAATAAAAAATCGACTAATAGTGAAAAAAATGTGCATAATCAGAAATAAAATTGTGTGCGTAGGTAATCTAACAGTAGAGATTTTGATCCTGCAATACGTACACTGTGTTTTGAATGAAAAATTGTGTAGTAGATATTATTTTATTACAATTGTGAGCTATTTATTAACTCAATTTATTACAATTTTGACATTGTTAATAATCATTTTCTTTATCCAGTTTTCAGTCAGATGTTTCATGGAAAATTATTGTCACAACATATGAACTTTTTGACACATTAATGACTTGCGCAGATACGCGATTTTATGAATGAAGTACACTTGCAAAGCACAAATTCTGAAACAAATGTACAGGGAAAGATGACAGGAATGTACTTCATGTTCTCCGGCAACACCTTCCAAATACAATCTTCTGTTAGGACAATAAATGAAAAACGAAATGCATGACATAAATTCAAGTATAAAATAATTCAGAAAATTTGAAACTAGTACGTATATATGCAAAATTAAATACGTCGATTTTGAAAATGCCAAAAACCGAATATAAATTCTACCAAACATTATTATTAGAAGTTTAAAACTACCTCAACTTACTAATTTTCTATATGTTTTGATATTAAAATCTAAGTGGGCCAAATACAAAGTGAAACATTTATAAAATGTATGATTGTCGCAAAATTATAAACATATGTTCCCTATTTTTTACACTTGTTGAAATGCAAAATGTTATCCAAATTATATTGGTGTGCTGTGTCTACAATACACGGTTATAATAAAAAACAGTCTTCAAATAGAGTAATATTAATTATTCTTTGGATTCACTATATGTATGCAATCCAATGAATTTGCTTGAATTACAAGGCGTATATTGTACCTCCTACAAAGATACAATAATATCTTGATAACAAGGTCGGACGAAATGTAAGAGGTCAGATTTTGATAATTCCAAAATCGTTTAATAAATAACATTTTTAATACAAAGGTTTATTGTTCTTCTCAATCAGTTTTCCTCTACTTATTAAATCATTACCAGTCTAGATTGCACTTGTTAAAAAACATTTTTAAGGAAGGAACTTGGACATCTGCGACACTAACAACTGTGATATTAAAGAACATTCATTTAGTGGTGTGGCAGTAGGATTTTTGTAAATAATTTGATATATTTATCTAGTTTAATATTAAACAAATTAATTTCTTTTGATTGAAAGTTGAATATGACATGAAGGTTGTTTCTAATATTAAGTAAATTCCTATGTATAATAATTTCCAGGCATTAATCAATAAGAGGTGCAGAAGAATCTCAACTATAATGAGAATCGAGAGCTAATTTTTTTAACTTTGGCTGAGATTAAATAGTCTAGTAGGAAGTCTAATTAATGTAATTTGCTGTCTTTTATTTATTTTTGTTTGTGAAAGCAAGTTTCATTGAATTTCTTCTAACCATGTTTAGTTTGGATGGAGAAGTTTTCCATTTGTAGCCCTGGTTTGGATGTAGATGTTTTCTAGCAGAAGATAGTAGGTTTTCTTTAGGCCTTCTTGTGCATCACGTATTTTATTTCGGTTTGTGAAACAATTGCTGTGTTAGGAGCAGAGTGAACTAATTCATTTCCTTGGATACCTGTGAGAGCGGGTAACTAACTAAAGGGTAATATGGAAGCAATTATTTGAAGGATGGAAAGGAAGTTTTTCAACTTGAGTCACAGGTTTCAATACACCGTTATTTCGTACTGCAAACGAAATACGACTGCGCTGATGACGTTCCGACTACTAAGAATTCGAAACATATATAAGTTTATTGGTGTGCTAAGTATTACAATAATATATGAAGCACATATTTCTTGACAATTAATGTACAAAACAAGCCACTAATTGTTTTGACTTCTTTATTATTTTAAACAAAAATTACATCAGTTTGTTTCATAAGAATTTTTTTAATTTCATGCTGTGAATAGATTCGATGATGTAAAGACTGACAGTAGTCTGCAGTACTTACATCTCTCTCTCTCGCTCGCTCTCGCTCTCTCGCTCTCTCGCTCTCTCTCTCTTGGTCTCTCTCTCTCTCGCTCTCGCTCTGTGTATGTGTGTTCTTTCACTCGAGTGTTTTTCTACTCGCTTTTTTCTTATTATTTTCCCCTTCAATACCGTTTTATCTTATTGTCTCTCACTACTTGTCTCACTGTACTATTATACACTCTACTATCCCTTTCTCCGATCTTTCTTACTCTTCTCTCTGCCGTTCTGTTTCTGAACATTTCTCCTTGCTTTTTGCCCCGCCTCTCTGCTTTTATTTTTACCTCTCTCAAAATCTTACATCCTCTCTCCTTTGCTTCATTTTTCCTCTGCCCCTCTCCCAAGTAATTGGTAGAGTATTGCGCAGTGTTTTACTCAGTGGCCACCTTAGGGTGTGGTTTCTTACCTCAAATTTTTAACTATCGCACTCCAAAAAAGTTAAGGATACCACTTCTCAAGGGCTCAGGTCAATCACACTTTTTGTAGTTCGAGAGATAGCTTGACAAAAACATGTTCTTAAGCCGCGGTTCACAAATCGTAGACAGAATCTTTGATTTAAACAAAAATTGGTGAAGTTGGTCTACTGGCACATTTGAGTACTAGAAAACCCTAAACTTTTCAAAATAAAATTATTTTTTGTGATGTCACGTTAGAAACTTTGTGTGCTTAATGTAAAAAAGTTTAAGATTTTAAAGAATTTATTCCCTTTCATATGCACACTACGTCTGCTGAGGTGGGAGGGGTTAGACATGTCAAAATAAACTATTTAACTAGAATGTCAATATTTTATCATTCATAGCTAGCATGTTTATAGCTATGCCAGTAAGTGACAGACGAATAACAAATTAAAGATTGTGGTAAACAAAGTGAGTAAGACTGCTTGTGATGGACCCGACCGGTCAGGAGTGCTTAGTCCACTTCGAAAAATTTACAAAAGAGAGTGGCAAAGAAGCTGGAGGTCTAAATATGATGTGCGTTCCACTTATATTATGTATTCTTGTTGAAGAACATCAAACCTAGAATAGTAATGGTGATATATATCGCATATTGTTACTGGCAAGTAAAACTTACTCATTTCTACAAGGGAAATGTAAATTAGGCTATTAGTAAATACTCGATCGCTAAACAATTGTATTAAAAGACCACATAAACAGTCAATAAACGTTGAAGCAACTTACATATTATCTCATAACAACTTGTGTAAGAGACTTAATACTATTTAGTGAATAAATCTTACAAACCTATAGACATATGATTACAGTAAGAAAACTAATACAATAATAACAATGAGATTACGAGCATATAAAGGTCCAAATAGTAAATATTATACTGTTATTAGGAGATATCTTGGCACACCACGATCTATATGCTCTAATCGAGTGATTAAATTTTGACTCATCATCAGTATTCGCAGGTCACTGAGCTCGCCCCTGCTAGTGCTGAACTCTTAGAAACAAAATATTCGCGGGTTAATTGCTAGAAATTTACCACAACCGAGTTAAACATTTCTTTGACTATTCCACTCGTGAAATTAAAGCCAATAGTGTTTAATTTTCATACAAAATATTTCCAAAATATAAATAAGGCAGTGTATCTTAAAAATTATGGTTTTTTATATTCGATTTTTCTCACCGCTCCTCCTTAATCATAAAGTGTGACTCATCTAAGGTGGCGATATACTACATGGATCGCAGTGTCGCATGTTATTTTAACATAGCTTTCAGTTATTTCCATTATTGGGCGCATTTTGGGAACTCTGTGGGGCATAATTTCACTTGTGTAAGAGTCCTAATAAATACCACTCGCTTTGCTCGAGTTGGGAATTTGTCGACAATTTCCAAAGTGATATAACCAATGAAGAAACAACTCAACAAGTTATTTCCAATATTTGGCGCAATTTGGAACTCTGTTAGACGTAATTTCACTTGTAAAAGAGTCCTAATACATACCACTCGTGTTTTGGAAATTCTCAAATAAATCTCCACGCTTCGCGAGTCGGTAATTTATCAACAATTTCCAAACCACTCATGGTATTACCGTATGAAAAAAAACAACTCTGTTGTGTCGCGATTGCAGACGATGGCGACGGACGACAGCATGAGCGACGACGTGTTCGAGTCGCCGGGGGACGCGCCGGGCAGTGCGGGGCCCGCGCCGGCGCCCGGCCTGGGCGTCTCCCAGGAGCAGATGCACAAGACGCCCTCGCCCACGGGCTACCCCGACTACCAGCCGCCCGCGCAGCTGCTGGCCGGCCTCCCGCCCAGCGCCGACGCCGACGCGCCCGTGCACAAGGTACGCCCCGCGCACCGCCTGCCTCGACGACAGGCGAAAGCCATTGCCATACATTTCTTAGAGGGCGGCTTTCGCTGGCATGAATAGCTGTTAATGAAACTAGTGCAGAAAGAGAGCCTTCAGCCTACGAATGGAGTACTGACGGGCCAGGCGGCGATAGGGGCCAAGTACGGCATTTTGAAGAGCATTCGTCAACACTATTTTCACATGCATTACATACATTATACTTTTCAACTGATACACGGAAACTTACAAGTAAACGCCCTTGAAATCATTCTCAATTTACGACGCGGCAAACTGCATACGAGGTTGAGTTCAGTCGCTGTCCTGAAGAGAATCCTAGCGGCCGGTTGCTCTGATCGATAGTTTTCCGTGTTTCCTCCGATCAACAGTTAGTGGATATCGGGGCAGTACTCTAACAAAAGCGCCACGGGCCGCGCGCGATCTTTCCTTCCTCTCCCTTACACACCTTATTTCCACACACTTACACTAACATGCTCTACACTTCCACACATGACGGGATGTTAAAGCCTGTCCTGGCAAGGGCAGTGCCAGTGGGCGATACCTGGTTGGGGAAACACCCTCAAGACTGCGGGTAAGTCGGCGCCGAATTTCGTCATCCAGTGAGGGAAGATTAACCCTACATCTCGCGATAAAAAATCATTACACTTACGGGACTAATGACCTTTGCAGTTGACGCGTCTGTAAAAACTAGTTAATGAATCCTTGAGGACAATCGAAAGCAGGTGGTATACATGTCTAAAAACGCCATTTTAACATGATATGAATAATAAATCATTCAAGTGACTTGTACAGAAAGTTAAACCTTGGCTTACGAATGTATGTACGACCCGGCGATAGAGGCCAAGTTCGACATTTTAAAATAAGTATGCCAAATACATTTTTGTATTGCATACATTTTAATTTTGTAGTAATATACGGGAACTTACACGTGTATATTCTTGGGTTTATTCTCGGTATACGAGGGAGCAACCACGATGATTCATATCTCCCCGTTTCGTTTACTTTGCAGTACACACTTGTTTTATATAGGCAAGATTTGTCTGCGGTGTGCGAACGGGAAAGTTTACGCTGCATTACGCGTGCCGCAAAGTAGCGCTTTCCAATCAATAAACCGCAAACAAGTCTTGTTTAGCAAATACTTGATTCTACTCATGAGTGCTGAAAAATTTAGAATCGCAGTAGCTTATCGGTTACGACTCATGCTTGCTAACCTGAAGTAGTGATCTGGGGATTTCTTCCCGGTCATGTCCTACTCAGGGAAGCCTCAAGGCTATTGTTAATTTGAGTATAATGTAGCACTATGTCTATTTCAAACGCTGTGACTGTTTTACCATTTTTAAGTATCCTAGATATTTCTTTTGGTTTAGCTCTCTGGCTTCCTATTTGTGGGTAATAACACGTTCAGAGTTCCTCCCTTATTTATACTCCTTACTATTTTATATATCTTAAAAATAAAACGTGGATAAACGTTGTGTAGAAGTATAGCATATTGATGCTATACTATGTTTATGCACGTTCTCTTTTGTAGAGATCAATTTCAACCACCTCAATAGTTCCCTTCATCAAATGATTTAAGTATTCTTTGAACAAACAGTTCCATTGTCTCGCGAATCAATTCCAAAAAAGATCCGTTCAAAAGTTAAGGAAGTTGTTTAAATGAGATTCTCCCAAAGTTTAGTTAAGAGGCTTTCTCCGAATACAATGCTTAAATCAAAGATGAAAATATTTTCCGCTTCTCACCAAGCAGAAACTTTTAAAAAGCTTGATTCCAACAAAAACGTCCCAAGTTTGTGGTTGATAAACATGCCCTGGTTTTATCTGAACCTTTAAGTCTCATTCCGAAGTTCAGAACTTTGCCATAGATAAATATTGAATATTATATACGTCAAGATTTATTTAAAAAATTAAAACACGTTCTTGCCTGTTTCTTCCCTTCATGTGAAAGGAGAATTTTACTGGCGTATATTATATTTTTAATAATGGATTATGGCTACAAAATACGTACTTGTGGGTAGAATTACAACAATTGCTTCGGATTAGCATGTCGCCAGGTACTCGTCAATCTAACAGGGTCCTCTTTCAGTAGGACCGCCGCATTTGCGACTGCCTGAAGATACATAATGACAGAGACGTAGACACTAAAATCTTAGTCCAAAAGTTCATGTTTATCTTACCCGAGTACCGGAACGAAAAAGACGAACTGTATTGAAGGTGATACTGCGTGTTGGTAGAGCTAACGCCTGCCGTTTCTTCGTAGGCTACCCGCGTGACGCAGTCGTGTAGCGGGTGGTGAACTCTATTAGTGCTGTAACGTCGCGAGTGAAAGAGGATACGATTGTTATTGTTGTTGGGTGGAGGTGGTGATAATGGCGGATAGGTGATGTTTGTGGTGGCAGTGTCCTGAGGAGGTGGTAATATAAAAAAAAGTTAGGAGACATGGCATTTCCTCTCCCGAAAAAGAATATATTTTGACTGAGATTCAACTTCTAATCACTGCTCTGCAGGCAGAGCACGTAGATCTATTAAATCGCATTGCTTTAGGAACCCAGAACACCTCTAGAGAACTAATTTTACTGCGAGTCTGTAAACTCGATCGAGAAACACACGTTGTGGCAGTTTAACACCTACCCGAGGAAAAAGATGCGGGAGCTGGCTGTGAATCTCTCAGGGCTAGTGGCTTACTTCGCTTTTACTCTGTGCTGATAATGGAGAAAAATGAGAAATATAATGGTCATTTAATTTGATATATGACCTAAGCAATGAATTAGTAAGAAGAAAATAATTAATAACAAATTCAATTGTAATGAAAACGTTACAGTGATGTGGATACCTGCGGCGGATGACAAAAATGTCAATGACAAAAAACAATATTTTTAAAATTGTAATTTACTCTTTAAAATATCGATAAAAAGTTGTTAATGCAGTCTCAAAATAATGCTGGCAAACTATAACCTACAAAAATGAATTCATATTCAGGAATATTGCAATAATTTGTACTAAAATTATGTTTGATATTAATTACCACCAATGGAAAGCTTTATGAGCACTTCCACGAAAGAAAGCCCGGATGCTTCATTGATAAGAAATGGCCTTCTGTTGGAGACTCCAAGTAGTTCACGTTGAATCCGCGTGATGTCTCTGGCGTGTCAAATGGCGCTATGAGGGGAAATTGTGTCCGTACCTCTGGAGTTATTGTGAGGTTGCCTGCGTCATATCTACTCTTCTTGACCCGAGGTGTTCGAAGAAACGGAAAAACAATAAATATCAAATTAAGAAATGTGAGTACGCTAGCTTCAAAGAGCAGGAGATACTCCAGAATAAATATAAAAATAATCAATAACTACACTTATATCGAAGGCATTGGATGAAAGGAATTTATGGTAAAAGCCCTTATTACATTAATATCTTAGAATTATTATTCTTAATTTAATTATTTGTAATTTTAAACTTATCCAACATTCTCTAATAAAATAAATAAATGTTTTTCGGCAGCTAAAATTTAGGTTTAATAATCTGGACGTCATTGGAAAGTACTCAGTACTATATTTTCTCAAATACGGCTCTAAATGTTTCCTTTCAACTGTCTGTACGAGTAGTGCTAAATGCACTGTAACAGGAAACATAAATGTCATTATAAAGTATTATTTTGCTATTTAATACACTAATGTATTGTTTATGATAAATCGCTCACGTTGTTACTTTTTACATGACCGATGATTTGTATCCATTATTGCATTTGTGAGTACAAAGGTTTTAAATGATATAATATGAAGTTTCTCGAAAACTTAAAATTTTTCTGTGAAAATGAGCTGAAATAATTTCTACATACCTTTTGTACGGATAATGCTAAATGCACTGAATAACTTGACATTATTGCTACTATGACTTATTCTCTTGTTGTTGTTTTTTGACATTACACAAGGGCTTTTTTAAATGTCTCTCTCGTTAATATTTACTGTACGGGCATTTCTTGTACATTATTGTATTTGTGAGTATAAGTACTTGAAATGATTTCTTATGACGTTTCTTCACATCTCAAACGTTTTCTGTAAAAATAAGCTTCAAAATGCGTATTTTCAGAAACGCTTAAACGACATTGTATTAAAAATAGCTTCGCATTTTCCAATGCAAGTATGCATAGAAGACCAGATTTTACGTTTCTGTAATATTTTTAAAGCTGTATTTTAAACCTACTATTAGGTACCTGAAAAATCGCGGAAACGTGAAAAACGAGTATTCGTCTATTTTTAAATACATTTTTATGTAAATACCATATTTTCCTAAAGTAATATTACGCAGAGAGAGAGAGAGAGAGAGAGAGAGAGGGAGAGAGAGAGAGAGAGGGACAGACATACAGACAGACAGCTCCGTAACCGATCATTTATGTTCAATAAATTGGTTTAAATTAGTAAGAACCAACTACCTTGATACCTTATGATCAAGGTAATTGTTTTCAACTACTTGATCATACTTCCCGTGAGTGTAGTGCACGTTACAACCGGGAGGTGGTGATGCTCCTCCCTCCTCTGGAACGTGTGATCGAAGGGTCAACCCACACGTGGGCTGTGAGGATATCCTTCTACAGGTGTCTCCTCTAGCGGGCCACCGCATCAGCCCGAATAAGCTCTAAGCACCCGACTAGACTCCCGATATGTGGAGAGTGTATTGTATTTAAGAGTAAGAGAGAATGCTTTGCGCACAGTCCGTGGGCCGTTTGTTAGTATTACTCATATATTAATTTAATATATGAGTAATGGCATTAATAAGAGAAATCACGAAAAACCACCGATCAGAGTAGCTGCTGGCATTCTTCTCGAAACAATGCGTTAATTCGACTTATACGAATACGAAGTAGCTTGTGTCGAAGGTCTGTCACCGTCGGAAGTCGAATCGTAGAGACTTCCAATGAGAGTCGCTGTAGTAGCAACGGTAGAATTCACTAAGCCACATCAGCAGGTATGTCGATTTAAATGTATATTTTAAATTCAAGTTCTATGTAAGTAGATTTCCGAGATTTCCTTCGAGTTCGAATTAGAAGAGGATCCATTGTACGTATTCCATGCATGCTACTAACGAATGCACGAGCTTCAGATAAGGTAAAGGCCTTGGCTCTGAAAGGTCGCAGGCTCATCTATTCGTGGTCACATAGAGAGCCAATCCTCGCCTACGCTCCGCCCCCCTCTCCTCCCCTCCCTCCCCCGAACCTCGGCCACCCACGCGCCAGATCTTTTAGCCACTTTAAATGCCACTATGAGCTTCCTCCGCAACGAAGAGCTGCCTCCGATAACGTCATTACTTGACTTGCAGAATAAAACTTTTGTGTTGCTTGTTAAAAATGTTGGAGACGACGTTATTTTTCCGAACAAACACCCCTTCGACACGTACAGTACGTGAGCAAACTGTTAGAGCACGAAGTTATTAAAGATGCGCTTTGGAGCACTTCATGGACAAACTCGACAGCAGTGTGATGTGGATCAATACAGAACCTGTTGTTGAAGGTGACTGACTGGATAATGTGAAGTGCAAAGTGTATATCGTGCAATTACGCACATCACGGGTTGATTAATTAGGTCAGCATTCGCTGCGCGCACATGCAACTTTTAAGGGTCGAATGTGGAAAGAAAAGCTTCAATGTACAGTAGGAAGGCTGTTATTTTGTGGCTATTATTTTTAATTGAGATGTCTACTACCAAAACACATGTATTTTATTTTCAAAAACATTCCAAGAGAAACAGAAATTTTCTCAAGTCCACAAGCGGTTAGATGTGATAGTTTTCAGTTATCAAGAAACTTCAAAAGAAATTATCTAAAGTACTTGTTCTAAAAAATGCAATATTGTTTTAAAAACATTTATAATGTAAATATCAACGACGTTAGAGATGTAAAAAAATGTTTACATTTGTGTAATTGTTTACATAATAAAAGAACAGATTAAAATGGAGTTCAAAATGGAGTCAAAACGAAGCACAAAATTATATTTTTTGGTTCCCTAATTGAAGAATAAAACGCAAGTCAAGGAACCCGATAATGGGACTGATGGGAAAAAATTAGCAAAACGTTGAAAAAGAAATTAGAACTTTAGAAAATCGTTATCACAATTTTATAAGACGCAGTACAGTAGTCTGATATTTAATAAAATGGTCAATGATTTTTTAAACGTAAATAGTTCATTACACTCATTACGTAATTAATACCGATAAAATGTATAAGCTTTAATGCCTGTTGAGAACGAAATATGGAAACTAACTGATAAACGCGACATAATTTACGCATTTTCAGATAAAGAAAGCTCGAAAAATATCACAGATGCTGAAAAGAAAATGATTGCAATTCATCTTGACAAAACGTAACTATAATAAGTAATAATCATATTCCAATATAGTTTCAGATAAAGAGAGTTATATTTAGTGTGTGTATCTATGAAATGGAAAAATGTACGTAGCCAAATATCGCTAATATTAGAGCAAAATATACTGAAATTAACACTTATTATTTCATGTATTTAACAATAAGTTGCTTTATTAATCACTAACTAAACACAAAATATTTTTTCGCTGTTTAATCGTACCTTGAAAATTTTATTATTGGATCACTATATACTTTTACTTAAAACTATTATTTAAAATATATTTCCAAAAACTTTTTTCTAGTTTAAACGTCCTAATTTTTGTTATTTGTTGAAATAAAATAATTCAAAATTCCTTGATACAACTTTTAGATTTTTAATTTTTTCGGGGGAGCTACGTTTCAGCATTGCCCCGGGCCCAAAATTGTCTAGATTCGGCACTGGCTAGAACAGTACATACTTTAGCGCATTATTTCTAATTTTTGGCATTTTACATAATTCAGAGAGTTCAACGAAAATTATACCTGCTCTATTTTTAAATGTCCTTTGGTCTATCCCGGGGGAAAAAAATTTAAAAAATTGAAACTGTTTTTGAGAAAAAATATAATCTTTACTTCAAACAAAAATTACGGGAAAACTACTATTTTTATCAAAAATGTGTATACACCCTTATTTACAGATTTAAATTTTTACAACATATTACAATAAGAAAACAAGATGGCTTATCAAATTCTCCAGTTTGCTTCACAAGTCACATTTCACTCCTTCAGCACTTCAAGATCCGTGGAATAGTCTCTGGAGAGAGGCATAGCTTATTAAGAAACACCCAATTAGCTTTCTGTTAAGTTTAAAACTTATTTACGTTAATTGAAGAGAAGCCAATATCTTATATTTTAATAGAAAGTACATTATAAGTCATAATTAGCAAAAAAGAACAAGGGATTAAAAATTTGATTTTTATCTTCACATAAAGTGTTCAACGTTCGCTATGACACGTACTTCGGACAATGAAACACAATTCTACCTTTTTGTAAAACTTTCAGTTTAATTTTTCAGGTTATTTTCTTATATTATTGTTTCATATTAATCATATGTACTTCATGGCTGGCAGAAATGAATGGAAGTGCCAAGAAGTAATCACACTTTTTGATTTTTCTTTTTCTAAAACTAAATTGTAACTATTTTGTGGCTATATTAAATCTTAAGTGTTTCACAGACGTAACACTAAAGTATCTACTAATCGAGAGTAACATGTGGTTTACTAAGGCGATAATTATAACTTTTAAAATTACAACTGAGTCGATCATCTCAGATCCATCCGAAGGGATTATAAGCCGCGACCACTTCACTTCCCCATAGTTGCGATCGGAACGTCTTGAAACACGATTGGAAATAGACCACGACTCTTCAGCCAAGAAAATAATATTCATTATGACTCCAACAGTAAAGTTCCTTGTCTTATTAATTAGAACTTTTCCCCCGTACAATGGGAGGTTTCGCGTCAATAAATTGATATAGAAAATATTTTCCCCTTTTATTCTAATAAAAAAATAATCCAATATTTTAATCACTAAATTATTGTATATCTTTGTGAAGAAATTTAAAATATAGCCATATTTGTTTTTGTATAAATTAAAGGTAAACCATGCATAAAACTATTTTGATTTGAATGTTTTACATTTGATTTTTGTGTCCCTCATGCACCGCCCAGTTCCTTCGGTATTTTATTTCATTGCGAATGTAAACACGAATTTCCTCGACAAGCTTGTTTGTTTTAAATGTGCACTTTTATGCAAAGATCAAAGTTTTTTACGGTAAAGTCCCCTATATCTGTACAACCAATTATATCACAGAATGGGTAAATGGGGAAGAGTAAACATCAATGTTAACTACTATTCGTCTTCATATTCAACAGAGAATGTTTTGGCGACAATTCCCAGAGGTCACAAAATGTACGTTGTAAGATTTTGCCTCTAAAATATTTTTCATGAACTTGTTCGGGTCGTTGTTTATTCAGTTTGTAAAGTATTTTGAAAATAAATACAAAAATCGTACCTCCAAAACAATGGGCATCAGAATAGAACATAGTGAACTGAAGGATTTCTCACGCTAATATCATCCAAGAAATATTTTTAATAGTAAACCGGACATTTCAACTGAACTGGTTGGTGCGTTTATTGAATACCGGGATATCACAAACTTGGCAACAAGAGTTTACTCGTGCAACAACAGTTTGTTTTATCAGTTGTTTCAACAGTTGTTTGTTATTGCACAAACCAATGGAAGCCCCAGAAAAATGATGAAGTGATTATATGAGAAAGAAATATATGAAAGTCGCCTGCAAACCTAAAAATAGTTCAATGTGAAAGAATGGATGAAAGAAAATCTATAAATAAATTATTCATTAATTTTATATAGGGGGACGAAAAATCTCTTCTAAAAAACTAGATGAATAATTTTATTCTGAGAGGAATCGTATATTTCAGTTTTCATTTCATAAAGTACCTTTTCTATGCTATTTCCTGAATATATTTACCTTCCTATTTAAAAAATATATATTTTATATTTTAATTAATCTGATTATTTAAAATAAGTTCCGTAAAAACACAACAAGTGGATAATATTGCAAGTTTATGTGAGTATCATCCATTTCTGTTAGAAAAATATATACATGTATACTAATAGTTCATTATGAACCTAGCATTGAACATATAACAAATGAAACGAAAACGCAAATGTTTGTTCGTTTATAATTCAGATTATTTTAGATGTGCCACTTTTCTTGAGTACAGACATTACTACATTCATCTCATTAACCATCCCTGTGCACCTTCTTCAATTCCTGGTGTGTGTCATAACGTTCTCTTTCGATTGGTGGAACCATGTCGTCCGCAGACGATCCTGCTGGGCGACTCGGGCGTGGGCAAGACGTCGCTCCTGGTGCAGTTCGACACCGGGCGCTTCCAGTCAGGCAACTTCTCCGCCACCGTCGGCATCGGATTCACGGTGAGTGCGCACGGCAGTCCTCTCTAGTCGACCTCTTTCGCCTTGCCTATTCGTTTGCCTTTCCCTATTTCCTTTTCTTCTTCACTCACTGTCCCGCCCTCGAATATCATACGAATTTCATACTCAGTTTCGCGCCCAAGCGCCGACGTATTTCCGTGAGTTGTCTGTCAAATGCTTTGCTCTTGGGAAACCAAAGATACATCGTTGTAGTTGACTCTCACTTCTCTGGTATTCGTCAGGTGAGATCAAAGGAATGGTATCCAGATAATTCCTGAATCAAGTAAAGATCAATATTTTTCAAATTGAAGAAATATAGAATTATCGAGTTTCCCACTAAGAAGTAAGAACTTCTGATAATACAAATTTAACTATTTCGTTAATTAATGAAATATCAGGTTAAAATAATGTTGAAATGTCTTGATGATCTGTGAAATTCATAGTTGAAGTTCCAATGACATTACCTTCTGATTGTTTACTCCCTGCGTACTCTAGGGTGTCAGGATTCTAAAAAATAACTTCTTTCAACCGAAGATAAAACATTTTTCGAGCTGCAAAGATATCCTGAGTAAATAAAAAAAATAGGTGATACAGTTCAAGAATTTCGAATTAACCCTTGTATTTGCTTGTATATGTATTAGTTTCGTCGTTTAAAGGATACATTTTTTTAAGTTACCAGACGATATGCAATTGAGATCGTGTCTGGTCTAATTTCTCTATGTGCCTGCTGAATACAAGCTTAACACATTCTTGATGGTACATTTTACGAACATGCATAAATGTTGGCTTAACTCCCACTAATAATACTCGATTTCATAGTAGAGTAACATTAATAGAGCCGACAGACGTACTCGTCGAGCCACAAACAAATTTGCAACAAATCAGATTGCATAAGGTAAATTAATATTTATGTACTAGAGATAAACCGTCAAAACCTGAAGGACTCAGATTCAAATCCCGACGTAGGTTGAGATAATTATCTGCACATTCCCATTCAGAACTGCTCTGAGGTCGACTCAGCCTCCTTTCCACGTGAGTACCAGGATCTTTCCTGAGGGTAAAGGCTGCCGGAGCGTTGTGCTTGCCACACACTCTCCTCCTTGAGCCGACGGTGACGAATAAGTGGAGCCCTACCTTCAACTCCTCTGCTGGCCACAACTCGGCCTGTGTGCAATTGCACAGGAATGCTTTTACCTTCACCTTTTGTCCCGTCAAAGGTGACGGGAGAAAATCAAACTGACCTATTAATATAATTTATTAAAGCGAATACTGGAACACAATTCATTTAATAATAATCAATTTAATTTTAGAGTTTTCCATTTCATAATTTCCTTTATTATTAGTAAAATCAGGTTCTCAAACTGCGGTCTCTATGGGACCGAAAAGCGATTCTTGGAATATCCTGAAAAGACCAACAGGTCAAATTTTGGGTCATTTGCCATTGTCACTGGTTGTCAAGTACCATGAATAATTCGAATTTAGTTGCTCTGATATTTGTTATGGTTCTCGGAATCCAACAGAGATCTCACTGCATTCTCGGAATCCAACAACAGCGTGTGTATCAAAAATTAGGTCCAACGAGTTTCCCAGAAATTTCACGAATGTGACCACAGTGGGGATGCGACATCGAAGTCGATGTTTTCAAAACATCGATGTTTCTATAAAAATATCAATGTTTTAAACATCGATGTATTGAAGTCGATGTTGCTTGAACATCGATGTTTTGTGATTGATGAATTCCGTTTTCTATATGTTTTGTTTGTGGATGAAAAATCCCCATTACCACAATTGCAGTAAAGTTAAAATTCGAAATAATAACAGATGGCGCAGTTTTAACCGAACGAACGCGGTTTGTTCTGCCTACATCGAGCAGACTATCCCTCGCCGTAGATGATTTGGAAATGGTGTAAACTTGGTTTTTCGCACATGGAAAGTCGTTTTTTAACATTTTTCCCGTTAAATTTTAATTAGAAATTAATATACACGGTCACTGAAATTTTGTTGCGCACGAAGTTAAAGTTAGAGGTTAGCAACCAGCATTAAAACATCGATGGTTTTTGGTCGATGTATTATTAACAACGACGTTCTTTATTTTGAACATCGATGTTTCGAAACATTGATGTTCTATTGCCGACGTCGCATCACTAGGCCACAGGTGGGCCAGTCCTTTGCCACGGGAGTGTCAGCTCGGACTTATCTCTTGAGGGTGGTCCTCCCGTGTTGGTCGTTTTGTTATTGCATCCTTTCCTCATTTATTTATTTTTACGAAATCATGTTTAACCATTACATTTACTTGGCAATATGTATTTGGGGTTTGTTTTACTAACTGAAAGGGAATTTAGATTAATCTGGCAGTGCTTTCACAATTCAGCTTCTGGAGCTTTTCCCTAATAGTCAACGTTATACATCTCTAGCGTCGTGACCAAGGATATTTAATTAATCTGCCTCCGCAGAGTTCGTGTTTCAAAGCGTTCGATTGCTCGAGCGTGCACGCGCCACCGACATCGTGCACAAACGTACAGAGTGATTGCCGCCCCCCCCCACTGAAACAGCGAAACCGAATTGAGCGCCTCAAACGCTACTGAAATGTATAAATGTTGTTCCAACAGCATCAAACATTTGGAAACTTTCTATCCGATAAATCTTAGTGTAAAGTAAACACGAACACAAGGATAATTAGAAATTCTAGACAGAAGTCGATATTTAACAGTAAAATTTACGACTTGCAAATATTCATTCTACAATGGAAAGAACTTCTTACTGGATTCCTAACACCCAACAGTGTGCTGGAAGGGAACACTGACAGGCATAAAATGTTTTTGGACTTGTTCCCGGAATTTCACAGATCAAATCATTCCGACATTACTTCAGGGAACTGGCATTACCTTCATTAACGTTGCAAAATACAAAGGCGTCCGAGAGGGCGTATAACAGTTACTTCATTAATTCCTAGAATAGCCAGAGATAATTGCGAGCTGAGGGCTGAGGGGGCGAGCGAAGCGAGTAAGCGACCTCGAAAGACCATGTAGGCGCGCAAGGGTGCGGATGTGGGTGGGTCTGACAAATTGCATGTGGGCGCGCGTGTGTGGATGTGGGATGATGTGAACGCATGTGGGGTATATGAGCGCGTATGAGCATGTCTGTGCGCGTGTGGGAGTGTGTGGACGCGTCATGAGCTCGAGTGAGCGCATGTGGTCACGTGCGGATGTGTCTGGTGGAGAGTGGGAGTGTCTGGGCGGGTTTGGGAATGTATGTGCGCCTGTGGACGCGAGTATGCACGATTGGGTGCGCGTGGGCATGTCTGTACGCGTGTGGGAGGGTGTGGGTGTGTGGGGGGACGCGTAGGCGCGTGTGGCCACGTGCGGATGTGTCTGGTGGAGAGTGGAAGTGTCTGGGCGCGTTTGGGAATGTATGTGCGCCTGTGGACGCGAGTATGCGCGATTGGGTGCGCGGGGGCATGTCTGTACACGTGTGGGGTGGCCACGTGCGGATGTGTCTGGTGGAGTGTTGGATTGTATGTGGGCGCGTGTAAGCGCGAGAGGGCACGTATGGGAATATGTGGGCGTGTCTGTGCGTGTTTGGGCGCGTGTGGTTGCGTTTGGGGTGCGTGTGGTTGCGTGTGGGGCGCGTGTGACTGCGTAAGGGCAAGTGTAGTTCGCGCGGGTCCGCGTGGGCGCGTGTAGTTGCGTGTGGGGCGCGCGTGGCTGCGTATGGACACGTGTAGGCTCGCGCGGGCCCGCGTGGGCGCGTGTGGACGCTTGTGGATGTCTGAGGCTGCCGGAGGGTACGTGTACGCGCGTGTGGGCGCCTGTGGGCGCGTGTGGGCGAGGGCGGCGCCGCGCTCCGCTGCGCCCTGGCGCTCGCCGCCCCGCTTCTCTCCTGCCTGGGCGCACAGAGGGCGCGCTGGCCGGTCGAGCGGCTAAAGCACACACGCCTCCGCGCGCGCACACACGCCAACACCAACACCGACACCAACACCAACATAAACACAAGCACACGCGCCGGAGCGAGACGCAGTCGGAGTGGGTAGGAGAGGGAGACATGACGTGCGGATGGCGAGGATAGGAATCGACAAGGAGGAGGAGTGCCATCAAGGCAACTCTGAGGAAGATTGACAACGCCTTGAAAGAGGACAGAGGGAAATATCGTATTGCAGCAAGAAAGAGATTAGAGAAGAAGAGAGACGACCGCTGAAATGAGAGAGGCCGAAACGATGAACTGCTGCAAGAAAATAAGCGGAGAACAGATAGAAAATAAATACAGAGAGAGAGAGAGGGAGGGAGGGAGAGAGAGGGTGGGAGGGAGAGAGAGGGAGAGAGAGGGAGAGAGAGAGATAGTCAATAATACAGAGAGAGCTCTTTTACAGCAGGGTTTCCCATCATTTTCTTTGCATCAACCACTTTTAAAAGAATGATTTGCTTCATCGACTCCCTTGATTTTTCTACAAAATACAGCATACAAAATAAACATAACGAAAATAATTGCACAGAAATGACTTGATAAAAATTAGACAAATAATAAAAACAAATGTTTTGCAAAAATTGTTTATGAGTTTTATGTTTGAAAAATGTTGTACTACATGCTTTTCAATTTTTAGAAAAATATACAAGTATTATTAGATGATTTGAATCTTTGTATAAGAAAACAACTAACAATTCATTTATATTTTCTGTAACAATAGTACCATGATTATACCAATCAGTTGCCTGTGCATATACAACTATCGACTTGCAAATGACCCCTTGATCATTACTGACCCCCTTTTGCATCGACCTCCGGGGGATCGATACCGAATCCTTGTGGAAAGTGTTTTAGAGGCTTTGAACAGATACTCATAAATAAAGCAGGTGACCAAGACAAAAAGTAAGAAAGAGTCAGAGAAATCAAAAAAGAGATGGAGAGTAATAATGGACTGGAAGTGGAAAGTTCTGAATTGAATCGTATGCCAATTACCCACAGTGTGTAATGCCTGCGAAGTGTCTTCCGATTTACACTGCAAATAGCCGTAGAGGTCACTCTGTCGTGTGCAAAAACCTGACTGTGGAGACATACTAGCTAACAAGTTAGATTATCTGACAGTAAAGAAGATTCATCTTCATTTTCTTTATATCTTTGAACATTTTAGAAGTTGAATATGACAGGAACATAACATGTTGAATGCATTTGAAAATGTTACCTATATTCCGTACAACAGATTCTCATAAGATTCGACCTAATAATTCAGAAGATATTGGGGCAAAATGTCGGATAAAAAAATCGTTCACTTTGTGTCAGGATGATTGCGTCTTATACAAATGGATCGGTTCCTAACTTTTCTGAGGAAGACACTAAATCAAGCAATATAAAACTTCGTGGTAAATGAGACTCGCCCCTTCTTAGCTTTCTCGGACTCGAACTGAGGTGAGGTACGCTAACTCTACAAAGATACACTAATAAATATCGGATATTGGAGAAGGGTGTCTAGTCATCACTTGGTTGATATTTAGTTCAATTAAAAATATATCTCAGGGTTTCGCGCGATGAGGTTTCTGTTCTTCAGTGAAAACTGTTGTAATGAATACTATTTAATGTATACAAATATTATTAAAACAATTTTTAATTTTTTTAAAATATTTATTGGAACTTGTTCTAACGTAATGGTCCAGGAGTTTCAAATCATAGAGAGGAAACGTCTTCGCTGTAGCTTTTGTAGCTTTTTATTCACAAAATATTAGTTATGTATTATCAATATTGTCTTTACAAAATAAACGTTTTTTGTGAAAGAAGCTTATTACATCTGAGGAATACTTAATGTCAATTACAAATAACACTAAACATATTTAACTACAAAGAATTAATTAATGGTAAGAAATGTTTTTTCTGGGTGAGTAAACTACATAGGTAGTCATTAATCTATTAACACAAAACATCTGTTATTATCTGCACCAATACACAAAACAGAGAAATTTTCTTCTTGCCTACGTTACTTGGTTCCTTTTTGTAATAAACAGTTAAAACAAATGAGTTTACCTACGTTTTTCATTCAAAAGTGTGAACTTATTTTAAAGGCAAAGGACATTATCTTTGCTCAAGTTATTTACTTTTTTGAATTATCACTTGAATTTGTCAAAGCAACGATTCGAAGAATAAATTGCTGCACCATAGTAGCAACATTTCATTTGAAGTAATACTACAAATATACATTACATTGTATGTATTGTTTAATTTCTGTTGTGTCCAATCATTGAACGAATACTACAATTATTATATTTAAGATAGTATCTTCAAAAATTAATGTCTATATCAGTATTCACATTAATATTCGCCTTTTTGCTAATTTCGTATCGCTAACTATATCTTGGCAGTAAATAAATTATTTATTATTTATTATCATTATCATTAGTTCGTAAGGGTAACACTTGTAACATACCGTGAGGTGGAGGATTTTTCCCGCCGCTGTGTCGCGAGATCCGACGCCGATCTTTATGTCGGCTTGCGGAGCCTTCTCTCTCCAAATATCTCTCCAAGTGGGGCACCACTGCAGCCAGAAAAATATCTAAGCTCCCGACTGATCTCTCGAAACGTGTGATGGAACAGTGTATGCAATTCTGATAGTTGCGAATGAAGACAGGGCAAGATGTTGGACTGTCTAAACAGACATTAGACTAACGTATCAAACTAAAAGACAATTACCAGTACAGTACGGAGCATAGTCAATACTCATAATAAAGTTTATTAAATAGAAATGTCTGTGTTAATTATAAAAATAACTGAAAGTGATAGACACATTATATTATGTATCACATCAACTTTTGTGATTTGCAAATGCTCACCAGGCAGAAATCTGAGAAGCAATGAGATAAAGATATTATTCCTCAAAGTTTATGTAGAAACGTCTCCTCTATAAATTTTATGATAATGCCTCAAAAACACTATAGTACCACTGTTTGGTAATATGTAGAATACAACCCTTACTTGAACTGAATTAAACAGTATTAGTATTAAGCAGTAAAAACTATGGAAAATAAACGATCACTAATAATTTGATTATTAATGAGTTTCATTGTCATATTTTCGTATTTCAAACTCAAATTAGCATATGTAGTTTTAAAAACTTGTAACGCTATTTTACACATTTCCCAAGTGTATATCTTGTTGAAATTTTGCCACCTAACTTCTTGCGATGAAAGTAAGACATACATTCTAAAAACAGGTCAGATTTGTCATAATGCATGAATCCTGTAATTGAGCAACAAAGGAAAAAGACAGAACAATTGCAGATATTATTTTGACGCAAGACGTAAGCGAAGGTCAGGAAAAATATATTTTGCGAGTCGCCTTGAAACCCCGCGCTGTAGGTGCCTTTTATGTCAAGATGGCACATTCAAAATATAAACACAAAACTTCACCAAATCATAAGCCCCAAGTCCTTTATTACATCGTCTCAAAGCGGTGTTTAAGATCAGAACATCCGCTTCCATAGAAACCAGATAGGTTCCAAGCAGACAGTAGATCCTGGATCAACATGAAATATCGAGCACTCCCTCCGGAAATTGAGGGAGCATGTGTACTCAAAGGGATCACGCCAGCGAAGAGTTGCCCGATGCAGCAGTAAGTGAACTTAGTCGGACCAAATCCCAGCCCTTGGGGAACTCCATCCACGTCCCCAGCTTTGCTATTACCTGGAACGAACGACGCCGCGGGAAACATCAGAACCCAGAGCAGATCTCACTGCCCTACTCCCTTCACCCCCGTCGCTTTGGAACCTCCCCCTCGGGGTGGCGGCGGCGGGGGCGGCGGCGACGGTGGAGGCGGTGACCCACGCCGTGCGCGCGCCCCGGCCGGGCGCACGCGCGCGCGCACACACGCTGCGGGTGGTGGCGGCGGCGGCGGGGGCGGCGTTGTCCGGAAACGCGCACTGTGCACTCGACGCAGCGGCGGCGGCACAGACGGAGGCGGCGGCGGCAGCGAGACGCGAACAGGTGGGTGATTCTCAAGGCTTTGTTGCGCTGGCTAATACACATCGTCTCATTAGGGCAGTGGTGTCTGTTCATCATACAAAATATTTCGTAATTTTCTGTCATTGAGGACAGTTCTTATGAGTTTACTTTCATGTACATTGTTCCAATGTTTTTCCGGTTGATTAAATACTTCGTTAATACTGCTCCAGAATTCCATGAATTTCATAAGTTTAATTGTCAAAGCAAAACGTTTGTTCCTATCAAAATCTTTGACTCCCCTTATTCGAAAGTAATGACAATTTGCAATCAAGTGTTCCTCCAATATTCCCCTTACATTCGAATTTAAGTGAAAACTTACTAGTATGACTAAAAAAGAACCACTGCCCTAGGATTATAAAAAAATTGAGCACTAGAGAACGGAAAATGATGTGATGATAATTTTGTATTACAAATTTAAAATTCAAATCTGCCGAAGCAAAATTTTGCTAACAAAAATTTAATTGCACAAAACGCTGATATATTATTTCGCGGAATGCATTTAATTAAAACTCCATACACAAATATGTGTTTAGAATACGTTTAATAAAATCGAACTTTCTAAAATTCCAAACTCAGTAGTTAAATAATATACAATTATTTAACTTCACAACATACTTCGTTCTTCCGTGTCCAGTTATTGCATGTAAAGTTACTGTTTTGCTATTTTGTGAATCTTCGAAAGGGAAGTCTCTAGAGATGTGTCACCTGTATTTAAGTTCGAATTGTGTGGGCTTAAGATGTCTTATAGGGATATTCAGTGCATTAAAATATCTGTTTTGGTGGAAGAAAATTGCATAAAATTCTTTTTTTATCTTCTGTGATCAAAAATCATGTCTATTCCTTAAACAAGTTAGCAACATTTCTAAAACATGGCTTCTAGTACATCGTAACCCAGTTACGTATTACATTAAAATTCTTGGGTAGAAGTAAAAATGATATGACAAAATAAGTTCGCATGTCAACCATTTGAGTAGGCTTTGATATTTACATTTGAGTCCAGACTTAATATCCACTATTGTATTGTATTTAGTTGGTAACTAATTTCACAAGAACCGTTAATTTCATTAGTAATCCATTTCTCAATTTTATGTTCCAAAATCTGTATTTTTTAATACACAGAAGTTTTGAATTTCACCGAATTATGACATTATTTAAAAAAATGTGATCATGTAGAACTCAAATCCTAATTGTAACTGAATGTAAGGTATTTTAGTTCTCACATACTCTTTCATTAAGTTTTGTGTTGGCTTTTCTTGCCACTCATTAAGCTTTGAATATTCTTTTTTCGAAAAGGAGATTCAGAGTAAATTGTTTTTGTAAACGCAGTATTCTAGATATTCGTGTTGATACTTGGAAATCGAAATTAAACCCACTCTCAAAGAAGAGGAAAAACGTCTCGTAAAAGAAAAAAAAGCGCATTTATAACATCGCGCGATTTTTCAGTACATTTCACGGAGGCAAACACCGAACGTTTCCTAGAATGTTTTGAGCTCTGCTCTTTCAAACAAGAAGTGACAGACTGATTCAAAGAAGCCCATTATCAGCTAGTGTTACGTAGATGCAGCTTTTCTCATTCAAAACTCATAACAAGCGAATGTTTTAACCCCTTAAAGAAATTTTCTCGAAATAATCTTTCCTGATTTTTCATTTTAATGCTTCCGAAGAAATATTTTTAAAATTAATTATTTATAAGATCTTTGATCTTAGATTTAACATTTAAATTATATTGCTAGTAGTGTGGATACAGCCGTTTTAATCAAGATACACTAAGATAAATAAACTGTTATAATGTAACCACATTATGATTTTCGTGTTATTTACAACCTTTTGTGGATTCAACAGATGAACCTCATCGACATGGTAATAGAATGTAATGTATTAAGTATGTAGTATAGGATTTTTAGTAAAGTTTAAAAACAGACAATGCATTATCATGCATTGTATTTTCATTATACGGAATGGAATACATTCATTATACGTATGAGATACAACAAACGAAATCCTCATTAAAGAGTACAATCTAATGCGCGAAAACGGGGAGAGCGAGCAGACACACTGTGGATCTCGTACTCGGGGCTTTGGGTCATCTCAAATCACAGACAATTGCGTTATCTGCGCGGCTGTTTCAGCGTGTAATTACATTACTCGGCGGCAAGCGAGTTTCCAGGCGTGTTTTGTGAGTCTCAAAGGCTCCGGTGTTTCCGACTGAAGGGTCCCCAGGGCGGGCGAGCAGTGAAGGCGAGTGCAACTGTGGTGACAGCGAGTGGGAGAGCCCAACTTGAGACGGCAGGACGTCGGAGGATCCATCCCTCCCTATAGTGACAACGAGAGACATAATAGATTATGTGCATTTGAAACTGTTGTAATGAAATTAATGTTTGCAGTCTGTGTCGAGTAGCAACATTTGAGCCGAAAACACGTGAGATTGGGTCAGATCCGAGAACGTTATTGAGTGCACTCTCAAAGTTGCACAGAAATTTGGTTCACACCACACACACATACACACACACACACACCAAAAAACATAGGCAAAGACACTCAATTTTTCCGAAAATAATTTGTCTAAACTAGAATACACGTTATTCACTGTAATGCAGTCCAGCTATGGATGTAGATGTTCGCATGGCAACCTCCTATAAAGATATATTAATATCCCAAAGCAATATGCAGGCATACGATGATTAGTCATTGAGAGTATTTCGACCAATATTCTTAACAAGACAAGTGTATCATTTTATCGATGCACAAACAAATGTCATTAACTTGAAGGGACATTTTAACGATTTTGAAAAATATTATAAACCATAAAAAGAAGATACATCAACAAAAGTTATGCTCAAACATACAAACTAAAATTTAATAGTGGTATTATATTATCTAATAATAATAATAACACTAATAATAGTAATAATAATAATAATAATAATAATAATAATAATAATAATAATAATAATAATAATATAGTTGTCCCTGTTGCGCCGACGATTGCGGCAGCCGTCGTCTGCGCTGAAGTGGCTGCAGGTTCGAGTCCTGCGTAGACATGGTCGTATTTGTGATTTTCCCTTCACCCCTCTTAACCATCCTATCATCTCATAATTCATACTTGTAACAATCTTATCGAACTTAAAGTAATGTAATGGCCTTTAGGCCAATAATAATAATAATAATAATAATAATAATAATAATAATAATAATAATAATAATAATAATAATGCAGGTTTTACCATTTGTGCACTACGCGTGTTGTCCACGGATCGTTCAGAAAACCATACATCAATTTTTCGAATGTGAGTTTTTCTTTGAATCGCGGAAGCATGGAATTCTGGGAGCCTGCCCGGGCGGGCTGCAGCGGGAGCGACAGGCCGAGCGGAGAGGCTAGGCAGAGAGAGAGAGAGAGAGAGAGAGAGAGAGAGAGAGAGAGGACGCGGGAAGGGGAGAAGTTCGCGGAAGAAGCTGCGAGTCGCTCGAGCCACTGGACCGGCGCACAAGATGCCGCTTCAATGAGACCTCTACTCGGTAATCGGAGCGGGCGAGCGAAGACGGCAGGTTGAATAATTATTCCGGGAAATAAATTAATGTTTGTTTCATGGTTTCATCACAGTTTCCAGACTGGTCTCTCGTCCGTATTTTGTGTGCCTTGATTCCACGTATTATTTCTTAGAATTCATTGGAATAAAATAGCTGTTAAACCTCTTTTTTTATCTTTGAAAGCTATTACAATAACTTTAAGCCCTCGGTGGCTCGTTGGTTATCGTGCTCTTTTTTCCACGGCGCAACCCCGAGTTCGGTTCCCACTCGAGGAAAAATTAATTGTGCGCTGTCTTTGCAATGTCCAATGTCCCTTTGCAATGTCTTTGTTGCTGTGTGACGATGAGAAAATTCACTTCTCATGTTGAATAGAGCGTAGAGATGGCTAAGTGTTAACCACACGTACTCCTTAACCCATGCCCGCAAGGCCGGTAGGAAGGTCTTAGCTCGTAAAGAGCTACTGTGCTAAAGTACATGCATACATTATAATATTTTTTTAGATCTAAATGTCTTTTTAATGATTGCATTATTTTTGATATAACTCTCGTAGAGTAAGGACAAATTCGAATATAGATTCGCTTAACAAGTGAAACTTGCTTTAGACATGATGAAATGCTTTAAATATCGCCTAAGACCGAATTCAGATCAGACATGGAACATAAGACTGTACGACTGTAGAAGGAATAAATAACTTTCTCGTAAATTGACTCGAAGCACCACGAAGCATGAAATACACTCAGAAGTGATAAAAAGAAGGTGATAGAACAATGAAATGGTAAATAAGTCAATAGTTTAAAAATGTTAAAGGTACAGTTATCCTTTAGCCTTAGCCTTAGTTATCTAAGAGAAAGGTATTATAGGACTGGTCATCGTGGTCTGAAAGCAATGTCGCACTTTACACAGCCCAAAAGCACCTTAGAAGAATCAAAATATCTTTACAAACCAGCAGTCTCACCCCCCGGGCATGGGAATGGATATGATAGAAGCGCACATCTGCTGAGCTAACTTCCACCAAGAACAATTGGAGGTAATCGAGAAAATACCTGTCTTCAACTTCCAGAATTCTACTCCTGCTAGAAACGCATTTTTATTCCACTTTTAATAAGTTGTCTAAAATTCAACGAAGTCAAGACCCGAACCCACCCACAGGCTGAGCATTCCATGTGCAATTGAAGCTCATTGCGGTCGTAGCATCGCATGAGAAAAAAGCCGAACATAAAGAAAAAGAAGCGGAGATAAAAGTAGTAGGAAGGGGGGGGGAGGTCGTGACGTCTTTTCATTTATTTTTATATTGCAATATTTTGCGAACAGCATGTGTTAAAATTGCGTAAATTCGTGCATATTAGTAATTGAGAGAAGTAAAGTCCATTGACCGAACTCCACTAATACTACATTATTAGTAGTTAATAATAAATATATACAATAATTAATACATAGAACACAAAATAGGTCGTAAGGTTGCGCGTCGCAGAGCCACGAGATGCCCCGTCCTCTTCCAAGTGACGCCACGCCTCACCGCCCGCGCCCACGCATCGCTGGAGGCGCTCCCCCTCTCCCACCCCCACGCTCGCACTTCGCGCCTGGCAACAATAGCCACTGCCTTCTGGAATAGTCGATGCTCCTTTTCATTTCAATTCTTCCTGTTCGACTTTAGTCTTTCGTGGGGTTTTAATACAAGTTTCGCCGTAAATGTTGCAGCTCACTTCCCAACAAGCTGAAGAATCCTTCAAAATGTATGTGTGTTTATATCCAACATTCCTGAAAGAGTAATATCATTGCAAGCTTTCGAGATATTGAAATGTTTGCCTAGAAGAACATTTTACGAAGATATGACTCAGTCGGAAAATATTTATTAATGAAATAAGCATTGCAAGAAATTTCATTACAATAGGAGATTGGAGAAATATCAAAACGAGATGAGGTCTTGTTTTACGCACCAAATGTGTTTTTACGTTTAGATATTTAAGTGTCGAAAAATATTAGACTTAAAATGCAGAAAATTACCATCCGAATTCGCACAGTAAAATATCCGATTAAAATTGATGGAGTCGTCTCTTTACTGTAATAACACATCTCTTTATTTTTCATTCGTACTTTTATTTATCCCTCATTTCATTTCTTCGCATATTCTCGCCGCCTGCCTCTACCATCTCCCTCCTCTCTTTCCGTTTCTCCCCTAGGCTAGGAACTCCGTTACCGATGTAATAAATTGAATGAAGTGCAATGGAATGAGGTTAGCTAAACTCGGCGTCGTCTTCATCATTTCAGCCGCAAGCGCTCTCTACCGACCGAGAAGGCGCTTCTACAGCGCAGACTCACCTAGAGATGATGAATCTTATAAGGACAAGGGCATGCGCACCTGCCAACAGTGCACCCTGCAGGCAAGCAAGGACCCCAAGGGATGCTGTAGTGAATCCATAGGGAGAGGAAATATCAAAAGTGACCAGCGATTGTTTTCGATGACGATCTCATTGTGAGATATGAGAGTTCAAATATTGTGACAATTGCAAATATTGGTTTCTATCTGTAATCGTTTCTTAAATGATTTACAAAGCTCCATCAACAAAATTACTAGCAGACTTAAAATTACATCTGTCGTTTCCTGAGATTACCAAAACTATCCGTCAATTAGAAAAGGAATGATTATTTCATTGATCTTTTATATTAATTTTATGTCCACCTCAGCCCCGCCCTGCATTTCCTGCGCTGTCGTGTTAACTACAATCATCGCTGCTAGGATCATCGTTGCTAGATTTTCTTCCATACTCCTGCGTAACTTCCGGAAACAATTCTCTACTTTGCTGAAGGGGAAAAATTTTGAAAAACATTTTCGTAAAGGATTCGTACACTATACAATAGGAATCTTTATTCCTAAGTTCACGATTTTGAGATTTAATATTCGTAGTTCTACGTTCATTCGTCAGGCAATCAGTTTCTTTCCTTGTTCGATTTCAACCGCCGTAATGTTGTTCAGCAAAGTTGTTACACTCGGGCTAAAACGATGTACTTCAGCCACACTCTTTGAACCTTGGGTCGAGGTTGATGAAGGACACTGGTGATGAAACATTAGGTATCTATATCAATATTAGGAGATTTGGCAGACTAAATGAAGTTTCATTGTTGTTCACATTGTTGTTTATTTGGTTGTTTGCTTTCGTCGGCTTTGTTATATTTCTTGATTATGACAACAGTAATGACATAACTCATTCATCCGAACTTCTAGTCAGCAACACTTTTAGTCAGTCACACTAAAGAAATATACCCCATCTACCAGTAAACCATTCTTTTAGTATTGAGAAAAAATCAAACCACAATATTGCAAAATCGAAATAGTTTGCTTTGGTACGTTTTGAATAGTTAATTCTTTCCTCATGTATTTGTTATTTTTGTGTAAAAAATTTCATTTTTAAGAGCAAATGGATTCAATATTTCTTACCGTACATTTATTAGTCCAACTGAGGAAAATATTTGAGTAGACAAATACTTAATGGAGATAGTATCAATGATTTTTTAAACTTTGATTATACAGTATACGAGAAATACTATATAATATTTGGTTAATGATTCATACATTACTTACTACTTAAAAATAAATATTTTGTCCTTAAAATATTTGCTAAAGCACGCATTTTAAACGCAGGTAAATCGAAAACGTGAACGGTGAAAAAACATCAGCACCTTGTCAAAAAGCTTATTTTCCTCGTGTCACCACTCCCACGCCCACCCACACAGACTTAACGCGCGAAGCAGCAGCTCAAAACCTGTGGCCCGGCACGTGTGGTCGAAGCGAACACCTGTGCAAACAGCATTGAGCCCACCGAACGATACTAAAGGGAAAGCTACCGTTGCCGTCAAAGCTGTCACCATCTCCGTCACCATCATCGCTACCATTCGCGTTCCCTTCCCGTTCCCGCTCTCGCCACAGACGCAACTCGTCACTAGCAAACCACCGTTACAGCTCAACTATTGCGGTGACCGTCAGTCATCGCCTCTTTTAGTCATCGGTGCTATGACATTAAATCGTTATTTTGTCATCAACACGACGGTTCATTTCCGCTTACCCAGACATGGCCATCACCACGCTTCAAGTCATCTATTGCCTTCTCCTTCATCGTAAAATCGTAAAATCATCATAGCTAAGACATGCAGTCAATGACGCCAAGCTACCGACACAGCCGTTTCCGCACCATTTCTATAATGACCGCCACCGCCTTCTGTGTACATCTAATTACCCCCCGCCATCCACTACTGCCATGACCACCACTGCCCGCCGCCTCCCCTCTTTCCAACACCGCGCGAGTCACCGTTCCAAAAACCATTGCCGACGCTGCCTCCGCAAACGGCCGTCACCGTCTCTGACGCCACCGCGCCGTCGCGCGATAAAAACTCTTTCCGGCCGCCGACAAGGACGCGTGGTGCCCCCCTCCCCCCTGTTATCACGGCGGCATTTTCAGTCCAGGAACAGTCGTTTGACGTTCCGCCGGCGCCGGGGCGTCGTCCGGTCGGCTCGAGGCGGCAGCTCGAATCTGGTCGCAGCGGCGTGCGTGTTGTGCGTCAAGTGAACGAGTGGTGGCACAAGCCGTGAGAAGACATGTGCGGTGCACAGCTCGCAGGTAACCCGGATACCGTTATTTCGCATTTTTAACGGTAACAGTATTTTTAATGTGATTTTTTAAAATTTATTTCGTATTTTTTTCTTTCCAATTTATGCATGGAAACCAGTACTTACATTCACTGTTTGTTGATCGGAAAGTGTTACTTCACCACACGTGTACTGCAAAGAAGCCATGGTTATGTAAAACAACTGAATACTGCAAAGAAAACAAAACAATGGGGCGACATGAATCTAAGTATTTTGGTGTAACCACTCTCTTAAGTGTGAAAGTTTAGGCATACTCATTTCAAAATCCCGGACTCGGTTCGTATCGTCGCGTTGCCTTGTCCGTCAGTATTTCATTCGTACGTCAAAGAATCACCTTCTTTACCAGTTACATAAATAAATAACATTTGGACGTTATTTAGGAGTACAACCATTGTATTACAAATCCGCTATAAAAATGTGAATATATAATTCACAGCATTTCCATTCTGTCAAATGGATTTTAAAAAATTTATATTTTGGGAAATTTTTTTTTATTGTTGAATTTGTTTATTGGATATTGGGTTATGTTTCTTCCTCAAATTTTTCTTTGTTTGTTTCTAACATAACTGTTTTCACGTAACTGTAAGTCTTGGGTTTGAGATAAGTACGTTATCACAGTTTTGCATTTCAATACTTTACTTTTTTGTTAAAAAGAGGATAGGGTTCTTGAAGTTGTAGGTATGGAATTCAGAATCCAAACATTAATCTATATTTTGTTATATTATAATCTTTTTCTAAAACATATATATTTTACCAACTGTATAAAAAGTGTTGGTGACAATTAGACTGTACATGATATTATTCGGAATATTTTCGTGTTACTTTGGCAATGGTTTTAATATTATTCTATGACACTTAGTTGACACAGCAGAATTGACGAGATGATATGTATAATTCAAGTTTCATAGCTTAAACCCATGTTTATAAAATACATCTTATAAAAGTGAGAATCAAACAAAAATGCCTGATTTTATGCACATATCTTTGTACATATAAACATTTGTGATTGAAAATTGAACTACATTTTCCTTTATAACATATTGAACCTTCGAGCACAAAATGCAGGTGTTAATTTTGTAACATGATATTTTTCAGTTCTATTGGAATACATTTTGTAATGAAGAATATCAGGCTGCTAAGTTGGTGTCCATTTTGGCGTTCAAATAAGTACTTCCGTTGCATATATCATAGCTGGAACGGTATCTTATCCGCCAAATTAATCCTCCGATATCGATATGGCTGCCGATGAGCGTTCGATCGCATTTACTGAACTTATATTGTACTCAGATGATTGAGATATTGTGTGTTACCACCTCATTTGATCATGATCTTTTATGGCTTCTCCGATCCGTTCAAAAGGAGATTAGGGAGGATCCATTAGAGAACTGACTCTTTGCTCTTTGGCGTAAGTGTAACGCGGCAACCAACGGGCTTCGCAGGAGCAAATTACTTAGACGTGGCATATGTTCCCAACTACTACTTTGTGATCTAAAATGTACGACATGCGCATCTGCATCGACTCTTTGGAAAGGGTCAGTTTAATCTTTGGCGTTTATGTGCTCTTGTAATATTCATGTTTGTAGATTAATATGTAACTAGTAGAAAACTAAGAATTTAACGATGAGAAAGGACAGTTATGCAATATACTTGTGCACACTCCATATTCTGGAGTATTTTTTCTTCCAGTTTTTGTTATAAACATCAGGTTCCCTTTGTTACCGTTTGTAAAATTAAACGGAAGAAAAGTATTACATCGGGATCTTGTCATTGCTTGTTACTGCTGGTCGCGCGCAATTGCTTTAAGAATTCTGCATCTTCTACTTCCCAATCCCTTCTCTTCCGAATTGACCACCAATTCAATATTCTGTCTCCCGATTACGCATCTAATATTTACACTTGTTTTTGATGTTTTAAATGTTATATAGTACACTTTTGAATCGATTCAGGGTATTCAAAGCTGCGAACCTCCCTGTCAACTTTCCCCTGGAACAACACAATTAAACAACATACAAAAGCGTTAAACTGAAACGTTTTATTTGCGAAGTAACATTTATCAATCAAATCCGTTTTCTTCCATACTGTAACTAATATTTTATTTTCTTCTGTTCACAGCGAGTAACATTGTCGGCTCTCGGGTTAGATAAGAAAGTTATTTAATAATGCATTATTTGGGTAATATTGAAATGGTGTCTAGAGTAGGGAGAATAGTAAAATAATATTAACAAATAGCCTGTTAGCACTGTGGTCTTAGACCAAAGTATACGCAAATACAAAACTTAATCTAATTATTTTCTCTTCGCCGGCAAAAATATTTATTATTTATTTAATAGGTAATTATTACAGACAAATTAGCTTACTTGATCCTATGTGCTAGGCCGAAGGCCTTTAAGCCATTAGAATACCTTCATCCTTTCGCGTCTAATCTTTCGAATTGTCGTATTCACCCCAAAATGGTCTCCATCGCATCAAAGCCGCGGAAAAGAGACCATAGGTACGGCTCGAGGAAAAAAAAACCCTGAAGGGGGAAAAACCTGCCGTCAGAAGCCGAGTACATTCTAAATCTATCCGCACGTTTATTTTAGCTATTTTATTTTCTGGCGCGGGCGTCCCGCCGTCTCCTCCACTGCTTGGCCTCCTCAGCACCTGAAATCAAAACAGCGCCACAGAGATCGTCCGCACCAACGCCTCTGCCCTTATATTTCGATCCCCCTTACCTTCCCCCCTAATGTGCTTATTACTATGCCAGTTTTATTTTATTATTATATTAACCTTTTACTTACCAATTAACTATGACTTATGACTTATTTCTTAATCGTTTACTAACTTAACATATAATTACTGATTAACTTACATATTAGCTTATTGACTTATTTATTTCTCTCCAGTCTAGGCTCCGCTCAAGCTAACCGGTGCTGTTTTCCCACGGTAAAAATATGTAAAGAATTGAGGATACAAGTTGGGTGCGATGCATTGGAATAAAGGATTGCAGCGTCTAACGCTACCTAGAGTGCCAAACCCGACTTATCACCGATGGGCTTACGAGCTACAGGAATCCAGACCATAATATTGTTTGTGATAGAGAAAATCGCGTTATAGAATCCATTTACATGTAAGGCTCTACTTATGTAACGTTGCATATCCACACACTAAAACCAATTGCGACATGTCAGTGTTTGTCGTTAGGCATCATTTTAAAAATATTATTGACAAAAATAATTTCAAATCATGAGCTATAACTAATGCACACAATAAAGTGAAGAAAAAGGAAATGAGAATACATACTTTCATCGTTAAATTGAATTGCTAAAAGACCTTTTTAGATTACTTTATTACAAAAATGAATTTTGTTTGAATGAATGAAAATATTGAGTGGCTTACTCGAATTAAAAGAAAGTCTGTAGAATTTCAATGCATGTGAGCGGGATATTTTGAAATTTGTTAATAACAATAGAAATTGCACTGGAAATGTATTTTGTCCACGATATCAAATCGCATATGAAGATGAGATTCTTTTTAGTCGCTTGTTCTTGCCTACTGTCTCTGGGATGTGCGCAACCAAACGTCATAAAGAACTGGTAATTAACTTTCTTTAGTAATTATGATATAAAAAATTACTAACTGATTTCTATTAGGGGATGTGCGGTGGTTTTACTTTTTGTTTATCTTCCATGTTATTGCCAGAATACTCAAAATTTACGTGAGATTCATGGCGAAACTGATCCTGCACTGCGATTGTTACCACAGCTTATATGATTTAGTTAACGATATGGGAGGGCAAGCATCTACTGCATAATAACAAATAGCAGTTTGTGTAGCTGATTCGTTCTTCTAGAGTCTTCGTGTTTGACTGCAGAGGGTGGGGGAAAATAGGTTGAGTGACAGTAAGTCTTCTGAGGCTCGATTACTTTTATGTCACGTATGAGTTATTGTGATTGAATTCCTCACGAGAGAAACTTTTTAGAAATCTAGTTGTAAACAAATGTAAAACAATTCACTTCCTCCACAACTTCAATAAGCAATTAAAGTCATTAAACTCTTTCAAAATAATAGTTCCACATGATCTTTAGTTCCTAAAATGCCTTATAATATTTTCGTACGCATGCTTAAAGATGCTCAAGACGTAATGTAGATGCACAGATCATCGTATCACTAAGGGACATTAAGTGAGGTCGGAAAGCGCGTACATGGCTTTTTAGAACAAGCGCACCGTAATCCGGTCCATGGCCTTGTGTGAAGTCAGTCAGTAGATAATCGTGTGTTTCCACCATTACCCTTCACCTGGGGAGCGAGGCAAAATCTCTGTGCGCGACGCATCTCTTTGTTGAGGGAGAGTCCGTCTAGATTTGGATTGGTGGTGCGAGGGTCGCATTGGCGGCGAACGTAGGATTATCTCGTTGAATATGGGTTCAAAACCAAGCAAGCACGTTGGGAGATGGTGGAGCAGCAGGATCTGCGATGCGGCGGATCAATATGGATGAAGGGCTGACGCCTCTGTTCTGGAGTTAGACACATTCGACGCTCACAACGCGTTTCTGTGCACTACGTGAGCTAACCATTATTTCATGCAACCAGTAGCCAGTCTTCACTGCATCTCAAAACTCAGCATAAACAGACTGAACTATCGTGGGTTGTTCATAAGACTCCCTTTATAATGTACACTTTCTCCGTGGGTGAATTAAAACCAACACAATATTTAAACAATTACGTTATTCGTGAACAATTATACACATAAATCACTTGATCTATTTACAGATATATTACACTTAATTATTTTTCTTTTACACACGGATTCGTCTCTCTTGATGATTTATTACACAGTTCACTTCTTACACAATATTTATTTACACCGTTCTCTTCTTCTGCAGTATCACCCAGTCCGATGTCTGTGTCCACGGTCCATGCACTGACCCAATTCCCTGCGCCAGACTACAATTCCCTGCGCACACTAGGGTCCACTGCCACTGCTGCTTACCACGATGCACCCTTCCACAGCACAGCTTCCGACTTCGGACACACTGACGGACTGGACTGCTTTCTGCTACTCACTGACGTGCTTACTACCCACTGACTTCTACTCACGTCTTCTACTAAACTGACTCGCGGCCGCCGGCAGCGGCGCATTTATACCTGCCCCGGCGCTGTCTCCCAGGCACCCGGCACATTCTCGGCGTTCACCGCTGCTCGCGGATAGTCCGGAACCGTTAGTTCGGGGGGGGGGAGCGGAAAGGGGCGCCGGCAGATGACGCAATCCACGCGCAGCGAATTCGGCAGGTGACGCAATATTCGTATAAATATTACAAATGTAATGTAAATATTACAAATAGCAAATAAAAAATATTGAAACTTTTTTATGCAAATTATTTCATTGCCTTATTAAATGATGGAATGCAAATTTCGAGGAAATGATTATTACGTGATTTTAAAACAATATATTTTACATGTGAATATCAAGATATTTAGCCGTGCTGATAAAATTAAGTAAATTATCACCGTTGGTAATAGTCTTCTTAGCGTATCTTTATAAATTATATATATATAAAGATTATCAGTAGCATTATGCTGATTAATTATTCTGTGTCTACACATGTGTTTTTTTTTAAGGTGAAAAGGCCTCATACTATTTCATTTCATCTTAAAAATTGACTAGCAGTGGTTACAATGGAAACAAAAGATTGAACAGAACTAATCATCGACTTTGACTGAAAAAGTTATTTTTTATTAAGTGTGTAAATTTTCCGTTTCTTTTACGGTCGAGATCGAGATTTTTTGTTGGGAGCGTAGTTCGAGGCAAGCGTGATCATGAAAAAACGGAAACATTGCACACGAAATATGAACGTTTTTTCAACAACTGCATAAAAATAGAATACAAAAGATTTTGTAACCTTGTATTGGAAAGGGAAGCCTGATATCCCGGTCAATAAATAAATGCATTTCAAAGTGCCATGATTAGAGAAGAGTATTGTAAAACCATGTAAAAACGACTTTTTCATGGTAACAAAATAGTTGTCAGGGCAACAACATTTTTTAATAGATATTAAAAAAATGACAAAGTTTACGTACGGCTAGAGAACTTTGTTTTGCAATTGTAGAAAATACAGTTTTAGAATGTTTTCTCTTGGTAAACTGAATTTTTACATTATATAAAAATTCACTTGTATTTCTGAAATATTACGGTTAAATTATCTTCAGCACATCTTAGGACTAGCGTAACCCCACTTCGGATATTAATTGATGCTAAGAACGACGTTCAGCAATGCTTTAATCAACAGTGAGTTGTCACAAATAAACAAATATATTGTTATTACTAAATGTTCCTCTTTTCCTAGACAAAGAAATATATTTTATCCGCAAAACACTGACACAAGTCTTCAAATATTGTTTACATTGCATTCCTATTAAATATATTGTTTTAAATACGCCTTAAGATAGAGATAAAATGGGGTTACGTGTGGAATTGGAATCATAGTAAGGCAATACGAGAAATAAAAATGTATTCCACAAAAAAAGGTTGGCAGCCATGAGGAGAATACTGATACGATTATCAAAATCAACCGGAAACTAATTAAGATATGGTAGCTTTGGTATTAGGACTGATTGAAGATCTTCAGGAAATTTTAGAAAAGGTGATATGTGGTCAGTGAGTTTTGTTACCTTGTTAACACCAATTAAATATTATATTAAATCATTTGTGAAATTTACGAAGAAAGGTTATCATTTCTATGTTCTATAAAACAACAATATATATATATATATATATATATATATATATATATATATATATATATATATAGGTATTTACACTCATTCTCATCTAATCTTCAGGTAAAATTGTGCATCAACCCTCAATAAAGAAAAATTAGCTTCACGTAGGCAACATGCCAGTATTTCAGGAATGTCTATTTATAAATAAGATTATTTACGAACATTTTTTGATAATTTAAAAACTATACTCTAGAAATACGTTGAAGAAGAATCAATGTGTATTTTCATGAAACGTGATTTAAAAATAGTGTTTAAAAATAAGCTACTCCTAGACAAATGAATTATTCTTCCAGTCGGACATGGTACTCAGAAACTAATGGAAGATTAGTGAGGTTATACAGATTCTCACCTTGGTAAAATTTTTCAATACTTTCGTAGCTGTTGAAAATACACCTACTTTTCCCCTCAAATTTTAATGTCTTCGTGGCATAATTTCGTTTAAAAGTCCTCGAAGGACTAGTTATATTTTAACTGAATACTTCTGGCATTTAATAGATCAAGAAAATGTGACACAAACCTAGCTTGCTGAAACCTAACTTACCACCCAAAACCTGTCAAAACAGAAATACTTCTCATCACATTGAGATCTTGTCCCCTTATTTTTCATACGCATAACAAAATCAAAAAAATTTCAGAAATTCAAATTTTCAATTCAAAACTAGAATTTGTTTCTCGTGGTTATATCCAGCCGACACATGGTTACCCTTCACGTCCCGATGGGATGCATATTCGACCACACATTAGACACCAACACAATTGCGGCCTCCTCTGGTCTGTTGTAAAAAGAAAGTGAGGCCATCAGCTACAACACATACATGAGAGACCAGGGACAATAAACCATGTCCAAGACGAGACTCGAATCCGCGACCCTTCGGACCGAAGCGCAGAGTCGTTTCACGGTCTTAGCCACCTCGGTCACCTAGATCGACCAAAATTACAGGATGCCAACCTTAAATTACGTGAATTTAATTTTATAACTTAACGATAATATCTTATTCTTCCCAGTTCCACGGAATAAAAAATTTAGTTCTCGAAGGACTAAAATATGTTTTGTGTTATAAAGAAAACGTAAACTATTTTACTGACATGCATTTGACGGCCAGGTTCATGTACACAAATACACTTAAATGCAAGTGCGCTGTAAGTGTATAAACAGTACACGCGTGAAACTGTTTACGCTTTCTGGGTAATACTTCATATGATCAAATCATGAAAGTTTCCTTTCGGATTACTGTAGAAAGTTACATTTTATTCATGAAGTAGAATCAATATACGCACGAGAGAAGTGAAGAGTCGTCAGTTTATTTAAATTCAAAAAAAAACTCAGAAAGATACGATTGCGTCCAGCTTGCGACCATTTTATTACGATGGCTCCAGCATTTCTACATAAAGTGAAGGAAATCCGAATATCAACCCATTTTCTTCTCGGCAATATTTCCAAATTACAGTGTGCAATAACTGGCATGATCTCGATAATTATCGTAAAAGTTAATTAACCTCTCGTTTCCGATTTGATGTCATTCGTATACGAAAACACATTTCGACAAGTAGTTGGATCCGAAGCAGAGGAGGAGATGGCTCGATAATTGCCTCATGCGCGAATGCCGAATGGCGAAAGTCATGGAGGATTTCACTGGGAAATATAATCTCCCTCCGAGCCTCCATCTCCCTCTCGCGTTTCCCAGTCTGTTCGCTCTCCGGTGGCTCAGTGCATCAACTGATGTCAGAGCAGTTCACCGGGAGTTTGTAGTGTTCGAGTAGCGGCGAGAGCAAGATTTTAGACTCCAGCTAGTTAACTATAGCAGGGCGGATTCAACTGCTGTCTGGAGAAGAATTCTAGAGGCTGGTTGCCCTGATCGGTTCTTTTCCGCGGTTTCTCCAATCAACATCAGTCGAATGCCAGATCAGTATTCTAACAAACAGTCCACGGACCGCGCGCGACCATTCCTTCCCATACCTTCCCGTATCTATTCTAACCCTTTATTTGCACACACTTACATTTACATGCACTACACTATCACATGCATGGGAAGCCACAGTCGGGAGCTTAGAGCTTGTTCCGGCTGTGCGTCGCTGGTGGGAGATACCTTCCCGTGGAAAACCTCGTAAGTGGGTCGGCGACGAATCTCACAAACCATCGGGAGGAATCACCGCCACCTCCCGCGATAAAATATCCATTATACTTACGACATTAATAACTATAGCAGTTTATGTGCCTGTAAACACAAATGAATCAATCAATAACACCCAGCTTCCCTGTTTTCATCATCGTTCCCGTCACTGTTTCCCCGCCCTGTCCTCATCATCGCAGTCGCACGCAGACCTATCACTTTCCTTTCCTACGGCTCTCCTGTTCCCTGGACCTGCCGTGGCGTCCGCTATCAGCCTTACCGTGAGATCCATAATTACCCTCATTATTGCTCTCGTCGTTACCCTCACAGTAAACCATTCTCTTCATCATTCTGCTCATTATTCTCGTCGCTTCCCTCGTCTCTCATTACTCATACTCTGATTACACTCTCGTCATTATCGATGTCACGTCTTCATCCTCAACACTTCTTTTGTTATTACTGCGTAGCCATCTCGCAATTACCACTGACGTCACACGCACACTTGCATTCTTGTCATCCTCCGTTAGGCACTATTGTCAAACACATATTAGTACTACTCGGCACATTCAATTACTACAATCGCCTCTCCCTCATGAGCACTATTCTCGAACACATATTGGCACTATTCGGCACACTGAATGACTACTATTGCATTTCTCTCATGAGCACTGTTGACAAACACATATTAGTTCTACTCGACACAGTCAATGACTACTGTATAGCCTCTCTCTCAAGAGCAATCTAATGGCCACTACCGTCTATCTTTCAGCCACCGCTCCCACCACATTCGTATCGCTACTATCGTAACACTCACAGGAACACTATGGTAACATGCACACCCTCTCCCATGAACTTTCTCAGACCACCCTCATGACAAATCTCAGCCCACTATGCCCAATCTCCCATCATCCCCTGGGTCAGCACCTCAGATAAAACCCTAGCAGGCGCGGAATACCCCCCCCCCGCGGAAGTTTTTAGAAACTCTTAATTTTAACTTGACACGAAACTTTCAAGCAGAAATACTTTCGGAAAATCATTAAAACGAATAAAATCGTATCGCAGCATGAGCTGAGGGCAGCCTTCGACATTTTAGAAAATATGTAACATGACACACTTCCAGCAAAACATTTTTAATTTCCCCTCCCAAAATGAGTCTCTGCATCCGCCCCTGACCCTAGCTTGATTCCTTCCCTTCCCACAATGTCTCCTCCCCCACGACCTCCCGCGAACGCGACAACCAATTGTACGCGCCTTCATTTGCCCCCCGCCCTCCCCCCGGACGCCGGCGCTCTCTCAATCACCGCCGCAAACCACGCGCCACCGCCGCCGCCCTCGCCGCCGCCGCCGCCACCGGAACCGCCTCTTCCCGGGGCGCGCGAGGTCACCTGCAGCGCTATTTTTGGGCCCCTTCCCTTCCCTTCTCTTCGGCGCGATTCGCAGCGGTGGCGAGTGCGGGGAGGAGGCGGGCGCGGGGGAGTGGGAGGGGGTGAGCGGGTGGGTGCGGTGGAGAGGGGGGACGCCGCGCCGGTGGGTGGCAGCTGCATCCGGCCGGCTGGTCGTCCGCGGCGGCGGCGGCGGCTCCTTTGGCGTGCGATCGCGCGTGAGGCGAGTGCCAGCGTCGCTATGGACACGCGATCGACCAGCGGCCAGCGGCGGCGGCGGCGGCGGAAGCAAATGGAACACAGGGCGCGTCCATGATGTTGGGGATCGCAATACTGAAAGGAAGGAGCACACTCCTATGATGGGTGGTGGGGCAATGGGTGAGAGAAACCGAGGGGGATGAGATGAGAACAAACAGTGCTGAAGGATGATTAGGAGAGCAGGAGGAGGGGGAACACAAGGCGCGTCCATGATGATGGGGGATTGTAGTAGAGAGAGAAAGAGACAGAATCTTATGATGGTTGGGTGGCATTGGGAGAGAGAAAAAAGAGATGAGAGAGAACAGTGCTGAAGGATCCTTTGTGATGATTAGGAGAGCGGAGGGTGGTTGCGCGGGTGAACAGAAGTTGAACACGTTTTGATGAATACTGTGTAAAATACTCTGGCATTAATCATATGACTCATACATGATTTGAAACGTGGAAATAGGTTTTTCTGCTGGTTATCGTGGTTGTGCTTGAGACGAAGGTGGATAGTGAATCTCTTCAATTTCGACTCAGTATGTGTCTTTGAAGTTGTAGTTTTCAACAGGTTACTCAGGTGGGAACGTGCCAAACGTCTGTGTATGGTGATAGTTATGTTATTTGTCGTGAACTAAACAGTAGTAAATAAAACTAAATATCTGATTAAGATGGAGGAAATCACGATAGATTACAATCATAAATAAAATAGGAAAGGGAGGAAAATATCATTTCTCCCATTTAAACAACGTTCGAGTTGGTGAGTTATGGGTTATGGAATAGAGCCGAGAAAGCATAGCCAGTTCATGTCGTGTCCGTATTCATATGGATGGTTTATCGGAAATATGGAGGAAATGGGAGTCTTTTTACATGAATTTTGATGGAAACTGAATCAGAGGGAACATGTTGAATGTTATGGCGATCAGTATCGTAATAGATATCAGGATTTACTGCAGGAAAGATATTGTCATACGTTTCTCTCGTCAATGAGTTGAATGTAAACAGATGGAAAACACGAATGTTTAGAGCTAACAAATTCGATGAGATGAAAAGTGAGGGCGTTTTGGTTTCCAAAATTTCTATGACCTATCTTAATTCAATTTTAATAAAATTGTTAGTTCCACCCTTCTTCTGAACCCCGTGCAATTGCAAAGTCAATTTACGTTAACAATACTATCAGCAACAATTGACCTTAAAACCTTAAAATGGTGCACGGTTAAAACTATGTCAATTCGAAACTTTCGTTGTTCTTAGCACACGAAGATCGTTTCAGTGGTTTATCATTGCTTATAGAAAGTTTTAAGTAACTAGTGTAATATAATTAGGGAGAGGATTTTATGCCCTAAAAAATATTTTTATTTGCTTTTAAAAATATGCATTTATGAACTAAAATTCGGAAGTATGCACTTTAATATGCAATTAAAAGTAACAATATTTCACTTCATTTATAAACCTCTCTCGGTAAAATTCAGGAGAAGAATGCTTGGAATGAAACTATACATTTTTTGCCCAAACATAAAATCTACCCTTCTTTGCGAGAAAAATAATTGAAGTAAATATTTACCTTAGTGAAAAACATTGTATGGCTTGTATTTTTTCTGACAGTTTATAAAAAATATTATAAAGAAATATCCTATATTTGCACAAGTATTTTATGATGTATTGAAAGCAAAAAAACAAACAAGCTCTTTCAAATCAATGAATACTCACAAATAAATAGATTCTATGAAAAGAAAAAACGTTTTATACAGAAGTGTCTATTTTAACAAAATGTGCGCCTATAATTACACAAATATGCACCAACCGGAAAAATCGGTCAAATGTGCACAAATACACACTAACATATTAATCTATATAGAATCGTATTATAACCAAACGTCAAAAAAATTCAGCTTAGCTAAGCCCTGAAGCAACGGACAAAAATATGAAAATTCATAGAAATCCGCTCCCTAGTTATAATAACGCCCAAGGAGTAGCAGTATGTTCTTGATCGTTTTCCTTCACCCTTTGCAAATGCAACATACAAAAAACAAAGTAGAAAAATGTACTGTGGAACTGTAAAGTGTGATTTGATGTTCTCTTGATATGACGATGTATTTTTTCTATATTATACGATATATTATTTCTTTTTACATAAGTAATACCATCTGGCTCAAAAGTGAAATCGATTATTATTGTTTGCTGAATTCTGAAAAAGGTGGTAAAGTTACAGCGTAGAATACCCAACATCACTGACAGCGCCGAGGTACCAGTTCGTGTATAAGGCAGTAAACGGGTCTCCGTGTAAGTTTTCTAAGTGTATGTGTTGCTGGAGTCGCAGATACCACATTGGCAAGTCCGAAAATGACATCTACGTGCCAGGAAAACTGTGGAAACGGAAGTGACGCCAAACTAGGTCACGCGAGACTCACGTGTTTGCTATGATGAGTGTCCAACGTTTGACATTTGCGTACGCTAGGTAACATCGTTCTAGAGGTTAAACGAGAAGCAGGTCTGAGTGGAAACAGCCAGCACATTCAGTAGCGCTTTCAACGTACTCACAACTAAGTGGCTGACTGTTTCATTTCCTTCCATCTCTTACTTTGTGGTTTGTTTCACTCGAACTTCTTACTTATCTTCATTTTTCCTTTATTTCACGTATGTAGCAAACAACGGTAAATAATATGGTGCTGGTTCCATTTTGGCTTACTCACTCTATTTTCGAAAATTTTAAAAACTCGACATTGTAAATTCGAATTCCACTCTTCGCTTGAAGCGTTTTCTTTCAGAAAAGAGCAAATCGGTGGTAGGAAATTCTTCGGTCGTGTTACATTTCTTTTACTTTAAGAAGTTTTAATGGCTGATTATGGTATTCATAAATTGTTATTTGGCTTCGATGTAATTAAGCCAAGATTCTGTAAAATATTCTTTATTTTCTGTGTAAGGTGCTGCAAATATTGTAAGAGTTAAATTTATTCGTTTGTTTCATTTGTAAAAATTAGAAATTACTACTGTTCCTGGCTATTGAAATAAACGCAAATACGGCTCCATAGATAGGGATGTTTTTAAAACCTCGGTATTTTCGAACAAAAGCATCGATATTATAACAACTGTGTTTCGCTTTCGATGTTTTCTTCAGATCGATAAATTTGTTCAGAAATAACGATGTTTTCAAAAAGAAATCCTCATAATATAAATAAAATTGTTAACGTCTTGTGGCTCTAGAATATCACAGTCTCGGCGCATGGGAATTTTCTTAGGTGTAAATAACGGTAACTTTTCTATTGTATTCATACTTACACATAGATTTTACTATAGATATTTCTATTGAATTATATTTTGTAATTAGAAACATATTTCAATTCATATCAATTTGGACTAGCCTGTATGCTATTCATATAATAATTTTTTTCAGTGTAATACTTTGACAATAAAGTACTTACTATAAAAGAGAAAAGACCAAGACAATGTGATGTTCGCTATTATACAATATTAATTCATAATTTATTCGTTCGCTTCTTGCTAATTGTGATGAACATTTGACAAAACAACGAAGTTTCGAGCAAACAGAAAAATGAACTGCAAATATATCGTAATCCTGTTGCATGAAAACAAATATTACATATTCCCAATAAATTAATTTGAAGTTTTCATAATGTTGTTTTAATGTATACTCCTCTTAAATGGCACATAAGAAGCTAACGATTTATAATGTTTCAACGAATATTTCCAAAATAAGTAGTTCAAACCAAAATTATTACTAAGAAATCAAAATTATGTGATACCCGTTGTTGCACAACATATTCAGCCTGTAAGCATTCTAACTGATATATGAAAAAAGTAAACAGACTAGTAAACATTTTTAAAAAGTTCACCCGACACCGAAATCCGTGTTGCCTAGGTGACGTACCAGGAAATGCTGCCCATCAAAACATTATTACATATTTGTATAAATGCATACATATTTATCACTTAATGCACCTTCATTTTTGTTACAAAATGGCGGTTGAAACAAATACGAAGCACAATTCGAAAAATCATCGGCACACGATATTATCAATACTTTATAGTTCGTGTGTAAAATAAATTTTGTGCCCATCTAATATAATGTTACAGTGATCATTTAAATATCTCAACAGTAATATTTATTTCCTTTTTGTGATGGCAGTGATTTACAAATTTAAAATCTAAGCAGTGATTTATGCATATAATTATATTTAAAAACCTATAATAGTGTCACAGTATTGTATACAAAATATTTTCTCTGTAATAATTATAAAAAATGTTCGTAAAAGTCGACATTTCATTTAACAACAGCGTAACTATGTTTTCCAATTTATGTCTGAACATATTTTTCTTTACATATTTATCACCCAACTATCTTTAACTTTCATTTCACTTCACAATTCACTTCTGCAAGGTGAAGAAATATAACACCATCTCTAACTAATATTCCCTAACTTTCCCTCGTGTCTTTGAAAGTGGACCGACAACTATAATCAATCACATCCCTGTAAGACATTGTCCCCTGATCAGAAAATTGTAGATGTTCATATCTGTTTTATTGACTGACTCCGCTCTTCAAAAGAAAAGTGTATTTTTAATGTTCTTCGTCGCTCGCTATGTACATTGTTATTCTTCACTTTTCTCATTTCTCATTCGTTGTATACGACTGTTGACTTCGAAAGAATTGGCTCTTTTCGTTCTTGGTTATGTAAAGAAAAGGCGAGGCTTACTTTTTCTGGAAATTGCCTGTAGTCAATTAGGGCTCAGGTTCTTCTTTGAAATAGTTCATAACGCAGAGCGTTTGTTCACAAAAAGATTCCCAGTGAGTGGCTATTCTTCATTCACCTCTCCATTTGCCTTAATGGTTTTTGCAGCGCTCATGAGAGAACATGTAGAACTGGGCGTAGCACTGGCTCATTGCTATTTTTTCTTTGAAACTCTTAATACCTAATTTGAGAGTTTTGCGACATTTATGAAAAAGGGGTAATTCTTGTAATTGCTTTCATACTTCAACCCAAATTCTCTTCTGTCGCGTCGATGAGCAAATTACAATCTTTGCCCAAGAAAATAAAAGATGATTATGCTGATTAAAAACTCTATTTAGCTCCTAAATGAATCGACAAAATATGCTAGAATGTTATCTCTTCTTAAGAGATACATACATGTTTGCATATAAAAATTGTTCCTGAAATATATTCGACAGGATCAATCGACTCTCTGAACATTGTCAAAAATGGTCTCAACTCCGAGGAAACAAAGACTATTGTCGACGTTTAATATGTTCAGAAAAGTGTGATTGTTTTCTAGCGACTATATGTAATATAATACAATACAAAATATTATTCACAAGTGTTTTATTTCTTGATTTTCTCCGAGCTCCAATACTCTACAAGTTTAGTCAGTAACAAAAATGTGCAATATCTTTTTAAACTGCGGATTTTAAAGTAATAAATTTACCTAGAATGCAGAATACACAAAAATAGTGAATGCTCTTCAGAAGTGACAGAATTATATCGAAATAGAAATAGTCCACATTAACATGAGATTGCAATCATCAGATTTTACAAACGGTGTTTCCAGCACAAACCCATTTAAATAATTACCAATAGGTCGTTGTAATGAAAATATTTTTACGTTGCAATCAACGATGCATTTACATTACACACCAGTTATATTATTTACATAGGCTCCTTTGATAGTTCCGTGAATTGCTTATTCAAAAGAACTGCCATGATAATTAAATTTTATTCAATGTATTTTAAATTAACTTCTACATCAAATTTGAAAACGTAAGTATTTGATCTCTCCAAAATAAACATTCTTTCGTTGTGTTTGAATAACCAAATTCAATTTTTGATTATACACATTGCTCATGTGCTTCTCTCTGCGACACCCCGAGCCATTAAATCGATTTTAGGCATTTTGAGTTACGACTTCCGAAATGCTCAATATGTTTCTAGAATTGATTTTTTCTACCGGTTTTTATTACATGCTGTTACGTTTTATTATATTTTATACCAGGTGAGCCTCCCATATCGTTATCCTAAAATCCCTTGATTACAGGCTATTTTCAGTTGAAGATATTGAATTATATTATATTTATTGAAGATTTTTATTTTATTATAGTAAAATTTAAATGAACTATCACTACTTTCATTTCAATTAAAATACACAATAAAAAAGTAAGTAAAGAAGTAAATAAAATAAAATCAAAGAGAAGCTTGTTGAATTGTATCAGTTGTATTTTTTTCTACCACGTGAATTTTTTTCCAATCTCCGAGCAACGTTTTTCGAATCTCTCAACGCAACCTGCAGAACTCTGGCTGGCTCCCCGTCAACCGCACTGACTCGCAACCTGTAGCGCGTAAAACAAACACGTAGTTCCTGACAGGTTGTGCTTTGCGCCTTTGGCAGCCCGCGGGCAGCCTCGGGCGCACACCGAGCTGCGGGTGCCGTCGGCCTAGCCGCGTGGTGGTGAAGGGCGGGGAGGGGATGAGATGTATGGGGAGGGG
>BOPP01000029.1:9200562-9212362 GCA_017312745.1 Gryllus bimaculatus
AGAGAGAGATTTTTTCTACACACGTGGAATTTTTTTTCCAACTCTCGAGCCAATCGTTTTTTCGAATCTCCTCAAACAAACGCAAAACCTGCAGAACTCCTTTGGCTGGCTCCCCGTCAAACCCGCAAAAACTTGACCCCCTTTTCCCCGCAAAAAAAAACTTTAAGCCGGGCGCGTAAAACAAACACGGTAAGTTTTTTTTCCCTGACAGGTTTTTTTTGTGCCCTTTGCGCCTTTGGGCAAAAGCCCGCCCCGGGGCAGCCCCTCGGGCGCCAATAACACAACCGAGCCGCCGGGTGCGTTCCGGGCGCCCTAAGCCGCGTGGTGGTGACGGGCCCGGGGGAGGGGATGAAAAAGATTGTAATGGGGGAGGGGAAAAGGGGGAGGGGAGGGGGCCCAGGGGAGGAGCAAAAGCAAGCGAAACCGGAACCCCAAAAAAACAACACGCGGCCGCGCCGCCCCGCGGCTTGGGCGCCAACCGGGCAAAAAGAGCAACGCCCTGGTCTCCCATGGCGACGGCGTTTTCGCTCAGCGAAACGCTTTTGGGAAAATTCCCCGGGCCCCCACGCCCGCGCCGCGCCCCGCCAGCTCCCCACGATTCCATGGCCTATTTCGCATAAAAGCTCTTCTCACCTGGCAACCTTTCGACCCTCAATTGTCGCGTTACGTCACTCCCCGGAGCACCACCCCCCGACGCCCGTCCCCGGCCCCCGGCGTCCCCGACGCCCCGCCCCCCCCGGCGCCCCTCCCCGACGCCCCGCTCCCCCGACGCCCCCTTTCCCCGAACCGCCCCGCTCCCGGACGCCCCGCTCCCGACGGCCCCGCTCCCCGGAACCGCACCGCCTCCCCGACGCGCCCGCTCCCCGATCGCCCGCTCCCCGACGCCCCGCTCCCCGACGCCCCCGCCTCCCGACGCCCCGCTCCCCACGCCCCGCTCCCCCGACGCCCGCTCCCCGACGCTCCGCTCGCCCCCGTCCCCGAACGCCCCGCTCCCCGAACCGACGCCCCGCTCCCCGACGCCCCGCTCCCCGACGCTCCGTTGACCGACGCTGTCTCCGCCGTTCCCTGTAGTCGCCAGAGTCCATAACCACTCCCTTAATGCTGACCCATGCCTTGTGGTGGACGTTTCGCTTCATCTTCGATTCTCGCGATGACCCGCTCCTCCCCTCTATCCTCACCCCGCAACGCTTTCATACCCCACCTTTACCAGGCCACGCACCACGCCCATCTCTCGTTTTTCTCCACAATGCTTGTTGCAACCTGCCATGCGTTCCTAATCCTCAACTCCGCAATCTGCCCGACGTTCACCGCTTCTCCGTGTCCGCATCCCGGGGCCCTCTTCGCCCCATCGCAGTTCCGGGAAAACCGTACCTCCCTCCTGATTCTCGCTACATGCGTAAGCAGTCTTCCCACTGTCCTTTTCCATTTCGCCAGCCATTACCTATTCAGCTTGAATTCCTCATTCGTCATTCCGCCTCTTCGCGCGATATTCTACGCCCTGCCCTCGTCCCTCTCTCAGGACTTACCAGAGTACCTGTTCCTCGCTCCAAACTCCGAAATGGAGCCGTCATCCAACCCTCCGACTCCCGCACTTCTCGACGATACATCACGTCCCAATTTTAGTGCCACTCCTCTCTCGGCTCGAGGGAATTGCGGTGTGTGGCGACGGATGCGTGGAATTTGACAGAGTCGCTCACCCTTTTACGCAGATAATATCTGCGGGTAGGAAACGCTGAAATTCGAAACAGATTTCAATGAACATTAAAATTGGGCCACTAAGCGAGGAAAATATGATCACAATGCCACGAATTTTTAATTTTAGTGATCAAAGATAGAAACGTAAAGTTTCCAGGCAAAAACATAAAAGGATAAAATGTTTTGTAATACATGTCTATTTTTCATAATATTTGGCTCACTGATGGAAATTTATCAATTATCCCTATAGAATTGTACAGGTGGCCCCAATTATATGTCAAAGTAAATGCATATTATTGTGGTTTGTATTTCGTAGTATTTCACTAATGAAGATGTAATTAAAACTTAAATACAATATGAGACGGTATATGAAAAATAGTTAAACTGCAATAGAATTGAAGTTATGAAGGTTATCGATTTTCGAGTTTCCCACTGCAGCCCTGCTCTACGCGCCGTGTTGCAATCCTTCACATGAACGCGCCCTCACTCTCCACCCTTTGTGCCCGTTCCGATGACACGTGCTCCCATGGCCGAATCTATCTTTTGGCTAGATTTGATTGACTGATTAGTAATCTCGGGTGCGTCAACTATCAAAATCTCTAGTCTCGTAAATGTATTGCACGTTTTCCTCGCCAAGTGACGGTGATAGCCCCAGCTAGATGGTGAGATTCGGCGCCGATCTGCCGTCATCAATTGCTGACAGTTTTCTCTCAGCCTTCCATCAGCTAGTCGGTTTCCACAACCAGGTCTCTCCCACCAGCGTGGCGGCACCACTACAGCTGGGACGAGCTCTAAGCTCCTGACTGGCCTCCCGGCATGTGGGATAGTGTAGTGGATGTGAGTATGTGTGTGGGGGAAGAAAGGACTAGGAAGAAGAAGAAAGGAAAGATCGCGTGCGGTTCGTGGCCCGTTTGTTAGGAGTCTGCTCCGGCATTCGCCTGTAATTGATCGGAGAAACCACGGTAAACTACCAATCAGAGCAGCCGGTCGCTAGAATTCTCCTCCCGACAGCGATTGAAGTCGACCTTGCTGTATAGTCTCGCTAGTGTCGAAAATCCTGCCATCGCCGGGACTCGAACCTAGAACTTCCCGGTCAGAAACACTGCAGCAACATTAGTAGATGCCCTGAGCCTCCCTCTCGGTTGGTGGTTGGATTAAAAGGTGGTATACGGATACCTTTTACAGAAAGTCAGCACGTTTGTTCCAAATAACAAAAGCTCATTAGTTGTTACTGGTGTTACGTTGAATAATTACTCGTAACTATTGAAACAGATACACTTGTTTTTAGATAATTTGAAAAAATGAATGGCCATTTCCTGAAAACTGCACATTGTGTGTTTTGACATATTTCAGTAATGAATCACTTATAAAAGTATGCGTATGGCATATATATCTTACAAAGTTATTTTTATTGTATTTGGGTATTCAATCAGGACGTTTAGCATTTATCAGAAACCAGTGTTCTATGAGCCCTTTTGTGCATACTCGTATGCTTTTATATTGTTAGGTAAACAAGTGTTGAAGAAAAAAAATTAAGTATAGTTTGTTAATGAACCTATTATTTACGTTAACATTTTTTCTTTAACCTTTATATTATTCACAATGCAATGGTTGATATCGTATCGGATATTAACTGAGAACAATGTGCATATTTATAACGAGTGACGTTTTCCTTATACTTGTGGTTAGTTACATCTTGCATATTTAATTTCTCGCGCAGGAATGGAAAGCAAAGGGCCGCCTTTACTTTCAAGCGAGGGATGAAAACGTATCCGTCTCACTGCGCTCGAGGCTGCGTTTTATTTTCCTTGTTTGATGTTTAAGAGCAGCGCGCGTATTCCAAGGTCTTCAGGCGTCGCGCCGGGTACGAAAAGGCTGACCTCCCGCGCCGCATCGCGCGAGCTCTACGCCTTCTGCCCGGACGCTCGCCTCGCGTTCCAGTTGGCCTCCGACTCTCTCGCGACCCCGCTCGGAAAATCACTTTCAGCCCGGCCGTCTCGCTGCCCACCTCGCCGTCCCCGCCCCTTTCGGCATTCGCCGCGTTCTGCTTGCATTCCCAACGTCGACCAGTTTCCACTCCTTCGCTGTGGTCGCGCGTCTTCTCGCGGACCTTACTTCTCGCACAGTGCCGGCGCTGGGCAATTTTGGCCCCTCCCCTCCCCAAATAAAATAAAAATGGGAAAGTTGAATTAAGAAACCACGTGAGCCGATCCGGTGGCCGAGATCGTTTAGGCAGTAATGCCATAGTGAGCTCGGACCAAAGGACCGCGAGTTTGAGTCCCGCTTTGGGCATGGTTGTATTTGTGGTCGTCCTTTTATCCCCTTTCATTGCCATATCATGACATCTTCACAGTTACCATAACGTTAAATCCAATAATCATCGCTAATGTCGTAGGTGTTGATGCGACCTTAAATTTTAAAAAACAAAAAAAGACCATACGCCATTTGATTGTAGCACAAATAACAAAAATTACAACGTTTAGGCCAGGAAAAGTTTTTTGAAATATTTTTTAAGTAACAGTTTTAAGTAAAGGTATATAGTGATATAATAACACAATTTCCCTGGCGTTTTAAAAACGCTAAAGCTTTGTGTTTATTTAGTTTTTAATAAAATCACTTGTTAAATACATTAACGCTGTGTGGAGTCCTCTTTAATTCCTGGGACGAATTCGACCGCTGTCTGCAGGAGAATTCTAGCGGTCGGCTGCCCTGATCGAAAGTTTTTCATGTTTTTTCCGCTCAACACCAAGGAAATTCCGCATCAATACCCCAACAATCGAATCGCTCGTGATCTTTACTTCCTTTTCCTTATTCTATCCTCACCCTTTTCTTACACACACCTACACTTACATCCACTACACTATCATACATGCATGATGACCAGTCAGGAACTTACAGCTTCACCCGGCTGGGTCGACGTCCCGCTAGCGGGAGATACCTTTTTGTGGAAAACCCCGCAAGCCTCTGGTAGGTCAGCGGCGGACCTCACCATCAAGCGGGGGAATATCCCTGCTATCTCCCGCAATTACAATTTGCACTATACTTACAGGACTAATGATATTAGTAGTTGACGCGTCCGGAATCGCTTATCAATCAATCCTTTCCCTTGCATTCTTTCCCTCTTATTTACTATTTATTGCAGATATAGTGGCATTCGGCTTTCCACTCGCCACAACCCGTCGCTAAGCCTCAAACAGTCTCGTTTACTTTATTATCTTTCTGCGTTTTTCCTGTGTGCCTGATACCCAGTCTATCATACGCAGTCCTGTCTATCATACACAGTTTATTTTTTATCGTTTCATCAGTACCCGTCCGTAGTCACAGCTTACTTCTTACTTTCTCCAGACGGGCTGCGTGCTAGGATTCGAGCCTCAATGGTGTCAGATTTTCAACATTATCTAGATACCCAAGTTAAATTCATCCTCTCCCTAGAGGAAACTTCTAGCGCCCGGTTACTGTGATCAGTAATTATTCGTGATTTCTCCTATCAATACTAGGTAAATTCCGAAGCACATACTTTAACGAACGGGCCAAAGACTGCGCGCGAAATTCCCTTCTTCAACCTTGTCCCCTCCCTTTCCACACAGACATACCTACACTATATCATGCCCTACACTATAACTCATGTCTGGCGACCTGTCGGAATTTTAGAGCCTGTCTTGGTGAGGGCGGTGACCCGATGTCGGAGATACCGAGAGGTGGGAAACCCCTCACAAGTCGACTTGCATGTCGGCGCCGGAACTCAGGTTCTAGGGGGCGGGAGGTACCTCGCTATTTTCAAAGATATAACATGCACTAGTCGTTAGGAAATATGACCGTAGCAGTTGACGCGCTCACAAACAAGCAATAATCAATCATTCAATCGAAGACTCAGCTCATCCCGCACTCTTCGGCACGTTCCTGTAGCAAATGAAACGCGTCTGTTTGGACTCCGCGTTCGTTTTCAATTTTATACGACTAACATTCACATATTCATGGAGGAATACATCAAAATGGACGTTGCGTAGTGTACACAGCAGCGCTTTGCATATTCCTTTTCACCTTTCACCCTCCAAAAAGCATATGAATTTCAAATACACGTATTACAGCTGTAAAAAAATTATTTTTACCAGAAAAACGGAGGTAAATATCGGTAATTTAGAGTGGTTTATTTGAGAGGAATTTTGTCAGAAAAACTCCCAAAAAGAATCCATTATAAATGTTCTGATATGTGTATCTAGTGCCGCATGTATCACAGATCCTAAGAAATGACGTCGGGCGGTCGAAAGTGTTTTGTGAAGCTCATTGAAATACCTGAAACTGACTGCTAATTCTGACAAGTGAATTTTTAAAAATTACCATGAGGATTGAACATCGTATGCAACCGACACAAACGCCGAGTAATGCACGAATTGTGATAAAATAAAATAATATTCACAAGAAAAAATAAATTGTAATAAAACTAACTCAAATAGTTGATGAAACCCGTCTAAATTACAGATACCCGCCTATATTATAATCCTTTCAATTGCTCCTTACTAAAATATTTTAATATTGCAATTTGAACCTAGTTATAAATGGAGTTTGGTACGTAGAAATCAGAGAAACTGCAATAATACTTAAATATTCAATGTACGTGCATTAATTAAACATCTTTTTCGCACACGTTTAACAAACTTGAAACACTTAGATGGCATAATTCTTAGACATTGAACCTTGAACTCTCAGGAAACAGAGAGAGAGAGAGAGAGAGAGAGAGAGAGAGAGAGAGAGAGAGAGAGAGCTGATCAGAGTCCACCTTGTTTTGTACCTCCGCCGTCAACAATATGGGGCCACGTTCGGCGCCGTGCTTTGAAAATGACATCTTGGAAATGCCGTATCTGCCGCTTCGGAACACAATTCTACAATTGCACTAAGTGGCGCAGTTCAGTTGCACAAAGGGCGCCATGACAGCCCCTCTCTTTTGTTATCAGCCCGACGCGAATGCCTCTCCAACCGGTATTGCATTTCGATGCCAGCCCTTCGCGTTTCGTAGAATCTTCCTCCGCCTCTCATATAACTCCTCCGTCTGCGCCCCTTCACCCGTTGAGCACGCACGTCCTCCCCCCACCCCCAGCCCCACCCCAAGCGGGGAGCGGGAATCGATAGGTCATCTCGCGCAACAAGTGTCGAGGGCGAACAGCGCCGCGGGCTCGGCGCACGGTGCGCATTGAGCCAATGCTGGAGTGAATAGCGTGAAATCTCGTGCGTATTTCTTTGGATGTAACTTGTCCACTTTATGATTGTCGACGGCAAATGGGGGAACTGCTTTCGTCAGGACATTGCCTTCTAGACCCTCGCGTTCCACGCACGCCTGTGCAGAGCTGGAAACCACTTTCGAAAGGAATAAATAACGCTTTTGTACAATTGTGGTGAAACCACAGATCTGAACTCATATATAACTCCCTAATATTGCTTATTTAAATTATTATTATTATTATTATTATTATTATTATTATTCGGCCACACCAGCTTTTTCGACTGTATCTCTTGATAAGACAAGGTTGTTACGCCTTGAATTTTAATTCTGAAATAATAGAATGATGATGAAGGGTGAAGGGATAATGCCAAATGTAACGATGCGTACTGAGAACTCGAACCTGCAGCGTCGCCGTCGGAGACGACGGCTGCCGCAACAGTCTATGCCACGGAACCGGTTTTATGTCATTATTAATTTTATTCTCCAGGCAAGGTTTTTACAATGTTATTAGTTCAATTTCTAATTTAATAGAGCCTTCCGTCATCCGGACAGCCGAGATCACAGAGAAGGTTGTTGTTTTTTTAACTTCCTGACTTCTTAAACTTATGCCTCTTTGCAAAACCCAGACAAATGATATTCACAACCAGTAGATCAAACAGAAGTGATGCTTTTTATGGGTGACATAGGCCACATGTACCTATTATAATTAATTGTAATGGTACACTCCAAAAAAGAGATGATTTCTGCCATTTAAAAACTACTCACATCTTGTGACTTCAAAACAAAAAAGTATGTCCATCTTGACGCCAGCCTATGGCCACTCCAGACTTCTAAACGGTGTATTATTGTGTTTTCCAATTTATATTCAACTGTTGTTGACAACCAGACCTATGACTCTGCGAATTTGAAAGAAATATTTGCATTTGAAGAAGGAGGTACAACACACAAAGTTTATACTTCGTGTCTTTTTTTTATTCTCAGAAACCGCTCCTTAACTATCCGTTCCGCTTTGGCCCCGTTCTTCGTTGCACTGTTCGCGACTCCCCTTATCGCCGGCAGACGCTGCGAACGAGGTGGCTTCGCTCGGCGCCGGGTGATTGGATTAGGCACGCGTCCCCGAGGAGCGGCGTTCTCCCAACCGGCGGATGAAAGCCCGGGCCGTCGTGTTCTACTCGCGCTCCCAGCGAGTGCCTTTCGCGGTGCGGCCCCGTTGTCCCGACGACTGCGTTCGCGGGCGCACGTGGCGTTTGTGGCGAGCGTGTCTGGCGCGAGTCTGTGGACATGGAAACCAACTTATCTTGTTATTAGCCACCCACTCAAATTGGTGTTACCGGACTAAGGCTTTGGTGTGTTTTTACATGGTACACCTCAAGGCCCTGTAAAATATTATTTGTGTAGGTAATTATTTTGGTAGTAGGTTATTTGCAGTGGTGTTGTATCTAAAAACTTGACATATCCCTTGTCTATATTTCATCTAAAGAAGGTAGTTTTCATTCTACCTTGCTCTCTTTCTCTATTTAATGGTTCCCGATTTAAGCGGTATTGTTTTGGTCTTCTTTATCATATTTTTGTGAGTTTACCTTATCATTCTGCAATAATATACTAACATAAAAGTGTATTTTTATAGAACCTACAATTTGTTTAATGTTTGTGTGGAAACCATAGACATGAATATCTATCCGATGCTTCACTACAGGGCAGTTAATATACTACTTCCTTCCCCCGCCCTCGTATTGTATTTCTCTTTTTAGATAAATAGGAAGTGTGTTTTTAAACCGTTTATTTTCTCATTCATCTGTTAAGCACACGCGCTCAAGTGACTGAATTCTGGCTAGAAATTGTGTCGCGAGACGTAGTGAACGCAGAGGCATCGTAAGTTAATTGGATTAAACGCTGGCTCCGAGGAGAGGGTCTTGTCCAAACAGCTGGCAAAGTGACAGGATGAAAGCCAAGAACACCACGTTTCATCCATAAGACTTGTCTTGCGTTATGATGCTTAATAAATTTTCAATACAAATCTTTATCTAGCGTTTTCTATCAACCTTTCCATGAAGTGTATTCGTTAGAACTGAAAGCACCTTACTTACCTGTAAGCAGAGACGTATGACAGACATGGTACTACTTACAAGGTGCGCTATTTAGGGCATACCAGCTAAAACAAATAACAACAACCCTAATTTGAAGTATATTGACAGGGGCTTAAATTCAATACTTGCCATGGGCGCCTGAGTACCTAGATACACTTCCGTCTTTAAGCATAACCTGTTTGCCGAGAAAAAGTATAAGAAGTTTACACATTATTTTTTCCGAAATGAATAGGGATGGAATCACGGATAATGGAGAAAGTTGAAAAATATTGAGACAGACTTTTATATTGAAAAAGACAGTGAAGCATCACCAATGATTTATATTAATGGATTGACAAATGCTTGATCACTAATTCAAATTAACATTTTCTCGTAGTCTGCAGCAGCAAAAACGCACACATAATGGCTTTCCAAAAAGTAGAAAGCCCAGTACTGAACACTAATAAATAAAATGCCCTCGCAAGTCACCGGAATTAATTAAATATTTAAAAAAATCAAGTATTCGCGAATGGTGCTTAAAACTACCAAAATATCAATTTTGTAGAAAATCGATTAAACGGTTTAGGCGCTAGCGTGGACCACAAACGGACAGACATTTTGCGGTCAATTGAATTTTGGTATCAAGGATCCACAAAACATGGATTCTGACAACACAACGTGTTACAGGAAGTAATTTACTATGGTGTAGGAATCAGGTATATCGACACTTTTTTGTTAACAGGGTCTGGCAATAAGAGTTTTGTGCCGAAAATTCGCCGTTTCCCGGGGTACGATTTCAATCCTTTATCTTTTTATAAAGAAAGAGCGAGAAAATAAAAAAATACTTAAATTTTTGAATATCCAAAGTAATTCTACGCTTAACAACTGTAGAAACATGCTGTGAACAAACAGCCAAGTGTATTCAATTTATGCATAGTTGGCTTCGAGATATAAAACAATCCTGTATATATAAAGGAGAGATTGTTACGATGTGTTTTCAAGTGTCCAGAAACCGAACATGCTTTTTATAGGTGACAAAACTTGGTTGTAAGTGTTCAGAATAATTAATAAAACTTAGTATATGTGATACTCAAGGTAAATTCGGACTCAGTTCGCAGGTATTAAAACGGTAGCCCGAACGATGCTCAGATGAATGACTATTTTTTCTGAAAGACTTCTAAAGCAAAATTACAAAATTTGAAAGAACATCTAAGGAAAAAATTCTTTAGAATTAAAAAATGAATACTTGAAAGTCTTCAAGGAAATAGTATTTCAATGGGTTAATAATTAAACAGGTGACCCTCGACGAAAGAGGATGTCGCCATATGCTATTACGTTCTAACGCATCAGAAAAAAATGAGAAATTAATGAAAGCAAATTCAATCAACTCGGCGTTACACACGTCAAAACCACTCAAAGGCCAGTTGACACAGCACTTTCACAATTCTTTATCCTTCTCGTTTAAATGGAAGGTAATTTTAGTGTGTGGCAGGGATGTGCGTCATACCTCAATGAACGGGGATGGGAGATGCTCAAACAAGAGCTTTATAGATGCCAGTCGCAATCAATATCGTACGTATTCTAGAGAATATAATGAAAAACACACTCTCGGGCGACAGTATGAAATAAAACTCCTTGATAGAGTATAAATATTTAACGATGATAAATTTGAAGAGAGTTTCTTGTGGTGAATTCAATGATAATTATTAAATACCTGAATTAATAGAAGCCCATATACAAGATCGTTTTTTTTATTTCCAGAAGGTGTATCCATTCAATATTTTTTTAAATATAATTGATACACTTTTTACGAGAATAATATTATTTGTAGTAATACTTTCTTTTCTGGTGAATGCGATAGTCAAAATAGATTTGTAATAATTGAGGAGCAAAAATGTCTTCAAGATAAGTTTTCTAATTTACACATTTGACGTTTACGTTTCACTTTGCAAATTCTTTCGCACAATGAGTTTATAATTTAATTTACGATGTTCCTCTGTACCTTCGTCTCGTTCAAGTATTGCCAAGCTTTCCATTAATATGGATTTTACACAACGGTGCAGTTATTCGCTCAGTGTTCGCTTGTAATTCCGCTCATCCGTTAAATAGCGTTAACCTCAAAAAGCACACACTGTGAATTCCACCAATGCGACCGAGTAGTAATAATATAAATGGGTAGTGACCGGACATGAAGAGATACTTTTATATGGATGCCTGGCTATTTAGACATAGGCTCGGAGCATTAACATCTCTTGCTCAAAGTTGCCATTATGCACAGATACTGTAAAAGATTCTCGATGATTATTTTCTGCGTCATTTGACACAAGCCGCACTGAAATTTCTGTGTAAGCTGGAGATGTGAGAATCTACAAGGTGGTAGGTAACCTGATCTGCACAGACAACAACCTTTCCATCATCGTCGTGAAACTTATAGTGAACAAGTAATAGTTTAAGGATGGAATAATAGAAGCTATCTTTGATTTATTAAGTTGTCTTACTGACAGACTGACTACATACAGCGAGATTGATGATGATGGCAAAACCATCGAAAGCCGCCTCTCTTAATAAATCAAAGTTGCCAGAGATGAATTTCATTATATGTTCCTTAAATAATGTCATCAACATCCCATGAGCATTGCCCAGGTAATCACTTGTACACTCTATGGCGCTTGGTTGTCCGGCAGGCGCGTGGCACAGCGAGCGCGAGCACAACCCGATGGCGGCGGCGGCGGGCGGCAGCACGCGCGTGCGGCGCGTGGTGCCCAGCTGGAGCTCGGTGCAGGGCGTGGAGCCCGAGGGCGGCGGCGGCGGGGGCGCGGGA
>BOPP01000029.1:9212378-9240574 GCA_017312745.1 Gryllus bimaculatus
GCAGCGGGGAGACGACGGTGGCCGGCCCGACCACGCCCGGCGCCCTCCCGCGCGCCGCGCCGCGCCCGCAGGAGGCCTGCGACTTCACCGGAAAGGTGAGCACCGCGCCCCCTGCCTTCCCCCACCGGCGAAGGGCCATGTCAGCTGATGGCAATGCAGGGCCTACGACTGGGAGGTCCTAAGGTTTCACTACCAAGGGTGGCGGGATTTTCCACTCAAAACTAGCTAACTAGGTCGAATTCAGCCGCTGTCTGGAGGAGAATCCTAGCGCTCCCTTCTGCTCCGATCGGTAGTTTTCCGTGATTTCTCCGGAAAGACCAGGCGAATGTCGAAACGGTACCTTAACAAACGAGCACCGGACCGCGCGCTATCTTTCCTTTTTTCTTTGTCCTAAAATCACTCCCTTACTTACAAACGTTTACACTTACATTGCCACATATGTCAGGAGACCAGTCGGGAGCTTAGAGCTTGTGCCGGCTGGAGCGGTGTTGGGTGGGAGATACGTGGCTGGGGAAACCCCCGCTAATCGACGTGTAGGTCGGTGTCGAATCCCGCCATCCAGCGGGGAAAGATAATCGCCACCTATCAATGAAAAACACGCACTACACTTACAGGAATAATGGCCTTAGGAGTTGGCGCGCCTAGAAACACAAAGAGAAAGTAATTATGTTCACACTTCACTTCAACTCTCTCATAAGTAATAGAATGTAAATTTGGTCCATCATTCATTATATCACTAGATTAAAATGAGTAGATGCAAGGTAAAATTTTACGTAAATAACATCTAAAAGTATCATTGTAGCCCTGAGGAAGATCAAATAAAAGTCCGAAACGTCAGGTACATTAAGATCATTTTCTTCGTTACAACCTACCAAAGAAACTTTAATTCCAGTGGTTCAAACCTCACCTAGTGATTACTTTCTGGATTTTTAATGCTAAAATGCCATATCCGAGAACAATATTTTATACAAACATTACAAACCCTCGTACAAACATTAATCTAAAATAATGAAGGTAGTTGATACATCCGGTACCCTTTCTCGAGGGGTTTTGTTTAGGAATGAAAGTATATTATATTTTTTTAATTTCTAAATTTTATATTATTATGTATTATTATTAGTATTATATGTTCTCTGCAAAAGAGGTAAATAATTATTTACATTTAAGTTACGGAATTTCTTCTCCGTTTGTCAAAGTCACCCTTCTACGGTGCATTCCTTTCCCTCAGTTTTTCCGCGTAAGCATTGTTTGCATAAACCTTGTGTTCTGTAGATCCCTGTCATACGAGAACACATCGACGGCGCCACTGGAGTCTCGCATTACAGTGACAAATGGTAATTCAATCGTGTCTGTTGCACCGCGTAGCGCGTTCCGCGAGACGCAACCTTTCAATTACTTCGATATGATGTGGAGCCGATCAAAAAGATGGCAGAGGTGTTATTCTTCTTTATCTTGTCAGAATGCCTACATCAGGAGCTTCAGAAACGATTTTTCAGGACACGCCTAGCCAGAGAGTTGAGAGTTTAAGGGACCCACGATAATTCAATGTCCCAAGGAAATGTATTGTGAAAAAGATGTAATAATTTACTTTTTGTTATATTTTTAAATAATCTGCTAGTTTAAAAGTTAGTACGACTGCATTTCATATAAATGATGGTAAAAATTGCCAGCAAAGGTACCTTTGACTCCATGAATATTAAAGATGCGTGTGAAGTCAAAAGTTCTAAAACCGATATTCTCATGCTTGAAGAAGAATCCAGAAATATAATTGAACATTATTATCTATTTTATCGTTGTATTTCAACAAATACTCTTTGTAACATTCCATTCAATTATATACTGCCACAACCTGTCGTGTAGTTGACAACAAGGAAAATAGGGGTGCCACTTGCTGATTTAGGTGGTTATAAAGTAATTTACATAAAATAGTGGTCGTTTTTCTTTGCGGGTCACGACTCTACCCCAAGGCGACAATATTCGTACTTAAGTTTCTAAACTCACAAAGCGCGGGCGATTGTCTCAGCACTACTGAGATTGGCTTTATCCAAGTAAGTTAGGTAATTTTTCTTGCGAGATAATGGTTTATTTAATTAGCTCGTATTGAATTCTCAGTGTAATTCAATTTTGTGTAGGTCCCTTAAAATTTTATTAACAAAGGCGATATTCTTACATTGAAGTATCCGAAAAAATAGCATCACAATCGAAAACTAGCCATCCATTACTCCGACCCAGGTGTGCACAATACTAGTTCCCTGAAACTCTCTGTCGACTGTTTATTTATCTCCGAGAGTTGCCAACGTTCGGAGAATTTCTCCATCACTGAAGTGCGCCGTGAATCAAACGTCCTTGAGACGCTTCGCTCGCTCAACCCTTCTGTGATCCCGACCCACGGCAGGGTTTTCATTCGCTCCATTCCAATGAAAGGCTTTCACGGGTAGTAGCACAGAGCCCACGAAACAGTTTCAACAGCGCGGAGGCTCAGAAATACGAGATGTCGAAAGATAAGAGATAAAGGCAAGAGAAAGAGATCGAAATGATGTGGAAAATAACTTGAAAGGAAAAGAGAAAAAAGTGAGAATGGAACATTATTACTCTCTTTTATCTTGCAGTCTAAAATTGATTATATTTAGTGTTTTCACCTAACGCAAATATACTGTGTTCCGTGAATTAATTTACACATCGCCGTAAAAAGCGATGTAAAATATTTGCTTTCCTTCTACAGCACCGATTTATAATTACAAATACTGCGTAAAAAGTATTCTTTAAGTAATACCGTAGTACTTGACGTTTTATATCTCAATATCTGTGATTTTCTATGTTAGAAAATTGTAAATGTCAATCTTGATACAAGGATGAGTTTGGAATTTTACATTATTGTAGAATAGAGTCTTTCGCAAATAAATTATGGATATTCCAAAATATGTTCATATTAATTAACTCTGCATTTACTACTCATAACCAAATATATGAATATAGAATATCAACGTGCAAAGTAGCGTGACTCTGCATTCCTTCTCTGAGTAAACAAATGCTAAATCAAAAACCAGCTTTAAAATCAATAATTAAATAATTTTCATGGTCGAATAATACTAATGAAATAAACTGACGTCCAAAAATTGAATCAAAGCTTTTTGTTAATGAGGAAATATGCGCTGTAAATTTTATAACTCTCAATGGAATGCCAATAATGTGAACTAAAGTTAATTAATCTCTAACATTAAGCCATCGTCGTTTCCATTCATTTGAGAAAATCCTTTCTGATTATGGAAAATGCTGCATTACATGAAGTCAATGAGCTCAATGACTTCATTACATGAAGTCAAAAAGCTCATTCTATGCTTCAAGCACTATCATGCACAAGCTATGATCTTGGATGGTCAGACGAAGAAAATATTCCCATTTATTTGTGGCTTACTTTCTGCAGCAACTTTCATTTGTATTTATTTATCTTTTGTTATTTTTCTCTGGACAAACTCCAAGTTTTCCACTGTGAGCAAAACCTCCCTTCACGATTTACCACGAAAATAGAAAGGAATTGAATAAAAGTAAAAGGAAGATTCGTATCTAATCGTAAGAAGATTCGAACTTGTAGCAACTTTTTAATAGGCCCCATTTTTATAAAGAGATGTTGGAAAGGAGTCCACAACATTTAATTTACATTTAATCCACAACATTTTTCATCAACACTATGTTTATCAAGTTTTATCTTTAGTTTCCTCCTATATGTTCATTTTTAATGAAGAGGTGAAATATAATATTTAAATAATAAAAGTTATATTTGCGATAGCTTTCCTAGACTACTGTGTTTCTGGGAGTTGTGTGAAGCAGCAACATTTTTCTGTCAGACTGTTGTTGTGCGCCCAAAATTTCCGGGCCTCCACAAGGCAAGCCCTATGAACACGTTACTGTTGTAAAAGATATATTTAAAGAAAATAATAAAATATATAATAAAAATTTGTATTTGAATGTGTATATTTCCTTTGTTATGCCACATGTAGCCAAATGAATGCACAACCCTCACAGCACTTAAATATTTTCATTTGTCGTAATTAATCTGTACTTACCGATGATTAGCTTTATCAGTCTATATTCTATTGTAACGTGGAAGAAATAGTTTCAGATGTACAGTGTCTGTAAAAGCTAATTGAGGAAAATAAAGTAAAGTGAGCAAGAAATAGATAAGGTAGATTTTTTAAAAACGCTCAGTAAATGCCTAGAAGACAAATACGTCTTGAAATATATTCACTGTATTTTATGCCATACCGTTTACAATTAATATTCATTCAAATTTTCTGTTTTATTAATTTATGCATTGGATCGTTTCTCTTTTCTCTTAATTTGTAATACAATAATTTGAATTTGATAGCATATAATTTTTATGAATTTAAAAGAAGAGTCCTAAATTAGGAATTAATAATGGTATTGTGGCGTCGTTAACACGAGGGCCAGAACCGTTAGGTTGGTGAAAGTACGCTGCGGGGGAGGAAGGGGTTAAGCTTGAACATCCGGAGTTTGCGCTCTGGCGGTTGACTCATGTAGAGCCGCAGAGCCACGAAAATACCGTTGGCTGTAAACTCCGAGGATGCTAGCTAGCGTGCCTCAACCGGAAGCAGGCGAGCCAACCCAGAGAATCCAGAGTGGGGGCGTAAACCAAGGCTGGCCAGCGAGTCTCGCGCCAGCCGGCGGGCCTATCTATGGAACAGTGGTGGGGGTGTCAGCCTCAACTATTTAACGCGGCGCCATCTGCGCCCGCGTTCTCATTCAGTTTGCATCGGGAAGCTTGTACGTGTATGTACAAGGAGGGTGTAGGAGTGAGGGTGAGATGTCCGGAGAGTAAGGGCCAGACAATCTCACGTGCTGTAGGCACACGGTCGCCACGACCGGGTTAACTTTTGGCGTCAGGCCATGTGACGGTAATTGTCACGGGACAGAGGTCCGACGGCGCGCATCACGCGTGGCTTGTGTTTTCTGCGGTAAAGCAGTGTTCTGAAAGGAAAAGGTTGCCGGAGTGTTTTAAAATTAGCAATTCATTGTAACTTGTACATAATCTTCGAATATATTATTTTTATTTTGTTATTGAAATTTATTTCTTATTTCACTACGTCACAGTATCAACAGCACTGTACTGAACAAATAAAAAACTGATTTATTCTCCTTAATTTATTTTCTTCGCATACAAATGAGTAGGATTAGAGACAGATTATTTCATCATTTACTTGGCGATGGAGATTCTTAAGACTGAGGCATATATTATACAAACCCGACAGAATATTAACCTCCCAAACTGAAGATTTTTTTTCTGTTCGTCATTCATTTTCTTTCAGAGACTGCTATAAATGACAATATATAATTTTAATATTTATTTTTAACATTGTAGCAACAGGTACCTTTGCGCAAACTCAACTTTATCAGAATTTACTACAATAGCTTTATTATATTTTTAAATATAACAGCAATTTAAACAGTTCGCTTTATTCAATTTTAATTCAAAATTCTGTGTAATAAGGGTATTGCAGTTTTGAGAAAGGAAGAGAAAACGCATGAAAGTTTCTGGTTATCCTTGGGAAAGCGGGAATGTGTTAGGATTGTAATAAAAATCCAAAGTTTAATTTAGAACAATTAGGTTGAATACCTACGAAGAGATGAAACGACGAAAGATCATGTAAATATGAAAATTCAATCGCGCTCGATTGAATCTTAAGCTAATTGATTATTTGAAACGAACTACAGAGTTTTTAGAATTTATTTTTAATTACTTGTAAGGTTGCTCACAGCTGCATTAAACTATAATGAATATGTTTATATTATTAAGGGCCAAATTATTGATTTCAATATAGGTAGTATATCACACATTGATATGTGGGGTACAATAATCCATAATCGGTTCTCAGGGATGATTTACAATTGATTAGATGATAAAGTTTAGATGTAAATTTGTTTTGTGATGGCTTTTATTTCATTTCTATATCAAATTCGTATCAAGAAAGTCGTATACATTTTTGAGACATGTGGTTTGAAGTCCTAGGTATAATTTTCTCAGTGATCTGTAACAAGAAAGGAATGCTGGGGTCGAAGAGTGAAAGTTGTTGTTTGCAACTTTTCGACATTAACTTTAAATGAAGTTCTCTAGATGAGGAGTATTCGCAAAAGCATGTTTTAAGTTTGTTCAATGAAATGGATAATAAAAACCCGGGATCGTTTTGCAAGTATGCTACCGAAACAATAAGATAGCAAGACCTCTTAAGAGTTCGTTTGACAGTCGTAAATTTCGGTCAATAGTCATCGACGGAAATCGTATGTCTACTATTATACTCAGTAGAGTAACGAAATGAGTACGAGCCCGCCATTAAAACCTTTATCCGGACCCCTTTATAAAAGTTTATACAAATACGTGTAGTTTTAATACCATAAATAATAAAAATATCCTTTAACAAATTCATATTTGTCAGTCTATGATTACTACATAGGCAACCGCAAAACCTTACGATCGCAATTCTTACAATCGCAAAACCTTCAGCCTGAAAATTGGTCCTCTTGTACGTGGGCTCGTCCGCATTGAGGGCCTTTGCGGACTGTAACGTTACACCACTGATTATACTAGAGTATTGTATCCTTGCAGAAATGTTTGCTTGTTCAGGAACTCAAAGAAATCTTGCTGTCATGGTTATATGTAGTCCAATGGTCTGTTGCCACAGGAAAGAAAGAAAAAGTTTTTTTCTGCTGAATAAATGCAATATTTTATGTATGGAATGTTTTTCTCGCGTCATTTTATTAAAACCGGTGCTTCAAAAATAAATCAACCAGAACACTGAATTTGTATTCCACATCTAGAAACGAATCTCAGATAGGCTTCTAAAATACGTATCTAATTTACTAATCCTATAAAAGTAAAATAATTTGAAGAAAAAACACATTCGTCGTGGCTTCTGAAAGCTTAAATTAAACGCTGTATACTATTATTCAGATATTACAAACATGGTTAGATTCTGATGAATTTGTTTAATCAATTAATTGTTTTGGGTAAATTGTTGTTAGGTCATGAATGAATCACATAAAAAATCGTTTATTCCTGACCAATAATCCAGATCAATTTCCCCAAATCATTGAAGAGGTTAACATAATCAATTAACATTCCATTCCGTTCCTTCTGTCCACAGGTGATGCTGTTGGGAGATTCGGGAGTGGGCAAGACCTGCTTGCTCGTTCGCTTCCGGGACGGTCTCTTCCTCTCTGGGAACTTCATCTCGACCGTCGGCATCGACTTCCGGGTAGCGCGCAACTTCCTCTCCCCTTCCCTCGCCCTTCTCTCCTCTTCCAAGATGTCAAGGACACGACGGCCCCTCACCCTGAAGCATCTCTCGGGAAGCTTAATTGAAATGAAAGTACGACGAGAGGTTGGAAAATTAAGGAAATGAAAAAAATACTTGGACCGCAAAAGATCTACTGCTGGATTCTGATTTTCAGTAACATTAAATATTGAACTACCAGGAAAACTGCCTGTACTTAAAACGTGATAACAGTGATGCTGCACAATATTACGATGAGCCAATATAATGCCCCGCAAATCAGTGCATCTACTCTAAGATTCTTCGCTCCGAAAACTTGAATATTACATTGCGAACATGTTTGAGGGCATGTGCAGTTAAAAAAATGAATTTTTCTTCCAAATATTTTGCATATTAATGGATTCTACATTGACATTACATTTTAGTAGATAAAAACGATTCCATTTATTCGTAATTCCTTTGCATTGTAACAGAGAAAAATATTCGTTTCCTAAGAAGGCAATGCTTCTGAAATAATTGGCACTGCTCCAGATATACAATACAATACAGTTAGAAAAAAATTGTAGTGCGTTTTAGAATTATGTGTACAGTTGGAAGTCCCAAACACCATATGTGACTAAACTGCTTTTGTGAACTAAATGCCATGTTGAATGTTGTGGCAGATTGGTTTTAATATGGTAAAATACACCAATAAATACAAGTTAATATGTATTTAGACGTTTGTGGTATTAAGAGAAGCGCATGTTTTCTTATGAGCGATGAGCTCTTGCTCCAACAATTCCCCACAACGAGCAGAATGCTCGTTACTTGGAAGAGACATTGTGACGAGCGCGCCCTCTATTTTGTTTCAGAACAAGGTGGTGTCGGTTGACAACACCCGAGTGAAGCTCCAGATCTGGGACACAGCTGGCCAGGAACGCTTCCGGAGTGTCACACATGCCTACTACCGCGACGCACACGGTGAGCTGCCACAATTCATTCCGTAACAGCAAGAGATCTCACCTAGTACTCACAAGGGAATGCCGCGGTGTGACATGTCGAAACATGCCTTCATTTTTTTTTCATTGAATTTACATGCACTTCTGATACCACGATGCTCATTGCGATTGCCGATACATACTAACAATTACTTTTAAAAATTCCAAATTTGCCAACACTTACGTACTATTTTTCGTTTCTACCCAGAACTTGGACAGCTCTCGCAAGCCGAGCGGCGAGCGCGCGGGCGCTGAGGTTGGCGTTATAGAGGGCTGTTTCCTCAAGGTCAAATGACATTCGGTGGGAGCAGGCCAATTCCCAGTGCACTCAATACTTTTCTTATTGTAAAAGTACATTTTATTTGAGATCTTTTATTTCCTTACCAATGAAAGTTTGTTCATTTTTTCATTATGAATATCGTCAATATGCAGGGTTGGCCATTTTCACATCCGTGAGAATTCAGGATGTTTTTAATTGACTTGCAGTGCGCATCGGCACCCAAAAGTTTGATCGTGAGATTAATACGGCATGTGCTTTTGATGAAGAGAAGGATTTGGACAGGTTTCGACCTGTCACATTCCTTTGTCAGTATCTGTTTTTATATATATTTATAGTCGCATCGACAACTGAAGTCACTAGCGACTCAATAATTGTACACTGAATTAGCAAATAGTTAATACATTCCATTTGTTTTACATTGACATATTATATTATAAACGTGTACATACATTTCAAACAAACTAGGAGATATAGTGTATACCATGAAAGACACACTCATAATTTTTAGCAATTTCGCTGTAGAAAGATATTAACTTTGTGCGTTTTGTTTCATGTTGATAGCCTTACTACTCCTGTATGACGTCACAAACAAATTGAGCTTCGACAACATTCGCGCCTGGTTGGGCGAGATTCGCGAGTACGCGCAAGACGACGTTGTCATCATGTTACTGGGTGAGTTTTCGATGTGTCTGTGGAATACCAGATTTGCCATATTCTTCAAAGGAGATCTTGTAATGGGAGACTGTCATCATCATAATTGACATCCATCATTCATTCATTTATTCATTTATTTATTCATTTGTACGGACGGTGTATAAACCCTGTGGACTCAGGTACGAAACAATACAACACTGATATCCGTTAAACAATACCCAGGCAGTCCCACCAAATAGAGCGACCACCATATCTTCACAATATCGAAATGCAGTTTTCGCTCGACGATGCGGGATCATGGGGCAAGTAATACGCTGTAGAGATATTGTTTGAAATATTTTTAGTTTTCGAGGAATTTATTGATCTTTGATATTTTAAATAGAACCGTATATTTTTTCACTAGCAATAGATAGATCATAAAAAGAGGAATGCAACGATGTAATGTATGTTATTGTTTTGATAGTAGTTTGAGTATAAAATTATTCTTTCTGACTTGTGATTTTTAATTGAACGTGCAAAATGTCCTGTAACTGTCGTCTTGAGGGAAGGAGGCCTCGCGGCCTCTCCGTTCTCTCCGCGAGTCTCGCGCTGCGAAGGTCATCCTCATCCAAGGTGACAGTTGCGAAGGCTATTACAGAAAAGTTTGCACGTTTTATTTAAAATCACAAGTCAGAAAATATAATTTTATACTCCAACGATTATCATAACATTAACATATGATTCATTTCTCTTTTTGTGATCTACCCATTGCTAGTGAGAAAAATACATGGTTCCATTTAAAAGATGATTAAATTTCTCGTAAACTAAAAACACTTCAAAAAATATCGCTGCATCATATTACTTGACCCATGATTCCGAATTGTTGAGCGAAAACTGCATTTCGACATTGTTTACCGTTCAGAAGTTATGGTGGCTCTCGGTGTGACTCCCGGTATACAACATACGTTGAACCGATGAGCATGGAATCTGGTAGTAAATTGCCTGGTTAAATTGCCCGAGAAATTTATCAGTAAAATCAATACTTTAGAGAAGCAATCAATGAGCGACATTACTCATAAAATATTTCTAACTCGTCAAGTACGGAGGAGAAGAGATGATTAAATTATTATTATTGCTATTGATATTATTACGAAATTTTGTTTTAGATTAATTACCGTTGAATGAAGTAGTTATTGCCTGGAAACCAAACATTTGAATTTGTAATTTTGGACAGGTGCTGAGATAGTTCCTTGTTTCACTTTCTGACAGTTACTAATTTTGACGCCAATATATAAATAAATAGATTACTTGTAATTTCCGACTAATCAGTAACAGGACACAACCGCAAAATAATTTTCGGAATTGATTGGTTGTTTATAGAACCATGGTTAAAATCGATCTCCGGTTACCCCAGCTAAAATTAGAGTACAAGCAGAACCATTACGATTACGTGCGAGAAAAGGAAGAATTTCACAAAAGTTACCACAGACAAGTTCAATATATGCACTTATACGGAAAATCGCCCCCTCCCCCTAAAAATTGGTTTCACGTCATTCAGTACTTATTCTCTAATACAAATGAAAGATTTACAAAATCTGGAACAAAATTTACTATTCACAGTGAACACAATTTAAATATATTTAAACATGTTACTGAAAATGTAAGTGAAATGTTCTATATTTACCAAAATTTGAACATACATGTTGCAGTAGATTATAACAGGAAATTTAGTAATTTCCCTTAGTTTAAAAACATAATTCATCACATAAAATCATCACTGAAATATTTTTGTGAAGATATGCATGTTTCAAACGATTGCTGGATATGGCGTTTATACATATTCATTGATCATTGGATTTTAAAAAAACTAAAACTTCGAACTTGAAAAACTAGCTCGTTTTTCTATCTAATCTTACTCTCACACACTTACTCGCATTGGACTAGACCATGACCTAGAAGAAGCTTAGTTGTGGTAACGAAGTAGTGAATAAAAAATTAGTAATTAACGATCTAATTAACCGTAGACATCAAGTCCTCAGTTACGTTTAAAATACCTATGCAGTGACAGCAGACTTACCCACTCTTATACGAGTCATCATAACCTGTTATAACACCAATGTTCGTTCACAGCACTTATTGGTGCTGTGTAGAGGTTGGCGTTTTAAAGAAGTTTTTCTGAAACTATTTTGTAGCGCAAAAGTGCGTAAATATATTTAGTTAATTTGATTATGTCCTCTTTTGATATAAAAAGCGAAATAAGATCGTTGAAATAAAAGTTCTATTTAAGACTACAAGAAAGTATTTTTCAATAGCACAGCACGTCGATCTTGACTACAGAACATGTTTAATCATTTTTGTATGTCCAATGTTATTGGCAGTTACATTTTTATTTGACTTGTATTCATTTGTGTATAGTAAAATTTAATAAACACACCAAAACACAATTTGGTACATCATTTCAGCTCCGCAATTTACCCCCATAATAAAGAAACATAATTTGAAACATCTGCTGTTTAGCAGTAGGGTTTTTTTTCGTTGTTCACGATTCTCCTTTATAGTCAAATTCGTTCGCATGTTCATAGTGTACACTCTACCAGGAGGTCCCAACGACTGCTTACTTACATTTCTTAACGCAGGCTTGTCAAGGTCGTGAGCGGGCTGACTCCCATCAGAATTCACAGAGCGAGGTCAGAAGGAAGGAGATACTACCTCTAGTTCAATTTGTGTTGTTTTGCGGGCACAATGGTTTGCTCTATGAGTATATCATGGCTGTCGTGTGAACTATCATAATGAAATTATTGTTAAAAATAAACAATTTTTTGTTTTCCTTCATTATAAATTACCTTTTCTCACAAGAAATCGTTTATAAAAGGTCATCTTACGGCACAGATCACAAGCGTCATCACACATTCAGCCAATCGCAGGGAGAGAATCGTGGGGAGGAAATGGTAAACGTAACAACTGACCCTCGTTTCCCCGTTCTTGCCCAATACCGGTGAAGCACAATAGTGTTGAGTACCAAACTAATTTTGATTGTCCTATACATTTATAATGATGTTACGCAAAAAATAGCGTATGCAACTCGTTTATAATGTTGCTTTATTGCATTCGTACAAAGTTGAAAACTCACTCCTAACGTCACTCGTTTCCAAAACATTTACTCACGCAATAAAGCTTAACATTATAAACTAGTTCCGCAAACAGCTATTCCAACACATTCCTTCGCTTGCCCAAACCATGAGGATTGTCGAGAGGAGTTGAGGTTGAGCGCGCGCTGCGGTGCGATGCAGGCAACAAGGCGGACTGCGGCGGCGAGCGGGTGGTGCGCAAGGAGGACGGGGAGCGGCTGGCGCGCGAGTACAACGTGGCCTTCATGGAGACCTCCGCCAAGACGGGCCTCAACGTGGAGCTGTCCTTCATGGCGGTCGCCAGGTGACAGTCAGCGCTTGCGACGCAGAATTAGGCTAGGATAAATCGTTGTAGAATTCGTAGTTAAAATAATCTTAGTTATTTAGTTAAAATAATCTTAGTTATTTAGTTAAAATAATCTTAGTTATTTCGTTAATAATCTTAGTTATTTCGTTAATAATCTTAGCTAATTCTTAGTTAAATAACACTAGGATTAATCCTAGTATAGTTCTTAACCGTGCATTTGAAGTAAATCAGCTATTGCGGTTTCATCCAATCGGGAGATCATGTGTCGCCACAGTGACAACACTGTTCGGAAGTACAAGCTCCTGATTGAATGAAACTGTCATCAGCTGATTTACTTCAAATGTACGGTTAAATAAATCTTAGTATAGGGCCAGATGGCCCGGCATTACGCGCTGCAGAGACCAGATCGCGCAAAAGCATCAACTGAATCAGAATAAAGCGCCGAATAAACTACGGTTTCTGTTAGCACGGCACAGTGCTGGGTCAAGAGAGTGTACACTATTTTTTGGGAGAAAACATGTTGTTTTTGTTATGTTTTTACTTTCGCTCAAACATCATATCGAATATTCTTAGTTGTCATCGAATAGCGCACACGGTTCTGTGTTTTGGTGAGGGTGAGGCTCAACAAATCAGTTAGAAGAAAGTCTTTAACTGTCTAAAATTAAAAATGTTACACTTTGGCGTGATTACAGAAATCGGTTAGACCGTATCGTTTTGTTCTCTGCGATGTTTGCTATAAAAAATGTGTATATTTGATAAAAATAGGTTTGATATATTAGTAACTCATTTTTAAAAGATCAATAATAATTTTATTGTAACCCAAATAGTGTGAAAAATAATCAGTTTTACGTATCAAACATTTTAATTATGATTTTTATTGGATCTAAATACTTGATTTACTACCCTATTTATGTAAGTTTACTTGTAATTTAAATTAGTAATAGTTATTTAAGATAAGTGGTACAAGTGACATTTTGTTTTGTGAATAGAAAAGGTTGCGACACAATACAAATAGGCCAGGTGGCCCAATTCTACGAACACAATAAAATCACTTTTACCACATACACCACACCCGATTTTTTAGACAGCCTTACTGTCTATCATTTTATTTTAATTCAAGTACCCAAATCACTTAACGATAGCCGGCCCATAAGGGCCGATGTTGCTGATGCGGTCAGACGAAAGATTCTGTTTTCTTTGTTACATTTCCAAATTTTTCTGAACACTTGAAAATCATCCCTCTTTTAGCTCTAGTGCCAAAAATTTAATTTTTATACAGCTATGCATGCCCTGGAAGAACCCCTTTTATTAATAACTGTTTAAAAATTATATGAAAACACAATTTTATGAATGTATGTGTCTACACTCGATGTATGGAAGGTTAATATCGATATTTCCATAACAAAACGCGTACTCGTACGTTAAAATAACTCATTAATTATACTCAAATATGTCAGTAAAAATACTCATTTTTATTTTCTTGTAGCTTGTGAACGGTATTGTAAGACACCTCACGATCCGTCAAAATAGTGAAGGTTGTTTTATGATAAGGATTAAGTTAGGAGAAGGGTTATTTTAAGAGAAAAAATATCTAATCTCCAAACTATTAAGTTCAGCACATTTGAATTTTATTTTTTTCGAAGCGAAGCGAGTGTTTAAAAACGTCCCCAACATCCGGAGCACGTCGCAGTCTCTCACTGCTTGGCGTCGCGTGGGGTCGCAGCCGGGGGCGCGCCAAAGTAACTGCATCAACTGATCGGCGGCAGTACCGCCTCGCTCGCTGCGCCCACTCACGCTCGTTTTTTCTGATCCGTCAGAAGTTCGTCGTCGACAGCGCCTCTCCTCTGAGCGCGCCCTGAGACCCCTTACACCCCCTCCCGACCCCCATTCCCCGCCCCCCCGCATCCGATCGATCTGCTCTTCCTGAGGCACGCGAGGGTGGCTAAAAGCGGCACCCGCCCCCGCCGCCCCCACCGCCAGCTAGAGCGGGGCCTGGGGACGAGGCTCGGGGGCGGGGACGGGGTCGTGGCGGGGACAAGCGCGGCCAACAGCCCAGGAAGCCCCGAGGCGTGCGCGCCCGCCCTGTGGTTATGACGTGCCTGCACCCAGTTTGTTCCCAAAGTGATGAAAGAACTGGGAGGCTGTGTTCAGTGGGAATGTTCTGCGGGAGGCGGATGAAGAACCGAGATCCGTACAAGTCGACTCGTTCTATCGGTGTTCGTTGGGTTATGCCGACAACACGGTCAAGAGAGAGGGAGAGGGAGGGAAGGAGGAGAAACAGGTTGATGAAGATGGAGAATGATCAACGTTTAAAGATATGCTGATACATATAGGAACAATGCGATCCACTTGTACGGCATCAGGGACATACAAAACGTCGCCGTTGTTTGCCGCAGGTGTACAATATTTTTTCTGTACTAAGTAAGCAGAATGCGAGAAAGGTAATAAGAGAGATATTTTGGGCATTTTTTAATTTTTTGTGGAGCCAACATTTCTCAATTTGACGAACCTTAAATTAAAATTTATCACGCCAAAAAAATCGTATAAAACCGGTGAAAACACAATTCAGATTTTTTTCTAAACGGGATTGACTGGAGTAACCTACAATCCAAGGATGATAATGAATTGATAGCGTACATTTTATAGAAGACATCACTAACTGGTATTTTACCAAAATATTTACTTATCCTCTCCTATGAACTCACACTTTCTAATTAAATTTAGTATGCGATGTGAGAATTTATATTCAGTATCCATACTAGGGATGCGTCTTAAAACATATGTATATTAAACTCGCGATGTGATGCGATGCGATGGTTTTTACTTACCGGTGCTTTGTACTCGATTTTTTTGTTGGTTTTTTGTGTTTTCGGTTTTTTGTCATTGCAAATGAAAATGTTCCGTAGTCACTGTTTAGTTAGAGTTAAAATACGAAATAACAACTGACTGTGGCACTGTCAGTTTTTTGTGCTCTAATGAAACAAACGCTGCTTGTACTACAGCAGTGCTAAAAAATCGCAGCACCTAAAGAAAATGGGCATTATATATTTTCTAATCTAATCTGCTCTCAAAAATTGTAAAGTTATTAGAAGAAATTGGTAATCATATATTTTATGTTAATTGTAAACAATTATTAGAAGAAATTGTTAATCATGTATTTTATGTTAATTATATGCTGTTTTTGATTTCCTTACCTTCATAACTCGCTCGATTTTTGCAAACAAAGTGGTGTACTTTTAGGATTATATTGCTGATTACAACTGCGAGAAAGGTGATACGTTTTTTTTGAGCCCTACTGTACTTTTATCGAGCAGACTATCTATCGTCCGAGATGATCCCGATGCCTTCCTAGTATTTCCTATTTCGCACATTCAGAGGCGGTCAAAGCACGCGCCCTGAACGTGGGGGCGTTCCCCTTCTCCGACGAAATGAGGACTCATCATTTGAGATGACCATGGGTGCACAGGCCAAGTTCTGTTCATTGTTATCATTTTTTCCTTTGTTTTCAGTTAAATCTTAATTTTAATTTTAAAAACATGGATTTTTTGTAGATGTATTATTCATCCAAACATCCACGTTTTAATTTTGAACATTGATGTTTTGTGATCGATGTCGCATCACTAATACACGCCTACACGATACCCAGGGAACACCACGTTTAAATACTAGCACATACCGACTTGATTATAGTTTTCATACGTCCCTAGAAAACTATTTTAATCTCGATGTTTACAGATTACACTATTCACTCTTATTCTGTTCCTTAACAGTCTTGCTCTTTAAATTTTCATAAGCTCTGGACCATAATCGCCCTAGAAGTTCGGAAAGAACACTTTCACCTTCCTTCAAATATTCCGCTCAATATTGAATTGAATTGAATTGAATTGAGTTTGCCTTATTTTACGTGGCGAGACTCGGGCCATCAGGCCCGCTCTTCCGTCTGACCACGCAATTTCGCTACGCTCCTTTCACCAACTAGGAGAGAAAGGAGGTATTTCTTGGGCGAGAAACAGGCGATTTTGAATTTAGCTCAGAGGCGTCATTTAGGCTTGAGGATCTTTTACATGCAAGTAAATCTACGAACATGGGACAGCCGGCTTTACTTCCCCTCCGAAGGAAGGCGTACGAAGGATTTTTTCGCCCTTAAAAATCCACGGCTTCGATCGGGTTTGAACCCCCAATTTGGGTACAACAGTCCAGTACGCTAACCGTTACACCATTGCCGCCAATATGGTGATGGTACACGCTTTCCGAACAAAATTGCCGGCATAAAGTTCTCCCTCAGTCGTTCGTCCCAGTCCTGATATCTTGCGAATATTACGGCTGCTGACGTCGCCGGTCTCCGAAGTAAAGGGAGGGGTGGGGTGAGTAACCACAGACTTGCAAGGGCTCCGGTTCGTTCGCTTTCCCTGTAGTTAAGACTCGTGCACTTCCCTACTCTATCTTTTCCTTTTCAAGATCAAAGGACTGGAAAGTTATGTGAAACAAATTACATAGTTCCTTCCTAAAGTACGAACGGTTCAAAACTAGCCATTGAGCTCGGCTCTTGTTTCGTGTCGTCGAATTTAAACGGAAGTATTTATTTAAGTAATAATGCAACTTGTTAACCAGTATTTTTTCGGAAATGGAAGGTGACATCTCGGGTGGAAATAATCAATAATGAATGCAATGTTGTAGGAGTTTATTCCTAACTTCTCTCAGAGATACAGTTGAGATCTTAATAACATTCATATATCGTATACTTGCGTACTAAAATGTATTTACAAACCTAATCGCATTCAGCTTTTATTACTCGCTTTCCTAGAATAATCTTAAGTTACATATATTGTATACTAGTACTGTATCTGTCCGCTTTATTTACAATCTTTTATTTACTTTACTTTTAGTATCCATGTTTTTTTTACGCCTTCATTTATAATTTTCCAATAAACTTATTTCCCTCATGTTACTCATCCCTGTCCTATTCTTATTTCCACAATTTCCTTGATCTTTCTCTTCCCTCCTCGTCATCCTGTAGAATCAACTTCAGTCTCTTTGTAATCTCTCTTCCTTTTACCATGACCTCCTACTCCCTTCCATTACATGCTCTCACGTCTCTTTCTCCCTCTTACAAGTCTTACATTTTCTTTCCCTCGTCAACCTGTGCAGTACTTCCTACGTCTAACCTCATTATCTAATATTTCATACCCTACTTTTTACCTTTCCCATTCCATTTAAGTTTTTTGGTCCATTACAGACTATTACTTCTTTGTACGAGTACATCCCATCAAATATAATTATTGAATCTCTGTAATCATACCTACTATAAATAACCTCTAAACATTTCTATCCCATCTGCCGCATAGCCTCTTTCTGTAAAGAAATCTTGTCTTTCATCTTCCCGTACTGATCACTCTTCTAATCACGCTCATTTTTATTTCTTCTCAGCAGCATCTTTCTCTGTCCCCCTTCTAGAACCTCCTCATATCTTATCGTTATATCTCTTTCTTTCTCTTTCCCCCTTATTTGTTCCTATTCTCACCATGTAGCGGGACGTATTCTTTTCCAATTCCAAACACCACCTTTGAAATCCACCCTTCATCCACTTTCCTTCGTTCCCTCCATCCCCGAATCTCTGCTTCCCGCGTCAAAACTCTTCTCACCAGACCATCAGCAATTTGCGTCTCTGTCACAGTATTAAATTTCATCTTGATTATCCCACACACTTTTTTCATAACCATCACACTCTTTCTTGTTAGATCTTCGATCTGTCCGTTACCTCTCGTTATTTTATGTGACATCCCACATATTTATATTTCTTAATCATTTTCCATAACCATTCCTCAACTAATTATATTCCTTAAACTGCCATGTTGGACACTTTCCGTTGCCATTTCCCTTTAAATGTTCCACACCACCTTTACTACAAATTATCTTGCTCACCTGCTACTCGCTATGAGTACTATCTTGCCATCATCCAGAAATTTTTCTAATTTTTTTAACACTATTCATGACTCTCTCGCCTCTTGCCATAATCACAATATAATCTGCATGTGTTAGAGACCTAATCGTTCTCCTTCCTATAACTGCATTCCCCTCTTGCCCTTTTCCGAATACTCTTCTAATCCCGTTAAATATCCATTAAAGAACATGGGGTTCAGGACAATTGTTAGTTCAAAAAACCTTGACTTCTAATTCTCCCTCTCTCGTATGCATATTGTTTGTCAGTAGATATCTCTCCCTCCACCTATCAATGAAACTCACTCTTATTCCCAATTTATCAAAAATCTCCCATATTTTCTTAAATTGGTAATATAATTTTATAGTTGAGTTATAGGTAAGTTGAGGAATTAGAAAAATATAATTAAGGATAACCTATTGACAATATATTGTGTTAATTAATTGAACTAAGTTCTAAACAGTTATAAATATCTATTGGTAGCAATATATTATAGCGTTCCAAAACTGTACCACTTAACTGTTTCAAGCAATAAGACGTATGAAGATTGTTCTCAACTTATTGTACTAATGTGACTTAATATCTTGAACTGTATTCCACTTACACTGCCACAAAACATCGGAGACAGCATAAGTCGGCGTGAAGATACTTGGTTTCCACTGAAAATTCAGAAAGAGAGCTTTTGAACCCTCTTCACGTGCCACGGTAAATTGAATTCGAACTTCTCGAAAGAGAATTTCAAGCACCCTTCGAAGTACCAGCAAAGTAAGTACGCTAGGTCACCCTCGTGACGTTTTGACAACTCTTGTCTCGCGGGTTCTACTTCGTGACGAAACGATGCAGAGTGTTTACGCATGCCAGAAGCAACCCTCTTGAAAGTTGAGCGCGTTGGCGCCGCCTGGGCTGGCCCTGGAGGATGCGGTGTGTTGTTGCAGGGAGCTGAAGTGCCGGCAGACGGGCGAGCGCTCGGGACCGGACGGCGACCGCTTCAACGTGCAGGAGTATGTGCGGGAGCAGGCGCAGCGGGGCTCGTGCCCGCCCTGCGGCACCTGAGGGCGAGCCTCAAGCTGGCCGCAGGTAAGGCATTCGATTGATTGGTTGGTTGATTGATTGGTTGGTTGATTGGTTGGTTGGTTGGTTGATTAGTTGATTGATTGGTTGGTTGATTGGTTGATTGATTGGTTATTGGTTGATTGGATGATTGATTGGTTAATTGGTTGGATGATTGGTTAATTGATTGGTTGGTTCATTGATTGGAGTTTCTGAAAGCGTTAACTGCTAAGGTCAATAATCCCGTAGGTGTAGTGCATGTTTTACTGTGCTGGGTGGCAGTGATCGTCCCCTGCCGCATGCCGAGATCCGGCGCTGACCTACGTCGGCTTGCGGAGATTTTCCTCAACCAGATGTCCCTTCCACCAGCGTGGTGGCACCGACCCACCACGGACTAGCTCTAAGCTCTCCCGACGCTCTCCCGACGTGTGTGGTGGTGTAGTGAATGCGAGTGTGAGTGCATGTGGGTGTAAGTAAGGGGTGAACAAAAGACAAGGAAGAGGAAGGAAAGATCGTGCGCGACCCAAAGTCCGTTTATTAGGATACTGCTCCGGCATTCGCCTGGTGTTGATCGGAGATACCACGGAAAACTATTCACAAGAGCAGCCGGCCGCTAGAATTCTCCTCCAGACAGTGTCAAAAATCCAGCGCGTGACATCTGTCGATTGCCTGAACCACGTTTGCCAGCAGGTGCCCTGAAAATTGGGGTACGATAACAATAGCAATTTAATAATAAAATAATAATAATAAAATAATAATAATAATAATAATAATAATAATAATAATAATAATAATAATAATAATAATAATAAACTAGCTGGGCCGAAACGGACATTCCGCTCTTTTAAAGCATTGTTCTGAAAGTGAATCTAGCTTTTTACTGAAACCCGCCTTTGACGTTATATCACTATGAAACAATGAAGTTAATTATTCATGTACTTAGGGATTCTGAACCCATGCCACGGGATGGATGTATCCTGCAGAGTCAAATCTACAAAACATGTTAAAACACGAAAAGGTTTCATTTTGTAAGACGCGCCTATTCCCATTTGGGAACAACAAACGCACACGTGTGTTGCGGGTTTGTATCTGCGCCTACCATAGTTGGTACGAATCTTGGAATTGCAAATTGTATCTTTAAAATTTAAAAATTTTGTATGATCTAATTCCCGCAGATACTTTTTTATATTTTTTGTTACGTCGCAAACTGAATATCTACACAACTAGCGAGTGTCCTGGAATTCTGTCAGCAGGCTGACTGTGTAAGGTTTTGACGGCCTAAAATCAGCCTTCATGCGTGTATTTTGCTAATGTGCTTTCCCGCCTGAGATATGGCATAATATTCTGAGGGAAGCTCATCATGTAGTACCCATACTTTTCGATTGCAAAAGAAAATTATTCGAATAATAAGAAAAATGACATTCACGTGATCCCTGCAAGCCTCTCTTCATTGAGCTTAGAATCTTACCATTGCCTTGCCTATTAATTTAAGAATCTCTAATATTTGTCAAAACTGGCTTACTAAATGGCGGGAACATATTTTCATGCAATACTGATTTTTATAATTACAACACACGTTGTAGAAATTACGTCCATCAAGTGTCATTATCAACAGCTTACTACCAGAAATCCATATACAATACATGTACATTACTTTACAACGGATTGCCAGATGAGATTAAACAATTGATTTTTTTTAAAAAGAATTAATATGCTTGTAACAAATAATGTACTTCAGCTTTTGGGTGAATGACCCCCATCTCAATCAGGTTTTTGCCCAGTTTTCCTGAAACATTGAGTAAATGCTGAGATGGCCTCTTGATTTGCTTCTGGACGTAAATGTAGCTACACTATGGTTTTGTTAAACGCACGTTTTGTTGAAATCTCCTTTTGCTTGTAGTTGGAATATAGGTAAGGCTGAGTTACTATTTTGTTAGCAATGGAGAAAAACCAAACCTGCAGTTCGTTACTGATGCGAATTAGTTTTCCATAACTCGGGAACAAAAATGTCTAGTCTTTTCAAATGTTGCTTATCTCGCGCTTTTTTTAAATTTTACATTTATTAATTTATATATCTTTAACTTCTACTCATCTTTCAACTATTTGTAGTTAAAATGATTGGAAGGGATTCTTGAATTCAAGAACACGTGTGCAGATGATCTTCTCCCCCATACGTCACATACAGTTTTTACTGATTTTTGTCTAAATAAATCTAAATTTAAATCTAAATTAGGCGCCGTCACGGTCACGCGCCGGGACAGGACTTTCTTTTTTCTTTGAATCCGAAAACGATATTTTCGTCGGCAATACTTAAAACTATCGCGAGAGCTGTAACTCATATTAAGTACAACCTTTGCTGCATAAACGAAGCGTTTCTTGCCGAAAAGGCATTAAAAATATTCGTTTATTGGAGAATTTAGTGGAGAATACGATATCATTTTTTTATTTTTCGGCATTATAAACGACCTTTACAAAGTTACAAAGAATTGTTCATAAAAGGTCAGCGTGCTGCATAGATTACGACGTACTTGCCGTTTATTACATGAATTGTGTCATCACACATACAGCCAATCGCTGTGAGATAATCGTGTAGAAATAGTGGTAAACCAGCAGTTCATCGTTTTTCCACACAGATGACACTCATAACGTCGTAATAAAGTTGTTTCCCAAATTAACTTTGATTCTTTTAAAAATTTGTAATGGTGTTATAAAAAAGTGAATATGCAACTCGTTTAAATTTTGCTTTATTGCATTCATACAAATTTGAAAGCTTGCTCCTAAAGTTGCTCGTTTTCAAAACATGTACTTAGGCAATAAAGCTTAACATTATGAACTGATGCATAAACTATTTTACCACCTGAAATAACTCACCCTGTTATTAAGGCTAAATGTCCCGACAATAGTACAATTTGTAGCCACCACGTGGCAGCACCAAAATAAGTAAAATTTACTTTACCTAAAACGTCTGATCCAATGGTCCGATTTTCGATTTGTAAACGGCATTTGACGCATTTTTAAAATAAAATTTAAGCTACGATGACCTTTTCCCAAAAATCTAGCAAAAACGCGAATTTGAAATTAGTTCTTAAACTTCCGAGAACAAATTTAAAAATGTAGCCTTATAGCGCGATGGCGACATGCTTCCTGAATCCAACGCCGTGACAATCATGCAAATCGGACGAATAGAAGCGTCGTAAAGTGAAATTTACGAAAACACCACGCCCCCCTTCCCCTTCTGCGCCGTTGCGTCACCCACCCGCCCGTTGTTGGTCCTCTGTCAGCGCGGTGGCACGGCCAGGCCCGGCGGTTAAAGCGGTACTACGTCTAAGATTAATTTTTAGCTCTGCAAATAATTCAGCAATTAAAAAATAACAGCATCCTTTTTCAGCTTTATGGGTACTGGCCTGCGATGACGCAGTTATGCTCGTATTAACAAATAACAGAGTTGACACCCTTATGATGTTTCTCGTCTACTCCAAGGATGGGTTCATGACCTGTTCTGGCTTCTACCAATTTCATTTCTATAACGATCTGTCTCTGTGTCTTCTACCTCGCGTTCTACACTTAAACGCTTGCTTTAGAATGCGTGTCTGTCCCATGTATCGAAGTCATTCCTCCCTTCACTCCCTGAAGTCAGAAAGATAGTATTTTGCCATTGATTGCTTGAACAATTAATTTTCATCTTATTTCGCGTCGCGCTTCTGGCCTGTAGTCCTATGCCGAGAGAGACAACTCGCATAGTCGAGGCTTGCGAGCACAACCGCATGGGTGGACAAATGAGCATCAGCACGAAGACTTCATACGTTATGGAATCCCGCCGAGCGATTTTCGCCGCTAACTTATATACCGCTAGTTCACGTGACAGTGCCTCCCGCGCTGGAGAATGGCCGGTCGGCAAACACATTCGTTAATTTGTTTTGGCAGTGTACAACGAATTCCGCTGGCTAGGTGCATTCCGAGACCTGCGCCCAGACTAACACCCGCACTCGGGCACTTGAACCGCAGCACATACACTTGGCCCGAGCTTCCCAACCGTTTATTCTGTGTACATACCGTGTCATTATATAACTATTCAATTATAATTGAATAAAAATATAGGAATATTTTGTTTCTCTACGAAAATCTCAATGTGTGTTTGTGTGAGTGTGTGTGTGTGTTATTTGCCTGTAATAGATCGAAAATGAAAACTGTAATAATTAATTGCATCCATTACTTTCCGAGATCAAATCGTTCAAAGAGAAATATCAAGATTATGGGAACATAAACCATGGAACTCTACAATATACCGATGACGCAGCAATCCTGGTGCCAGCGTGATTATCCCTTCTCCCTTGCGCTCGAGCAAGGAGTATATTTTCTGGAACTTTTGAATTTTTTCATCTAGATCTACCTCTGTTAAACAGGTTATATTATTTTAAAAATGTTTAAAATGACCAACTGGCCACATGTCATACTTTTCCAGAAGTGCGTATAATGTTTTTTCCGTAAATGCCGTCACTTTGGTCTTTGTATTTGAAATGTGTAAATAATATCCTTTGTGATTTTGATAAAATTAAAAAACAGACTTTGTAAATGATCTTATCTGTTATGATCAAAGTTATATTTGTATGAAAGTTCATAAATATCACGCAATCACGTTTCGGTCATTTAGGAATATGCGTACATTTTTCCAGCATTTTATCTTCAGATGCAAAAAGACGAACAACAGTGAGAACTGTTGGGTTGCTATAAATAATCTAGTGACTACATGATAGTTACCATATTGTAAAGTAAATGAGAAACGAAATAAAAGAAAGTTTATTATTCTATCTAAAGATGAAAAAGAATTCGTGCACACACACAGGGAGTGACTGACTGACAGACGGACGGAGTGACCGACGGACGGGTTCACTGACGGATTGACGGATGGATGGACGGACTGACGGATGGATGGACGGACAGACGGATGGATGGACGGACGGACTGACGGAGGGATGGACGGACTGACGGATGGTCGGACTGACGGATGGATGGACGGCTCGACTTGGACGGATCAGTCAGTCAGATTGATCGTCTTGCTGGGTCGATCCCCCACTTGATCGACTTGCTGGGTCGATCCCTCACTTCATCGACTTGCTGGGTCGATCCCTCACTTCATCGACTTGCTGGGTCGATCCCTTACTTGTTCAACTTGCTGGGTCGATCCCCCACTTGTTCGACTTGCTGGGTCGATCCCCCACTTGATCGACTTGCTGGTGTGATCTCCCACTTGACCGACTTGCTGGGTCGATCTCCCACTTGATCGACTTGCTGGGTCGATCTCCCACTTAATGGACTTGCTGGGTCGATCTCCCACTAGATCGACTTGCTGGGTCGATCTCCCACTTGATCGACTTGGGGTCGATCTCCCACTTGACCGACTTGCTGGGTTGATCTCCCACTTGATCGACTAGCTGGGTCGATATCCCACTTGATCGACTTGTTTGTTCGATCTCTCACTTGATCGACTTGATGGGTCGATCTCCCACTTGACCGACTTGCTGGGTTGATCTCCCACTTGATCGACTTGCTGAGTCGATCCCCCACTTGATCGACTTGCAGGGTCCATCCTTCACTTGATTGACTTGCTGGGTCGTTCCTTCACTTGATCGACTTGCTGGGTCGATCCTTCACTTGATTGACTTGCTGGGTCGTTCCTTCACTTGATCGACTTGCTGGGTCGATCCCTCACTTTGTCGTCTTGCTGGGTCGAGATCTCACATGATCGATTGCTTCCATTTATGGATTATGGTTGGCTTAAGAAGTATCATAGTTGGCTTACAAGGACCACGGTAGGCTTAACAAGGATCATTGTTGGTTCAACAAGGATACTGATATTCTTAACATGGATGATAGTTGGCTCAACTATGGTCATATTTAGTTTAACAAGGATCATGATTGGCTTAACAAGAATCCTGGTTGGCAAGAAGACTCCCATTTCCTGCAATTTAACATGCTCAGCATTCACGAGACTAATCACCATACATCAATATTTACTAGGCTGTCCGGGTGACGCCGCGTCCATGACGAAGGCGTTTCGGTCGCCATTCTGCGACCTTCCTCAGGGCGAATGGCGACCGAAACGACGGCACCTTCGCCATGGACGCGCCGTCACCCGGACAGCCTAGTAAATACTGACTACGGCCGCGGAAGCCTACGCTCTCACCATACATCAAAGCTCTGTAATAAATGAACCTTTTAGATTAGTGTTTGTGGAAATGCCTTTCAGAAACATTGTTCGATTTTAAATCGTAACTCGAAAGACAAATAGATGATCAAAGAAATGAAGACACCAAAACCGAACTAAATAAAACAGTAGAAAAATTATGGTACATTTACGGCTTATTGACATTCTGGACGTTATAAATGTTAACTCAAATTGTTGAATATTTCTTGCGCCAGTATAATCCTACCGAACATTTCCATCCACGACAGACACACATTCTCATCCGCACAAAATACAGACCGACAGACAAAGCGCACACAGACCGACAGACCGATACACACAGGCACACAGATCGACAGACACAGGCACACAGACCGACAGACACAGACACAGACACACAGACCGACACACACAGACCGACACACACACAGACCGACAGACACACAGACCGACAGACACACAGACCGACAGACTGCAAGGAAGTCACAGAGACAACCACGTCATTTTTCATTAATTTTAACATTGTCTGTTCAAACTTCATGTCCTAACTTTTTAGGAATTGGACGTTTGGTCTTTCACAAAATCTTTGTGTTATCTCCTTTTCATCTGCCTGTTAGTCTTGTACAAACAGAGATTGTGAAAGTTATTGCATGTCTGTCCTAGCGACTCCGATCTCACAGTCACACCTTAGATTTCGGTGCTTTGAATAAAATGTGAATATAAAATAATAATAATAATAATAATAATAATAATAATAATAATAATAATTAATAATTAAAAACAATTACACTGTAGAATAACTGCGGCCTACATTGCATAAAAAGAACCAAGAAATTCAAAAACTATAATTTACTTTAGTTTACCGAGATAAAAACTTTCCCCAATGTTACCCCGTAATTGCAGCTCGCGTCATGAAAATTCAAGTCTCCCCTCTTTTGTCGCGTACGTAGAGGTTGGCGAGCTTGCGCCCGAACAAGGGCCTCACCAGTGTTGCGCTCGCCGCTAGCTCGGAATGAGCGCGGTAGTCACAAGTCCATCGGCGAAAACCGCCTTCGGCGCAGCGCAGCCCGATGATAAACTTGTCGAGCAAACGATTCCCTCACTGCCTGTTTCACGAGTGGAAGAACGAGGAATGTTCTGTGTGTGTGTCGCGTTCTGTGTGTGTGTCGGTCTGTTGTGTCTTGTCGGTCTGTGGCTGTCGTCTGTGTGTCTGTCGGTTCTGTGTGTCTGTCGGTCTGTTGGTCTGTCGGTCTGTGTTGTCTGTCGTCTGTTGTGTCTGTCGGTCTGGTGTGTCTGTCGGTATCTTGTGTCTGTCGGTCTGTGTGTTCTGTCCGGTACTCTGTGTGTCTGTCGGTCTGTGTGTCTGTCGGTCTGTGTGGTTCTGTCGGTTTCTGTGTGTCTGTCGGTCTGTGGTCTAGTCGTCTGTTGTGTGTCTGTCGGTCTGTGTGTCTGTCGGTCTGTGTGTCATGTCGGTTCGTGTGTCTGTCGGTCTGTGGTGTCGTCGCGTCTGTGTGGTCTGTCGGGCTGTGTGTTGTCGGTCTGTGTGTCTGTCGGTCTGTGTTGTCTGTCGCGTCTGTGTGTCTTGTCGGTCTGTAGTGTTTTCTGTCGGTCTGTGTGTCTGTCGGTTCTTTGTGTGTCTTGTCGGGTCTGTGTGTCTGTCGGTTTGGTGTCTGTCGCGTCTGTGTGTTCTGTCGAGCTGTGTGTCTGTCGCGTCTGTGTGTCTGTCGCGTGCTGTGTGTCTGTCGGTCTGTGTGTCTGTTCGCGTCGTGTGTCTGTCGGGTTCTGTGGTCGTCTGTCGGTCTGTGTGTCTGTCGGTCTGTGTGTCTGTCGGTCTGTGTGTCTGTGTCGCGTCTTCCTGTGTGTTTCTGTCGGTCTGTTGTGTCTGTTCGGTCTGTGTGTCTGTCGCGTCTGTGTGTCTGTCTGCGTCTGTGTGTCTGCTCGGTCTGTGTGTCTGTCGGTCTGTGTTGTCTGTCGGTCTTGTGTGTCTGTCGTCTGGTGTGTCTGTCGGTCTGTGTGTCTGTCGGTTCTGTGTGGTCTGTCGGTCTGTGGTCTGTTCGGTCTGTGTGTCTTGTCGGTCTGATTGTGTCTGTCGGTCTGTGTGTCTGTCGGTCGAGTGTGTCTGTCGGTCTGTGTGTCTGTCGGTCTGGTGTGTCTGTCCGGTTCTGTGTGTCTGTCGGTCTGTGTGTCGTGTTCGGTCTGGTGTCTGTCGGTCTTGTGTGTCTGTCGGTCTGTGTGTTCTGTCGGTTCTGTGATGTCTGTCGGTCTGTGTTGTCTGTCGGTCTGTTGTGTCTGTCGGTTCTGTGTGTCTGTCGGTCTGGTGTCTGTCGCGTCTGTGTGTTCTGTCGCGTCTGTGTCTGTCTGTCGGTTCTGTGTGTCTGGTCTGTCCGGTCTGAACTGTGTCTGTCGGGCTGTT
>BOPP01000029.1:9242336-9319806 GCA_017312745.1 Gryllus bimaculatus
CAAATGCCGTTTACAAATCGAAAATCGAACCATTGGTTCAGACGTTATCAGTAAAGTAAATTCCCCTTTTGATAGTGCTGCGATCTGTTGAATTTTCCTACAAGTATTTTTCGGTGCATTTAGCCTTAAGAGTTGGGTTTATCTCCAGGTGCGTCTGCGCCTCCCGTGGCAGCCTGCTGCGGGCGCCCCTCCCTGCTGCGAGGCGCCCAGCTGCTGCTAGCGCTCCCGGTGGCCACTCCTCGCACTGCTGCCGCCATCACCGCCGGCCAGAATTCGCCACCTTGGTTCCCCGTCATCGGAACATGAAGACCGTTTCATCTCAGTCATCGCAGCTGCACAGGCCCAGCAACAGCGGTCTGCCTGTTGGCAGCTTGGAGATCTTCTGCCGGAATTCCAAATGTTTCGCGAATTGGGACGCTTGGCAATTTGGTGAGGGGCGTGATCGATCGACCATCCAAATCTTCTGACCTTTACCCGTCAAATTCTGCGATTTACAACTGTGTCTCGCGGAGTCAAAGACAATGATTTTCATCTCGTCATTGCATTAAAATATCTGAGGATGGCCTCTAGCCTTCGGCTCCTTCGATCGACTTCTTTCATGTGGCAGAAATGGAAGAGGGAGTATTTTTTTCAGAAAGTTTATAATTTAAATTTTTGAATTGATACAAAGTAGTGCCATTTCTTTCTAAGACATGTTGTTCAGGTATGTTCATTAACTTACAATTATGACTAAATGTATAGGAAATGTTTTAAGGAAACATTGTTGATATGAATTAAAACTGTCCATTGCGATTTCTGATTCATGTTTCATCTGAGATGAGCTCGTCTAAAGAAACTGCCCTTGAACCCAAAAAAAATGTTGCAATATAAAACAAGAATAGTGCTCGTCAATAAATGTTGCTGAAACAATTATCCAGAGAAGAAATTTCCGTCAAAAAATCATGTAATCTTACTTGACGCCTGACGGCATGTGGCATTGTTTTCCGCGAAGCACGACTATGACAGGGCATTGGAATAGTTTGATTAGCTTGGCGTTGAGAAAAGCCCCCCCCCCAGAGCGTTTATCCTCAGTTGCAGTTCACTAAGACGGTTTCTCCAAATGTCCTTGCCAATTCGACAAACAAATTTCCATTATTTTCTTTGTTTTCATTCAGTCGTTTATTTTGAACCAAGATTCAAATGAAATTCGGAGAATTTGTTACTTATCCAAGTGGTTTTATTAAACATGAGATCCCATAAACAAAGAGTAGGGACGTAGCATTTTGTTTTTGTTTCAAATTAGAAAGGACTGTACTACGTTTGAAGTCAACATAGTTAATACAAGTTAGGAATTTGTAAAGAATGTGCCACAGAAAGACGGGTTTTTAGATGAATATGCATTGTTCTATGTAGAAACCGTAGAATTTCCTCTTCATAGTTCATTGTCTATATAGGGCGTGGGACCAAACGCGGCATTTAAATGTCCAGGGCCACAAAATTCGTAAATCTTCCATTACTTAGAAGATATATATTCAGTAAAAACACTTACAATAATAAATACATTTTCTTTCTCTCGTGAAAATGTCATGTTTCTGAAAATACACGAGATATTTTTTTAAAGTATAAAATTAAATTTATAATATAATCAGTTGTGCTCAGGTCCTGTCAAAAATCGCAGTCGTAGGAATCCATCGAGCATGTACTGGCCGTAATTGTACTCGTACTGCTACACACTTAATTATCCGTATAATTGAGTCATAAAATAAATTCCGCGCATTTGTTACACTCTTATTGCAGTACAAGTGTCTTTATCTGACAAAATGTGTAGTATTGACAATACTATGTAGATGGTATGGATATTGGACTGTATTCGATGTTGAGATCAGGGACGATCTGTGACCAAAATTAACTGACATACTACGAAAAATGAGCAATAGTATTAATAATATATTGAAAAACAAAAAATCTGTTTATCTTCTGCCATTTTTTTAAATTTTTGATTATTTTATTGTTGAAATTGCCCACCGCAATGATCTATTTTCTTTTATTTTCTTTTTCTTTATTCTTCAGAAAAAATTTCCAAATCGGTTAAAAGTTCTCCCGGCAATGTGTTCCGTTTGCCAAAGAAACGAAAAGCATTTTTGAGAAGAGGACATTATGAGAGTGAGCGAGAATGAAATGTATCATCAGGTGCGTAACTCCGCGGTGTCGGTAGATTTGAACCTGCTCGAATGATGGTGACGTACGGCAGAACAAAACCTGTTCCTGTGTTTAGTGCTAACTTCAGAGTAACGCATTTGAAGTCAGGTGACCGAAAATGTTATGGAGGTGAGTGAGGGATAAGCAGTTTCGCTCCTTTACCAAGCAGAACTAGCTCTCAAATGTTGGCACTCTTGCATTCAGAGCGCAGAGGATAAACCCGATAATGTATGCAAGTTCAATAGAAATAAGTGCGTAATTGACAGTGTTGGAGAGATATTTAGTTGCGTGCTACACGTTTTTACACAAGCTTCATTTTAGTGTTAATACAAATAATTTGGTGTACTTTGGAGAAGAAATTCTGCGGCCTTATGTTTTCGTGCTAGCTTATAAAACTAATAACATTTCGCTTAATTTTACATTTTGGTGTTATGTAATATACGTTATGACGTTCTTAGTATCACAGTGAGGAGGACGAAAAGATGCAGTTATGTTTACATCTGAGAACAGTTTCCTGAGTACTTTGGAACCATTTCTTTGACTTTGTATTGTAGTAATTTAGGTATTGTGGAAGTTGCCATTCGTCCAAATCCGCAATTTGCATATGCAGTAAAAGTGTGACGGAACTCAGCAGAGCCATGCTACCGCGGGGGAGTACCCCGGGTCCCCGAGCTTTAAGAACCTTACAATGAGGGGGATATTTTTTTTCGTATTGGTGATTTTATTCTTATGCATTTGCAATCCTCAACAGGATTGATCAGGAATCAAAATTGATATATTAAACGATACATTTATCTGATTTTTTAATATTTGATTAAAGCGTATTTAACTACTTTGCTTAAGAAAACTATCAACCGTGACTAGTTTTGGAGTGATAATTTTGGAAGGAACAATAAAAAGGGTGCCTCCGTTAACATCTATGGCCCCGATGTCCCAAGTCTAGTAACAGCCCTAGAGGTCAGACACCGTTGTTGACCTGACAATGAGTCGACGATCCTAGTATCAAGTTCGAGTGAGAAATTTAAATCTAGTTCCATTTTCTTTGTACTAACCGACTTTGTACTTTGTTAGTAACCCAGTCAATATTTTTGAACGACATAACACAACCCTGAAAGAAAACTTTATTCACATAAAAATGTTCATTGTAATACGAAACTAATAAAATTCAAGCATTTAAAAGTGCATAAAAGCAACAGAAGTGAGGACAGGAAATATTGTGACAAAAAATATTTTATGTCAGTGTACAATACTAACAAGTTTTCCACAAAGACATTTCAAAACTAAAGTAGGGAAGATTTAATGTAATTGGTTGTTGAAAAGATGGAACTGAGGAATTTCTATGTTATTTGGTTACCTAAACAGTCTATATTTAACATTTTGTATTATAGTTCATTCTCCTTGGGTCGTCTATTGCACAGGAACAGCAAGGATGGTTGTAGGTAATTTATTAGTGTATTATGTAGATGTAGTCGAAGCTGTAGTTCTCTCGCTTGTTTTGCTGTGCAACTGTTCCTACACAAAATTACGATGTTTATTTGGTGTAGGCATATACTTTGTATAAAATAATTTTGATGTTCTTTGTGTACATTTACCCAGAAAATGTAATGTACAAACAGGGGTAGAAAAGTGAGTAAATAATTCTGTGAAGGGCACTGATCCTTCTAAATTAGTACTAGAAATCCTTCCTCCCCATTTCCTTCGATTTTATTTTCAGTCAGTAATATTTACTCATTATTAAATTGGATCATTGTATTATCAATAAGTCTACGTAAACTTGTTACTAATTTCTAATTAAGTTTAAATAACAAGTTTTTCAGTTAATGAAGATTACATTGTGGTATAAAATTTTTGAATTTTTAATTAAATTTACTGTTCATTTAAAAGGTAAGAATTTTTGCTAAAAAGCTTATCACTCCTTTGGCTGTAAATCATCTCTTTCGTCGCCTTTTATTTTCTTCAAATGTTCTTAAAAAGTTATTTGTATTGTGACCCTCATGGTTTTCGACAAAGAAGACGCTGTAAAAACTAATTAAAAATAACTTTTTCTGTGTTTGGAGCGGTAATTTTGATTAAAAAATAAAAACTGGTGTTAGAGGTGCTTCACACTTAGTTTCGTATATTCCTTTTTTTGTTCGACGTAGAACATTTATTGCAACAATTGCCAGTTTCTAATGAATCTTTGATCTTGAAGTATGACAGAGGTCAACACTTAAAATTTTGAGAATCATTCCGAACTTAGTACATATTTATTTTCTTACTTAATCAAATATTTAAAAGTAAAAAGAAAGGCTTTGGATAATCTTCAAAATGAGAGGCGAAGTAGTTTTCATGTAGATTGACCAAATTACGATATTATTTGTATTCATCCATCAGGTGAAATGATTTCTGTTTAGATATAAATATTTATGTAATAATTTGTTCACTTGCATTCACGTTCTGTTTTGTAAATATATTTTCAAGAATTATTGATAAACTAATTTTTAACGAAAGGGAGGACATGGGAGAGAAAATGTATTAATGTTGAATATCTTGTATAATCAAATGCATTGTTTAAATATCTGTATATAATTGTATAATATTGTTTGTGGTGCTTCTGTTATTCTCTGACAAGCACAGTTTTACAGCATGTATCTTTGTTGAGAGAATATTAGAACTATTGTGATGTTTATTTCCTTTTTTAAATTATCCTTCTTATCCTTTGGACATGTACAGAGACAGCTCCTCCTAACTTGCTGAAGCACACATTTTGCGCTCTTCCTTTAAAATATTATTATAATGCTGTTTTAATTTACACAAAAATTGTAATTTCGCTGGTACTATCATTTGTAGGCGTCGGAAATCGTATGCTGCTGCATATGCATACCAGACAGTAGCTGCAGCTGATAATGCGAAAAACTTTATTGCAGCACAGTGAACTGCATGTTTTTGCAGCTCGTCTGTTGCAAATGTAGAAACCCAATATTTGCTCAAGTTCTGACTTCATCTATACGCCTTTATTCATAGTTAGGGGTGCTACAGAAATTGTAGCTTGGGCGATGGTGGAATTTAAAATCTCTACCTATGCTGTTATCACAGATAATACCACGAGTACTTTGGAAATTGTCGATAAATCCCTGACTTGGGAAGCAAGAAGGGGATTTATCTGAGAATTTCCAAAACACGAGTGGTATTTAATAGGACTATTCCACAATTGAAATAATGTCCAACAGAGTTCCAAAATGCGCCAAATACTGAAAATAACTGAAAGCGTATGTTAAAATCTGAGGTTATGTTATAGTTTATACACTATTGGACAACGACATAGCGATCGATGTATATACGAGTTCTGCTTCTTAAGATATATATGTTACAGTTTGTGATTTATCAGTAGGGAGAAGCGATAAGAAAAATCATATAGAAAAAGCGAAAGTGAAAAAGCTTTCTGTGATACACTGCCATGATTTTTGTATGTATGGTTAAATACTTTCACAGGTGGTTTAGTCATAGCATGGCAGCTGTTCGATGCTGTTATATTAAAACTCGGGGTAAGGACATTGCCAACTTTTTCGAAAAATTAATAATACAAGTTTTCATAATCACTATACTGAAGTATAGTCAGGGCACGAGTATAAAACTCCTGGTGCTGCAACATATACTTTCTTGTATTGTTGACAGGGACACCCAAAGAAAACAGGTTCAGCACAACAGATCTACAGAAGGGTCCTTATCTCAAAATGGAAATGAGCAAAGCATTCTTTTATGTGAATGTTTGTTTAGTACGATCGTTTTTAATTAACTAGTTTATAAGAACGGGGTTCGCGGGAAATATAATTCTTCTAAGATGTATTATTAAATCATTCAGCTATTTATTGTATTTATTAGTAACGTGAAATAAATTAACAAGTCTCTATAAATTAACAATTCTCGCTTAAGGAAAAACCGACACCGACCTTACCGACAAGAATACTTGTCTGTTCAATCTCCTAATCTGAAAGTTAATTCTTTTATATCACTCTTAAGTAAACAGGATTACAAAATCAAAATCCATTCGTTTCAAAATGTTTAATTTTATTCTCAATTCATATGTGTCAAATATTACTAATGTAATCATTTTGATGGATAATTTCTTTGCTTACGTGGAGGAAATGGGTTTTATCTCTATCTTGGGGAAATAACTGTCAACTGACTTCTCCAAAAGGCTGGCATGGGTCAGGTGCCCAGTGACGTACCGCTGAGCATTGTACAACCGTTACGTTTAAATCTCGCGCCAATTTCTCTGGACGCAGTGCCTGTGAGCTCTAAGAAAGCTTGTTACCTTGCCCGCGACCTTGACACGCCTGCCCTACATTCTGAAGTAATCCCTCAAAGTTCTCTCTACTTATTTTTTAATTTAAATAGCAAATTTAACAACAAAAAAATCTATTTGTCCATTGTATTGTGTTATGCATTAATTACAACATACAATAATATTAAACTGTTTAACATTTAACTAGATTAAATGTCACAATTTAAAATGGATTTAAAAGCTTAAATAATATTAAACGTAAGCTTACTTTTCAAGATTCGATTCAGCATGGAGACTATCTTTTCTTATGACAACTGTGGCATTGAGCGTTCTGTCCTGGTACAGCCTAATGCAAAGATTATGTTTGCTGCATCATGTAATTAAACAGTATTTTGTAGTTCATTGTAGGATTGCCTACCTCACACGTGACCGACGACCTATCAGGATGAACAAGCTTCACGTCTCACATGACCTCGAGAACCTGCGAGCTTCTCAACGAGCAATGTTCTGAACATGACAACGAGAGCGAACTATGCCTACTCCGCCGCGTGCTCGCTCCTGCGCCCAAGTCCTGGGACTTGGGTCGCGCACCGCCGCTGCCACCGCACGGCATATACAGAGCAACCATTTCACTAGTGTGCCGGTCGTGCGCGGATTTGACCTCCGCGAACGAGGCAACACATGCCAGGGAAACCGAGGCAGGGCGTTAGGTAGAATCGCCGACGAGGGAAAGTAACTTTTCGCTACTGTTTAGTGTAAATTCTACTCATATTATAGTATATGCTAGAACTGCTCACCACGGCTCTGATACACTCTTGATATCTAAATAAGTTAAATTCTCGGCTATCCGGGAGTCGCCGCGTCGTTGGCTGGGAGGCCGACGTTTCGTCTGACATGTCGCGGGCTTCCTCAGGGCAGTGACTCACTGTCTGCCACATGTCAGGCGAAACGTCGGCCTCCCAGCCAACGACGCGCTGTCTCCCGGATAGCCGAGAATTTATGGTTCGAGCCACGGAAGATTACGTGTACAACAAAATAAGTTCTGGTTCACTGGGTAGATAATGTCTTGTGGTTTTGCAGAGATCTGTTCCTTTATGTTGTGCCTTAATTCTTCTTCTGTGTGGGTATTTGTCACAAATATGCGGTCTTTCAAGAATCCCCAAAGAAAAAATCAGAGTAGGTCAGAAGAGCGTACAGGGTACAAACCACGTGTGATAATTCTGTCACCATAAACGCCATGCGAACCCTTAATGAAAGAGAAGCAGAGTGTGCGGTTGCGAAGACCTGCTGAAAATGACCGTAATTACGCTCATTTGTCAACATTTGGAAGAAATGCTCCAGGATACAATGCACGTAACGATTTGACATTCTTTACGTATGTGTCATATACAAACATTTTTTGTTTGAGAGTGAATTTCGAGCGAGCCATCACAAACCGACTATTCAACAAGGCTGGAAAGAATGCCTTTTGCAAGACAAGACCCTAAAACTCTCCCGCCCGCAGCGTTCCCAGGGCGTTCAGCGCGCCGATCCCAGGCGTGTGAGGGCCCGTCGCCCGAGCAGAATTGTCCAGGATCGCGGCACGCTAATAAAATAAACTGTCACACTGTAAAATGCCGACGCGAGTGTAGACCGCTTCGTTGTCAGCCAAAATCGTCGCAATTAGGAACCGGAAAGTACCACAAGCGCGTCTAGGAATCTACTCTAAAGATTCCTCTCCCTTACATTTCTGCTCAAAAAAAAAAATTCTTATTGAAAGTTTCGACATAATTCAAAACACATTTAATGCAAAATGGTCAAGATTAAAACAAGCTAATTTTCTCCCGTAGTTTCATCTCAAAACTTTTTTTTTTTTTTTTTTGTTTTAAAACGGCGCGCCGCTGCGCCTTATTTGTACAGCTTCTGGAAGCCGCAATCGTTGGTACGAAATGTACGGCCTGATGTACATGTACATGAAAATTTGAAATGTTTGTAACATTCCGCGGGATTTAAAATGTTGAATTCTACTGAAACTCTATTTTTTAATCAAATGGTTTGATATTTTTACTGTATAATTCACAAAAAATATAAATTTAGGCGTGTGTAGGATTAAGCACTGAAGCACGAAATAGTTAAATTGTATAATATTTATTGATTAAATATTATAAATTACATTTTATAATTTCAGTAGTATAAACTAGTTAATAATTAATTTTTATTTTACAATGAGAAAAATGTGTACTTAAGCGACTGTTATTAGCAATGAGTTTTACTAAATGTTTGTACAAGTAAATAAATGCACTGAAAGGCACAAAAGGGCACTGGAAGAACGAAAATGATGGTTCACTAAATACCGTTCCTTTTTTAGGAAAGATCAATTGAACTAGTTCGTTTGCGAACGACACATCTCGAGTATAGACCACCCTTCTTACATCTTGTAGCGAGACCTTCTAATGACGTACGTTTCTCAAAACGTTCTTATGTTTTTGAACCAGCTGTATGATGCAGTTTATCTCGCGCGTCGCGCAGATCATGCAGTATCTGGCCCTGGCCATCTGGCAGTATCCTGGCAGTATCATTGGGACAGCGTTGGGGTCATACTCAAGTTGTTAATAAATTGTATGGAAGGACGAGAAAACATGAAGTGAAGTTCCGTTGTATGATGTTTTTTCTCTCTGTCGTCCTACTCATTTTCGGCTCCGTAAAATACAGGTTATATGATGAAACTGTGTGCATTTCTTGTCTATCGAAGAATTATGAACATGCCTAGTTTCCGCCAAATGAATGCAGTGAGATTTAAACTGAGAACGAAACGAATATATTCGTAACAACCCGGGAGATTTCGCTATTACCATTTGCGTAGCTACTTAAAAGTTGCGTCGTTATGCAGTAACGTGCAAAATGATTAATACCTACACGCTAAAATACGCTTCCAAAGCTGTGATTTAAAGTTGTCTGCGTCTCAATTTGACAATTGGCGCAATGAACTGATTTGACAAGCAAAAACAAAGATAGAAAATTGAATGTACATGACAATGGCTACATCTTACAGAAGAAATCACTCCCGCCGCAGGTTAGCAGCTTTAACTTTTTTATCTAACATATCTCTCGATGGAACCCATCGGGATACAAAACTGGGTTTATTACCAAGAAACAAACGTGTGATAGAAGATAATACTCGGAGTACTTTGGACCAAGAAGGTAATGAATGCACTAGTGACCAAGAAAATTTGAAAGAGGAAGAGCCCATCACCATAAGCTATGATGTCAAGATTAAGAAAGTTAATAAACCGTCTCCTGGTGAGGGAAAGTCTCCTGAACAGTCAAATAGTTCAGATTCAAATCCTAGTGAAGTTCCTACACCATCAAAGGTATGGGAGCAGGAACACATGAATTTTCTTTCCAAGAGTAGCACTCCTTTTCGGGAAAGGTAAGACTTATTTTCCACTAGCAATAAATGTTTCTAATATGTGCATCAAAATGTGTCCTTAGAATGGTGATTGATATTCAGATTATTAAGTGGTTTAAAGAAATTGTTTCGTTTCTGGTCATTCAGGACAAGCACTGCTGGTAGCGACTATGCTATTGAACGAAGATTTGGTTCACTTAATCAGAAAAGAAAAATGGCTCATCAGTCTTCATTGTGTGATGAAAAACATCATCATTTCAGTAGTAATGAAAGTTTGGGATCTAATTTTGGTGAGATATTTTATGTGAATGTGTACAGTAATTTCAGCGATGTTCTGTGTAATCAATAACTTACATTGATCTTTTGTATTGCTATTTTGATAGGGAATCGAATGAGAGTATCAAGTAGCACAATTCCTGAAGTGGCTCAATCAGTACCAAATAAGGAGGTGCGTATTATTAGACCCCATAAACATCAGCTTATTCATGAAGACAGACTTATTTTAGTGTCTGTGAAACACATTCCATTTCTTCTGTTTTCACATGTTCGATACAACAGAGATCTGCGCAGTGCAAGGTCAGTGCATGTGCATGTATATCTGTCCTTTGGGGTATTAACGAGTTTCAGTTAATGTTTGTTTGTTTTCTTTTCTTTTATTGCTCATAAATACTATGTGAATCTTCAGATCGGATTTACGTCGAGAGGGTGGACGACGTCGGCATGCATCAGGGACTCGACCACTGTCTGCAATTACAGATGGTGTGGATCCATTTGACCTTCTTGGAGTGGAAAAGGGTCAGGAAGGGCAGGTGAGGCAATTTGGAAATGGTTGTCATTATTTTCATTTACTTGAGCTCATAATGGATCTTAGAATTTCTTCAAAAGGTCTGTGTAATATTTGAATGGTGACAATCACAAAAAATACTGGACTATGAATTATAATGATTGTAAAGATTTAGAGAGAGGGAGACAAGTTCAAGACGACATTGTGTAGAACGAAAGAAAAATTGGCTATTGACAATAGTTAAGGGACTACCAAAAAACTTTGAGGAAGGAATGATCTTCATTTTATGAACGAATAATCTTTTCTGTTTCGATGTAGTAAAATTTCATTACCATGACATCAGTTTTTTTTTATTACTGTTTGAGGAAAGAAAATGTATTTTATGCTGTATCATGCGACAATAATGGACAAAAATTATCTGTTTTACTAACATATAAAATGGTTTTGTTGCTAAATCCTTAAAATCTTTTTTAGATCCCCACAATTTTATTAGTTTTTAAGAGCAAGACAGCCCATCAGCTATGGTAGTTTGTACCTTTGCTAGTTGGTTATATTGCAATGCTGGTACTTCAGAAGCAATTTTCTTTTTGGAAAGCCAAAGTTTATAAATGTATATTTTGTTATTTATAAATATTACACATATATTTACACATTTTGTGAATGTTTTTACATCACTGAAATAAACAAAGATACTTTGCCACCCTTCTTTATTTCTAACATTCCTAAAGTTTGAATCATTCAGGAATCAACTTAAGATTTGACACTTTTCATCTTCGAGTGTGTTGTATGCCTGATCCTTTGCAATAAACCTATAATTTGATGAAAAGATGAGATGAAGTATTTCTATTTTCCTAGGCAAACTTTGGAAATACCCATGTTCGTGAGAAACTGCAATGTACGATTCTTTTTAAAATTAAACTTGCTTACTTCTTAATCATCTTGTTATTATTTCTAACCATAAATCCCATTTCTTAGATTTAAAATTGTATTTTGGAGGATAGCCATAATAATTTTTAAAAATTGTTAGTGAAGGAATATTAATGGTGTTAAGTCCAAAAGCAATAGTCTAATTTTTCTTTACCACATGAAAACTACACCAAGTTTGATGGTTTTGTATTTGCCTCTAAATGCAATTTTCTAGATAGTGTAGTTGGTGGATGTCATCCCTCTCTCCCTCAATTATTGGAGAGGCCCCACACCCACGTACTTATGACCCTGTTATAAAGGACTTGTGTATGATAATGGGCCTGCATGTCACTTGGTTCTCTTGACTTCATTTTCTATTTAACGAGATTGTTTCTGTTTGTTTGAAGGAAATTTCATATGGGCAGTTGCTGGTTCCATCTCGTCAGTTTGCAAGAGAACGTAAATTTCATCTTGAAAATGATGCTACTGAGTTGTTGCATGGACATCCAATTGTGAACAGGCATCACATTGTAGCTAGGTAAAATAATATCGGAATTTGTTTCTTTATGATATTAAGTTGTTAAATGCTTTTAGGAGAAAAACTCATTATAGTGATAGGCTAGGTATCAAATGTGATTTGTTTTCAATTCCATAATGTAAGCTTTTAATTTCTGATGTTGTTCTCATCCATTGTATAATAATTGTTAGAATGGAAGGTTATAATTTTGAAAATATGCTCCATCTTTCTGAATTTGTACCCAGTTCAGTTTTGCTTCTATTATGTATAAAAATGTTTCAGATGTTTTTCATATGATGGAAATGTGTATCGAAATCCAAATCATATTGTGCCTGGATCACCCCCTATTCCATACAGTGACAACAAAGTGTTTGATTGGGATGATGGAATTCATTCGCCACATTTGCAGTACTCCCCAAATCTTTTGGATGATCCTGAGCTAATTGCTGGGAAACACCGAACCTTACTCACATTCACTGCTTATATGGTAATTTATTTGTTATATATTATTTATTTATTTATGCATATTAAAAATACAGCGCCAAAGCTTGGACCGTGTGTTTAGAAACAATTTATTTAATTACTTTGCCCAAAAGAAAGACTATATGTTTTAAAACGATGTAGATAATTATTCTGTTTGAGCAGCAGTTCCATAAACATTATGTTAATTAATGAAATACATTGTGTGTTGCCATGAATATTTTTTAATTGTGAGATGCTGAAATTATTGAAACCTAGCCTATATTGCCTTATGCATTCCTCGATTAAAACAGTTTTAAGTTAGTTTAGGTTTGGTAGAAATATTCACATTTTGTTAATGTGGTGATCATAATTTTTGCCAAGAATTCAACAAAGGTGTTGCTCTCTTCCAATTCTGTAAAGTTGCTGACTTTCTTATAAAAATAATCAGTATACATTTTTCTTTGTTGTTTATGTGTATTGATCTAAATTTTTTAATGTTTATAATAAAAATGTAAAATAAGTGTGGCTGTTTAATCTGGTTATTAAAAAGCAAACTGAAAGCTGGGAAGGTTGGGAACTACTGATTTCAATTTCAGAGCTATTTGTGATACGATTTTTACTGTTAATGATTATTATATTTCCTGTGACATTTCTTTGACCCTTCGTTAGATGCACACGAGTCTAGTAGACCCATAGCATTTTCAAAATTCAATATTTCACCGAGTTGAAGGTGTAAGGTAGCAAGATCTGGTGACATCTGTGTTCAGTGATTTTGCATCCATTATCAAGGTTACCACCAGATAAGCCAGAGGCCAATAGGTCATATATCCCTTCTTTCCTTTGTTTGTGATGTGTGGGATTGCCAGACCCCACACACCTCTTAGTATCACAAGCAATTTGCAAAAAGACTTGGGGACCTTCTGTTTTGTACTGTACTTAGCTTGCAAATGTGCTTCCTGTGTTTGAATAAAATATTCCCCTTATATTCTCAATGTGAGTAAACATTTTGATCGGTAAATTGGAGATGTAGGAAAGACATGATAACTTTTTATAAGATGATGTTGGAGATTAATGTTTGAAAGAAAATTCCAATTGTGAATTGGAAGATAATGTTAAAAAAATCTAGAACATTTAGATCAATATGAAGTAGGTAAAAGAGAATATAAAACAGTATAATTATTGTTATCACACAAAATTTTCTTTCCTCTTCAAAATATTGCTGCAATAAATGGGAGAGTAATTTGTTGAGAAAATGGCTAATAATATGCACGTCATTGATAGTACCACCTCAAAGAGCTTAGCTGAAAGTTAATTGCAAAGCAGGTCCTTTATTACAAGGAAAAAATAAATAAAAAGGTGACTAAGGAGAATAAAACTAGAAAATCAATGTTTAATTCTTTCTGTGCAAAGTTCAAAAATTAAAAGGTGTCCTCCTTCGTCTTTTTATGGAAATATGCAAAAAATATTTATAAATTGCTTTAATGTAAGCAACACTGCTGTTAATAAAGATTAAGGTAAGAAATAATAAGACTTCATGTTTAGTATTGATTTTATGTAATATCTTGTTTTCTTGTTCTATGTCATTATGTAAAATAATTCATCTCTAAAATATATAGTAGTATATACTTACATTCATTTCTCATCAAATACCTTCCTAATACATGTCACTCAACATAAATAATAAGTTTCCTCCAATAGATTCATAGCATGTTATAAAAACAAAAGAAACTTGCATGGGGCTGCTAGACCCAGCATGACTAACCGCATTCCGAAATATGGTGCATCTAATGAAGGGTTAATTTCATCCTCTCTTGCGAATTATGAAACTTGATGCGAGTTTCGTTTTAAAAAACAATCTTAATTTCTCAGACTTCCATCATTGACTATGTTCGACCCTCGGATCTGAAAAAGGAGCTCAACGATAAATTCAAAGAAAAATTTCCTCACATCAAACTTACATTGAGCAAATTGCGATCACTGAAGCGTGAGCTACGTAAAATTGCCAAACAGGAGTGTGGCATTGATCTTCTTACGGTTGCCCAGGCTTATGTCTACTTTGAGAAATTGATTCTTCAGAATCTTATCAACAAGGAGAACCGGAAATTGTGTGCAGGAGCCTGTCTTCTCCTGTCTGCTAAACTCAATGATGTTAAAGGAGAAGTGTTGAAAATGCTTATTGAGGTGAAGAAAAAAATTGTGCATTAATGGAATTAATAGCAGTTTTCTGAGTCATGAAGTGTTTCTCAATCGGGCATTCACATACCATGACATTTAATATTTTGCTAAATCAATTTTCCTGTCTGATAAAAATTCTTTTGATATATCACTTATGTGGCATGTATGTGAAACCAAATTATTTGTGAGTAAATATTACTGAAGCTGTTTGTGTTAATTTGAAAAATGCTAACAAAATAGATATATCAAATATAATAGCAAAGTTATTGCTGTCAAACCCTTTCTTTTCTCAGTTTTTGTGTGGTTGGTGCTTTATATTTATATGGTTCATTTATTTTTAATTGTTACCAAACAAATTTTATTAATCTTGAACCAGATACTAAAGAATGCACTTTTCCTTAGTATTATTAGAATTCCTTAGAAAATGTTATTTGCTCTGTCATCTTTGTAATTAAATATTAGTGAGAAGTCAAAAGACAGTGACCATCATATTGATGTTTTCAATAAAATTTTGTATTATTATATGATTTTGTGAAAAGACTTAAATCAATATTCAATTTTTCATTTTACTAAATTCATAATGAAATGCGAGGTTGTGAGCCTTAGCTTGAGAAACGCTGATGTACACTAATATTTTCACACAAGCTGTAAGTCTAGTTTATCTTCACAGATAAGGTAATAATACTCAGTCTGTTAATAAAATTAAAATGTTCTTTCATTGAAATTTTTGCAGAAGACAGAGAATGTATTTCGATTGAATCGCAAGGATCTGCTTGCATGCGAGTTTGCTGTGCTGGTGGCCCTGGAGTTTGGCCTGCATGTCCCGACAGTGGAGGTATTCCCACATTATCAGCGCCTTGTTTATGAATCCTGACATCTGGACAACAAGGGGTGTCCATTTGCCAGTTACATTGCTGCAGAGATGATATTCAGTTGAGGTATGTTAGAGCACAAAGTAAATTAATGAAAAACACTGAACAAATACAAGGCAGACAAATTAAAATCATGTTCCTGTCTTTATTATGGGTAACTAGTCATTTGCTCCTGTAGGTAAAATTGTATATTAAATGTAGATCTTTTGTACAAAATTTTATTGTTACTTATGATTTGTCTTAATAATGTAATATATGTCATATTTGTGTACAGTATGTAATTATGAAATGTACTTAGTGACTTTTAACAAAATGTTAATTCTGTTATTTTTGTTTTCATAATTCAGACTTATATCAAGTGTTTTTTTTCTAATGAGAATTTATGTACTTATAAGAACTTATTTTACATTATTCAAAAGACATTTGTAACCTGCAAACCTGTGATATAAATAATTATTTGTATGGTTTTGATAGAGTACAATATAAATTTGTGAATCATAAATATTTTTTGTTATTTATTTACTTATGTTTATTTATAAATTGCATTTATGGGACTACTCATAGAAATTTTCTAATTTACTGTGCACAAATATACAATTTTTAATGAAAAATGCATTGTTATTCGAAAGTCTGGGACAATACTGTATTGAATTATTTTGCAGTACTAGATTTTATAGAGTAATTCCATTCAAAGGATTTTAATATTTTTAATATGAGGGATAGTAAAAGTTTTCAAATTGATTATAAAGCTATTGAAAGTTGAGATTATGTAGATTTGTAAGATTCTATAAAATTGGTGCAAAAAATCTGAAAATCTTCTAGGTTTTCCTTAGCAATTTTTAAAAATATTACTGAAAATATAAAAATTAGACCTCTTTTGATTAGATGAATGACATTAAAATGAAGGATGTTAGAGAAGAGTGACAAAGTTCTTGAGAGAAAGTTAAGCTTTAAACATTTGTCGAATCTGCTGGTGTTTTGTAGGTCTTATAAATTGTTTTATTTACTAGCTCTTTCAGGACTACATATATTGCAACTGTATTTTGTTTATGACTTAAATTAATAAACAAAAACAAAATTTGCATTCTACAATGCCATGCATTTTTATAATTAGTATGAATAGCGGATTGTGTATGTATCCATGATCTTGCTATTGTTGTGGATGGTCTGAAGGATGAAATCCAGTTGCCTTTTTCCTTCCTCACCTTCTTGTAATTTCCGTTCAGCCCACAGACCAACTGAGTTATTTGTAGTGACATAAATACATTAAATAAGATTAGCTTGATGTGAATAGAAACATCCTGTGATTAAAAAGCTTACAGTCTGCTGTATCGAGTTACACCTCTTCAGACTGTCAAGGTGAGTGAGATATGTACAGTCATCCATCAGTTTCATTTGTAGCTCACAAAACTGTGATATTTAAATATTTGAATGAAATGTTTTCAGATTGACATATTGTTATAGCAATTTTGTGATTAAAACTCAAAACACATTTTTTTCAGAGGACAAAATAAAAGGTTTCATACCTCAAAAACAATGTATTCCTGATTACTTACATTATATTCTGTATAGTAGAAGAATTACTAACAAAAAGACATGGTTATGAGCTACATTTTAAAATCAATACTTGGAGTATGTGATATGACAGCTATATTATTTTTGGAGATGTTTTCGTGTTTTGCATTTTTCCTTACCAGTAATAATGTCAAATGATAAGTTAAAAAATGGACAGATGTGGAGAAATTATGTTAGGGAAAATATGTTTTTGTGAGGTTATCTAAAGGTAACCTTCAGAAAACGTGAAATTAATTTCAATGAAACAATCAGCATTTCTCATTATTGATTTCTTGAATACCTAGTCATACTGGTGATTTAATGATAGATTGATGTATCAGTACCTGTATATTTGCTTCCTGGAGAAAAATAAATAAAAATTATTCTTGAGTTTCAATCTTTATTTTATTTTTTTATGGCATTAGCTCATTCTTTGTGAGCAAAACCATATCTTCTGGTGCCTGTGATAATGATATAGTACTAGAATTAAAGAAATATAATGTTTGTAAAAGCCCATGTCAGTCAAGATTTGCCCAACAAATATGAATGTAGGAACAATGACATTTGCCCAACAACTACGTTGTTGGTTAAGACAATTTAGAAAAATTGTCTTATAGCATTTTATTTTCTACCTGTATGTAAACTGGTACACTACCTTGAATTTTTTTTTTAATGTGGTTTTACTGTTTAAAAGTGTCTCAAGGTAGGTACTATCATCATTTTATGATCAATTACTGATTTTGAATTGCGAGTTAATTTGTGATTATCAATCTGGTAATTCTTGGCATCTACCATGTGAACTTCTGGTAGCTAAAAGTAATGATTCAAAGTGCAAAGAACTTTCAAGAAAATAATATACTTCCACTTTAAAGTTTTTATTGCAACCAAATATGTTCAAATATGGCACCATTGAAATTGGCCTGCAACTGCATTACAATGTGATGGGAAGGGAAAGGTGGAAGGATTACCAAACATACTTGCTTAATTCGACACAGCTAGTAATTCAATAAGGACTCCTAGTTTCAGTAGTCATGCAGTTTGGAGTAAGACTTTCATTGCTGAGAGTACAATAATATTTCCTGTATCTTGTTTTGTTTTGTCTTGTCACTTAATAACAATTGAATTGAGAACTGACATTCACCTGCCTTCTTCTCTCTCTCAAAAACACTTTGGTCCAGAGTCATCCATTTCAAAATTCGTTATACTTTTGCAGAAGAATTTTTGTCTGTAATATGCACTCCTGTAGCAAATACTATGTCACTATTTCTCACTCAAGCTATTTTCGAAACATTCAGGAGAGTTCAAAGAAAACCTGTGCCATTTTTTTAATGGTAGTTTGCTCTATCTGAGGAAAAAAATTAAGAAAAAATTCAAAGCTGTTTTTGAAAAGCAAAATTATAATAAATTGCATTAACTTCAAGCAATATTGACTAGTTTTTTCAAAAAGTTCAACATCATCTTTATTGAATGTACATTTTTCTTGATCAGATTTCATTAAGGAAAAAATCTCTTATCTTTATTGTAGTTTTCCAATGTTCAATGCAAGCAATTTTCAGCGAAAAAACTCTTATTACAGGGCTCTGGCAATGAAAAAGTGGATAAATCTAAACAAAATCCTCCAACATGTGGTATAGCCATAATCCATGTTATGTGGGGCCTTGATACCAAAGAATTGTATGACGATGAAACATCGGTCTCCGTCCATCACCAATGCTAGCGACTAAACCATTTAGCCAATTTTCTTCATAATTGATAATCCTCAATTAATCTGGCTGATGTTGTGGCCCCTTGAATTTGAAACCGATATTTTAATTTTAGAGAGTACTTAACATGAAGCATCTGGGACATTTTCAAAATTAAAAAAAAAAAACGGCTCCATTGTTTTTGATTAAATTTTGTTGTTGGATAGTGTGAAGAACGTTTAAGAGAATGGTGCATGTCTCATGTTCATTAAAATCCTGATTTTTCGAAAATTGCACAAGTTCAAAATTTTTTTAGTCTTCCTCCAATTGAAATATTAAAGACAGACATATTTTCCCTTAATGAAATCTTTTCTTTAAAGACAGATTTTGAAACAAGGTCAAGTATAATTTTTTGAAAATTTGAGTACTTTTCGCATAATTTTCTGTGAAAATATAGGCGAGAAAGTATGTGCTGTTTTACCTCTACTAGTTTTATACTAGTGTCCCACAGTGAGAGTTCTGATCCCACATTTTAACCACAACATTACAATAACTTCTCTTTAGTACATAAGTATATAGAAGGCAAGAAATTTAAAATAATAATCTTAGACATTCGATTCAAAGGATTTATATAGTGGGCAGACGATATGTAAACATTCAGGTTCAAAATTTACTTTTCTTCTCCACAGAACTACTGTAGTGTTGAAAATAGCATATTTTTATTCCAGTAAAGTTTAGTATTTGATACTGATAATTGGAACTCTGGGTGGATGTGAATATATGTAAATAAAAATTTGCATGTAACATTAAAACAGACACAATGCATTCTGGATTCATTTCGTTGCCCAATGAGAGTTTCTTCTACCATAAGGAATTTTATACATCAGTGTGAGGGGCAAATACAGTCCCAAGCCAGATCATGTGAGCATGCACCATTAGGCGTTCATGAGCACTGTAAGTTGGTTTATTCAACATTACCATATTACAGACCACATTGTATCCTAAATGGGATTGGTAATTTTTATTTATTGGTTGCCTTTATTAACAAAAACACTGATATGCACAGCACTTATATGAACTCTACATAGCATTTAAATTCCCCAAATGCAAACATGATATTATTACTTCTGTTGTTGACGTCCACTGCTGGGACCCAGAGATGTTACACCTTTGTTTAGTGGTGAATGAAAAAAAAAAAGAAGAAAAACAAACCAAAATGCTTTGTGGCATGTTAATATTGATCACAATGCAATATTTTATGTTATTTCTGTTTGGGTTTTTTCTCGCTATGAGTGTTTTTGAATCTAACATATATTACATTTGAAACTTTAAATATAATTATTTTGTCCATGTGTGCCTACACTTCATCTGCAGCCATTTCAATCTGGGTATTAGACTCCTGTGTTGTGTCTTGTGAATCTCTTTCTCCACTTTCTTTTTCTTCTCTTCCACTGTTGTCTTCGGGGTGCTCCTCAGAGTCAGGGTTTTCTGTCCGTGGTATGTCTCTGGTTGCATTGTTATCCTCTGAGAGAACAGCACTCAAAGAATTTGCTGTATCCACCATCTGTATAATTAATCTCTAATCAGTACAAGAAGATAGGTGTTTAAAATGTGAAATTAAAGCACATTCCAGATTCAGTTAGCTGAAGAAGATGCATCTATTGCAGACAAAAATAGCAATACATAAGAAAGAATGGTTGTATGGAAGGCTGTATTTTGTGTTATTAAAACATACACAAATTATTTTTTCAGAATGCATGGAAGTCTGGTATGCTAGATTGAGGGGAAAAAAAGAAAGAAAGAGGGAGAGGGGGAAGGCCTATTCAGGTAGCTTTGCTACAAAACAAACCAGTGGTGGTGCTACAGTTCCTTCTCACATTATTTGTAACAATAACATAATATTATAATTTTTCTTGAATCTGCCAAATGTTTACTTATGCAGGATTCAAACATGTGGACACAGGTTTAACAAGCTAAGAGCACATCCATTAAACCAAAAGGCTCAGACCACAAAACAACCTTCCAAATGCATTAAAAGAAAGTTGAACCAAACCATCCCTATTTTCAGAAAGTGACATTATTTAAAGATCTAATTTTTAAGAATTTTGAATTTTCCAACATAACTTGTAGATATTTTGATTGAACAATGTGTTTGTGGATTTCTTGCAATAATTTTGATAATTGTATAAGAAAGATATTTTAATATCACTGAATCGATATTGAAGTATATTTGTTCTCACATATTGCAACTTTTTTAACAAAAACTAAATATACTGTGTGATGTTCAGTTGTTAAGCCATATGGAGTTTTTAAAATATTCTAGTTTCAGAAATGAGATTCTAAATTTCTATAACCATTTGCAATTCTTCAGGCCTTACATTCCTATCGGCTCTTAGAACGGGAAGTCTAGCATCAGAATTCTCTAAATATAGATGTTTTGACAAGGATTCTCACCTCTTGGCTCTGACCTTTCTGACTCTGCGCTAGATCAGTAAATCGTTTGAGCTGCATGATGGCTTTTTCTCGAGCTCCCATGGAATGAAGAAAGATGGAGAAGTTTAAGGGTATTGATGCATTAGTTGGGGAAAGTTTTGAAGCTTGTTGAAATGCTTGGTTAGCATTATCTTGGTCCCCTAGATGTTTAAGAGTCACTAAGAAAGAAAATGAATGTATTTTCAACAATTATTATTCATATGTTCATCCACATTTGTTTGTGAACTTACATGCTAGGAGCATGAATGAATTTCCTGAATTAGGTTGCAGATTAATAGATGTTGACAAGAAATGAAAAGCAGAAGCATATTGTTGTGTAGCCAGATGCACTAGTCCAAGATTGTACAGAATCTTCCAATCGGTTGGTGCCAAGTAGTTAGCTCTCTTTAGTGAACTGATAGCCTGAGGACAGTGAAGAATTTTGTAGTTAACTAGTAATATTTAGTTTTATGCAATGTACACAATTCATTTGACTGTATCACATATGTATTACAGCTTCTTATAATGATACATTTGTTTACCTTATATCACTGCAATTACATTAAGAAAGATAGGGAAGGTTATTGAAGAGTATATGGGAATTGGATTGGTTCATGTCCATTGTGATCAAAGGTGAAGAAAATGACAATTTTCTTTTAGATTTATTGATAGTTTAGGAATATCATTCTTTGGCCATTATAAATCTTAGAAAAGTCAACATCATGCATTAGGTGTACAAACTTATAATAAAGATAGTTAATTAAAAAAATATTTTTCTTCAAATATCTTAATTTATGAACTGCACCTGTTTAGCTACAGAGTCCTGGACTTTGCAGATGAGAACACTTCGTGTCTTTTAATGAAGATATGACAATGAACATTTTCTGACACTTAAAAAATAAATGTACAAATGGCAGCCTGTAGATTTTTTTATTTCCTTCAAGTCTAAATTGTATGTTATACTTACAGCAACATATTTTTTCTTCTGAAAGAAGCACAAGCCAATATTGCTCCATAGTACTGCTGACTCTGGCTTGTGATGAGATGCAAGTTTATATTTTGATAATGCGACGTCAAATTCTTGATGATTCTGTTTTTCATTCATCATCATGTTAATGACTTTAGTTTGATTTCTCTTAATACTATTTTTGAATAATAGATTTTATTCACAAGTAAAAAAAAAAGTTAGAAACATTGGAAAGAGTTTATTTAACTAGTGATCATTTATACTTAAATGCCATACACTATTTTGTCGAAAACAAAGCAAAAAAATTTATTAAAATCTGTAAATATTGTCATCACTGATGCATCAAGATAATTATCATTTCACTTCCTAAATTTTAAGAGATCAATGAAACAAATAATATTTAATATTGTGAAAATGAATCACAAAATTTCTATTAGTGCATACGAATTTGAAAATCTCTTATTAGGTTATTTGTATAGTATAGTAAGTATTGTAGTAATATAGTACAGTAATAAACATTTTGTGAATAATCCAATTTTGTCACACTCTTTTAAAGACAGACTGTAGCAATGCAGGTCAAGAAAATAGATGTTCTGGCTCAATTGGGAAGAAAACAAACTTGCTTATAAATAAAAAGGGAAAAATTATTTTTTGCTTACACATAAAAGAGAAAATGATTTTCCATCACAAGCAAATTTGGGAAACAAGAAACTGCAAGCTTCATTTGCAATTTCTTATTTTGTTTATATACAAATGTAATATTAAGAACTCGTACCTCTTAAATTTTATATTGCAGAAAATTTCTCTTAGGACTTCAATATTAATTGAAATATGGAAATGGATTTCAAAATATGGTACAGATTCATAACATTTTAGCCGAATATTTTTGTAGGAGTGTGTATTCAAAACATTAAATGTCAAAAACAAAAAAAAATTCATTTTAGAAGGTGTGGAAAAGAGAAATTTACTTCACACTTCGGGTGTGACTAATGCACTGGAATAGGCATGCAATGATTGTAAGTTCAGAGTCCCAAAAAGTGCTAAAATAAAAATTCAATTATGATGTATTCAATTTCAAAATAATATACAATTATTTTCTGAAATTATTAATTTAGAAAAATATCTAATTAAAACCTGTAAACAATTCCAATAAAATGAACTTTTTAGCTAGGATTCCAAAATATCACAATTTAAAAACACATTCAGTGGTTGTTTGCAAAATAGAGGTTCTTTCAAACAATTAAATATTGAAAATGTTGGAAGTTTGTTGAAAAAATAAGTCACAATCTGTCAGTGAAAACAAAAAACAAGTCAGTAAGCACATATTAGAATATTGCTTTATTCTCATTGTGCTGATGCTTTTTAAATAGAAATTCTATTATAATAGTAAGTTATCTTTTCCTTCAGTAATAACTCGAGCCTCTTCAGAGAAAATTGAAAATGGTCAAGGACATACTAAGGCATATATTCTATATTGTGACTAGTTAGTTATACCTGCATCATAGAGCCAGCTGCTAGTAAAGCTTTTGTGAAAGTTGGATCATGAGCTAAAGCAGAACCTAGCTTTTCAAATGCTTGCTGGAATAGGTTTGCCCTGATGTATAATAATCCTAAGCAAGTTGCTATTTCTGCACTATCAGGATACTGCCTTGAAAAGAACATAATAGTAATACAAATAATATGTATGCTAAGATCAAGATATGCTATTTTATCAAATATTGGTATTAGACAATGTGCAAAAGACACTTACTCTGATGCTATGGTGTAAACATGCAATGCTCCTTGAATATCATTGTGTAGAAGACATATTTTAGCCAGAGCTATATAGGAACATTCTTGACTGCTTAACTGAATAGCCTTCGAAATGTAACCTTTAGCCTTTTCAAGTTCATTGAGATGCATTAAACACATTCCTGTTGGAAATATGGTCATAAGTGAGAATTTTATTATATTTTTATTTATATCTATATATTGGTGGTAATTTTATTCCTGAAGCTACAGAGTGCTGTAAAACAAAAAAAAAATAAACTCAACTAATAACATTTTTCTAAGAAATAGTATTCACACATAACTTAGGGTATTACAAAAATTAAAAAGTAGTTATTGTGCAAATTACAGGTTGTTAAGGTCTCATGATAAAACACATCACAAAGAGACTGAAGGTTTTTTAATAATATAAGTAATTTAAAGAAGTATATAAAATGTCAAACACATTATTGGAGTATTAGTTTGATGCTAAATGTTCAATGGGATAGCTGAAATATCAGCATAAACAGAGATTGAACAATTGTAAAGTAGAGTTTGGAGTCTTGTAACCAAATTTTCCACTATTATGATGATTATGTACCCTTGTTTTACACAAAAAAAACACCAACAACAACATTTTGAGTTTTTCTAGACTGAATTTTCAAAAATTGCTCCCAAAAAGATGTATTTCGTTTTTTTTCGTTTCGTAGCAATATCGTTCAACCGAGTGGCATAACGTTTGGGTGGGTCCAGGTAAAAGAGGGTCTGTTTTTAGGGGATATTTTTATTATTTGTGATTGCTATACACTTTTATAAAGAGAACCTGGATAAAAGTTTTGCAGTCACGTGCGAACTCATTTCATTATGCTATGTGCGCAACCTGTATGCCAAGTGTTTGGGAAGAAATCTCTATGCAGTGTAGGAGTTAAAGCATCACTTGCCATGTAAATATTAAACCACTAACTCTTACTCTGTTCAATAACTCTTTTTCAGCACAAAACTTTTAAAAGATCTGGCCTTAGGAAAGAGATTGTTTATTTCCAGATCAACAAACATCTTATCGAAAACACATTAGGAAGTTGTTCTATATCTTTATTACCTAAATTGTGATATATTTCCCAGTCAGGCTTTTGAGGTACCCTTTCTGCTTCTAGGTAAGCTTCCATAGCTAATCGATGTCTTCCAAGAAGAAAGCTGAAACACTTAGTTGTTATTTGTCTCATAGTATTTTCCCAACTATCATCACAAAATAATGAAATTCAAATTTGATTTTGTACATACAGTGGATGTTATGCATTGTTAATATCATTTATATGAAGTATCAGGCAAACTAACACAACAATATCTCTTTATATGAAGAGAGTTATGTAATCATGTGCCAGAAAACGGTGAATTTTCTTTTTTCTACTTTTCAAATATTTGTCATTTCCTCCAAAACCAAAATACTTTCGGAACATACAATGCGTGTCAGAATAAATTTCAATATACAAAAGAGGATAATTGTGGTAATTATAAATTACATTAGTCATGTACAATCTGTGAAATTTGTAGGGATTTATTGAAAGAGAACTTAGATTTTTGTAACACCAAATTTATGTAAATGGTGGGCCTTGGTTAAAATTCATCACATTATTTCTATGCAATACATGAAGTTGATTTGGAGAATGCCAATTTTGTGTATAGGTTTTTATTTTCATGATACTTACAGGGAACGGGCAACTTGCTTCATATTGTCAACACTTTTAGGATTGAGAGAGTGACATGTTTGGAAATATTCAAGAGATTCTTGAATTTTACCTTCATGACGTAATATAAGCCCCTACAACAAATGAAATAGGTGATATGTTTGTGCTTCAAGCTTTTGAAGTAATAGGAGACACTTTCAACCTACCATCACATAATTTGCGTATTCACTCATCCCTTTACTTTTTTCTAGGTCTTCTTGGATAAGAATTTTGCAAACGCCTAACTCTTTTCGAGCATAATGCAAATGAATAAGCCAATTGCGGTTTCCAAGCACAGGACATTCTGGCACTGGAATATCAAATCTGTACTATTGAATGCAACACATCGCAAACATGAAAATACTTCACAATTTGAAGTTTTACTGTGTTGTAGGGAAGCCAGAGGGTAAAAAATAAAAACTGAAATTCTCAATTATTTTGACAAAATGAAATGCTTGATTAATTAGTCAACATCCCAGACTGATAACAGTTTATGGAAAAGTCTCATTTAAATTTCATACAGACCACATACTAGAGTTTTGAGAGTTTTTAAAAAATTTTTTTATTATTAGACAAAAAAGCAATCCTATAGAAAATACAACCTGTAAACACTGCTAAATTTAATTTAAGCTTCTATGAATCTTAGTCCCTATTATGTTGAAATTAAACTTTTCTACTATTTTATAATATATTTTACCTGAGATATTTATTATAATTATTTCATTTTTTAAAACAAAATTGTTAATTTCTAATTGGCACTTTATTTTATTTTTGATTTTTATACTCCTATTCATTGCAATTTTGCACCATAATTTTGGGCTCTTCTGTGAGACAAATTTCCTCATTAAAAAAAAAATTGTTAATTTCTAATTGGCACTTTATTTTATTTTTTATTTTTATATTCCTATTCATTGCAATTTTGCACTATAATTTTGTGCTCTTCTGTGAGACAAATTTCCTCGTTCGGGAATACGACTCCCTATATTGCGGTCAGAACTGATTTGCAGCGAGATTGAATGTGTGAGGATTATTCGTATATATCATTTATTTCACTTTCGGTATTTAAGACAATACAAAACGTGGTAAAATAAGGGTTCCTAAATTGACTCTAAGACCATTTATTTTCTTTTAGATGTTTGATCCAAAATACCTTTTTTTGCTCTGGAAAGAACTGCGGGTACAGGATTCGAGGCATACGGTGTATGAGGTATGCCAACACAGTGTCTTCCGTTAGCAACCACATTGTTAATATCTGCAGCATTCATCTCGAAACTATCTGCAGTTGCTTTCTAATGTTGAAGTACGAGAATTATGAGACGTAAACGGAAGATGAAAATATCAATAAGGCTTTTCACTTGACACGCACCTAGTTACCATGACAACAACGGACGGTTCATTTGTATACAATGCGTATGTCCCTTAAGTTGTGTTGCAGGTTCTTGGATAATGTACATGGGATTGTAAAAGTTCCGAGAATAATTTTTTTAAAGAGGAAAAAGTTAATAAAACCTAATAAATGTAATTTCATTGGTTATAATGTGAATATATTTTTGTACATTACATTTTTAAGTTTGAATGTGCCCCCTCATTTTCGTGTCCACCAATCGTTGATGCGTGGTATCGTTCAGTGATTGTTCCCGGGAAGCAATCTACAGACTATAGATGACATGTCTAGGATCTATAGGCTAATTCACACCGAAAGCAATTATCGAACGCTGGTGGCACCAAAGAGTATTTATAGGTAACAGTTTCAGACAATACATATTCAAGGATGTTTTAGCCTTGCCAGAATTTGACACTGGTCACCAGTGGTCACTGATTTGTCAAATGTGGTCTAGTGTTGAATCAGTGTTAGTTATGTTCACTGTATACTGTATAGAGTAGCTCTCCCATTCAAAATGTTTACATGTCTTTAATAATACTGGCTGTATTGCCAGCTCGTATGTATGATTTGGCCGACGTCAACCTTAATAGGTCAGTCAGACGATAAGGACAAATCTGTGAAGATTTAACCTTGACTCAATCATGGGCGCCTTAACAAGTAGGCAACATGCAGGAGTTGAAGAGGTTGATATTGTATCCAATCATGCATACAAATACCCTCCCAGATCAGGTCAGTTCGACTTCCAGGTCGTAAAGATGCTCCATTCAAGAGGAGACGATTTTATTTATGAATTAATGCCTTGTCATTTTCCCCATTTTGTACTGTCCCATTTTCGTTTTGTACATTTATTAAATTACAGTATGACAGTAGAAACAGTGTTAGTAGTGGTAATAGCAATAACAAACGAGATTTAATTTATAATGAACATAGGTCTTAATATTTGTGATACTCTTACAGGGAATTATTTTGGAAGCCATTTCATTATGGGAGGAGAACGCTTTGACACTCCTCAGCCAGAAGCATATTTATTTGGAGAAAACGCTGATTTAAATTTCTTAGGTAGCCGACCAACTCCTGTAAGTTTTTTTCAATGTAGTGATTATCCTCTTCGTTTATATGCTTAATTTTCAAAACAATTATTATTTTTTACTTTCAGTTTCCATATCCTCCTCCACAAGCCAACGAACCAACAAAGACCCTGAAAAGCCTTGTAAATATTCGAAAAGAGTCTTTGAGGTTTGTTAGATCACCTGAAAGTCTGAGTAAAACTGAAGATGGAGATATTGAAGAGACCAAAAGTACTCAATTCAATATTGAGTTTACTTTTGATTGCGATGCACGATGTGCAATTACTATATACTACTTTTGTACAGAAGATTTTTCTCCAAGCGGTGTCACGTAAGAAATATTTTTCATTTCTCTTGAAGAAATTGTATAGTATGTCTTCGTGCAAAATTATTGAAAAGAGTTGTATTTAAACATCTTAGGTACACACCTCGGGATCCAACCATGAACTCTGAAACATTTCATTATAAGCGTGGTGCCAACCAACAGTTTTCTCAAGTGACTCATGTGTTTGATCCTAGTCGGTATTCGGATGATGAACTAGCTTACAACCCTGATCGAGATATCATTCCAGTGGCAATTCATTGTGTAGCTGAAGAAGGGATTGAAGAACCACGCCAGTCACATACAACTATTGCGGTGGTGGACCACCATGGTGATGGTACATATGCTCTCCGAGCTTTGAAGCAGAAACTTTTTGTTGATGGTCTATGCTACTTACTACAGGAAATTTATGGTATTGAAAACAAGAATAATGATAATTCCAAAGCTGCTAATGATGAAGAGACTGAAGATAATGGATCTGAATGTGTTATTTGTATGTGTGATGTTAGAGACACTTTGATATTGCCTTGTAGACATCTTTGTCTGTGCAATTCTTGTGCAGATTCATTGCGCTATCAGGTAAATAAAGTATGAAATGATAATTGATTAATACTATCTTCATTCTTTTATTTTGAATATATGTTAAAATATTTTAGGCCAACAATTGCCCGATTTGTCGAGCACCATTTCGAGCCTTGCTACAGATTAGAGCCCTGCAGAAAACATTAGCACTTCCACAAGTTTCTTTACCACCACCTGAGGTAGGTTGCATAATGTACGCAAATACCAAAACAGATTCTTGCTTTTTTTGTTCTGTAATTACTTATTGCATAAACGTAATGTGATTTAGAATTCTATTTCCAGAGATATAATTCACATTTTTAAATGAATTTTAACATTTTAGAATTGTTTGTTTTATGGTTGCTGTATCTTTTAAAGAAAGAAAATACATGATGGGTGAAGGTAGGGTTAAAGTAGAAACTGCAGAAAATCTTTGGGAAAGGACGGGTAGGGTCCTTAAGCTTTCCATCTAAAATTATGAAGAGTGCTCTGAAATAAATTAAGACAACTTTCCCAAATGTGAATTTTTTTTGTGTTGTATGTGTTGGAGGTGCCCCCAAAGAAAGTCTAGAACCTCTCATACTTCTTTGTACTCTCCCAAACCATGAGTCTTTTTGCAGAAAACACTTATGTGTTTGAGTGGCCCCTTTCTTATTACTTTTTCACTCAAACCAATCACACAACTTCCACTTGACCCACCTCTCAAAACATGTAAACCCTGTTCCAAGGTTCCCAAACATTTTTTGGTCCTACGCTTTAAAAACACACACACCACCACATTTAGTTTCACTATTGTATCACAAACACTCAATTCTCAAAAAACACCAATTACAAAGAATCAGAAGAGTGCAACAAATGTAACTTGGTAAGAAATAAAGCTACCTTGTCAAAATTTGAAATTATAACCATACAACTTTTGCTTCCATATGCAGAAAAATAATGTACTTTGGCAAGGTTCTTGAAAGTGAAACAACATAATGTGACCAATTATCAAGCATTAAATTTAATTAATTTTATTTAATTTTGTTAATTTATTTAATTTTTATAATTTATTTAGATAGTCCCCACCGTGCATTCCCACACTTGAGCAGTGCAAACTGCTGCTTTAAATAACTTGAAGTTGCACCATGTTCTTAAGTTCTACCGGAAATAGTTTTTTTTTTCTTCAGAGGGTTGTGGATTTTTTTTTTAAGGTCATGGCCCTCTGTTTGATTTTTGTTGTTCAGTGCAAGTCCTAGTAATAAATAACAGCGCTATAAAAAAATTCCTTTTTATTTAAAAAAAAATATATATTTTTTACAAATTTCTAGGGAAGTTGTGAAAATATCCCTGCAGGATATGAGCCAGTGTCGCTCATAGAAGCTCTGAATGGTCCTTGTCCTCTGAGGGCTGCTCCGACAGCCCCTCCATTGGATGTGGCGGAGACACCTGATCAAGAGGTGGCTGCTGTTCAAGCAGCTGAAGTTCTTAATAGGGCAAATGTTGAAAGAAGTGGATCAGGTGCTACAAAAACTCCGGGTAGTCCTGAAGAGTCAGATTCTAAGAGCCCACGGGGTAACGGAGCCGCCTGCCACACTCCTGAGGTAAGTAGGTATTGTGAAAATGTTTGCGGTGTTGTTAAGTAACATGTATTTTTATGGTTTGAGTTCTTCACTTCACTTCACACTCTTCATTTAAACAATGATATTCTTATTTAATTCTAAATTGCTATTTCAATTACATACATACATATATTTTGAGTAATTTAGTACAAGATGAATCTGTTTAGGCAAGTGGGATGGAGGTCAGTGCACTTTTAAATTGTTTGTACTCAAAAATGTATTGTAATCTTTGCTTTTTTACTTTGGGATAAATGTCCTTTCACCTGATCATCCAGTTTGAAAGAAATTTGGGCTAGTATACGGTACAACTTAAGGAAGTCGTTTAAATCGGCAGTTCGCGCTTCTCCGGCAAAGGGGAAATCCATGGTGTAGGGGAGAAAGAGTGTTATGAGGGAAATCTTTTGGTGGGGAGAGGTGGTGAGCAATATGCATAACTTAGTACATACATTTAAAAAGCAAAGAGTGGGCGGTTTAAATAAATTGTAAAAAAATTCACTCCTGAAATAATTTTAATGGTTTGTAATTGGTCACTAATACGACATCAAAAGTTAGGGGGACAATTTCATCTTAATATCTTGTCGAAACTTCATTATAAAACGGGTGTGTGGTGGCACGTAAATTGTGTTTTTGTCGGGTAGCTGTCGAAGTGGTTAGCTACGTTGCTGTCATACAGTTAAGTTTCTTGCGCTCTTCAGATTCTTTGTGATTTTGTTTTTGAATGTCGAGTGCCTGTGCGACAATGGCGAGAATAAATATGGCTTTTTTAAAGCTTTGCACCAAAGAGGGTGTTTGGCTGTCATTGAATGTGGTTTGATTGCTGTAGGATTTGTGTGTGTTGTGTGTAAGAGTCCTGTGAGCTTGGCCAAGCGAAAGAAGTTGTATGATCATTTTGGGTGGAAGTGTAGCAAGCAAGGGGCCACTTCTCATGTGTATAAGTGTTCTGTGCGAAAGGGGTCATGGCTTGTGGGAAGTAAGTTCAGTATAATTCAGGTATTAGTAATGACCTATCTTTGGGTTATAACACTATCAGTTGAACCTCCATTAAAATCGCCTATCTGAAGTTTCATTCGTTTCTTTCATGTCTGTGCTTAGCGTAATTTGGGGGAGGGTTTAAGGAGAACTCCTCCGACCTTTCGTCTCCCTCCACTCCTCCTCCACCCTTCCTCCTCCCCTCCCCATCCCTCCTTGCCACCACACTTCTCTAAGGGTGTACTATGTACCCTACTCTAACCGAAATCTGTTTTAACTTTGAACAAAGTCTTATTACTTACATTAGTTTGCTAGGGAATAGGATCAGTGAAATCTTATAGGCCAATGTGTGTAAAGTTTCAGACAATTATTGATTTAAACATGTTTAAATGCCTATATTTGTTTGAAAAGTAAGGAGGTCATTTCAATTCCATTCAAAATTCTTCATTTTATTTGTATATGGATTGTATATCACTGTGAAAAAGTGATGTGCAGGTGCTTTGAATTATTTATGAAGCAGCCTACATTACAAACCTCTCTAGTAACTTGCAGTGTGGATGAGGAAAATAGGTTTCTTCTTTGGACATAAAATGTACTTGCACTTCTTAATTAATCATGGATTTTGTTGAAATGAAAATTAAATAGAGAGCCAAAATCTCAATACCGTAATATTTGATACTCTTATTAAATAGTGTTTTGAAACATAATTTAGTAGCAGCACAGTTTCCTTTCTCAATAAATTATTTTAATACTCAAAAGAAGTGACATAAATTTTAAGATTTATAAAATGTATATAACTTGTATATGTGCAAGGACGAGATAGGAAGCGAGTCTTGTAAAATAACTTATCTTCTTGAATGTAAAACATAGAATAATGCTCATTTACACCAAACTCATTTTGTTGTTTTATTTAGATTTTAGTAGTTTTTGGATGTAAAACGGCAAGTTTTGTACTGTATTTTTCTGCTTTCATTTTTTCCTGTCCTTGCCTGTCTTGTCTTCAGGTCTCTCAGGAACTGAATTTTCTTTAGATTATTTTCATACTACTCTCACATTGTTCTGCCAGGTCTCATTATTCTCGCTTTCTTACCAACATTCAATTATTACTTAAATTGTTAATTATATTTTTAAGTCATAATCTTGTAAGTATTCTTGAAAATTTAAATAGAAACATTGAGAAGAAAAGACGGCACAGCTTCAAACTGTAGTGGGGAAATTTATTGGAGTGTTTAGTGTTTATTCCATTCAGAAAATCAGGACAAGGTAAACTTGTGTGCTTGGAGACTAAATAGGAGTTGAAAGAAAGGTATGGGAAGTGCCTTCATTAAATAAGCACACTCACTGGCTGAGGTATTTAAAGGAGTAATATATGCCTGATGACCTGTAAATGCTGAATTATTACAGTCACCGTAGAAGAAATTGTCAGTCATCATTTTGTTTGACAATTTAATACTCGTGTCATCAATTATTAGATGAAAACATTCACATTTCCTTTTTAAGTTATCCAGTAAACTATGTTAGGATCATGTAATTAGTATTTGAAATTTGGAGATTGCTGCTTTTTGAATTAACTGCTTTGTGATTTTGGGTTAGATTTTAACGATTGTAAAGTTCATGACTTTGACAATGTGAAAAATGGCCCCTTAGAGTTTTTATTTATGAGACTTCTTTGGTTACTTGTGTTTTATTAATTCTGATTTCAGAAATTGAATGGTATGTACAATAGTAGTATTAGCAAATTATTTAATTGTAATTTATGTACACACACAACAGTACAACTTTTCATGCTGTGAGGTAACAATTTTGTTATTATAATTGGTATTTTGAAACTTGTCAACTGAGAGGCACCTTGTATATGAACAATTAGTTATAATATTTGTTTTTAATATAATTGTAAGTTTTGAACACTTCTGGTATTTGATTGATTATATTGAGATTATATTAATCTCAATACATGAATTCTTTATATTAAATAACTGTTCTTCTTAAAAACTGGTAATTTCCATTTTTTGCTCTATTTTTGGACAACAAAACTCATGCTTTTTCTATTCTTTCCTTCTTTCTTTCCTTCCTTCCTTCCTTCTTTCCTTCTTTCCTTCCTTCCTTCCTTCCTTCCTTTTTTCCTTCCGTCCTTCCTTCTTTCTTTCCTTTTTTCTCTTTTCTTTTTTCTTTATTTTATTTTGTTTATTGAATTTTTATGTAGAAATGTTTTCTAATGAACAGTGTCATGAATCATCCTGCTTCAGTGGTTATTTAGATGTGTTCTTTATGCGTACTGTTCTAAATAATTCAGTGACATTTCCTTTCTAATAGATTTTGAGACCATTGAGTGAAATCTGTCATTCAGTTCCATGAAAAATGTAAAATAATTACAGCAAACTTCTGCATTAGCATTTGCAACATGATTTTCTGCTGGAAGAATGTAGTGGAACACTTATCAAATGATCACCATCAATTCTTGGGAAAATGGTTGTGCTGGAAGCGACAACTTAACACTGCTTAAAATTAACTCAAAATAGTGAGGAACCTTCTCAGTAAATAAAGGAAATTTTATAAATTGAAAGCCACTATGAAACTGAAAAAGACATTCTGTGTCAAGACTATTCAGGAGGAGATGCTTAGGCACAATTGGCTCAAGTCTAGTGAAAGGCGAGTTGCACTAGGGTCACCATAGGCGGCCTGTCCCTAATTGTTATATTTGCACAACACTGCTACAACACAATTGCTTGCCAGAAAAGTGTCTCTTTTAGTAATGTTAAGTTAATTTCTAAAACTTTGGAAATTTGCCAGACAATTGTTTTAGTTCAATGTTAATTTTAGATAGCTTAGATTTGAAAGGACCTTCTGTAGAGTTACCTGGGTAGGGGCAGAACCTTAATGGGAATTGAAATACAATGGACTTATGGAGGTTAGAATTAGGCACCAAAAGAAGTAGTTGTGTAGATGGGAGGTTGATCAAAGGAGTTCTGCTGAACTTACATACTTGAAATATTCTCTTTGTCCTGTTTTCATGTAGTGTAAATTGGTAATGTGTACCTTACTTTTGTGTATTTAGAGGTATGTTTTTAAGTTAATAGAGCATTTCTTCATAGATCATTTTGTGAAGATTAATTTGTGGAGTAAAAAATACCATGTAACATTCTGATTCTTCTGCTTTCTGGATTCGTTCACTTATTAATTTTTACTTTTCTTTATCCTTGTTTTCATTGACTTTTTCTTCTTAGAAAACAAGAAACTAACATTCAAAGAAAACTCTTTTCTCAAAAATGCCATGTTTATAAAAGGTTCTAAGGAGGATACTAAGTTGTTGTTTTCCCATACAAATATGGGAAAATATTCATTACACAAATAAAAATCCAATATTGAAATTAATTTAGAAAATTGAAACAAAATCTTCTAAAAATTGAACAGAATACAATACAATTGAACAGAATACAACAGAACCCTATTATTAGAGAGACAATTTTAGCCTTTTATGGGTCAGAAATCTGATAAGAGAATGCTAATTTATGTACAGTACATCTTCACCTAAAGTACATCTTTACCATTCTTGGCTTGTCATTTTTTAATAAGGTTTTCTGGCGTTAACACCAACTTCCTTTTTGGAGTCATCACAATTGAAATTATAAAAAATTTCTATATTGTGACACTGCATTCCAAGCAAATAGATTATTTGCCAGACAATGAAAGCCAATTTCACCACATTTGTGAAAAAAAAATACATTTAAGATGATGTGTCATGTAATTTGTCAAGTATTGGGTAGCTTGCCCTGTTTCTGAGAGCGTGAATATAATCAGGACATTGGTATGAATGACTTCTTGGCCGAGACCACATGCCTTAGTGTCTTCTGTACAATCAACAGAAAATGGGAGCAGGTTTTCACCTTTCACAGATGAAGAGTTATTTATGGAAGGGTATTTCTTCAGATACAAATCTGTTCTTATGCAATATTTGAGAAGAGTGTTTGACTGTAAAATTTGATGTTTCAACTTTTGACTCTTACTGGAGGGGGGGGGTCTGGAACCAATATTCTATTACAGGTTGGAAACTTCAACATGCGGGATGAAAATGCTCTTCATCTTAGACAGCTAAGTTGTATCTTATAAGTGGAATTTTTTTATAATGGGGTTCTACAGTATAATTTTATTGTGTTTCCAAGATGCTACCACCAGGTTATACCCACTTGCAGTTTGAATAAATTTATTATTATTATTATTATTATTATTATTATTAAAGATCTTCTTTAGTATATATTTTGTTTGTTCCTTAAAAATGTAAGTATTCCATCTGATTATTGATGCAGTTGGACTAATATAGAAAGAACACAGTAACTATTTAGAAGAATATGTGAACAAAACTCTAATATGAAATTACAGAGGAAAGTGCTGTTATCAATAACTTTTTCTAAATACTGTCAAAACAACTCACTTTATTGATTTATTTTCCACATATCTGGCAAACACTATGTGCAAAATTGGAAATAAGTAAGTTGAAATTCCAAAAAACATGAATGAAAAAATTTGAATTATTAGTTCCAATAATCAAATTGCGTTACCTTCTCATCAAAACAGAACCAATTGAATGATATTAGAATGAATGCTTTGTATTTTGTGGGTCATTGGATATTACACATTTACATAATGTAAATTTAGAACATTTTATTTCCCCACATTTCTGTTTAAAAGAGAAATCATATTAATTTCAGGAAGGCAGAAAACTCTGTAAGGTACTTGTCTACTTCAGAATAACGTTTTATGTAAAAAAAATAGAAATATTTATTTACATTGTTTGTTGTGCATTGAGATGTGTACTTTTCAATGCTCAAAACCGTTTGTTTTTAAGTTTATTTTTTTTATATGTTTTGTACTTTTCCAAATGCGTGCACATATGCCACGTTCTACAGTTGTTTGTAATTCATGTAGCTATGATCGCAAAAAATTAAAGAAAAATTAAGATTATTTCATGAGAAATTATAAAAATGCAATTTAAACTAATATAAAGTCCTTATACTGTCACATCAAAAGCCGAATATCCTTTTGAACAAATTGTAGAGTTAGAGGACTAGTGTTCACAGACCTCTTTAGAGCTAATGAGTTTAAACGTGGCTTTTCCCTGAGTTTCTTTTTCTCTTGATTAGCCTGACTCAAAACTTCATAACTTGTCTAATTTTAAAGATATCTTTATTATATTATTTTAAATATAATTAAAGAAAGACAATTCTTGGGCCTCAATGTGAAATTGTTATAGAAAATACAAGTTAGCAATAATAAGTTACTCTGTTAATTATTATTTTTAACAGTGATTTTTAAAAGTTCTAATTCAAATCCCTGTAAAGTACATACAAGTACCTTGTGAAACATCAAATTTAGATTCCAGCAGTAAAGTGTACCTAATTCAACTAGTAATCATGATTAAAATTCAGATATATGCCTCAGATACAAATTTTAAAACTCTGATAGATGAGTACCTTAAATGATTTGTATGACATCTTATTCTGAATGTTAGTTCTTTGTTTATTTGAAGCATGTAAAATTGCAGAGAGTGTTCTTGTAGTGTATATAGATACCAGTGTGAATAGAGCACTTGTAACCTCTTGCACAGTGTTTTATAACTACTGTCATGTTTGAGTTTTCCAGCTTGCAGTACTGTATGACTTCTTTCATTGCATGAATAACATACCTGCATGTTTCAACAGTTTCGAATGTCTGTGCTGTTGGCGCGTGAGGAAGAAAATCACAAGGAGCAAACTAAATCTCCCTTATTAGTGAGACATGTGTCCCGTCCCGGCTCGCGTGATAAGAGTGCAGTCCTGCGGCCTCGAGACACACTCCGTCTTGTCAATGAAACCTCTACTCATGAAGATGAGGTAAACAAATCACTAAAACACATCTTGTTTTGGTATATTTAAATACTTGGCTGGCAGTGAACTGTGAATGAGGGCCTTTGCAATTGCAAATCTTGAAATATTGTGTGTATATTGGAAGTGCCATTTGCTATGATTGTTTTTCTATTGCACAATTTAAGTATATTAGATTCAGTTTCATTGATTCATTTATCCAATTATGTATCAAAAATGGAGAACTGTAAATTGAGAATTTGGTTCATATTGAGAGGTGAATAATGTTTTCTTAATTTGAGATAATTGCTGCTAGGCATTACTGTACTGCAATACCATTTTTAGAGTCAAACTAATAGAAAAATTTACAGTGTTTCTCAATTACTCATATATATAATATAATTTTAATATTTATAATATTTTGTGTGTGTTTACATAGCTGTAATGTTCCAGAACTTGAGATGGACGATAGTTTTTTAAAATTAATTTATTTTATTCAAAGTAGTTAAATTATTGATAAAATGAATATTTGGTTCAAAAAATTATTTATGTTTTTCAAAATTTCAGTATCTTTTATACTACATTATATTCCTCCTGCATTTGTTCAGAAGGTAACTTTGTTATCTGTATTCGAGCAAAAGTATTAAATCGCATGTATTGTAAAACACTTTTAATGTGAGACAGTTTTCAGGGAGAAAGAAATTTCCTCTGATTTGTTGAGACTATATTGTTAACTTTGGGAAAGTGAAGTTGGATATTGTAATGAACGCCATTTCCTTTACTAGTGTTGTCCTGACTTTTGTTATATGATGAAAACTATTTTTGTTACTTATTTTGCAAATATTTTCATTAGCACTAATGCTACACTCTGTTGCCAGTAGATTCAAACCTCCAAAAAACAATGTTCGAAATGTGAAATGTTTTGTTAAAAGGAAGTGGAAACAGTACTTTGCCAAAACTGAATAGTTGCATTCCATTTATTTTTTAATTTAAAATGCATCAAAACCTTCCATAATCATCATACAATATCTTATCCAGGTTGATAGAAAGATTTCAATGCCTTACAAAGGTCTTCAGTAAAAGGATAATATTTCGAGAACACTCAAAATTATATTTTTTATGAATAATTCAAATTTCTGTTTCATATTCCTACAGGCAGCAGCCAATGAAATATAAATAGTTCAGTTGTGATATTTGTAAGGTATGGAATGCTTTTTTAATGGACAGGCTAACTAGACTACAGTTGTTTTTTAGTGTATAAATATAAGGGGACTGCAAATATTTTGTGTACTTATTTACAGTACATCTGAAGCAGAAAAATCTAGTAATATCTGCAGTCATGACATAGCTCAATTTGCCCATATCAACATTTAGTGAAATGATTACAAAACTTATCCAATAATAAAGAGAATATGAAAACAATAATTATGTGAAACATTAATAATGATAATAAGTATAAAAATAATCATTATATCCTAAATGAAAATAAGACTGTTGCATGTGTTGTTACAAATGTCACTGCATCAAATTGGAAGTGCTGCAGTCATAAAAAATGAAGATTAATATTCAAAAGAAATATTTAGTCTAAAGAAGAAGATAAATTAAACTTGCCATTAAATTCAAGTTGGTAAGTTCTGAGAAAACATTACGATGATCGGTAATCTGAATTAAAATAACATATTGCCTATTGTTTGTAGAGTTAATCTAAGTTGGTCTTGAATGTATAGATTGAATATAAAATAACAACTTCTGCTTACTAACGTATCAGTGAATTGACACTTCTTTTGAATGAGACTTTTTTGAAAGGGTATTTCAGACACACAGGTGTGAGGAATGTTCAAATGTAAATAAAGTGTGATATAAAATAGGATAAATGATGTAAAATTTATTAAAGATAAAATGTGTTCTGGAATGAAAAATTCTTTGAAGAAACTCTCCTAGCAGCCTGCAGTGCATATAATTGAAAATTGAGGCTTTTGAGGTGATAATATAGATTCACAGGCACTACAGTTATAAATTTTTAGTTTTTTTCTCTCTTTCTTTTATGATAAATGTAATAATTCCAAAACCTAGAAATTAATTATTTTATGGAGGTAGTGTCGGCATTGTTATTTTGCATTTTTCGTGGCATCCCTTGAATCCGTTGTCATTATGTTATAGAACTTCAAGTTCAATATCTTCAAGAAGAATATTTGTGAAAATTTATTTGCTTTGGAAATTAATAATGATGATTATAATAATAATAATAATAATAATAATAATAATAATAAAACAATAACATTAGTATTATTATTATTATTATTATGATAATGGTCTCTTTTTTGTCAATATCATTCTCACTTTTTTGTGTGAAGTTCTTGGTGTTCATCTTCCTTCCCCAAATTTCAAAACACTTCCAATGTTTGCGTATTTCCTAATGTTTTAGCACAAGCAGTGTTGATCTCTAAATCAGCAATGAACATCGTTCTGATTTGCCTAGATCATCTAATTCAAATGGTTTTCGTTTGCACTACTTCTTCTGTTCCTGGTGTATTTTCGATTTCAAGCCTTACTTATTGTATACCCTTGTTTTTATGCAATGAAACACAAAAATATTCACTTGTGAATTTTTTTAGGAGGGGAAAAATTATTAATGAACTGTGAAATTGCAGTAGTCAGAATATTTGCGTTTTCTTTCATAAGTAGTTAAATATTTACCAAAAAGTGTCCTTTTGGAGCAAAAAGCTGGAATTCAAGGAATTTTGTAATAGTCTCATTTTGTGATACTTAACCTAACAATTCTATTTTATTTTTTTTCTTTCCCTAGACTCCAGATGAAGACAGTGAAGCTGAAAAGCTGTCACCCTTACTTGATGCTGCTACTAACACCAATCCAGTACCTCTTGAATCTGTTGTGGTGAGTGATCTAGCTGCAGATGAAGAAGAAGAAGACGATGAAGAATTGGAACTGAAAGTAGAAGTTATATCTGAAGATGCTGCCGCAAGTTCACATGGTAAGACTTCTTTATAGTCTTACCAAACTTTCATGCCCTTTCCCTGCTTTCCCCCCCAACTACGCTTCAGAACACAATTTGTAAACTTTGCTCAGCATAAATATACTGTTATGTAGTATTAATTATTTATATTCCAAGCAATATTTTAATTTTTCATAATTTATAAAAAATATAATGTATATAGTTTCACTTGGATGCCTCTGAAGATAAGCATGATGACCATTAATTAATATATTATCAAAATACACAAGTTATGGTTATGTTCTAATACTTCAACTACTGTGAATTTGTGTAAATTCAGTACATATTTATGTAACTGAAAATTGTAATTTAGGGTACTACTTCTTTTATGTACCTTGTGGTACCAGAGAAAACTGGATTTTATTTTTGTTTTGTATTATTGTTTTCTTTTTTCTGTGGATATTGTGTTGTACCAATAAGAATTATAAGATAAGTTAATATTGTGCCGTTCATGTTTCATGTATGGAAAGAGAAGTTGAATTTGCTAATAAAAGTATATATTTTTTTATCCAAAGTAAATTATCATGATCAGTTTCCTTCAATATTTCCCATCCAGTTACAAGACTTTTATTGTCTCTTGACTTTCTCATATATAAAGTGTTGAGAGATATTATTAATGCTGCATAAAATAGTGTAATTTTAGTGGAAACTTGTGTTGGGGATTCCTAATATTGAGGAAGTGTTCTTTTGAACAACATTAAAGCCTGACTTGTACAGGATTTTCTTCAAAATATACAATCCCCACTTTATCCAGCTAAACTTAAAGCTATTAAATATGAAATTAATTTTTTTAATTTTTAGGGTGATTTTTTAATTAGATGCCCCCCAACTCCTTTTGAAAATTTTCTTAAAAACATCTACAATTTGTTGTTGAAATTTTTGTTTGAATAAAGAACAGAGCACATAAGAAGACTTTATAAATATGCAAAAGATGTAATTTTCACTTTTTAAAACTGTGAATTTTCTAAATTTGTTGAATGTTGTCGAGCATTTTGTTGATTCAACTGTGCCTTTCATTACTCAAGCTAGAGATTTTTTCCATAATGTATTCTTTTCTTCAGTCTTAGCTGTTTAAATAATTTAATGTACAAAATCAAAACATTAGTTGTGTTTTTGAAAATATTGGAAGTTTTCTTGATATTGAATCAAATTGCAACAATTTTCCGAAAATTCAGAAACAAGATTTTCACAAAAATAGCTCTTTTCTTTAAACTTTTGTTTTAAACATTGCGTTGAATTATATTGAACATCAAAATGATAATTGAACACAAAAAAATATATGTTAAATTTTTTTGAAATCTCTTGTACTTTGGTAATATTTACATTAGAGATGCATTTCATGATTAAATGGATTCAGAAAAGTTTCAAATGTTCTCTAATGAAGTTTTCTAAAATCCCAAAGGGTTTTGAGCATAGTGAATAAAAAATTATGCATTTTCAAAAACATTCAATTGAAATATTCTCAAAAATTTAAATATTTAATAAGGATTGCTTTTTCATTATATTCTGAAAGCCTCTCTTCAGAGTATCAGAGTTTGAAATATGAACAAAACCTAGAAGAGTTGTTTTTTATCAGTCATAAAACACAGAAAATTGGTATTACAGTACCAATAATTAAATCAGTGTTAATTGGAGCATTCTCTAATTTTTGTGTTCTGAATAAAGAGTGAAGTTTGAGGTAAATGTTTATTATGAGCCCAGGAGCTTTTGTACTTATCACTTTGGCTAACATATGAGACTAGTGTCTTTAAGGAGAACTCATTTAGTTTCAGTTTGTTAATGTCAGTATTACAGTATCAATATCAATATTATAAATAAACCATTTTTCTCAATGAAATGCTCTCTAAATTTTGTGTTCTGAATTTTCTATGAATTTTAACACATTCAGGTCACTGCTTTGAACAATTCCAAGCATCAAGTTTACCCAAAAGTAGAAGCTACTTAATGTATTTCCTAGTGTGAGTTTTGCATCATCTTTCTGCTTTGTTTCAGCATTTTTTCTCATGCAGTCTCCATAATAGATTATACTTGTGTACAACCCTATTTACAAAATGTAATTGCTAAAAGACAAGAGTGGTATGGGAAGCATAGTGCATTGTTACCTGTGTTTCACTAGTGGTCTGCCAAATTGTTTCGGAGCATACCAGATGAAATATAAATGTGAAGAATAAGATACAAGATGTTAATTGTAATTATGAACCAAGCTGAAAGGCATTTTTGAGCTTTCTCTTGGTTTGTAACTATAAAAACTGCCTCTTAAAATTTTTTCTAAGCAGAATCACAGATTTTTAATTCTTTTGTATTTTTAAATAAGGTACCTACAAAGAAAAGTTCTGTGTATGGCTTTAAAGCTAAAATTTGTTTCTTCTAACATATCCCCAAAAAACTCTCCCCAACCATTCGCAACTTTGAATCAGTATAAAGTTAATAGTGATGAAAATTTCAGGACCTGTAGGTCAAGAATACCAAGAAAAGAGGTATGACCTGAATGTCTTAAGATAAATGTATGTTATGGATGCGGGAGCTTAAATATTTAAAGTTTAAAAACTTTAGACCATTGTTACCATGACAACTAATTCTACTGAATGTCATTCAGTCATACACAGTAAGTAGCCATAAGTAATCAGTTCTTCTAATGCATATAACTACTATTTAAACCTTCCTTTAACCCATTATTGTCCACACATCTGGAAGATCACATAAACTAATGCAAAATAATACCCTAATCTACACCCTTTTTTGAAGTGACTACTGTGTACTGACACTCTGGCAAAGAAATTTGGGCCACTTAGTAGATAATTGCGTTGAATAGAAACTTGGTCTTTAAATTATGCCACAGTGAATAATGGACTGAGGTTTGTTGTTCCACTAGACCATACAGTGGCTGATTGGCTTTGGGACATGGCTTGCCAGTCACTATTGTTTGTATTTTGCTTTATCCAGGGCTCTCATGTGTAGAAAAATACACCATTTTCATTCAAAGGACTATGTTCAGAGGTTACATAACATTTTCAAGCAGTTTGCAGAAGATAGTTCAAGTAATTGCAAGAAGAGATGATTAAAATATTAGTAGTGTGTTAATTGCATTATAGTTGTTATTTGTATTTCAGCTAAGTTGTTTCACCATTAGTTCCCATTATACTTCCCTTATTGTATTTGGGACTTTATAATACTCATTTAAGAGGATGGATGATTGTTTCTTTCTAATTATTTCCAACTGTTAATATGATGTACATGAATTTTACTGTTTTCCATGGTTTCTATTAATTGTTTTCTATGTTGCTTTATTTTTCATTTTAAGTAATATTCTAAGTAAGTTTCAAATTAGCATAAAAATAATTAATTGATTGGAAAATGATACAAAAAGGGTAAAACTCACATCTTCATACCAATGATATTCATGTTTCAGGTCCTGAAAGCATTCTTCCTACCCATAACCTTTTTCATATGAGTTACAAGCATAAAGAGATAATATGTACTAAATCTGTTAGAGACTGTTCTATGTTCCAAATGATTTATGAACCCATGATTTACATTTACTGATTAAAATATTATTAATTTGCAACATAAACTTTAGGTGGTCAAAGCATAAAATTGACCTCATTCTCTGAGGTTTCAGAAACCCAGTGGACTCATGAATATTCTTTCAACAATTGAACCATTCCAAAAGTCATTCTTTATTTTGGTAAATAACGGGGGCATCTCAACTACTTTACAGTTTCACACTAATTTTTAAATTATTTTCATTCTTATCTTGATGACAAAAATATCTTAGTTAAAAGACAACTACTGTAAAGCTTCTCTCATGCATGAAGAGAAATTGTACCTTACCTCTTTAATTTGGAATTGTAATTCTTGCTGCAACTAACATTGTTCAAATTCATGTATCTATTTCTCAACAGTATGGTAACATGGCTCTATGTTTGTGAAGATTTTCTTAGAAATTAAATGTGAAATTGCAAAATTGAAAACTTGATCTACTATTCCACTCTTTTAAGGTACCCCTAATGAGCCAACAACTGGACTTGAGAATGATCCTGGGCTTGGTTCATCTGTGGCAGCTACTGGGGATGACTCAGATTACTACACTCCTGAAGATCCTGCAACAACAATTTTGAGCCCTCTACACACAGACAAGGTATTATCTGTACAGAAAATTATGTGTTTTTTTTTTTTTTTAATTTTTTTATGTAATTTAATATTATGTAATTGTGTGTAATTTAATGTATTAGCTCATTACTTACTTTTGCATTAGATTTCATCATTCTGTGGTTGAATAAAAAAAGGTTTTATTGGGTTGCGTTTTGTATGCTGATGTAGATAAGTATATGATAATTTCTATAAGTGACAGGAGATAATGAAACAGACATACAGTGTTTTACATTTATGTACTGCTTTTCCTCAATGAAAAAATACAAGGAAACTGAACATGTCCTCACTTTGTAGACAGAAATATCTGAATTGTAAGGTGTCGTGCCAAATGATCCTTATTGACATACAATCTGGTAGAATTATATTAACAATTCATTTTACCCCACTTTCACATTGATAATTTTTTTATACTCGTGGGGTAATGTTTTCATGTTTTAATCTGAACATTAAAAATTATTTCTTTGTTAAAATCAGTGTATCAGTCAATTTCAAATTAACTAGCATATTTTAGTTTTTTGATGTGTTTTTTCAAGTAAAGTACTTAAATTATTTTTAGTTTGCTTGTATAGATTATTTGTTTCTGAATGTTATGAGTATTTGCACAAATTAGATGTTTTAAACTTCTTGCTCATTTTTGCATGTTTAAAGAAAATTTTAGGGTAGTTGCTTTTATTATGGTAACATTTAAAACTTATATGTGAGAGAGAAATAAATATTTTTGTAAAACTTTATTTGCAGGAAACTAGGGTACTGTACTTACCTTGTTTTTGCAGATTAATGCAGTATGTTTGGAATTGTTGTTGAACATTTGAAAGGCAAAAATGTGTTTGATTTGCTTTCAGCTGAGTAGTGGATGCGTTTGAGATGCCAACTTTACCCCTCTTTTTCAAATGTGTATAATTCCTTTGAAATCTGGTCTTTGTAGTAATACCTAGTGAATGAACATTAAAAACAAGCTGGCTTAATTGACTTCAACAATTGACTTTTAACACACAACTTGACTTAACTGCATGTGATTGACTTTGACAGTTGTGTGTGCTATTAAATTCTTCATCCCTAGTTTTTGTAATATTTCAAACTGACTGATTAATAATAGAGAAGAGAGGATGTATTTGGGATGCATCCAATAGTGAGTAAAATAGTGATGTTGAATACAGCTGAATTAAAAACTATTGGCTGTATTCATTCTATGACCATTGGTCTTGCTGACCAACTTTACCTACTGTGGATAGATGATTCCAAAACAGAAGACTGTGCCATATTTCCTGTAGACCAGTGATTGCCACCTCAATATTCTGTCATAGACACCTACAATTGTCCACTGCAATTGATGTTCAAAATTAAAGCATTGATACATTGACCAAAATCTATCAATATTTTTAAACATATAACAAACAACAAAAGTTAAAAACATCTCTCCGTGTGCAAAATATGAGGAAAGACAAAGGAAGTACAGAATATCAGGATCAAGTCTAGTGACAAATAGTCTGCTTGATGAAGGAAGTACAAACAAATATTTGTGTGCTTTCAACACATAAAGCAACAGGGCTACCATCACTTATTATTTCATATTTAACTACGACAAAATTGTGATTATCATAATTTTTTAACCAAGAACAAAAATGTAAAAACTTTGAACACAAAACATTGACGTTCAAAAACCATCATCTGCAATACATTGATATTTAAAACTGTAGTAAGAGGCAGGGGAAATGAGAGGACTCTAAGAAAACGTGTCGAGATCTGACATTGTGTGATAACAAATTCATGTCAATTGGCTAGGAGTCAATTCCAGATCCAACAGTGGAAGTCGAATGCACTTCCAAACAAATGCACAATACATGTACATCACAATTACCTTGATTAAGTTTTGAGAGTTGTTTGTTTGGAAAAGTGGTAAATTAAGTTTTTGAAATTATAATTATTATTGAAATCGATGCAATAAATTAAGACATATTAAATAATGTAACTTAGTTTACATGAATACGTAAGACAATCCAATAATAATCTTATGGAATATTCGACAGAAACGCTAATAAGATGTATATAGTTTTCATTTGAAGAAAGTTAACAATAGATTTTTAGCAACCCAGATTTTTATTTGCAAGTGGAAAAGAAACTATAAAGCTTAGATGATCTTTCAGAAGCAATGGCCCACTGTGCAGACTTTCTTTACCTAGAAATATAGACCTCCCACTTTGAGTGTCCTGCTCTCCAAGACTGTTCTTAGAGAAAGCCTGCTCTAATGTCATTCCTCCCTGGTTGGCAATCACTACTAAAGACCTTTGGCATCTCAAGCAAATCTGTTTACCATGATCTATTACATATCTATTGTGTTGCATTCTCTTCATCCTGCTGGGAAATAGGCTGTGCCAGGAATGCAGCACCCTGAACAATACAGAATGTGTATGCTATTCTAGGTTCAGTTGCTCTCCAAGCAGCCCCCTGACACATCCTCATCTGGCCCATGTGCTGACATAGTCCTGCCAAATGTCAGTTGTTGACTGGTGAGGAGGCTAAGATCTTTGCCATTTTGTGGCACACTGTCTGCCATGGTTTTGTTAGTAACAGATTGCACATTATTTTTTTACACACCATTTCAAGGCAAACCAAAGTGTTACTCACAAGAGTGTGGTTTTTTACAACATCTTTGAAAAATAATGCATGAGAAGGGAGGAATTTTACATTTTTTAATTTATGGTGTGTTGGAGGTGTTGTGCTCCAGATTTTAAATCTGGACCATTGACATTAGCTCTTAAAACTTGTCTAAATATTCGATAGCCTTCTAAGCATATGTGTAATAAAAAGGAGTAATGAGAAATTACTTGCATTTTATACCTTAAAGATTTCCTGTGGTAATTAATCTTTCAGCTATGTAGTTTTTTTTCCTTCTGCTGTTCTGGCAGTACGGACTTTGTTAAATATATGAAAATGTGACCTCAGAAGATTTTTATCCACAGCGAGTATTGATGACGGCCAAGGAAGGCTAGTTTTGCATAGGAAGGTGTGACAACTCACTGGCAGTGGGCCACAGTGAGGCAATATGTATATATTATAAGCTAAAATAGGTTTGAGAGATATACACATGGGAAAACCACAACTTCAGTATGTCAAAAACAAAAATGAGCCACCCATTAATGAAGTGTAGTTTGTAAACACATCTGAAAATATAATGTTTTCCTTGTTTTCCCACAGAAAAAAGATGCTTGTTTTCAAACAAATTTACTTCTCAAACCTGAAGGAATTCAATGGGATTTGACAAAATTGTCTGAAGCCTCTTCTTATTCTTCTTTTTAGATTTCTTCTCCTTGTCCATTATTCTTCTGTGCTGGGGTGGCATCTCTATGTCCTCTTATTTTGCTTCTGAAGCCATGGCCAATTATAATCGCACAAAATGTCACAACGGCCCATCGCTCATATAACGCCTGAGAACCCTTTTCTTTCAATATTTCCCTTGCATTTGCGTAGGCCAGGGCTCCATTACATGGGAAACACCACAGCTCAGCTTGTCATCATAATCGAGAGATAAGAGATTCCACTCGCCTCTGGAGGTCAGGTGAGAAGTACTCTGTTCATACTGCTGGGCTGAAAACCTCTGGGAAAACTGTTTCCCCTTCGTAATTAAAAGGTTGAATGTTTATAACAATTGCGAACCACTTGGAATTGTGGTTTTAGCATACTTAAGAAAAAAAAGAAATTTAAGACAGTATATTGAAAGCAGGTAAAAATTTAAATTGAAATCTTAACATAACAGTATCTAGTTTTCTCTGGAGTGGTATTAAGCTACTATTTGAAAAGATTTTTTGAAGTGGTTGAAAATGGCTTGTTGGAAGCCTCTTGGTTTAGATTTTGTCTTTCATTATATTTCATATAGAACATAGTGCAAACTTGATGCATAATTAAAATAGTTTATGAAGTTCAGTGTCAGTAATTGCATTGTTGGAAAACATAATGAAAATTACTGTTTGTGAGCTTGTCGATATAAATATAATTTCTGTTTATAATTTGAAAACCTAAGTTTTACCTTATACAATAGTAAAATTACAGTTTTTAATATTTGTGTGTGAAAATTAGTTGAAAGGATTTTTTTGGCTCTGAAATAGCCTTCTTCTAAAATTGAAAAATCATTACTGACATGTGTAGATATCTCAGATCATTTTGTAAATAGTGGAAGATAGTAGCAAGCAGTTGGACACACTACGAGATTTCGTACTTGTTGGTAAATAGGATTATTATTATTATCATCATTATGAGGCATTTATAGTATAACTATGATGTTTTATGTCATATTTTGTAATATAAGAAATCAAATTAAACTTCTTAGTTATTACCTCTGAAAGAGAAATTTATTACTACTACTACTAGTACTGATTTCCAATGCTAATTAAATATTCAACTCCCGTTTTAAGAAACAAAATAAGGAAAATAAATGAAACAGTTGTCATTTTTGAGAGCAATTATGTTTATCCTGTTGAAATGCACTGTGAACCTTATGTCTCGAAGTGAAGTTTTTATATACATTTGACTTGTTTTTGTTCTTATGCATAGAAAACTGTGCCAGACATTAATGAACTGGTTATTCTTCACTGCTTCTTGTGTTCTGAGCAACATATTATTATCTCAGTTGGCAAATAATTCCTTGAAACTTTTGTAATCACATGATGAAAACAATGGGATTAATTGGTTTTGTTTTTTTATCTCATTTTGTTGAAAAGAATTGCAAATGATGAATTTAATTTCTAGAAGTCAGTGAAGTAATATTCAGCACAAAGCAAGTTTTGAAGAATTATGTATTTGCATGTGTATTTTGAAAGTTAAGCAATTTAGCATGTAAGTCAAATCATTATTAATATAAAACATGAAAATCAAGAGTGATATTGATTCATAAAATCAGTTCCCTATATATAACAAAAGCATTGCATTAAAAGATTATCAAAATAATACAAAGTTATTAGCAAAATTCAGCACCTTTGATTGAGACAAAGCTTGGTGTTTGTTGGTGCATGACTTTTAAGGAGAAATCAACTTCAATTAAAAATGCTCTCTTAATTTCCCCTCACAGCTGTTGATCTTTTGTATTGTGTAAACCACTAAATGATGGGTAAAGAAATTTCAAAGGAAAAATTGGAATTTCATTGGGCATTTTCTTCAGTTACCAATCCTGAAGTTTTCTTTCCTATACTATCTACACTTCCCCCTAGTCAATAAAAAAATGGCAGTTGCTTTCAAGAAAATGTTTCTCTCATTTTTAATCAAAATGCAACCACAACCAACATTAATGCCATATTTGTATGTATTAAAAAGAATTGCTGAATAACAGGAACTTAGTTTCAAGAAAGCAACAAATTTATATTCCACTCAGTAGAAGTAATGAACTATTCATTTGTGTTTTGGTTACTAATGATAGAAATTGTCTCGAAAGTGCTCCCAGGGTGTTTTCAAATGGAGTAGTGAGTAGAAGATTGATTTCTTTACTGTGTCCACCACTTTAGAAGTTGAAGATTAATTTCTTTACTGTGTCCACCACTTAAGAATTTTCTCCCATCCAAATTGGGGAATTGTCAAATATTCACTACTCTTGATGTAATTCCCATGCCATCACTCAGTACGTTATTTTAGATTTACACATCACACAGCTGTTTTTTGTTTGTTTTTTAAATAAAAGCCTAGTAGTTTTGTTTGCTTGATTGCGACACTATGCTGCTTACATATTTTGATGGCACTGGTGATATGATTAATAGAGGCTTGGAAACCTTGAAAGATAGAAAGAGAATTAAAAATGCAATTGCTTGTTTCATCTTAAACTGTAATGTTGAAAACATGATGGAAAGAGATGAAACCATCTTCCTGATGGGGGTAGAAGAATCATATTTAGAACCTATTCTATGCTGTTATGTTGTTCTTTCTGAAGTGAAACATTGTACTCTAATGCAACTAAAGGCATTTGGGATGGGTTTCTTGAATACAAACAAATTCATACACATTAATTTCTAAACACTACTGTAATGGGTACTTCAAGATTTTTTTCTGTACACATTTTTGCTGCCATTGATAAAGTAATGATGTAATGCATTACAATATTTCAATTTTAATTGACATAGTAAAACATGCATAATTTGGGTTTCATTGATTTTTGTGATTTGGTTCATTAAACCTTCTGTTGAATGTACTATATACATTTATCCAAAATGCCATGTTGTTGCACAAATTGTGTGTGAAACTCTACTCACTGAAAATACAATCATAGTTTTCTTAGATTCATTCATGTTAAGTATCTTTAATTCTATATAGAGTGACAGTTGTGTTGAATGCTTCCATCCAAGTAATTTTCTGGCAATTAGAGTTTTCCATTTTTTCCCTTCTTGCATATCATCTTACTCACCAGTCTTTAGAAAATGGAAATTTATTCTTGCTTCTGGCTTTTACTTTAGGTTGTGGAATGTATTTTTTCATAATATTAAATTTAATATTAGTGTGTTTAAAATGTTTGTTGTGTGTGTACTTTTTTAATTTGCCATTACAGTGATCAGCCCAGTGACTGAGGACTGAGTCACTAATGCTGGTCATGTTGATTATTGAATTACAGCAATAGATTGACTTGTACCCTGGATAATGTGGGAAATACAATGGCAGAAATTTATTTAAGGTACAACAGGGGATTAGCCAGTCGATGTTACAACAGAACTAAATACAGAATACCGTGAAAAAAAAATTTATGATGGAACTATCAAAGAAAAAAATTAAGTGTAACACACAACCTAGTTTTTGACTTGTTTTGGAAATTGACAATTGATGATTAATTATTCCAGTTGACGTCTTTGTAAAATTTCACTTGTAGTATTTTGAAACTACATGTTAACAATTTTTTGTAATTGCATTTTACTGTTTGGTTCTACACTCTTAATGATAAAGAGAGTGTCAAAAGTTGACTGTAAAATAAACTGCACTTTTAAAATTTAAGTGAAACACTTTGATTATAATACAATTGGAATAAAATATTTATCTGAAATATATCTGTGTTACTTTTTCCAATCAAAATTCAATGATAATAATTTCTGTAGTATGGTTTTAAAAACAATTCATGGACAGTATGAAATTTAATATTTGTTTCTTAAAATATTTTTGAATAAATCAAGCCTCATGAAACAATTTAGAAACATTTTTTGCATGGCAATTATCTAATCCCTGCTGTTCACCAAAGAAGACATATACTTTGATTTATTTACAGTCTGTTGATATTTGATCAGCTGTTACGGTGTCATCCAATCGTGAGCTTGAACGTCACTACTGTAGGTATTATCCAAGCTCCCGATTGAAGGATACCATAATAGCTAAATTATGTCGATAGACTCAATGTTTAAATCAAAGTACGTATGAAGTTTTTTAAAAGGACTTTTGATTCTTTTGGTTTCAGGAACGAACCCTTCCGCCTTCAGTAGACAGCACTCCTGGTCGCTGGCGGGAGGGTTTAACGATGGGTTCGTTGCCTGGTACGCCTCTGAGTGGAGCCAGCCATCTCTCTAACCGATCAAGTGGAGATAGCTACAGCAGCAGTAGCTCCACACGCCAGCTTTTGGCAGGTGGAGGTGGGCATCATGCACCAGCCGGTGCAGCTGTCACTGATGGTGATAAACAGCCACCACTATGAAGCCCAAGATTTCTCCAATAGTGTCCCTGTGACTATGAAATTGTTTGAAGGCTTGTGTATTATTCTGCTTTTTGCTGTTGAGAATAGAACCCATGACTGAGAACTCGGGTTCAAAAATTTCCATTAAATTTCTCATAGGGCAGCATGAATGTGGAAATGAAAAATGAAGAGAAAGTAGACATTCTTTCTTTCATTAGATAAACAATATTAGCTTATCTATGCATTTATAATTTTTGGAGACTGGTTCTTACAGATTTTATTAGCTTTATTTTTGTGTGGATCTGGCTTTTATAAGAGTCATGCCCTTGAATTTGGTTGGAGCTTGGTGCTACCTAGGATCTGTTATTTTTTATAGTGCTTTTATGTTTTATTTATACCATAAAGATCTGATATTTACTTTAAAACAGAACATTCAGCATTGTTTTGATTAGGAATTAGAAACTTGTGAATATGGAATGGTTAGTCATGAGCGTGTATTGCTTATGGCATTGTTTTAATTTTTGAATCTGTTAGCAATATTTGCCTTAAATAAATACTGACAAAACTGATTTTCTTAAAATTGTGTAAGTGAAATTCATTTCGTAACTATTAACAGTGATATTTTAAAATGAAATGTTTACCCTGTCTCAGAAAAAGGGAAAAGAAATTAAAATTTCAGGTTCGATTATGGGGAATAAAACTCAATTTCATTGCTTTACATTTTCAAGGAGCACTTTGTGTATAAAATATTTATTACATCTTAAACAAGAGTTTTCTTCTTTTTTTCCTTTATTGAATAACAATTTATTTACAATTTTTAGTAAAAAGTCAAATTAATTAGTCAACATCAGTGATAGAAAACCAAAAACTATGTGTTGTATCATATAGTGTAGAGAAGTATTCTTGATTTTCAGCATTCTTATGTGTTGTGAATTATGCTTATCTAATTGACTGCCAAGCCTGTTTTCACAAACTATTTCACTGATACCAACAAAAATATAGCATCATCTTTGAAGAAATAAATCGTTTTTAAATATCTAAGTCATTAATATGGACTTTCTTAATCTTTTCATTAATTTACCTTGTCTGTGACCGTATGGTCTCATGCTTATGACAAAAAGCTATCTGTGAGACCATATAGTCTTACACATTTAGGTAATAATTCCAAAAGCGCAAAACTTTCAACTGAAATATGTTTTATTTGGTTGCAAGAAAAGTCAATGTGAGAATAATTTGATTTAAATATCTTCAATATTTCTTTATTAGGTTCTTACTGAATGAAACACTACATATTGACAATCAAACCAAGTGCAAAAAGTGTGGTATTAAATCATATAATTTCTTCCTTGGACCTACCGCATTTCACTAATAATATCTTTTACTAAATTGATAAACCTTCACCTTGATTGCTTGCTTGTAAGGAGCCACAAATGAGTACTGGAACAATACTGGGATATAAATGTGAAATTTATGTGTATTGCTGCAAAACTCATGCTTCAAAAGAGCAGGAAAGTAGATAAATGATTTATTGGTTGATTATATTACAGGCGCATCAACTGCTCAGGTCATTAGTACCACAAGTGCATGTTTTCATTGCCGGAGATGGCAGTGATCTTTCTGGCTCACATGATCCTGCACTGACCTGCTTTGGTTTACAGGAATTTTCCTCAACCAGGTATCTCCCCTCAGTGAGGCACTGCCCTAGCCGGGACTAGCTGTAAGCTCCCAACACGTCTTCCGACAAGTGTGATAGTGCAGTGCATGTGTGTTTAAGTAAGGGGTGAAGATAGGACAAGGAAGAGGAAGGAAAGGTTGTGGTACATGACCCATTCATAAGGTACTGCTCTGCCATTTGCGTGATGTTGATCAGAGAAACTACAGAAACCTAACAATCAGAGGAACTGGCAGCTAGAATTCTCCAGACAGCAGCTGAACTCGATCCAGCAGACAAGCTAGTGTCTAAAAACCTGCCACTGTCGGATCTCAAACCCTAGAACCTACCAGTCAGAGGCACTGTAGTGACATCAGTTGAAATCCTGAGCCACTTTTCCAATTGAAATACAAGTACAATTATATTTATGATTAAATACAGTAAATACAGTGCAGTACAAACGACAAACTGTAAAGAGCAAGACCATATTGAAACCATACTAAGAACATAAAACGGGTGATTTGTTGCTTGTAGGAAATCTTGAACATATTTTCATCAAATAGAGCCATCTAATTTGTAACTGACATTGTTTACAATTAAATAGAAGGATTTCATTTAAATGTTATTGCGAGACTGAATGGCCTCATGGGAAATTATTTTTAGTCAACCATGAGTCCATATGGTCTCACTTGTCAGTCAACATGTTAATTCACCGAGTATTTAAAAACATTATATTATACACTGTATTTCCACATTTTCAATGTTGATCTACTTTAGTGGCAGGTAGATAGATCAGACAGAAAAGTTTCCCCTCAAATAATAAAAATCACTCTTCCAATCATAAAGGAAATTCTATTTGAATTAATTTATTGTAATGCTAATCTCGTCAAGAATTATAATGATATTATCTTAAAGCTAATTAGTTTTACAGACTGCATTTATAACTTTTGGTTACATTTACATTACATTACAAGATTTACAAAGTTTATAAAAATATCATTTAATTTTAAGACTTCATTGTTGACTTACTTGGGTGAATAAACTTAAAATTATGACAAAGTGTGCAGTACACAATTCCAAAAGGTTTTATACGAAATAAAATTTAAATTATCATTGTATATTGAATATTGGCCTGGTAGATAAGAGAAAAATATTTATTATAATTACTTGAAAGATAATTTTTATGCCCTAAAAAATCTTGAAATATGATAATCAAAATATGTATTTATGACTTAAAAATTCTGAAATATGAACTTTAATTTGCATTTATGGCCTAAAATTATGAAATATGCTCTTTAATGTACAATTAAAATTAACAATATTTCATTTCCTAAATAAACCTTTCTTGATAAAATTCAGGAGAAGCATACGTGGAATGAAAAGATATATTTTTGTGCAAACATAATATAACCTAGCTTACTTCTCAGGAAAAATAATTGAAGAAAATATGCACCTTAGTGAAATACATAGTATATCTTCTTTCATTTTTTCTGCTTGTTGTAAGATATGATATCAAGAAATACCCCACATTTACACAAGTATTTTATCATTATAGAAAAGAAAAAACTCAAATTGTGACAAGCTCTTTCGTATCAACGAATGCTCTCAAATAAATAGATTCTTTGAAACCATGAAACTTTTAGAGGTTAGTCTCTATTTTAACAAAATATGCTTCTATAATTACACAAATATGCACCAATAGGAAAATTCAGCCAATATTCACTAACGTGTTAATCTACATAGCATCCAATTCTAACCAAATATCAAGAAATGTTACTTAGATATGACCTGAGCAACAGACAAAAATATGCAAAATCATAGAAATCCACTCCCTAATTATTCCTAATATATTTAATATAATATTAATTCATTTTTTCTTTCAAAGTGAAAGTATTTATTCATTTTTTCTTTCAAATCTGTAAGATATAAAGTTTATCTATAGAATCTTAGTATTAATTTTTATAAACATTGGAACTCTTGGAATATAACATGCAACCAAAAGTTTTGGAACCAAATGTAAAACGGGACTTATCACCGTCACGTCAGGCAACGTGTTTCCGTAATCAACAGTCCAATGTCGGTGTTGGGCCCTGTGGCGAGGCGTAAAGCTTTGTGTCCTGCAGTCATCAAGGGTACATGAGTGGACCTTCGGCTCCGAAACCTCATATTGAAAATATCTCGTTGAATGGTTCGCACGCTGACACTTGATGGCCCAGCATTGAAATCTGCAGCAATTTGCGGAAGAGTTGCACTTATGTCACGTGTAATGACTCTTCTCAGTTGTCGGTCCCGTTCTTGCATAATCTTTCTGTGGCCGCATTGATGCCGGAGGTTTGATTTTTTACTGGATTCCCGATGTTCACGGTACACTAGTGAAATGGTCGTACGGGAAAATCCAAATTTCATCACGATCTCGAAGATGCTATGCTCCATCTTTCTTGCGCCGACTCTAACACCACGTTCAAAATCACTTAAATTGTGGTAACCTCCCATTGTAGCAGCAGTTAACTGATCTAACTGTTTTTGAAGTAACGTGACATAGAAATTCGCCGCTGCTAAATACGTGACCTTCAGGATAACTGTGGAGTGTGGGACTTTTTTTTATCAAGCGTGTTATTTCACAGATGTTATCGCGTTGTATGATCGCGATGTTGATCTTGATCACGTTTGAAATTGATCTCAGCGTTTGGAACAGTTTGAGTTGGCTACCGTTAATTTCGATTCTTGGCAAAAACGGGGAATCCCCTCAGTCTTGAGTACGATTTGAATTATCGAGATGGTGTTGGCTGACCTGGAGGGCCACGTACACAGTGTACACTGTACTGTGTACTACACACGAGAATTGGTAAATGCTGTCTAAATAATAAGCTGATGATAAGAGCCATATGACAGAAACGGCCAGATATGACGAAAGACCGAATTGACGAAATCAGAGAACTTCGGGAAACTAGCTGAGAACCAGCTTCAGAACTGGGCTTACTTATATTTTGTGGCATTCTTTTCGATGTTATAATTTCATTAATTTATATAGTTGTGTTGAATTTTGTTTTAGTGTGCACTGATTGGTATTACTATTCTTACGCGATTCAAAAAGTTAATGAAAAATGGACAGCATCGCTAAAATGCAGGAAAGTCTTGAGTGGTTAAAGCGTGGAATGGACCTAATATCGGAGACAACCCCGGAATTATTGCAGCAAATGGCAGAATCTGAGGTTTCCATGAATTTTATATTTTTGTATTAACTATAGAATATATAGGCAAGATAGATGTTCATTTTGCATTTGACTCTTTGGGCTGACGTTTCGAAATTCTAGGGATAAATATATTGTCCCCCCTTATACAATTGTGTATTAAAGACATTCTGACTGATATGAAAATTACATTTTCTTAAAATTTAGAGTTTCATTGTGGTTCATTAAGGAAACAGTAAAAATGGGTAAAAAAAAGTATAACTAGTCCATAAGTTTGTTTTTTAAGTGTTTCATTTATTAGTTACGCCAAAGTTTTGTTATGACACTATTATACTATATTTTAATGATATTCCTGTTCTAAGATTGTTTGGTATGACTTGTGGTGAGACTTTTAGTTAGTAATGATTTAACCATAAAACTTTCCAATTTTGAATTGTTCCTTTTTATACATGGAAAGGAAGGTTTCAATTTTTAAATGAATCATTGAACCAAATGGAATATAGTTGCCATTTTCTTTTTATCTTCATTCTGCCACTACTGGTTTGTTAATGGTATTGGGGTATTGTTTTTAATTACAAAATTTATAACAAGACTTGTTAATCAAAAAATGAATTATTTTTCTTACCACTGTATATCATGGTTTAAATCAGACTTGCCTAGAAGTTCACATATGTTTGCTGTCTAATTACCTCACATGGTACTTTGCTGGAAATAAGGTGGCCCACAATATTTATATTCTTTAACTTCCTTTAGAACTACTTTTCAATCAAACACTTGTATAAATTATTTTCTCTTCTACTATTTAATGATATATGTATTCCTGCTGTATATTTAATCGATGAATAACATTGATTACACACCCTGTGGATTCCAGTTCGGAATGTTGATCAATCACATTCCTAGAATTTTTGGAATCCATGGGCAGAATAGCATTGTCTTTGCAATTCGTGCTTCTTTGGAACTGCAATTGACAAAGGAATGATTTTGTGGTTTCATGCACATACATTGTTGTACTCATATTTCTTGTTATGGTTTGCAATTCATTCAATCATTCAATAGAAAATTAATCTTGAAGCCAACGACAGTGACAATGAAATTTGTACTCCGCCTGAAATTTAGGTAATATTGAATTTGACAACTCCACAATTATTGCCAGAATCATCAAAGAAGTATTATGAACAATCTTAATCAACATTTATGGAATGGAGAAAAAGCAATAAGGTGAATTCTTTTAGTGAGAACATTTCCTTGGCTTTCAAATTCAAAACTTTCTCAACATTATAAACCCTCTAGTTTATTGAAGATTTACTCAATGTAAAGAAGAACAGGGTACATAACCAATGAAGTAAAACTAGAAGCTTACATTTTATTCTTATACTTGAGTTTCAAATAAAACAAAATCTGTTCAAAATCTATTCTGAATATTTCAGAGTCGTAGAGAAAGAATAGTCTTCTACTTGCGCATCATGGCTATTATGTACTTGCAGAAATTACGACACTCGCTTCTACATCACTTATGTCGTAAACATCAACTTGAAATAATAAAAATCGTGTGCTTGTTGAAGAATATACTATTGTTTTCACACAATCATTATACTTTTTGAATTTCATTCATGCTTCCAAAAATCGCAAAGTTGCAAAATTATGTATTTTAAAAAAATATATTTTTTTTGTAACAAAATACTTCAGAATAATATAAGAGAACATTCTGAGGCAATTTTTTGCAAACAACAGTTTCTTTAATTAGTGGTATATTTTATAATCATAATTGTATTACTTTTCTAGATACTGCAGATGGCCTTAGATTTCATTCAAAGACGATGTGCCATTTTTACATCATGCCATTATGTTTTCTTATAAAAAATGTGAAATGTTCTTTTAAGATTCCAATGTAGAAATAGTAAAGAACTTTATTCAAAAAGTGTAGCGAAGTTAATAACATTCGTATGTGATGTCAGGATGCACACCACTATTCACACATGAATTGAAATTAACCTAGAAGTATCATTGCATAAAGATTAACAGAATTTATTGTTCTATATTGTTTAAAATGAGATTTTTCAATGAGAAATCATGTATCCTAGGAGACTTAATTTCCAAGGTCTGCAGGTCCATGTATGTTAAAAATATTCCTGTTTATTGAGTAAATGTTTTACATGCAAAAATTAGTATCTATATTACATTGGAACACATTTATTCCATTCATATGAATTCAAATGAAACTTGGGATAATAGAAAACTAGTTATTATTCTTTTAATTGAACTTTTTAGATTAGCACAAATATTCTTAATAAGCAACTTCATTTGTTTTCTGTACAAAAGTGTGACACACAAAATATGGTATTACATGTTACAAATCAGACAAAACCATTTTAATCTTTGTTAAATAAATTTAATAAGATGTATTGCATATCGTAGAGAGATGATCCAGCATTGAATTGCTGACTTTTCTCTTGCAAGACACTGCAGTTCTTTTTGTGGTAGAAATCTTCATTAATCAACTAGTCAACAGTTAATCAACATAAATCAACTTCTTTAAGGGCTCAAGTGTTTTGGGAGCATGCGTTTCACAAATTGCATTACTCCTGAAAGAAATCACTCCTACTCAACCCCATTCACATTAATCCATACAAATACATCAGAGTTGAGAATGATCCTGAACCTGAACAGAAAGTCTAATGGGATAAGAATTCTTAATTATTTATATTTTAAGGGAAATGTTATTTGAATACTCCTTTACACTGTAGAACATGCTGTTAAGCAGGACAGATTTCAATTTACTTTAAAATGTATGAATTGTGTTTATGGCTTTAATATCATTGTCTAGTTTGTTGTAAAGTGTAATGCCCTCTATTAGGGTACTTTTTTGATAAAGTGTAGTTTCAGAGTGGGGAACATGTCGGTTATCCTTTTGACAGGTGTTGTAGTTGTGTACATCGGAATTTAAAGAAAAAGTGTCTTTGTCTTCCATGAGAATTTTCTTTGAGAAGACCACTCAAGTATATACACACATGGTAGAGGAAGAATCCTTAGTTTATTGAACAAGGGTTTGCCAGACTCCAGTTATGAGTGCTGGTCATTGTATGCAATGTTCTTTTTTGGATAATAAATGTGCAAGTGCTTTGAGGTTAAAGTGATTGATTTCCCCAGAATATTATTCCATATTTTAGGTGTGAGTGCACATTTGCAAAATACATTGTTCAAAGTGTCTCGATGTTAGAGCTTGACCTGAGGGTGTGTAGGGCATAGCAAGATTTGGTGAGCTTCTTGTTAAGATTTGAGATGTGAGCATTCCATGTTAGGTATTCTTGAATTGTTAGACCGAGGAAGGTAGTTTCATGAGATATCGTTACAGGGTTATTGTTTACGAGCAAATGCTGTGAGAGTTTTTCTTTAGATCAGGGATTCATGAAATTTAGAGAGACTGTCTTGCTGGTGTTTATGATGAGTTTGTTGTCTTGAAACCATTTTACTAGTGCTTGCAAAGTTTTGTGGGTTTCTTGTGCTAATGATTATTGTGTTTTTGCTTTGATGATTATGTTTGTGTCATCTGCAAACAAAATTATTTTGTTATTCCTTAAAGCCAAAGGCATGTCATTTATGTATATCAGGAATAGTATTGGCCCAAGGATGGATCCTTGCAGGACTCCACAATTTCTCATTTGACAGCAGGAGTAGTTTGAAGAAATTTTATTTTCTTTAGTGTGCTAGGGGGCAACTATTTGGCTACAATGGATAAATATGATTTGATCCATTGGCCTGCAATGCCTCGAATCCCTAGCATTTCTAGTTTTCTTAAAAGTATGTGATGATCAATAATATCAAAGGCTTTTGACAAATCTGAGAAAAGGCCAATGGGAATTTCCTTCTGATTTAGTGCAACAAGTATGTCATTTAGTGTGTCTGTGGATCTATTACTCCTGAAGCCATATTTTGCATTTGTAAGGACATTTTTTGCATTGAGAAACTGTTTGAGTCTATCATTAAAAGCCTTTCCTGAATTTTTGAAAATTCTGATAACAGGAAGATAGGTCATAACTATAGTTCTGTAGTTCATTGGACCATAACTATTGCCCTTTTTAAACATTGGTTTAGTTTTTGCTGTTTTGAAAATATCTGGGGATATGCCTGATTTTAGAGAGTAATTGCAGATGTGAGAGAGTGGTTGCACTATACATGGATCAAAAGATCCTGTGATGGAGTTGTTTTCCACAATAGACCAAATTTAGGCACATTCAATTTCGTGAATGTATGGAGTTTACCTAAAAACCTAGAGTTCATACAACAAACCTCTGTGAGTGATCCTCTAGTAGAAAGATAATTGCATCAATGACGTCTTTAGAGGACAAATACCTTGACCTCATTGCATTTTTATCCATTATCCATTTTCTTTAAATCTGTGATTAAGTTGGATAAACAAACAGAACACATGCTAATACACAAAACTAGTTTCTGCTGTTTCAAGGTTTCAGATGTCCTCAACAATTAAAAAGAAATATGTAGTAATGGGACATAATTTAGTATGAGAAAGTACTTTTGTACTTTTGTGCCACTATTTTTAAAAAGATTTTTTTTATTTCATGAATTTTATAATTGAATTAACTTAATAGCTACTTTTATTTGTGCATTTATAGGAGCATTGTTGTACTTTTGATGAAATCGATTCAGAGGTTGAAATGTCATGTAAAATATCTTTTGCTGCATAAATGATTTTACAGGGACTAAATAGAGTATGAAAAATTAACATAATTATTTAACAGGATAACCAATAATTTAAATAATTTATTTGAAAAGAGTGATAGTTTGTGTGACAACCAATGTAAGCAGCTTCTGGCTCAATGATTGTTAATTTTTTTTTCAGAGTTACCTTTGTTCTACTGAACAAATTGTGAAATAGTCCCTTGCTTCCGAACACTAAATTTTCTTCCTCCAAAACAGCACAAAACATTTTGAGATTTTTCATCTTCTTTTTTAAATTATATTTTCTTACAAAATAAATAAATTTTGTAAACAAATTAGCACTCATATGTGTCCACTGAGGAAAACTAATATGCTTGATGAGAATTTCAAATGTTTTGGTATTAATTTTTCTAACTTAATTTTGAATTTTGTTTCCAAGATCACTGTGGCATCTCTACAGTCATTCATGGGAGAAACAAAACAACGTTTGGCAGCACTCGAAGAAAGAGAAAAAGAAAGAGAGATCCGACTGGTAGCTTTGGAAACCGAACTTAAGAAAGCTCTTATTTCACTCTTTCCCAGAGTGGAATCTCTTCTGTGTCAGTTGGAAAGTAAGAAGAAGAAAATTGAGCTGTCAGACAACAGAGAAGTGCTTCAGGAGAAGAATTGTGTTGCGAGTACTAGCAAACAAGCACCTGAAACTAAGCCTTCTATCTCAATATCTGAAGGTGCAAAAAAGAAACTAGATAAAACTAAAAAGAATAAGGTTTCTGCTCCATCTCCTACTCCTACTGCATCTCATACCTCTTTAATAGATACAGCTGACAGTGTTGCAATGGAAAAGGATCTGGTCAATGCTACAAACAGTGGAAATTTAAATAAAATAAAGCAATTAATCGCTGTAGGAGCCAATGTCAATGCAAGAAGTCAGTCAGGAAAAACTGCTTTAAGTATTGCTGCTATTACTGGTCACCTTGAATGCATGCAAGAATTGATTAATGCTGGTGCTGATATATATGCAAAAAGTAAAGAAGGCTACAATACCCTTCATTTGGCTGCAATGTTTGGGAAGGAAACATCTCTTCCCATTCTACTTGCTTCAGGCATTGATGTAGATATAAAAGCTGACGATGGCATGACAGCTTTGGCTTTGTCATGTAAATATGGTCACAAAAATTTCATGTCAGAGTTGTTAAAGTTTTCAGCAAATGTAGAAATGAAAGATAATAACGGAAGGACTCCTCTTCATCATGTTGTTATGTGTAATAATACTGAGTGTTTAACTGTTTTACTGGAGCAAGGACCTGACCTGAATTCACTTGATAATGATGACAGGACTCCTTTTTATTATGCTTTTCAATCAGACAATCTAGAACTGAGGAATATAATGCTTAGTGCTTTCTTGAATATGTAATAACGTTCATGAAGGTCTTGGTTCAAGATTTCCAATAAAATTAACTTGCCATATCAGTTATTACATTTTGTAATTATTGTGATGCCGGAATAACAAAATGACTCAAAACTAATGACTAACTCAAAACTAAACTCAACTCAACATAACTCAAAACTAAATGATGCACTACGAAAATATTTATTCTTTTCTGTGTAGCCTAAGACAGCAGAAAGAAACTTTATTTTTTATTTTTCTGGATGAACTTGATGTTGCGTAATACTCTCTAGAACCAAACATATTAAAAATTAGAGAAGTAGAATTTCACAGTCTTGATTTGGTGACTAAATATGTTTGATGACTTAGTATGTTTCATTTAGAAAAAGTTCAGTTGCAATGTATTTTTTCTTATAAAAATACTATTTTAATACACAATTGAATTCACTATCATTTGTTTAGATTCTTCTCTATGATTTTTTATGTGTATTGCTAATGGAGTAGATGAAAATGAAGTTAAACAATGCAATTGTGAATAAAGAGAAGATGCAGTTGAATATAATTAACACTAGAATATTCGACATGTATTTTTGGTACATTGAGGTTTTTATGTGCTGTCATCCTCTCATTTGTAATCTTTGGAGTTGGGGCTTTGGTTACTGTTAACATGATGGATAAATAATTCCACTATATTTTATAGGTCTTGACCATACAAAATTTTGTAAATTTTTGAATTAATCTAGAACACCCAAACATGTCATTTTTGGCACATAGTCATTTTGAGTTAATAGAATATGAATGCTGCTTGTACCCAAACAGGATTTTGACAAAAGCAGAAAATAAACAGAGATAATCACAATCAATTTCATTTGAACAAGAAAGCTCCTCTTCACAGTGCACATGAATCTTACTACTTATGAAGGTTATAGAAATAAATAAGTTATTATTTTGCATATTATTTGCTTTCTAGAATGTAGATAGGAATAAATTAACAGCAAGTAGTTCCCACAGTCTATTGTATTGAACAAAGAATCTTTATATAATAATGATTTCTCAAAGTGTAAGTGAATAATGAAAAGCTAGAAGTATTTTTGCTTTAATACAATGGAATCTCTACTTCCAATTAGAACACTGATTTTACAAAAACTTTTCAAGGGTGTTAAATGTGTACTTTGTCATACTTATAAATTTCTTTATATTTTTCTCAGTTAGTAATCATACAATTCATAGGATCCATCCCCATCAAAAATTATATATTTTTTCATAAAACTAAACTCCAATTAGTCTTATGCCATTCTGGACATGTTCAGGGGTTGTATGAGGCGAGGATAGTCTGGGCAGTCCAGTGTTAATAATAAGGATAAAGTCTGAAATTCTCCATACTTCTTTCAAGTACTGTAATTTTTAGTTCAGTTGCTAATGTCTTGCAGATTACTAAATCAGTTTCACCCAAATGAGTTAGTTATCCTTTATTTATTTGTTTTGTGTTGTATGTTTGTGAGTAAATGAAAAAAAAGTCTGTCCAAAAATATTTATTAACAAAAATGATATGTTTTGTTGCTGGAAAAATGAACGAATAAATTAGTGATGTAAATAAAGTAATAAAAAATGTTTCATTGAGATTAATGTACTCCCAAAGTAACTTGACACTTGCTACATTTCAACTCCTAATGCAAATTTTCTCTTTTGTATCAGTACAACTCTTTAAGTTGAATTCCTTATTTTTGTCTATGTTTATTTAGCAAGTGATGGAACTGTGTAATTTTAAAAGATCCTTGGGAAGTATTTGGAGAACAATGAAATTTTAATTACATTGTTATTTTAATTATCTTTCACTTATGCATGTAATATATAAATATCCAGAAGAATATTCCTTTATGCTTTACATCTAAATCAGATATGTATTTTTTAAAATATTTCTAATTAACATGTTAATGTTCAGAAAATCGTATGAATAAATGATAATCATATTTAGGTGTTATTGAAATTAAATAGTAATTGCTTTTCTGCTTGAGTTTATGTTGTTTGAAAGCATATTGTTCATTTTATTTCCGAATTATTTATTGAAGTAAATGATTTCTTGATTTATTTGGTTATCACCAATGTATTTTGCTTTGGCTTGTTCTGATTTTTGCCTTTCCCTTCACTTCACATGGCAAAGTTGTCTTGGTGACAACATTGTGTGATGAGTGGGTTTTTTATTTTATTTAATTCTATTTATTTGATATGAAATTTTTAAAAGCACTCTGCTGGATCATCATACTGAGTTAAGAGATGAAATGCTTTTGTCATCTGCAAATATTTCTTTGTATCTCATGGCGCAAGTGAGAGAATGCTGAGATAATTGCTAATTGTATGTTTTTGCAGTTCTGTCAAGGGGGTGAGATCATCTCGGGGATCTCGAAACCACCTCAGCCTTCACTGAAAAAATGTGTCATAACTCTAAATTACACAAAAACTATTATATTAAATAAAATGTGTGCAAACAGTGATAGCGACGATGGTGTAACAGCGTGTCGGACTGTTTTTGCGAGTTCAAACCTGATCGGAGCCGTGGGTTTTTAAGAGTGAAAAAAATCCTTCGTGTGCCTTCCTTTGGAGGGAAAGTAAAACAGTTGTCCCATGTTAGTAGATTTGCTTGCATGTAAAAGATCCTCCTGCGTAAATTACACCTCTGAGCTAAATTCAAATCGCCTGTTTCGTTGCCGGAGCGATACTTCCTCTCTCTGCAAGTGGGTGAAAGGAGCGTAGCGTGGCAGAGGGATGAGCGGGCCTGATGTCCCGAGCCTCGCCGTGTATAAATACGGAATCAATTCTATTCAATTCACCGTTCGGGCCCGGCATGCATTTTGTGTATAGTATAGTAGTTTTATGATTGTTGTGTTTTCCTTTTTCTTTCTTAGACCGTTAGTTTTATTTTATTATTTCCAAGAGGCATTATCACTCGCTTCTTATCTTCATTTATTAAATTATTATTTAAGCCAGTTTCGCTTCTTCATTTATCGTTAGGCCGATCCTATCATTTCCTTTTACAAGGTGGTCTCCCAGCCCTTTATTTTACTACCCCTCTGGCTGCATCGTCAAGCTACCCAGGAGCTATACCGGAGGCTGATGTGTGCTGATGTATGTGGACAGGAGGGAGATTTTTCGTATCAACGAATTGTCTCAAATAAATAGATTTCCTTTGAAACAATGAAACTTTTAGAGGTTTAAGTCCCCCCCCTCTATTTTTTTTAACAAATTTTTTAATGCCCCTTTTTTCCCTAATAATTAAAAAACACCAAAATAACTGCCGCCAACCAATAAGGAAAAAATTCCCAGCCAAAATTAATTCACTAACGTGGTTTTAATCTTAAGCCAATAGCATCCCAAAATTCCTAAACCAATATCAAGAAATGTTTACTTTAAGATTATGACCTGAGCAACAGACAAAAATATGCAAAATCATAGAAATCCACTCCCTAATTATTCCTTAAATATATTTTAAGTATAATAATTAAATTCATTTTTTCTTTCAAAAAGTGAAAGTATTTATTTCACATTTTTTCTTTCAACATCTGTAAGATATAAAGTTTATCTATAGAAATCTTAGTATTAATTTTTTATAAACATTGGAACTGCTTGGAATTATAACATGCAACCAAAAGTTTTGGAACCAAATGTAAAAGCGGGACTTATCACCGTCAACGTCAAAGGCAACGTGTTTCCGTAATCAAGCCAGTCCAATGTCGGTGTTGGGCCCTGTGGGCGAGGCGTAAAGCTTTGTGTCCCTTGCAGTCCATCAGGGTACATGAGTGAACCTTCGGGCTCGAAACCTCAATTAATTGAAAATATCTCGTTGATGTTCGCACGCTGACACTTGATGGCCCCAGCATTGAAATCTGCAGCAATTTGCGGAAAGAGTTGCACTTATGTCACGTGGTAATGACTCTTCTCAGTTGTTCGGTCCCGTTCTTGCATAATCTTTCTGTGGCGCATTGATGCCGGAGGTTTGGATTTTTTACTGGATTCCACGAATGTTCACGGTACACTAGTGTAAATGGTCGCTACGGGAAAATCCAAATTTCATCAGGCGAATCTCGAAAGATGCTATGCTCCATCTTTCTTTGCGGCCGTACTCTAAACACCACCACGTTCAAAATCACTTAAATTGTGGTTTACCTCCCATTGTAAGCAGCAGTTAACTGATTCTAACTGTTTTTTTTGGAAGTAAACGGTGACATAGGAAATTCGCCGCTGCAAATACGTGACCTTTCAGGATAACTGTGGAGTGGTTGGGACTTTTTTTTATCAAGGCGTGTTATTTCACAAGATGTTATCGCGTTGTATGATCGCGATGTTGATCTTGATCACGTTTGAAATTGATCTCAGGTTTGGAAACAGTTTGAGTTGGCTACCGTTAATTTTCGATCTTGGCAAAAACGGGGAATCCCCTCAGTCTTGAGTACGATTTGAATTATGCGAGATGGTGTTGGGCTGACCTGGAGGGCCACGTTACACAGTGTACAGCTGTACTGTTGTACTACAACACGAGAATTGGTAAATGCTGTGTCTAATAATAAGCTGATGATAAGAGCATATGAACAGAAACGGCCAGAATAATGACGAAAAGACCGAATTGACGAAATCAGAGAACTTCCGGGAAACTAGCTTGAGAACCAGCTTCAGAACTGGGCTTACTTATATTTGTGGCATTCTTTTCGATGTTATAATTTCATTAATTTATATGTTGTGTTTGAATTGTTGTTTTTAGGTGCACTGATTGGTATTACTCATTACTTTACGGCGATTCAAAAAGTTAATGAAAAAATGGAACAGCATCGCTAAAATGCAGGAAGTCTTGAGTGGTTAAAGCGTGGAATTGGGACCTAATATCGTCGGAGAGCACCCCGGAATTATTGCAAGGCAAATGGCAGAAATCTGAGGTTTCCATGAATTTTAATATTTTTGTATTAACTATAGAATATATAGGCAAGATAGATGTTCATTTTGCAATTTGAACTCTTTGGGCTGACGTTTCGAAATTCTAGGGATAAATATAATTTTGTCCCCCGCTTATAACAATTGTGTATTAAAGACATTCTGAACTGATATGAAAATTACTTTTCCTTAAAATTTTAGAGTTTCATTTGTGGTTCCATTAAGGAAACAGTAAAAATGGGTAAAAAAAAGTATAACTAGTCGCATAAGTTTTGTTTTTTAAAGTGTTCATTTTATTAGTTACGCAAAAGTTTTGTTATGACACTATTATACTATATTTTAATGATATTCCTGTTCTAAGATTGTTTGGTATGACTTGTGGTGAGACTTTTTAGTTAGTAATGATTTAACCATAAAACTTTCGCCAATTTTGAATTGTTCCTTTTTTAATCATGGAAGGAAGGTTTTCAATTTTTAAATGAATCATTGAACCCAAATGGAATATAAGTTGCCAATTTCTTTTTTATCTTCAATTCTGGCACTACTGGGTTGTTAATGGTATTGGGGTATTGTTTTTAATTTACAAAATTTATAACAAAGACTTGTTAATCAAAAAATGAATTATTTTTTCTTACCACTGTATATATGGTTTAAATCAGACTTGGGCCTAGAAGTTCACATATGTTTGCTGTCTAAATTACCTCACATGGACTTTTGCTGGGAAATAAGGTGGCCAAATATTTATATTCTTTAACTTCCTTTAGAACTACTTTTTCAATCAAACACTTGTTATAAATTATTTTTTCTCTTCTACTATTTTAATGATATGATGTATTCCTGCTGTATATTTTAATCGATGAATAACAAATGATTAACACCCTGTGATTCCAGTTTCGGAATGTTGATCAATCACATTCCTAGAATTTTTGGAATCCATGGGCAGAATAGGCATTGTCTTTGCAATTCGTGCTTCTTTGGAACTGCAAATTGACAAAGGAATGATTTTGTGGTTCATGCACATACATTGTTGTACTCATATTTCTTGTATGGTTTGGCAGATTCATTCAATCATTCAATAGAAAAATTAATCTTGAAGCCAACGCAAGTGACAATGAAATTTGTACTCCGCCTGAATTTAGGTAATATTGAAATTTGACAACTCCACAATTATTGCCAGAATCATCAAAGAAGTATTATGACAATCTTAATCAACATTTATGGAATGGAGAAAAAGCAATAAGGTGAATTCTTTTAGTGAGAACATTTCCCTTGCTTTCAAATTCAACTTTCTCAACATTATAAAACCCTCTAGTTTATTGAAGATTTACCTCAAATGTAAAGAAGAACAGGGTACATAGCCAATGAAGTAAAGACCAGAAGCTTACATTTTATTCTTTACTTGGAGTTTCAAATAAAACAAAATCTGTTCAAAATCTTATTCTGATATTTTCAAGAAGTCGTAGAGAAAGAATAGTCTTCTTACTTGCGCATCATGGCTATTATGTACTTGCAGAAATTACGACACTCGCTCTTCCTACATCACTTTATGTCGTAAACATCACTTGAAATAATAAAAAACGTGTGCTTGTTGAAGAATATACTATTGTTTTCAACACAATATTATACTTTTTGAATTTTCATTCATGCTTCCCAAAAAATTCGGCAAAAGTTGCAAATTATGTTTTTTTAAAAAATATATTTTTTTTGTAACAAAATATTCAGAATAATATAAGAGACATTCTGAGGCAAATTTTTTGCAAACAACAGTTTTCTTTAAATAGTGGTAATATTTTTATAATCATAAATCTGTATTACTTTTCTAGAATACTGCAGATGGCCTTAGATTTCATTCAAAGAACGATGTGGCCATTTTTACATCTGCATTATGTTTTCTTATAAAAAATGTTGAAATGTTTCTTTTAAAATTCCAGATGTAGAAAATAGTAAAGAACTTTATTCAAATAAGTGTAGCGAGTTAATACATTCGTATGTGATGTCAGGATGCAACACCTACTATTCACATGAATTGAAAATTAACTAGAAGTATCATTGCATAAAGATTAAAAGCAGAATTTATTGTTTCTATATTGTTTAAAATGAGATTTTCAATGAGAAACATGTATCCTAGGAGACTTAATTTCCAAGGTCTGCAGGTCCATGTATGTTAAAATATTCCTGTTTAATTGAGTAAATGTTTTACATGCAAAAATTAGTATCTATATTACATTTGGAACACTTTACTTCATTACATATGAATTTCAAATAAAACTTGGGATAATAGAAAACTAGTTATTATTTCCTTTTTAATTGAACTTTTTAGATTAAGCACAAATATTCTTATCAAGCAACTTCATTTTGTTTTTCTGTACAAAGTGTGACACACAAAATATGGTCATTACATGTTACAAATCAGACAAAACCATTTTAATCTTTGTTAAATAAATTTAATAAGATGTATTGCAATATCGTAGAGAGATGATCAGCATGAATTGCTGACTTTTCTGTTTTTTGCAAGACACTGCAGTTCTTTTGTGGTAGACAATCTTCATTAATCAACTAGTTCAACAGTTAATCAACATAAATCAACTTCTTTTAAGGGCTCAAAAGTGTTTGGGAGCATGCGTTTCAACAAATTGCATTACTCCTGAAAGAAATCACTCTACTCAACCCCATTCTACATTAATCGATACAAATACATCAGAGTTGAGAAATGATCCTGAACCTTGAACAGAAAGTCTAATGGAATAAGAATTCTTAATATATTTATATTTTAAGGGAAATGTTATTTGAATACTCCTTTACACTGTAGAACAATGCTGTTAAGCAGGAACAGATTTCAATTTACTTTAAAAATGTATGAATTGTGTTTATGGCTTTAGATATCATTGTCTAGTTTGGTTGTAAAGTGTTAATGCCCTCTATTAGGGGTACTTTTTTGATAAAGTGTAGTTTTCCAGAGTGGGGAACATGTCGGTTATCCTTTTGACAGGTGTTTGTAGTTGTGTACATCGGAATTTAAAGAAAAAGTTGTCTTTTGTCTTCCATGAGAATTTTCTTTGAAGAAAGAGACACTCAAGTATATACACACATGGTAGAGGAAGAATCCTTAGTTTAATTGAACAAGGGTTTTTGCCCAGAAATCTCCAGTTATGAGTGCTGGTCATTGGTATGCAATGTTCTTTTTTGGATAATAAATGTGGCAGTGCTATTGAGTTAAAGTGATTGATTTTCCCCAGAATATTATTCCATTATTTTAGGTGTGCTGATGCACATTGCAACATAATACAATGTTCAAAGTGTTCGTCGTTTTAGGAGCTTTGACCTGAGGGTGTGTAGGGCATAGCAAGATTGATGAGCTTCTTGTTGTAAGATTTGAGATGTGAGCATTCCATGTTTAGGTTATTCTGAATTGTTAGACCGAGGAAGGTAGTTTCATGAGATATCGTTTACAGAGTTATTGTTTACGAGCAAATGCTGTTGAGAGTTTTCTTTTAGACAGGGAATTCATGAAATTTAGAGAGACTGTCTTGCTGGTGTTATATGATGAGTTTTGTTTGTCTGAAACATTTTAACTAGTGCCGTGCAAAGTTTTGTGGGTTTCCTTGTGCTAATGATTATTGTGTTTTTGCTTTGAATGAATTATGTTTGTGTCCATCATGCAAACAAAATTATTTTGTTATTCCTTAAAGCAAAGCATGTCATTTATGTATATCAGGGAATAGTATTGGCCCAAGATGGATCCTTGCAGACTCCACAATTTCTATTTTGACAGCAGGGGAAGTCAGTCATTGGAAGAAGATTTAGTTTTTCTTTAGTGTGCTAGGGGGCAACTATTTTGGCTACAATGGATAAATTATGATTTTGATCCATTGCCTGCAATGCCTCGAATCCTAGCATTCTGAGTTTCTTAAAAGTATGTGAATGATCAATAATACAAAAGGCTTTTGACAACTGAAAAAGGCCAATGGGAAATTTCCTTCTGATTTAGTGGCAACAACGTATATGTCATTTAGTGTGTCTGTGGATCTATTACTCCTGAAGCCTATTTTGCATTTGTAAAGGACATTTTTTGCATTGAGAAACTGTTTGAAGTCTATCTATAAAAGCTTTCCTGATTTTGAAAACTTCTGAATAACAGGAATATAGGTCATAACTATAGTTCTGTAGTTCATTGGACCATAATATTGCCCTTTTTACATTGGTTTTAGTTTTTGCTGTTTGAAAAATATCTGGGGATATGCCTGATTTTAGAGAGTATTGCAGATGTGAGAGGAGGGTTGCACTATACAATGGATCAAAAGATCCTGTGATGGCTGTTTCCACAAATAGACCAAATTAGGCACATTCCAATTTCGTGAATGTAGGAGTTTACCTAAAAACCGTAGAGTTCATACAACAAACCTCTGTGGTGATCCTTAGTAGAAGATAATTGCATCAATGACGTCTTTAGAGGACAAATACCTGACCTCATTGCATTTTTATGCCATTATCCATTTTCTTTAAATCTTATTAAGTTGGATAACAAACAGAAGCACATGCTAATACACAAAACTAGTGTTCTGCTGTTTTCAAGGTTTCAGATTGTCCTCAACAATTAAAAAGAAAATATGTTTTAGAGAATGGATCATAATTTAGTATGAGAAAGACTTTTGTACTTTTGTGCCACTATTTTTAAGAAGATTTTTTTTGTTTCACATGATTTTAAATTGAATTAACTTAATAGTCACTTTTATTTGTGCATTTATAGAGCATTGTTGTTACTTTTGATGAAATCGATTCAAGCGGTTGAAATGTCATGTAAAATATCTTTTGCTGCATAAATGATTTTACAGGGACAAATAGAGTATGAAAAAATTAACAAATTATTAACAGGATAACCAATAATTTAAATAATTAATTTGAAAGAGTGATGTTTGTGGACAACCAATGTAGAGCTTCTGGCTCATGATTGTTAATTTTTTTTTCAGAGTTATCCTTTGTTCTACCTGAACAAAATTGTGAAATAGTCCTTGCTTTCCGAACACTAAATTTTCTTCCTCCAAAAACAGCACCAAACATTTTGGAGATTTTCCATTTCTTTTTAAATGATATTTTTTAAAAATAAATAAATTTTGTAAACAAATAGCACTTATGTGTCCACTGAGGAAAACAATATGTTGATGAATTTCAAATGTTTTGGTAATTAATTTTTCTACTTAATTTGAAATTTGTTTCCAAGATCACTGTGGCATCTCTACAGTCATTCATGGGAGAAACAAAACAACGTTTTGGGCAGCACTCGAAGAAAGAGAAAAAGAAAGAAGATCCGACTGGTAGCTTTGGAAACCGAACTTTAGAAAGCTCTTAATTTCACATCCTTTCCCAGAGTGGAATTCTTCTGTGTCAGTTGGAAAGTTAAGAAGAACGAAAATTAGCTGTCAGACAACAGAAGAAGTGCTTCAGGAGAAAGAATTTGTTGCGGAGTTACTAGCAAACAAGCACCTGAAACTAAGCCTTCTATCTCGAATATCTTGAAGGTGCAAAAAAAGATAGAAACTAGATAAAACTAAAAAGAATAAGGTTTCTGCTCCATCTCCGCTACTTCCTACTGCTCTCATACTCTTAATAGATACAGCTGACAGTGTTGCATGGCAAAAGGATTCTGGTCATGCTACAAACAGCTGGAAATTTAATAAAATAAAGGCAATTAATCGCGTGTAGGAGCCAATGTCAACTGCAAGAGAGTCAGTCAGGAAAAACTGCTTTAAAGTATTGCTGCTATTACTGGTCACCTTGAATCAATGCAAGAATTGATTAATGCTGGTGCTGATTAATGCAAAAAGTAAGAGAGGCTACAATACGCCTTCATTTGGCTTGCAATGTTTGGGAGGAACATCTGCTTCCCATTCTACTTGCTTCAGGCATTGATGTAGATATAAAAGTGGAAAATGCATGACAAGCTTTTGGCTTTGTCATTAAATATGGTCACAAAAAATTTCATGCAGAGTTGTTAAGTTTTCAGCAAATGTAAGAAATGAAAGATTAATAACGAAGGACTCTCTTCATCTTTGTATGAGTGTAATAATACTGAGTGTTTAACTGTTTTACTGGAGCAAGGACCTGACTGAATTCACTTATAATGATGACAGGACTTTTATTATGCTCTTTTCAATCAGAACAATCATAGAACTGAGGACTATAATGCTTAGTTGCTTGTTCTTGAATATGTAATAACGTTATGAAGTTCTTGGTTCAAGATTTTCCAATAAATTAACTTGCCATATCAGTTTATTACATTTTGTAATTATGTGATGCCGGAATAACAATGACTCAAACTAATGACTAACTAAAACTAAACTCAACTCAACATAACTCAAAACTAAATGATGCACTACGAAAAGTATTTATTCTTTTCTGTGTAGCCTAAGACAGCAGAAAGAACTTTATTTTTTATTTTTCTGGTGAAACTTTTGATGTTGGCGTAATACTCTCTAGAACGCAAACATATTAAAAATAAGAGAAGTAGAATTCACAGTCTTGATTTGGTGACCTAATATGTTTGATGACTTGTTATGTTTCACTTTAGAAAAGTTCAGTTGCCAATGTATTTTGTTCTATAAAAATACTCTATTTAATACACAATTGATTCACTATCATTCTGTTTTAGATTCTTCTATTATGATTTTGTTATGTGTATTGGCTAATGGAGTAGATGAAAATGAAGTTTAAACAATGCAATTGTGAATAAAGAAAGATGCAGTGTGAATACTAATTAACTATAGAATATTCGAAATGTATTCTTTTGGACATTGAGGTTTTTATGTTGCTGTCATCCTCTCATTTGTAATCTTTGAGTTGGGGCTTGGTTACTGTTAACATGATGGATTAAATATCCATGATTTTTAGTAGGTCTTGACCATACAAATTTTGTAAATTTTTTGAATTATCTAAGAACACCCAAACATGGTCATTTTTGCACATAGTCATTTTAGTTAATAGAATATGACATGCTGTTGTACCCAAACAGGATTTTGACAAAAGGCAGAAAAATAAACAGAGATATCACAATCTAATTTCATTGAACAAGAAAGCTCCTCGTCTTACAGTGCACGATGAATCTTACTAACTTATGAAGGTTATAGAAATAAATAAGTTATTATTTCAATATTATTTGCTTTTCTAGAATGTAATGAGGGAATAAATTTAACAGCAAGTAGTTCCCACAGTCTTTGTATTGAAACAAAGAACTCTTTATATATAATGATTTCTCAAAGTGTAGTGAATAATGAAGTAGAAAGTATTTTTTGCTTTCATAACAATGAATCTCTACTTCCAATTAGAACTGATTTACAAAAACTTTTCAAGGTGTTAAATGTTACTTTTGTCATACTTTAAAAATTTCTTTATATTTTCTTCAGTTAGTAAATCATACAAATTCAATAGGATCCATCCCCATAAAAATTATATATTCTTTCATAAAACTAAACTCCAATTAGTCTTATTGCCATTCTGGACAGTTCAGGGGTTTGTATGAGGCGGGAAGTCTGGCAGTCCAGTTGTTAATAATAAAGGATAAAGTCTGAATTCTCCATACTTCTTATTCAAGTACTGTAATTTTTAGTTAGTGCTAATGTCTTGCAGATTACTAAATCAGTTTACCCAAATGAGTAAGTTTATCTTTTATTTATTTGTTTTGTGTTGTATGTTTGTGAGTAAATGAAAAAAAGTCTGTTCCAAAAATATTTATTACAAAAATGAATGTTTTGTGCTGAAAAAATTGATACGATATTAAATTAGTGTATGTAACATAAAGTGAATAAAAATATGTTTCATTGAGATTAATGTACTCCCCAAAGTAACTTGACGAACTTCTACATTCTAACTTCCATAATGCTGAAATTTTCTTTTCTGTGCTCAGTACAACTCTTTAAGGTGTGAATTCCTTGATTTTTGTCTAATGTTATTTAGCAGTGAATAACTGTGTTAATTTTAAAAGATCCTGGCGAAGTATGAGAACAATGAAATTATTTTAATTACGATTGTTATTTTAAGTATCTTTCATCTTATCATGTGAATATATAATATCCAGAAGAATTTCCTTTATGCTTTACATCTAATCAGAATGTATTTTTAAAATATTTCTAATTAAACATGTTAATGGTTCAGAAATCGTATATTAAATGATAATCATATTTAGGTGTTATTGAAATTAAATAGTAAATTGCTTTCTGCTTGAGTATTTAGTTTGTTTGAAAGCAATATTGTTTCATTTTATTTCCGAATTATTTATTCGAAGTAAATGATTTCTTGATTATTTGGTTATCACCAAATGTATTGTTGCTTTGGCTTTGTCTGATTTTTGCCTTCCGCTTCACTTCACATGGCAAAGTTGTTCTTGGTGACACATTGGTGTGATTGAGTGGGTTTTTATATTTATTTAATTCTATTTATTGCTATGAATTTTAAAAAGCACTCTGCTGGATCATTCATACTTGAGTTTAAGAGATGAAATGCTTTGTCAAAATCTGCAATATTTCTTTTGTATCTCATGGCGCAAGTGGAGAAATGCTGAGATAATTGCCTAAATGGTAATGTTTTTGGCAGTTCTGTCGAAGGGGTGGAGATTCACTCCGGGGATCTCGAATACGCACCTCAGAGCCTTCAGCTGAAAATGTGTCATAACTCTTAATTTAGACTATAGAGAAACCTATTACTCATTAACAGATGTGACTGCAAACTATTGGATGCAGACTAGATAGCCCTGTAACAGCCGTTCGGACTGCGTTGAGTTGTGCGAGTCTCAAACCTGATCGGAGCCGGTGGGTTTTTAAGAGTGAAAAAAATCACTTCGTGTGCCTTCCCTTTGGAGGGAAAGTAAAACAGTTTCCCATGTAGTAGATTTACTTGCATTGTAAAAGATGCCTCCTGCGTAAATTACAACCTCTGAGCTAAATTCAAATGCGCCTGTTTCTGTTGGCGAGAGCGATTATTCCTCTCTCTGCAAGTGGGTGAAAGGAGCGTAGCGTGGCAGAGGATGAGCGGGCCTTGATGTCCGAGCTCGCCGTGATATAAATAGGGAATCAATCTATTCCAATTCACCGTTCGGGCCCGGCATGCAATTTTGTGTATAGATAGTAGTTTGTATGATTTGTTGTGTTTTCCTTTTCTTTCTTAGACCGTTAGTTTTTTTCTTATTATTTTCCAAGAGGCATTATCACTCGCTCTTATCTTCATTATTAAATTATTATTTTAAGCCGTTTCGCTTCTTTCATTTATCGTTAGGCCGATTCCTATCATTTCCTTTTACGCAAGGTGGTCTCCCAGCCCTTTATTTTTACTACCCCTTCTGGCCTGCCATCCGTCAAGCTAACCCAGGAGCTATACGCGAGGCTGATGTGTGCTGATGTAGTGCGTGCGCGGGGGGGGGGGTACGCCGT
>BOPP01000029.1:9319831-9335489 GCA_017312745.1 Gryllus bimaculatus
GTAGTGCGTGCGCGGGGGGGGGGGTACGCCGTGCGTGTCGTGCGCGCATGTAGCGAAAAGTATCTACTTCGTAGGTACGCTGTTGGCTCGGTATTTGCAATCATCGTGTGAGAGATGGGTTCGAGGGAGTACGCTGCGTCTGCTCGCGCTCGCACGAACACGGACGCCACGATTCCACACATAAAACAATTTTTATTTCTGTAAATGTATCGTTCCTGTTTGCCCCCTTTTTAAGCTCGAATTTGGAATAGTAGCTCAAGGAATCATGTAGAAATCTCATGGTATTCAACACAAAATCAATTTCGTTTATAATTGTATTCAATAGGTACTATTCATTATCGTGGTGTACTCTTATTTATTGTTTGGTAAAATAATGTCATAAGTAAAAAAGAAAGTTTAATGGAAAAGAAACGTACTTGACGCCCCAACCACTTGTAGGCTGCTCAAGACTTTGCAAATCTGTATAAGGCAAATCCATCGATTTTTAACTGCCTCCTGCCCATAAATTACGTTACGCTAATTTGGAATATTTTTGAATACTCCCCTGCCCTACTAATTGCACGCTTGAATCCCCCTCTAATGAATTACATAACGCTTGCGACAAAGACTCCCTTCGTAATTTACGATATAGGTAAAAAAAAAGTAGAAAAGTACTGATTTGTGTTTATAGATTAAAAATTATGATTATAAAAGTGAGAGTTAGTTCGGCGATGGGACTGAACAAATAACGGAATGGAGACAATTCTTAATGAAAGAAGACGTGTATCAATGCGATAATGGTTCTGGCTAGGGAATATGCACACGCCGCCTGCTGAATAACGCACAGGCCCGAGTCTACTCCGCCAACTGAACTGAATTCCATATTTAAGATGCGTTTTGAATATTTTCTTTGTAGAATAAAATATTTTAGTCATTGAAAATTAATCTATTTCTAGTAAGCGATTTATACAAAATAAGTCTTCTTTAATGTAGTATATTTTTAATTTAGTTGTAAAGTTTTAGTACAAAACTGATAAAAGGAATTATTTCAGAAAAATGTTGAAATATAAAAATTAATATGCAACATTACGTTAGATTGAAACTATGACCCCCCTACCCCTAATGTAACGCTCGAATCTTTAGCGTTACGTAATTTATGGACCGATCCCAAATCTCCTTTTGGTCACGTGGATGATCAAGGAGGTTATAATATATTATAACCATGGTGGAAATATTTTCCACCTCCTTGAGTTGTTATACTTTTGGTTCGCAGGGCTTGTGGTATGTTTAATATTAGAGTATAACTGTTATAGGCCTGTATTACCACTTTGGTTAAACTGCCAGTTACACTACCCCGTTACAGTAACTCCGGGTGGTAGAAATTGGGACGACTTCGTGGGGGTATTACGAGTTGAGGTAACTGGAATTAGCTACTCTCACCTTTAACGTCTTACTCTGTGTTTGGTGGGCAATAGCTTTTCTAGTACTCACAAACGATTAATAGAGTGCGCATAATGTTTCTTCGATATTCAACTTTTGCTGTTAGAGTGGAGATTTGTTTTGTTTCCGGTGTTTTGGCTTGGCGCTGTCATCATAATCGTGGTAGCACTTATCTCGCTTATTGTCTTTCTTGCCGGAAAATGGAGAATTCCGGCGAAATGTCGAGTCTGAAGAAGAAGCGTCCGCAATTTTACAGCGGGAGATGCTTCACACTGGTCAATCTAGTTGATCAGTTCGTTGAAATTGTGAGTGCCAAAATAGTCCAATGCAACCACGAATAAGAAAAGGTAATTTAAAAAATACTATCTTTCATATCAAAAATTCACAATTCAACTTACCTTCTGATATATTTTATTAGCTTTAATTATTTTTAATATGTCATTAATTTTATTGATTTAATTGTTTCAAATTTTGCAGACCAAGCATGGAGAAAATTGCTGTGAAGCTTCAACGCAGCCACTGCTTCTGTCGTCACTGCAAGCATTGAAAGAAAAGTTACGAGAACGTAAAAAAGAAGCAAAAGAAAAATGTTTAGGCCCCCGAGAGATGGCAAGAAATCTTGAGAAACCGGAGGGGGGGGACCAGAAACCAAGCATTCCAAAGGATCATATTTTGGAAAATGTTGCTGGGATTATGGGTTTGACAGTGCTGGCAGGAATGCCTCGCACATGATGATGATGACATAAGTGCAATGTTGGAAGAAGAGAGAAGTAGCAGCAGCAGGAGAGAAGGAGGAAGATGAGGAGTAAATTAAGTAAAGCGAGACAACATGACTTTCCATTCCATGTACATATTAAATGAAATAAATGGAACCATTTGGCAAGGCAGAATATTGAAAGTAAAGCTGCAGGGAATGGTCAAACACTATCACCTGCTATGCGAATGGCGAAAAAGGAAATTCGAATTTAAATTGTGACACCGATAGTTGCAGTCAAGACGAAGACCCCGATGTGGACACCCAAATAAGTCCTCTGCGAGTGGCAGAAGTTGCAACTCCTGGGCTTTCTGCTAGGGACTGAGTGCCTTTCTGCAGAAGGAATTGCTTGAGAAGAATTTGAAAGACCCTACAGCAAGGAGCCGACAGCAGAAGACAGAGCTTCATCAAGTTAATATGAAGATAAAAGAAGAAGAACTTGTCGATTGTTAATGAAGAGCAAAGAGTACTCGAACTTGTAGCTGAACATTGGATGTGGAGCCAAGGAGAGACAACATTGATCACATATATATATATACAAAGAAATTGGTGCTTTTCGTGCATTCACTTTGATTCTTCATTTAAGCAAGTAGTTAGACATATTTTAACTTAAGACATGAGTGTCCTTCTCACCATTAATTTCTGTTTATTACTCTCTCATATATCTCTTCGTCGCTTTGCAAAAGATTGCCATATTACATTACATATGATGATTTACTCCGAAAGGTGAGAGTGACTGTCCCGTTAATGTCAGTGGCACTTTCTGTCAATCTGCTTACTAATGTTACTTCATCTTCTCCTGTCTACCGGTGCACGGTGATCCTTATCTGACCTTTCTCTGTACTTCCAACATTGTGCCCACATTGCTATTTTCCTGATATCTCCTTCTGAGTACATGGTGTGTGGATGCATCTGCTGTATCCGGTCCATCTTCCTCCATCGGCTTCCACACACATGTTATGTTGCCCCATCTCCTTAGCCACCAATATTTTCACTAAGAGAAGTCATGTATGCGCCTTGCGGAATCTTTGGTGTTATCTTATGTCTCCCCTTCCGCTTCTCAGAATTTTCCTCTCTCTCTGTGCCAAAATAGGCGCTAACTCTTTTGTCTTTGTCTTCTTCATAACTTTTACCTGGGTCTCGTTAATCTCTTCTTTTCAAAATTCGTGCTGGCATATAATCTGCACAAAAGAAGCAGTGGCTGCGTTTTGAAGTTCACAGCAATTTTCTTCCCTATGCTGGGTTCTGCAAAATTGAAAACAATTAAATCAATAAATTAATGACATATTGAAAAGATAATTAAAAGCTAATAAAAAATATATCAGAAGTTGTAGTTGAGATTGTGAAATTTGATATGAAAAGATTAGTATTTTTTAAATTACCTTTTCCTTTATTCGTGGTTGCATTGGACTTTTCACTCCACAATTTTGCTATACCGTAAACTTGAGTGCAACTTACATGAATATACCAAATTTTCCTCTACCAGGTAAGATGAAAAGACGAGTTCTTTTCCCCAGACGTAAAATTGGCGGAACGGCCTTCTTCTTCAGAGCTCGTACATTTCCCCGAATATTACTCAGTTTCGCAAAGACAAGAGCGATAATGAATTTGCCTGGTGACGACACGACCTTCAAAGAGCTCGAGACCCCATCTAACCCAAAAAACTCACCGTGACTAATCCACACACGAGCAAAATCTCCACTTACTATTACCATGACTAGCCTGAAAAGAGTAATTTGAATATTCGAAAACATTATTCGTGTCTACTCTATTAATCGTTTGTGCGAGTCGTGGCTTGATTCAAAGGCCACTCCTAGAAAGTATTGCCAACAACACGAGAGTAACGTTTAGAAGTTGAGAGTTAGCTAACTTCCAGTTACCCACATCGTAATACCACGACAAAGTCCATTTTAACCCGAAGTACTGTCAAACGGGAGTAGCTCTAACTGGCAAGTTTATAACCAAAAAGTCCGCGTGCTGTGCGCGCATGTAGCCAAAAGTATCTACTCGTAGAGTACGCTGTTGGCTCGAGTATTTGCATCATCGTGTGAGAGATGGGTTCGAGGGGAGTACCGCGTCTGCTCGCGCTCGCACGACACGGACGCACGATTCGCACACATAAAACATTTTTATTTCTGTAAATGTATTCAGTTCCTGATTTGCCCCCTTTTTAACTCGAATTTGGAGAAGTAGCTCAGGAAATCATGTAGAATCCTGATGAGTATTCAACACAAAATCAATTTCGTTTATAATTGTATCAATAGGTACTATTTCATTATCGTGGTGTATCTTATTTATTTGTTGGTAAAATATGTCATAAGTAAAAAAGAAAGTTTAATGGAAAAGAAACGTACTTGACGCCCCAACCACTTGTAGGCTGCTCAAGACTTTGCAAATCTGATAAGGCAAATCCATCGATTTTTTAACTGCCCTCCTCCCCATAAATTACGTTACGCTAATTTGGAATATTTTGAATACTCCCCTCCCTACTAATGCACGCTTGAACCCCCCTCTAATAATTACATAACGCTTGCGACAAGACTCCCTTCAGTAATTACGATAAGTAAAAATAAAGTAGAAAGTACTGTATTTGTGTTATAGATTAAAAATTATGATTATAAAAGTGAGAGTTAGTTGGCGATGCGGACTGAACAAAATAACAGGAGTGGAGACAATTCTTAAATGAAAGAAGGACGTGTATGCGAGATAATTTCTGGCTAGATATGCACACGCCGCCGTCGTGAATAACGCACAGGCCCCGAGTCTACTCCGCCAACTGAACTGAATTCCATAATTTATAGATGCGTTTTGAATATTTTCTTTGTAGAATAAAATATTTAGTCATTGAAAATTATATCTATTTCTAGTAACGATTTATACAAAATAACTTCTTTAATGTATTATATTTTTAATTTAGTTTGTAAAGTTTTAGTACAAAACTGAATAAAAGGAATTATTTCAGAAAATGTTGAAATATAAAAATTAATATCAACATTACGTGAGATGAAACTATGACCCCCCTACCCCTATGTAACGCTGCATCTTTAGCGTTACGTAATTTATGGACGATCCCAAATCTCCTTGGTCACGTGGATGATCAAGGAGGTTATAATATATTATAACCATGGTGGAAATATTTCCACCTCCTTGAGTGTATACTATTTGGTTCCGCAGGCTTGTGTATGTTTAATTTAGGTAGTACTGTTATAGGGCCTGTATTACCACTTTGGTTATAACTGCCAGTTAACTCCCCGTTACAGTAACTCGCGGGTGGGTAAAATGGGAGACTTCTGGGTGGGGTGATTACGAGTTGAGGTAACTGGAATTAGCTAACTCTCACCATTTAACGTTTACTGCTGTGTTGGTGGGCGAATGCTTTTCTAGTACTCACAACGATTAATAGGTGCAGCATAATGTTTTTCGATATTCAACTTTTGCTGTTAAGAGTGGAGATTTGTTTTGTTTCCGGTGTTTTGGCTTGGCGACTGTCATCATAATCGTGTGTAGGCATTATTTCGCTTATTGTCTTTCTTGCCGAAATGGAGAATTCCGGCGAAATGTCGAGTCTGAAGAAGAAGCGTTCCGCAATTTACTAGCGGAGGATCTTCACACTGGTCAACTCTAGTCTGATCAGTTCGTTGAAATTGTGTGAGTGCAAAAAGTCAATGCAACCACGAATAAGGAAAGGTAATTTAAAAAAATACTGATCTTTCATATCAAAATTCACAATTCAACTTACACATTCTGATATATTTTATTAGCTTTAATTATTTTTTCAATATGTCATTAATTTTATTGATTTAATTGTTTCAAATTTTGCAGACCAAGCCATGGAGAAAATTGCTGTTGAAGCTTCAACGCAGCCACTGCTTCTGTCGTACTGCAAGCAATTGAAAGAAAAGTTACGAGAAACGTAAAAAAAGAAGCAAAAGAAAAATGTTAGGCCGAGAGATGGCAAGAAATCTGTAGACCGGAGGGGGGGGACCAAGAAACCAAGCATTCCAAAGGATCATATTTTGGAAAAGTGTGCTGGGATTATGGGTTTGAAGTGCCTGGCAGGAATGCCATCGACACATGCATGATGATGACAATAAGTGCAATGTGGAAGAAGAAGAAGTGAGCAAGCAGCAGGAGAGAAGGAGGAGATGAGGACGGTAAATTAAGTAAGCGAGACACATGACTTTCCTATTCCTATGTACATATTAAATGAAATAATGAACCTTTGGCAAGGCAGAATATTGAAAGTAAAGCTGCAGGAATGGTCAAAAATATGCACCTGCTATGCGTGAATGCGAAAAGAAGATTCGAATTTAATTGTGACACCGATTAGTTGCGTCAGACGAAGACCCCGATGTGGACGACCCAAATAAGTCCTTCTGCGAGTGGGCAGAAGTTGCAACTCCTGGCTTTCTGCAGGGACTAAGTGCCTTTCTGCAGAAGGAATTGCTTGAGAAAGAATTTTGAAAGCCCTCAACGCAAGCGAAGCTCGACAGAAGAAGACAGAGCCTCTCATTCAAGTTAATATGAAGATAAAGAAGGAAGAACTTCGTAGATTTTAATGAAGAGCAAAGAGAACAACTTGTGGAAATGGATGTGGAACAAAGGAGAGACAACAAAATAATAGTTTTTAAAAATTTGTAACTTTTTTTTAAATATATTTTAACGTATATAGTTGAATGGTTTAACATTATTTCTGTGATTCTAATTCTCTGAAGAACCTCATATACTGTTTCCCGGAACTGCTTCCTTTGTGCAGCTTCTAAATTTATGGCAGGAGTTATCTGCCCTTTCTTGAACTGCCGAATTTGCAATTGTTCTGGATGCCATGTCTGGGATTACAGGGAGAGGATGGCTTCCTTCCTTCTCAATGGCATGTTGTGGCATTACAGCACATGCCACAATCTATCAGCTGCAACTAGTGATATGCTTGCCTAATTCCCAGTGCAAAATAGGGAATCTTGCTTTCCAAACACCGTATAATCTTTCCACTCGTATTGCGTGTTCTAATGTGTGATTCATTAATTAGCAAATTTTCTCCTCGTGGTAAATGAAGCGTGTCGCGAAGAAGGTGTCATTAATGTTGGTCCTATAGGATATCTCTGCATCGCCAGCAGCAGCCCGCATTCATAACTCCCTCTCTCACCGAGCGCCTTAATTTACTAGAGTTTCTGTATATTGTGGCAATCGTGGCTTGACTCCAGGCCACCGGTCAACTATATTTTTTGAATGCGCAAGTCTTGGTTTGCAATGGTTTGCACATTGAAGCTGAAGTAGCCTTTCTATTTCGAAAAACTTCAGCGTTGTCTCCACCCGGGTGATGAAACAATGCGTACATGAGTGCAGATTAATGGCACCTATCACTCTCGAAAAGCAAGCCACTTCAAAGAACTTTCTTTGAATGTTTACTGTTTTTCTAATAAATTTTCTCCTTAGAGATGCAAGGGCATGAGAGACTTTTGTAATTATTCCCCTGCCGTAGTTTTATGCACTCCTGAGAAGTCACCAACTGCAGTTAGGAGTCCGGCAGTTGCATAAAATCTCAGGGTGAGCAGTAATTGATTCATAGGAGACAAAGAGCAATTTCTGAAACAAAACAATAGAGTCTTAATAGTGTGAATCTTTCTGAAGTCTGTATATAAATCAAAATATTTCTAATTCTTAACCCAAATTATCTACTTTAAATGTCCACTTAATGAAAAGATTTTTAGGTATTTCAATATATTTTAAATATAAATTTTTATGTATTTTATAAATTGGAAAACAGCCTAAATGAAATGAGAAATAAAATATTGCTTATAATACTTCTCAAAACGCTAGTAATTTTATTGGAAAAGTATCGTTAAAAATTGTGGTATGTGAAGATGTAAACAAAGTAGTACTTTAAAATATGAATTGGATCTAAAAAAAATAAATTAATTGAAATTTTCATTGGCATGAAGTGATATTTTCATTTAATTTCTAATTTACTTTAGAAATGTTTTAATGCTTATTTCTTACGAATGTATGCAAATTATACACAAAAATTATATTAATTAAAGTGTAAACTTCTGAATTTTAGTGATGCACAAACTTGTTACAATAGGAAAGGGAAAGTCATCAAAGAAAAATATGTAAATTTTCTTGAAACACTATTTACCCTGTTGTTTTAACTTAAACCAGGTTGGGAATACATAATAATCACAGTTAATATTTAATTTACATAATAATTATTTAAAATTTCAAATGTGGTTAAAAGTTAACCAACAATTTTCTAAAGAATATTATTTAATTTCAGTAATATCCACAAAGATTTAAAAGACAATCAAAACAAGTTTGCATTATTATTCATCGATATTGAAATGACGACTGAATAAATAATATAGGCGACATCATGTTGACAGTCTTTTAATTATTTTGTGTAACACCACTAAAATTAAGTTAATAATTGTAAGTAATCATTTATAATAATAAAAAAATTGGTAAATGCATTTTATTAACAAAAAACTGAAATGACCATGGACTTACTTAAAATCAGTTGACACCTAGTAAACCATTAAAAAAATACTAATTAAATAATAAGTAGACCAATGAAAACGATTCTTTAATAAGACAGTAATATTAACATGTCAAATTCATAATATATCATTTCAATGCCTTATAGCCTAGGAGGTTACAACATAACCTTATTATTTCAAAATTCAGAGAGAAAGCTAAGGAAGGTTCTACACCTACCTACAGAGGGAACACACTATAACTAATGCCATTAATGATTTATAATACACATCCCATACCTGTCTGTAATGCATTCCAGTTCATCTTCAATTCTGTGCAAATCACGAACAAAGCAGTTGTTTTCGTAATCCTGAAACGTGCGAAAATTCGTCGCAGTCCCACTCTCCGAAATTATCCCGTCTGGCCGCAAACGTTTGAGTCGTCTGTATTAACGAAATATTCCAACAGCATTTCGTCTTCAGAATCAGTTTCTACATTTACATTCGCCCATTTCACCTAACCTTCAGTTAAACTCAGTAACTCTTTATTCAACCTCCGGTTAACTTAACTTCTCGGTAAACCTCCGGTTTGTCTTTTAACCGACGCTGTAATACGATTTCTCCCGCTAACGTCCGGTAACTCTAACTGGAACTTTAACTGACGGTGGTAATACAGGGCCATACTGTGATGTTACTGTGCTCAGTGGAAAGCTCGGTGAAAAGTCTCCGCAGAGGGCCGAGTCAGGGCTTCCGATTAAAAATTGTTTTTAAGTTGGTAGCAAACAGATTGCTGAGAAAAAAGTGAAGGGGACAACCAGTGATCTCAACTATATAAACTATAGAGCTCACCGGGGGACAACACATTCAGTGTTGCTACCAACATAATTTTTGTTGCATGCCAGGTTGCAAGCATTGAGGTGCCACTGTGGAGAGACTTTCCTGGCGTGTTGTATTATAGTATATCATTGATATAATTTATAAGCCGGTGTTAGCTGCTGGTTAACTGTTTGCCTGAGCCACATCAAACACAGCCCCGCGCCTGCGGTGTCAAAATAACGTTGCCGAGTGCCGTGAAATCGAGGTATAATTCATTCATTTCCTAAATATTTAATTAAATAAAGATTGTTTAACATAAGAAATCACAGGTGCCGTCATTACTATATCATGCATTGCTAAAAATGGAATGGAACGTTTTAACTAATGACAACTGGTAACATGAAAGGGAATAACACGAGAAATAAGTCGTTCAAAAAATAAAAATAAATGCTGTTATCTACGGAACATGTTAAAAGAAATTATAGTTAATATGTTAATAGCTAATAAGTTATAGCAGCAACTGTGGGACATCCATTAACATTTGGTTGGAAACATTATTTACATTACTTATATCACATGGGACACAATTCATGAGGGGTTAGACGCTCAAAAAATGCAAATTTTATTCAAGTCAGGTAGGTTTTATTAATGCATTTTTTAAAGCAAAATCATGGAATATGTACCTGCCTGTGGACACCAGAGCATGTATAATGCAGTGGAAGCTTTTTTCACAGTAAATTTCAACAGATGGTAGCTGCTCATCATGTGGTTATCTGGAAATTTCTTCAGTATATAAGAAACGGAACAACATAACGTAGAAAGTATTGTTGTTCAAATGCAAGCAGGGCACCTATATATTAGGCCTCCAAAAAATAAAAATTAATTATTACAAACCAAAGAAGAACAGAAAATATTGTGCCAGACTACGTATATAAGAAAACAAGAGATGTGAAATGCGGTGAATAGCATACAGTTTAAAAATAAATATAAGCAGAAGAAAGAAGGCAGCAAGAAGAACACAAATAAATAAGGTGGACATTTGGCATTTGGACCATTTTGTAATACAATTTTTGGACAGTGAATAAATTGAAAATTTGTACTCTGGACACTTGCTACAATGGACATTTTTGTAGTTTGGACATTTATGCTTGTGGGCATTTTGTAGTGTGGATGTTTTGGATTGGACATTTTAACTTCCAAATTTATGTCTCTTTAATCAGTAATTAACACTCTGTTTGTTGCTAAATAGAACCTAACAAATATCCAGTATATGAAAGTGTTTATAATAATTAAGTTAATGAGAGTAACATGAATTTTGAACTCTTATTTTTGTATTTTAAATTATTGTATTCTTTGAATCTAATTAATTGTTTCAATTTTTCAGGGTGAATTTAAGGATATTATATTGATTTTCAAGTGGTGGAGGATTAAGAATGAGCAACAGCCTTGAGAAATTTCAGGAGAGCTTGACATTGATTCGGCAGGGAATGGATCTAATGGTAGAGGCTGCTTTGCCTGTACTGCAACAACAGGCAAAAACTGAGGTTTTATTTAATTTTTGTTTGATATCTTGTGTTATGTATCTTAATGATATTTTAAGCAAAATTAAAACACTATTTCAAAACAATATTCTAGCACTATGTATATGTTTCTGGAAAAAAGCAAGGAAATGGACTATAGAGTACACAATTAAAGATTTTTTTACAAATGATATATTCTTTGATTAATAAATTTATATTACATGATATAATTCATTAAAAAAATAATATGTAATAGTTTGTCTTGTACTAACTGAGAATTTGTGTTTATTGGTTAGGTTACAGTGGCTTCATTTGAAATATTCATGGGAGATACAAAAAAGCGCTTGACTGCACTGGAGGAGAGGGAGAAGCAAAGAGATGCTCGGCTTTCAGTGTTGGAGACAAACCTTAGCAAAGCTCTTGTTTCACTCTTTCCCAGAGTGGAGTCTATTTTGACTAAGCTTGAAGGAAAGGATCTGAAAAATGAGCCTGTGTGTAGTAAAGATGTGTCGAAGAATAAGAATCCTGTTGCATCCACTAGCAAACAGATGCCAAAGTGTTCACAAACTTCTAGTAATAGCAATGAGGGGGAATCTAAGAAGAAGCAAGATCAGACAGAAACAAGTAGGAAGTCTTCTCAATCTCCAATTACTGCAGTATCTCCTCCAACCCCCACAGCTTCTGAATCTGTTATCTTGGACAGAGATTTGATCAGTGCTACAAACTGTGGAAATTTGAGAAAAATACGAAGTCTGATTGCAGCAGGAGCTAATGTCAATACTAGAAGTCTGTTAGGAAAAAGTGCTGTGAGTATTGCAGCTCTAAATGGCCATCTTGAATGTATGCAAGAACTAATAAATTCTGGAGCTGACATACGTGCATCAGATACTGAAGGCTATAATGCAGTGCATTTGGCTGCATCGCGAGGAAAAGATGCAATTTTGCAATGTCTCCTATCTAGAGATGTTGATGTAAATATAAAAACAGATGGTGGTGAAACACCTTTGTTGTTGGCTTCTAAGAGTGGCCACAAGAAGTGTCTGTTAATACTTCTGGAACATTTTGCAGAGATTGATCCAAAGGATAGTGATAATAGAACTCCACTCCATCATGCTGTGATTAATAATAATGTTGACTGTGCCGTTGTGTTATTAGAGTGGGGTGCTGATTTATATAATCTTGATTTTGAGGGAAAATCACCTTTATTTTATGCTTTTCAGTCACAGAATAGGGCAATGCATGATGCCATTCTTAGTATTACAGATGATGGTAATGATTGAGACTGTTTGCGTTATCTCGTGTGAATATTCTATTCAGTCTGTGTTGAACTAATAAATACAGTTACCATTTGTGCATCAGGAAAGTAATAAAATTCCTTGGAATATGTTTTTATTATTCAAAAATGTGAATTTATTCGTTATTATGTTGGTATTTGAAGCTTGTATTATTATAGTATATGGGTGTGGTACTGCTTATTTGTGCTATTCAAGTTTGAAAGATGAACTGCCATAAAATCTGAGTGAATATTTAAAATGTCAATTTTTAGTTGTTTTACTTATAAATCTAGTTTTATGTAAGTTACAATACTAGTTATGAAGTTGCAGCACAGTTTATTTTAGTATGTTTATACATATGTATTTCACAGATTCTTATGTAAAGGCATAAATGTGAATACATGGATTTCACAATAATATTAACTAAAATGTTGTTTAAAATGAGAGTTTACTTGTTTAATTCATAAGTTTGGATTGAGTAGCATTAAATTAAAAAGTATGTAGGGAATGACATGAAAAAGAGGGATAATATTAGAAGTTTGGCCATTATATGTTTTATTTTTGTCCGCACTAATCAGATGAGTAGTTCATTCCAGAGAACAGTAAAGTCTGTTCTGAGGGGAATCAAACAAAGCTGTTAGATGATTGTCAAATGAGGAACAATTTAGCAAAATGCAAGATGGTAGGCTGACATCAAAGTTGCTATCAATGCAGGTATGAATGGCAAAATATTTATTTGCATTAATTATATGATATCTTATGGATTACACCTGAGAAATATAGCTTTATAAACTGAATATATGCCAGACTTAACAGTCACATTCAACATTTCCTTAATCACATACTAAATCTTTTTCTCAAAATAGTTCCCTTATATTAAGTAAAATGGGGTCTCCCGGAAAATTATTCTATTCATAGTTGCTAAAAACTGGCATGAAAGGCATAAAAAGTAAAATAGAAGTGCCTGTAGAACTTGATTCACTTACTGAAATGGATGCAAAGTGCTATTTGTACTAGAAAAAGTGGCAGATTTAGAAACCAGTGGCTCTCAGTTCTTTGTTCTGTTAATTCTTTCTAAAATTTGTGTTTGTTTATATTTTGTTGTAAGATAATAAGTAGAGTGAACTTGATTGAAAGATAATTGTCTTGTCATATTTTATGTTATACCTGCAATAAACAGTGCAGTTCAAACAGTAGAAAATGGATAAAACAGCATTATACATTTGAGGCATTGAGAGCAAAAATAGACTAATTTCATTTTGTCGTGAGAGCAACCGTTGCCTAACTGTAGTGATAACAATTGGCATTAAGGCCTCTCTTGCTCTCGAGACAGATTGTAGGTAGTCCATCTTTGCTGTCAATGACTTATTTATGTTCAGACAACAACAATTGATCAGACGATGTTTGCAACATGGTCACAAAGGCAGTTAATAGTTACTGATTGCAAGCTAAGCATTGCTTGCGTATTTTGCCTTTTTGATAAAAAATATTGCTTTCAGATAATTTTTTTTGAATGAAAAATTGACCCTTGAGTAAAAGCTTAATTAACATAAAGGTTAAATTCAATCCTGATTTCAAAAATAAAATCTATTAATCATGTAGCCAGTTTTTCTATTGTAGTTGCTTTGACAAGTTTATTTTATAAAAAAGAGTCTCTGATCTAGTGGTGTATTTTAATATATTTTAGTCAGAAGTTTAAGGTCAAGTGATGTCATAAGTTTCTATAGAATATGGAAATAAAAGTTTGCAAGCTTACTGTGATAAACTGAAAATGAAATATTTTTATTTGTTATTCAGGTAAAATCCTCTAGTAATAATTGTTTTTTTGGATGTGATAAAACTGACATGCCTTTTATTCTTCTTTCTAAATGAAAGAGGAAATTTAAGACTTAAAATTAAATTTTACTGTTTTGAAATGATTTGTTAGATGTATATTCTTTTGTAACAATAAATGAAGATAATTATATTTTTATAAATTGAAAGAATGTATTGCTGGCATTTCTTGGTCATTACCTAGATTTCTTGCACCCTGTTGACCTTCCAATACTAAATTCATATAATTCCAAGTTCCTCTTCATACCCTCATCTTTTTGTATCCAAAGAACTTCAAAATTAGTTATTGGTATTATACTCTGATTAAAACAGGAAGTCCTTTCAAGGTTCTGAGCTGGCAGGAAAGGGGGGTGCTCATCGAATTGTTAGCTTCATTATGACTTATATTTTCAGTATTGAAGCCCCCAGATTGGATGACAGTGTCTCCATCTCTTTTCAGCCCATGACTTTGAAAAGACTTCATGTTTTAATCAAAGTATAGTACCAGGCTTTGAAAGAGAGAAATAAAAATGTCCAGAAACATGATTTGTTTATTAGGATGTTTCCTTTTGAAAACAATATTTTACGCAGTCATTTATTGGATCAGAGTAATTTCATTGATATTCTGTAAAGGTGACATTGCAAAGAAATTGCTATTATCAGACAATAATGCATTGTATTATACACAATTAATATAATAAATATCAGAGATAAATTTCTGTTCATAGTCTGTACATGATGCATTACAGCCCATGCTCTGCCCTTTGAGTTTAGAGATTTTTACTTCACGTTAAAGAAAGGTAGGTTTATGATATTTATACTTTGTGAAATTGTTTTAATGTAATGAAATTTGTTTTTGATATTAGCATTTTTAATTATGTGTAATATGTTTAATTAAGTGTGTATCAGGGTGAGCCTGCCAATGCAGAGCTACTTCTGCAAAACATCACCTTCACAATATATGTTTAAAACTAATGTGATCCAATTAGTGAAAAACTTCTATCATGTGATCATCCTGTATTAGGTAAAAGGAAACATCATAATAGCATTAAATTGGACAATCATAGAGTATTAACTGCACGATTTGGTACCCCAAAACAGAACTTTTATGTTGGATTAACCCAGAAGATTGCTTTTTCTTTTTTTGTCTTCTTCCTTCTTCACTTCCCTCTTCACTTTACTCCGCTGTCTTTTACACTATCCCTTTCTTCATCTAGTCTGTTTTCATCCTTTTCTTTTCCTTCATTCTTCTCCTCAGTTTCCCAGCATTGATACCCTTTATCTTTTCTCAGTGCTTTGCAGTGCCAGCTTTGGGCATGGGCAGACCGGGCGATTGCCAGGAGCTCTGCAAGACCAGAGGACGATGATGGGACTGATGGGAATAAAATTAGTTAAAAATTGTGAAAGAAATTAGAACTCGAAAAAATCGTTTTCGTGAATGTTCAGTAGTCTGATATTTCATAAAATTTGCAATTAATTTTTTACCTTAAATAGTTAATTATAGTCCTTACACTGTAGAATTTGGAAATTCCTTTACACTGTAGAACATGTTAAGCAGGAAAGCTTTCAATTTGCTTTTAAATGTATGAATTG
>BOPP01000029.1:9346033-9359988 GCA_017312745.1 Gryllus bimaculatus
TCGAACTTTGGGTACGGCGAACTTTCGTTATCGGCGAATTTTCGTTACGGCGAACTTTCGTTACGTGCGAAACTTGGTCTGTTTCGTAAGACTAACGTACTATTCACATATCAGTACATACATTCATTCAAGATCTAATAGAAAATGATTTGTAAATTTACAAGCAATACTGGTTTTTCCAAATGTACTGTAGTAAGTTTCGCGTTGGTTGTACTATTAACTTCATCAGTATCAATAAATTCTTTAAATATTTATAATGTCCGCAAGTAGCTTCTCATATAAAAAATGATAAAACCAAGATTATGAAGTTGTAAATCGAAATATATTGTATTAATACAGATTATTTTCATGTAGTCGCCAAATAAATCAGTTTCTTTGTCCTGAGAGAGGACCGTTAACTAGCACATAAACAAGACTCTCGCCCTGTCTTTCGGAATCCGATTCTGGTTCAAGTTTTACCTCTACGTCATGTCTCTGCATCATTCCTCGTGAAGGAGGGTGGGTTCAGCTTTTTTTTCGTAATTGTATTATGAGCTTGCTCTCACACCTTATATCGGATGCCAAGTTCATTACCAAGAAAAGCGTGTCACCAAATACTACGCATCTGACTCACGGATAGCCCCTCCGCTAATTTGGAAGATCAACCCTTACATACAAACAATGGTTTTCCATGTTTTCTTACAAATATGTTTTTAATAAACCTATCGTTCTAAAACAGATTGGTTAAAATATATAGCAAGGTAATTCAGTATATGACTGCGTCTCTGTGACCTATTCCATGCAATCTAGAATACACAATATACTACAAAAATTCCCTTTTAAAATATTGGTCGGACAAATGACAGGGAGGGTTATTGGAAACGTGTAAAAACCTATACGAATCTTAAGTTGGTTGAGTCCTCTCCCATTAATCTTCCACGTTTATTTTAAATACAAAAAAACCTCAAGATTGTCATCAGGGGGATGGTATCAGTAATTTTATTTAAGTCGTTTTTTGTTTCCTTTTCAGTGATTTTGGAAATCACGTGCAATGTTCTCATTGTCGTCGGTGTCTCTTAATGTTCATCTATATCCAGAATCATAATGCATTTATTTTCAGAGCGAAGTTTGTTTTAAGAAGATGAATAATGGTACTCTTTCGTAAAAAATTTAAATGATACGAGACGTATGCGGCATAAAAAGGAAATGTTTCAGTTCGCCTATTTTCCTTTTCTAAAGAGAATTCTAGTTAATTCAAGCGACTGGTCAACGAACTGTCCCTAGTCCGATTGATTAGAATGTGAAAGGTCAATTATACGAGTATATAATTCAATTTATTTTATTCACGATATTCGATAAAGTATGAACTATGTTTCAGCCACAACAATAATGGCCACTTAACTATCATCTCAATTCCACTCTTTTAGTAATAAACACTCTCTGCTCTCATCACACTTACACGTCTACTGTCGGCGCAAGCGTCTTCTTGTTTTAGATTAAGGTCACTATAGTCCAGGGCTTTTCCTTGACCATCACACAATCTTCTTCTCGCTATCTCACACTGTATATTTAAAGCTATCTGGCCGAGAGGACGGATGTTATCGTTTCATCTCCTCAATAAGAATATATTTACCAGTTAAAGGACACCATCAACCTGAGTCTTTTCTTAACCTCTGTCCAATGCCACGTGAAGGGTAATTTTTCACAATAAAACCTTTGACTGAAGTGCACACTTCTTCTGTAATTAATCCCACTCATCTATACGCGTTTTACGTAACACAATTTGAATGTGAGCACTCTTCTTCACGATAGGTCATTTGGTAGTCCGTACAGATATTCACTCCTTCCATCCCCTCTTTTACACAAGTAACTCAGCTCGCTCACGCAAAGCATTTCGAGGCTTCGATCAATTATTCTTCTAGCTTTAGCGCTTCTGCTTGCCCGTCTTCTTCCTCATGTTCTTGCGTGTTCTCCTATTCGGTTCCTGCTACGGGCTCCTCCTCCGTCTCTTCTCTCATGCCTCTCTTCTTCTCTCTTCTCGTGTCCTCTTCTCTCTCGTTCTCCTCTCTCTTCTCTGTGCTTCCCTCGGTGGCTCCTGGAGGTCTCCTTGCCTCGTCCTGCTCTCCGATCTCCCGTCCTCTCGCTATCTGCTCGTCTCTCCTCTGTGCTCCTTCGTCGGTCGACCACTGGCTGTTCTCTGTCTTGGTGCCTGCTGTCGGGTGCTTCCCCTCGGGTTCTCTCCTCGTGTCGCTTCCTTCGTGGCTCTCTCTCCATCCTCTCCTCTGCTCGCGTTCTCTCTCTCCTTCTCCCTCTCTTCTCTCCTCTCCTTTTCCGGTCTTTCGCGCTTCTCCACTCTCCTCTCTCTCCTCTCTCCTCATTCCTCTCTCTCCTCTCTCCTCTCTCCTCTCTCTCACGCACGTGTCACAAGCTTCGAGCTTGTCCCGGTTTGGATGGTTTTCCGCTTGGGAAATACTACAACCTGACGTGTACATCGACGCAAGAGCTCACATTCCAGTGAGAAAGAACACAACCACATCCAGGGATATAACGTGCAGCACACTTGCGACTCTAATGAACATTGAAGTGACGGATTTTGCCGACGCGTAGCGGACAGTGGCGATGTCGGGGTTTAACGTGACGTCGCGGAGTTTGTGAAGGCGTGACGTGACGTGACGTGACGGAACGGAGTTTGCCGACATGTGGCGGCGATTGGCGTGGCGAAGTTTGGCGAGGCGTGGCAGGTGTAGTCGAGGAGTGACAGAGTGGCAGTGGGTGGCGAGGTGTATCGGAGTTTGGCAAGGTGTGCCGTGGCGTAGTGGAGATTGGTGAAGCGACACGCACCTCTCCCCCAAAACCCGAAAAGTACGCTTATGAAATAGTGCAGGTCCAACTGTCGATGAAATCTCTATATTTTCGAGAATTGCAAGACATTAATGTCACAACACCATAATATGGATGTTAGTTTTTTCCTTGATGAAATCTGTCCTAAAAATTCAAATTTTAAATAAAGTAAAATATTTTGAATTTATTTGTGTTCGAAGTAAAGGCATTTTTCCCAAAAATCTCCACATTTACAATATGTTTAAAATTTCTCCTTCGGATAGAGCAAAAACACATAAAAATGATTTAAGTCTTATTTTCGTTGAACTCTGAATTTTTTGAAAATTGAACAAGTTACAAATAATGGGAAGAAGTATCTGCTGTTGTAGATGCACTAGGTTTCTCCAAATTTTGTGTTCAAATAGGGCAATGCAACTTAATGGTGCAATTTCGATTTTCTTGCATGCTTTTAAATTCTCGAAAATTATTGTAAAAAGTTGAAACATTTTCGCCATCGTCTACTAGCCTCAGATGTTGAAAATAACATTTTTTGTAATAAAATTGGTTCTTGGTGATGTTACGCACAATTTTTGGAAAATACACGTGTTTTTCACGTGAAATTTAGTGAAATCGTTTTAAAAAATAATTAAAGAATATTTTCTTAAAAACTTCTCCAAACGGTTAGCAGACGGACGGGCAGAAAGGAACAACATTTTGGATATCAAAGGCCCACAAAACGTGCATTTTGACTACAATTTTGTGGAAAATAATTTTCTACATGTGGAAGTAAGGAAAGCTCATTTTTGCTGAAATAGGGACCCACAAAACGGGTTTTTAAACTGCAGTTTTCCTATAGTATATTTATTTCATTAAAATGTAGTAGAAAGTAAACAGCAGTGCTTAGTATTAAAATTATTCTAATTAAAAGTAATGAAACTATTGGCTTCCGCTTTCTAAAGCAAATTTCAAATAAAATGTTTTCGCAGTGGTTGTAAGGTGAGCTCTCATGTTTAAGAAAACAGAGGGAGGATAATCTTTTCACATACTTTCGAGAAGGTAACGGCAATGAAATGTCCCCTCTTCCTCTTGACCACGCCTACTCCATTGTGATAAAAAGTGTCCGGTCCCGTGGCTGAAAATGACTTACCAGGTCGTGGCGCCCTGAATCGGTAGTGATGAAATTCAATAGGGTGTTGGCGTACCCTTAGACTTGATGTCAGCTTCCACTCTCGCAGGCATACTTTCAATCGCGTGCTGGAAAGTTTCTTGGGGAACGGCAACCCACTCTTCATGGAGTGCTGTTCTGAGGAGAGGTATCGATGTAGGTCGGTGAGGCCTGCCACGAAGTCGGCGTTTCAAAACATCCCAAAGGTGTTCAATAGGATTCAAGTCACTCTGTGCAGGCTAGTCCATTACAGGGATGCTATTGTCGTGTAACCACTCAGATCGCAGTATGAACAGGTGCCCGATCGTGTTGAAAGATGCAATCGCCATCCCCAAATTTCTCTTCAACAGTTGGAAGCAAGAGGGGGTTTAACACAGCCTGTTAACGTAGGCCTGTGCCGTGATAGTGCCACATAAAACAAGGGTTGCAAGCATTCTCCATGAAAAACACGACCACAACATATCACCAGTTAGGACGTGTCCGGATACTTTCGATCACATAGTGTACGACTTCCGCCGTGCTGTCTTCGAGCAGCGTCACCTGTTCATCTGTCGCCGCCTCCTGCCCCGTCATGGAGGAGGAGGATCAAGGCGCTTTATATTCAGCGTCCGTCGTACGTCATAGAGCGCGCGGTCGGCGGATCGAGACGCCTGGGATAGAAGGCGTGGTGGCGGAGGCGGCGGACGGGAGTGAGGGGGCAGGCGGAGGTCGGAGAAAGAGCTCTTTTACGTGGGTTGGCATTCCATTCCTTGCATAACATATGGTAGGTTGGGAGGCGAGGTATGCGCGACCGGCCGGAGACAGCGAAAAAAAGGAGACATCCGTTTTGAATTTGCTTACGTAACCGCCGCTCACGCACGCTGCATGCCATCCGTACGCAGTGCCACGCTGCCGCCATTTCTTTTTTCTTTTTCTTATTCGTTCCTCCTCCTAAATTTCCTCCTCCTCTTCTTCCCCTTCTTTAAATTCCCTTTTCCTCTTCTTTAAATTTCCTTCTCTACCTCGTCCTCCCCTTCTTACTTCTCCTCCCTTCTTATTGTTCTCATTTTCCTCACCCCTTTTTCACCGGTTCGTTGATCTCCTCTTCATTCTCCATCATATCCTCTTCCCTTTCTCCTCCTCCTCTTCCTTCTCATCCTTTACCTCATATTTCTCCTTTTCTTGTTAATACTCCTCCCACCTTCTTCCCATCTTTTTTAAAATATTTTTTCTTTCCTTCTTTCTCCGTCCTTCAGGTTCTTTTTCTATTCCTTCGTTGTCGCCTACTTTCTCTTAATATGTTACTTTCCTTAATATGTTGTTTTCCTTCTTTTTTAGATGTTACAACTTGTAATTTTCAGCGACTTTTTGCTTTGGGAGCTTTAAAAATTCAATTCTCCGATTTTATTGTAGATCTTGATGAAGTTATACTGACATCTTCTTTGCAGATCTGTTCAATAATATTTTTTTTTTATCAATGTCATTTGGCTGTCATTTATTATAATCCAGTAAGGAACTATTCTAAAACAAATTGTGGTGTAGTGTTGACTTTTTGTTCCTGGATGATTTTGGATTCCTGAATATGAATGTGAAGTTTACCAAAAAAATCCGTTGGATTTTGAGTTATATAAAAAAATCTGCTTTTTGCCATTATGTAAAAATTTATCGAATTCAGGTAAAATAGTGTTGATCAAAATATTCTACAAAAGAATTCATATAATTTTAGTTCCTTACTACATATTTTTCCTTATATACCATTTAGGCGTAATTTGATAGTTGAATTTCGACAAATTTTTACCAAATATATCTTTTACTCGGCTACCTGTTGGAATGGCTAATCAGAATCTTTCGTGTCTCGAGTTTTTAGATGCAGGCTAACAGCAGAAGAAAATGTTATTTTTCATATTTTTTTGTTATAACCCAAACAGATATAACATTTTTTTTGGGAAACTGCAGTTTCGAATACAGCATTCCTAAAAAAACCCATAAAGAAACAAAAAATCATAACTCCGCTGCAATGTGTTTTTGCAATCTGCGTAATGATTGGATTCGTGTGTGTGAGAGGGAGAGGTGGCTCAATGTATTAGCCAGCAGAGACTTGTATGGTTTTTGGAGGTTTCTCCGATCAACACCCGGCAAATGCCGGAGCAATACCTCACCAAACGTGCCTCGGACCGAGCGCAATCTCTCCTTCCTATTTCTTGTCCTATCCTCACCCCCTTACATAAACACTTAGAGCTTGTCCCAGATGGGGCGGTGCCTCTCGGGTAGGAGATACTTGGTTGAGGGAAACCAAGCTATCAGGCGGTAGGTCAGCACCGGATCTCGCCATCCAGCGAGGGAAGATCACCGCATCATGCGGAGAAAAAACTTGCACTACGTTTACCGGAGAAGTGGCCTCCGTAGTTGACGCTCGCAATCACTGACGAACGAGCGAGCGAGCGAACGAGCGAGCGAGCGAACGAACGAGCGAGCGAACGAACGAGCGAACGAACGAGCGAACGAACGAGCGAACGAACGAACGAGCGAACGAACGAGCGAACGAACGAGCGAACGAACGAGCGAACGAACGAGCGAACGAACGAACGAACGAACGAGGCCGCGTGAGGCGGGGCGAGCGAAGGTCATGGGAGCGGTTGAGCTCTCTGCTGCTTGGAGCGTTCGCTCGAGCTTTTCTTCTGCTTCGTCCAATTACCCATAGCCGACAGAGAGGCAATGGCGCCGCCCGCTCGGTCGGAGCACAATGGGCCGAAATGATCGACAGGTCGCGCACGCCGAACTCTAATAATTTTTCTGTTACTTTCTCTCTCTCTCTCTTTCTCTGTCTCTGACTCTTGTCTGCCTCTCTAGCTGTCACTCTGTGTTTTAATCTTCTGTTGTTTGGGGTATCTCACACCTCGTTAAATATTTTCAAACTTCAGTGATTTTATAAATTCAAAAATGTTTAATACAACTTAATAAAGGCTTTATTATGCACCTAGTTAACTGAAAAGTCTTTTAAAAAACCTTCGAGGAAGAAGAAAATTCACTTATTTTCAATAAGTAACACGTGTCAAATAAGCAACCACGAGGAAATAAGATACATGCAAGCAATCCGTACTTTCCAAATCGTTGTTTAAAAAATGAAAATTGCTTCAGAATGATTCCCAACTCCGAAAAGGGCAAACATTTAACGGTGTATTAAGGCTCCTTATTGTTTGTGGGAAACCATTCAAATATTGCTACGAATTTATTCAAAAAAGACTAAGCATCATGTGATTAAACTACACGCATATCAATGAATCAATATAATTGGATATATTTTATAAGATTCTTCACTTTCTGACCACCCATACTGAAGTGGGGTTGTATAGAAAAGTTCGACATCCAAATAGTATTTCATATACAAAAATTACGCATTTTGTATATTACAAACTACAAAACATAGCTCGGGTTCTTGCTGAGAGGATTTTGATGGTCTAAGAAGCATAATTCCTCTCGGGTGTCTCGTTGGTTAGCGCGCTCGTTTTGCACGACTCAAACCCGGGCTCAATTCCCGGCCGAGGCAAATCATAACTGTGCGCTTTTCTTACAAATACCCAAGTATCTATTGCTGTGTGTCGATGAGAAAGCCCACCCTTCTTTTATACCTTTTGTTCACGATACTATCGGTATATTCGTTTATTGCTATCCCATGACTTTTGTCACCTCTGGGTATATTATTGCATTTGTGTGATTCAGATGATGCCAAAATTGTAGAAATGAACTTAAAATAGAGCATTTACAGAAACCGACATTTTTTTTAACAACAGTTCCAAATTTTGCAATGAAATGTTTTTCATATAATCAGGTTTTAGTCTTTTATAATATACTTAAAATCTTATTTAAATTTCACAAACCAGGGACAGACATCTTCAGAAAAATGAAAATTTTTTTTCTCGCCAATATATGGCGGCTTGGAAGAATGCGAGGCAACTAATATAAGAAAGTCCGTGCTATTCTGTACACCACTAGTTGTAAGCTTTCATTGTCCAAATTCTTCTTTAGTTTTAAGTTACACGAACTACTTTCTCGTGAGAGGGGCAGGCAAGTACAGTATTACACTTTTTCAACTTCAGATTATACTCACGATCCGCTAATGTGTGCGCAGCTTTAGCGGTAGGACTCGTGTACAGATCACATCTACTGTCTTTGAACACGGACCGCCCGCAAACAGCGCCCTGCTGGTAAAAAGCCTGTTAAGCTTTAAACAGCGCCCCGGCACGCTGTGATGCGTTTTATATGAGCGTCTGCTCGCCCATGAATTTTTATCCGGGCGTTGCAACGAGGTGGAGAAAGACGCGGCTGCTGATGGAGAGATAGACCAAACGGCTAACTTCAAACACAGAAGATGGTAGATTTGTACGTGTGAAGTGTGTGCAGGCGGAATTACCGTAAATGGAGTGTCTTTTCATCCTTGGTGGTGCCTAAGAAGTTGAACAAAATGTTTTATTTTCTTTGACTGATTCGTAAACGTAGACTTGCAGGGAATACTGATTTACGAAATATTTACTACAGTGATTTTTGTAAAGTATCTGAAAGGATATGGTTGTGAGTTATTTTTGATAGTAGTTATTTACGTTTATTGGAGTTTATGTTTCCTGAATATAACTAATACAATAAGTGGTCCGGTAGGGGACTGCGAGTTGAAGCAAAATGTATTGTACTCTCTTTTACTTACAATTTGTCAGGCTATGATTGCTCAAGATGAAGAAGGCATTTAGAATATACTTAGAAAACCTGAAAGAAAAAAGTTTAACTTTATTTTTAATAAAACAGAATACAAAAGGAGTCAATAAGCATGTATGAATGTAGAAGGGGCAGAGACACTTATTGTATTAAATTTAAGTACTTCGGCTCAATAACAAGCAGGTCTTGAAAGAAAACTACCAGAGATAGATATAACAGCTAATATACATACACGTGTAAGTGTATGAAGATATGTTTACAACTAAACACAAGGAGCAATCAGAAAGTAAGTTTTCCGAGGTTGACAACAAAAAGAAAACACATGGAAAACAATTTCATGGCCGATACAATTCATGTTGCACTAATTTCCCACATAATTACCACCAGACATTTGTCATACCATGGAATATTTGTATTCCTTTGTCGTCGAAGTCACCTGCAACTCTACGTCACTGTGATACGCATTACGACTAAATGGTGGGCAGGCATTTAGTAGTAAAAACCGTGGAAAGTGATGACAAATGGCAAAGAGCAAAGATGCAAATTATTGGTTCGATTACCGAATTATTAACGTCTAGGTAGAGCATTATAACGAGAAAGAAGCAAAATACTTCTGAAGGCTAAATATCAAGAAAAATAAGACATACCGGAATAGGTGGCTCAGGGAATGAATAGACACTGCAGTGCCTCTGACCAGGAGGTCCTAGAATTCGAGTCTCGATAGTGGCAGGATTTTAGACGCCATGTCGAATTAGCTATGTTGAATTCAGCCGTTGTCTAGGAGAATTATAGCGGTCGTCTCCTCTGATCGGTAGTTTTCTTCGGTTTCTTCGACTAACACCAGGCAAATGCCGAAGCAGTACTCTAACAAACTGGCCACGGACCGCACGCGATCTTTCCTTCCTCTTCCATGTTCTATCCTCACCCCTTACTTACCCACGTACGAGTACTTACACTTACATAGACTACACTACCACACAAGCCGAGATACCAGTCGGTAGCGTAAACCTTGTCCCGGCTGGGCCGGTGCCCCGGTGGTGGGAGATACCTTGTTGGGAAACTCGCAATCCGACAGGTAGTTGCTCGCCAGATCTCGCCATCCAGCGGGGAAGATCACCGTCACAGGCCGCGATACAACATGCACCATACTTACGGGACTAACGACCTTAGACGTTGAATTAGAATCACTAGTTAATCAACAAGACAGGAACGGGACGACAAACAACATAATCTTTGGCTTTAGAAACTCGGCATCTGGTATCGGGAGGGAGACAGCAACCGACTGAGAAGGTGGCAGGACGAGACGGGGTCTCATCAATTAACAAGCCGCCAGCTCCGCGTCGCTCAATCGCCGCCCCTCCAACGCCCCCCGGCCAACCGCCCGGTTCATTTCCATCTAACGAGTGGGGAAAAACCACGACACCGCTCTCCTATCGTTTTACATAAAACACCAGATTTCTTTTGTGACCAGGAAAACTTCTTCACGTAGGGACGCCTGGTCGGCGCGGGGCGGGGGACGGCAGGGGGAGTAGGTGAAATGGAGGGGAGTGCAAAAGCGAAGCGGACGGGCGGGCCGAGATGGCATGGCGGGCAGCGGCGATGCACGAGAAAGATACGATTGGTGCACGGACGGGGTTTAGCGGGGCGCCATTCGCCTCGCGTCCCTTGGCCGTGGGAACGACGTCCATCGGGGTCATGAGATGGCGCTGGAGAAACTCCCTTCACGGGACCTGTCCATCTGAGGTGGAGGAAGAAAGTTGGTAATTTTAATTGTAGGAAAACGCAACTTGTTTTAGAAAATGATCCGCTTTTTTATTGGAAAAACGACAGTAAACGAACGTTTCAAAACATTACAACAAACTTGGTGGCAAAAAGTGATGTCGAAATATAAAGAACGGGTAAAATAAATATTCGTACAAAGATATTGGGTTTGGGGAACAAGGATCGCAAGTGATAAATTTTCTTTGAGCATAATGAAAACCATTATAAATTAACGTCGTTAAATTAAACCTTGCAGCGAAGGGTACTAACATGCTTGTCATAAAGCAGTTGCGTAGTATGGAAAAATTGAGATATATAATACAAATTATCTTTATTAAGAATTATCTGAACACGAAGTGCACGTCGAAATCGTCTTACGTTTAATATGTTGCTTCTCTCCCGCTTGACCCTTCTCCTCAACAGTGCCATATTAGTAAAAAGTAATTAGTAAAAAGTTTTGTACGATGTAAAAATAGTTTCATGGGTTGAAAACTTATTTCATGCCCAGCTTTGTTCAAATATGTTCTTTCAATATGTGGCATTGGACTTACCAATGAAGCGTAGAAGCTGATAATATACTCCCGTTCAAACGTTTCCAAAACCCAATGACTTTGTATGTTAGCTCCATACGGGAATTTCGCAATTTCAAAATTATAATCGCCGAAATAATAAATTTAACATAATTATAACTCTTAAACAATAACTATGGTTTTGACTGAGTGGTGGTGGCGGCGCATTTTTGGCTTTAATTTCTGATTCAGCGCGTCGACATACATCGAGAAACATGTGTCAAGTCTTGGCGAGTAATTATAGTACAGTACAAATATTAAAACCCTTATTACTAATAATACTTTGCATCCTCATCATGTCTTCTAAAAATTAATTTTTGAAGACATTTATTTTTCTCTACGAGTTCTCATCGCATAAATTGCCTAGAGCTCCCCCCAAATTGAAAACGATGGTCATAATGATTTAAACGCTCCTGCTTTTCCAGAAAAAAAGTACTTGTTGCTCAACGTTCGTTATTCCATTATGATGTTTTCGTTTTTGATGAAACATTTCACTTTCACCATACTTCTGTTTGAGACTATTCCTGACCATTTTGATGTTCTGTTTCATTACCGTGGCCATAATTACCTTCGTTTCTCTGTTTAGTGTAAATGACCCAGTCTCTCCGAGCTCCCATATATTGTCACTAAATTTGCTCTGGCTGTATCTGTAGTCACTGTAAATAGTTCATATGCTCGTATCTACTTATTTCTTGAATCGCGTTAATCAAATAACGATGCCCAGACTGGTGATATTTTGATATCAAGTTGGACAAGTTTGTTTGAACGATTTCTGGGTGTTTGAATAATATCATTTAAAATACAAAGTAAAGAGTATGTTTGCAATAAAGATATGTGTTACGACTTTTTACTTTCTCACATACTGCCTACGCAATATAGAGAAATGGATGAAATGCTGCAGAAAAATGACAGACAAGTTTTCGACAGATAAAACTGTTATTGCTGCGGCCTGGAAACAAAATCGTGGATAATTCTTGTTCGTTTGTGTAGTAAATTACTTCCTCTTAATAGTCTTGTGTAGTCAGAATCCGCGTTTGGTGGCTCTTGATATCGAAAAATTGAATTACCGCAATACGTCTGTGCGTCTGTCTGTGAACAACGCTAGCGGCTAAATCTTAACCAGGATTTATACCAAAATTGATATTCTTAGTCTTCACTAGTTTTAGAATGTACTTTGTACTCTCTATTCATATTTTACAAATGTCTTTTTCATTCTGTATAACCCTGCGGTACTGTTTTGGTCTATGTGACACGAAAATAATTTTTTTTTTACTCTGAGGCATGCTTTACTTGTGAGTATTCTGATACTTCGTGACTTTGTTGTGTAGCTGTATACCTTTAAATGTTCGAAGGTATTTTTGTATATGTGTCAGTAATTACATTATACTATTCGGTTTTATGTGATTGATTGTTAAAAATGAACCGACGTAGTATTATGTAAGGTACGAGAATTGAAACTATGACAATTGAACGTTATTTTGAGGAAATAAATTTGGACAGGCAAGCTCACTCCTGCCTCATGGAGAGAAGAACATAACCATATAATTCACTCTGGTTTTGTATATTGTTCGCACAAACAATTGAAGCAGTTCTAAAAATAAAAATAAAATTCTCGAAAGGAATGAAAAAATGAAGCCTAAATTCTCATGAAAAATGAGCAATAGAATTGTTCAATATATTTCTTTTTCTCCTTATTTTTGCTAGAAACTATTTTCCAAGGATAAAAGTACGCACAACTATAGTGCGTTTCATTGGATGAATCAATTCCCCTCCACGCCCAATCCCGCTCTACCTCGTTCCGCTCCGCCTGGCTCCGCTTCGCCTTGCCCCGCCCCGTCCTGGTCCACCCCGTTTCGCTTCATCCCTTCCATCACCTGATCGGCTGCCGTGCTCTGCCCTGCCCTGCCCTGCCCTGCTCTGCCTTCTTCTCCGTCTTGCTCTGCACTGCCTAGCTCTATCCCGCCTTTCTCTGTCCTGCCTTGCTTTGTCCTGCCTTTCTCTGCTCTGCTTTGCTCTGCCCTGTCTTGCCTTGCTCTGCCCTGCCTTGCGGTGACCTCTTCACCGCTTCGTCCCGCTTCACTCCACGTCCTCGCCTCGCCCCCATTCCATTTACCCCCAAAAGCTCCACGTTCACTGTCCAGGCCCGCCCCGCTCCACATGCACCCAACCTACCCCACCCCTTCCCCGGACAGTACCGTTCTGCTTCGCTCGCCCCGCCCTTATAATGCAGCTGTTACGACTGTCAAAATCACTTAAAAAGAAAAGCAATTGCATAATAATTCTACAACTAATATGAAATTATATTTTCAATGGTGAACCCTCTATGTTATTTCTAGGTCGCTCAAAAGCATTCCTTCATAGTAATGCAGGGTCAGACATACACTCAAACAACCAGTATTATATATTAAGATTTTTGGCCCAAACATTCACCTTTCCTACGCCTTTAATGCAACCATCGCAATTTCCCTTGCGCTGTCTTCCTTTCTGCTGGCTCTAGAGCTGCTTTCACCAGGCGCAAGCGCTGTGCCCTCGCCGCCTCACCTCACCTCTAGTCTCTCCTCCCCCCGTCTCACCGCCGTGGTAATGGGCGCGCAATTTTCTGGTTATTAAATTACAGCTTCGCCAAATTGGCGAGCAGTAAATTAGAAGCAATTTGTACGAGACATCCCGACCCTCCGAGTGAATTTTAAATCAAAACGCAAATTCTCAAATCGAAGCCGCTGCCACGGCGCGTCGCAATGGAGGGGGCGGGGCGGTGAAGGCAGGAGGCCGGCTGGGTGGCCCGGCGAGAACTCTCTCGCGCTCCTTTCAATTAAGCAAGCTGTGAAGCCGCATTTCCTCCGCCCCGCCCGGCTGGCTCGGTGGCCCGCACGCTGCCCCTCTCGGTGCCCCTCCCGCTGCCCCTCCCGCTGCCCCTCTCGCTGCCCCTCTCGCTGCCCCTCTCGCTGCCCCTCTCGCTGCCCCTCTCGCTGCCC
>BOPP01000029.1:9361347-9378110 GCA_017312745.1 Gryllus bimaculatus
CGCCGCCCCCTCTGAACCGTCCTATGCCCCGCTTGCGCCATTCCTCCAACCCTGTACGATGCCTCCATCCCCGCCCGCTCCGCCTTGTCCCGCCCATTAGCCCATCCTCGCCACGCCTCTCCAGCCCCGCTCAGCTCCTCCAGTCTAGCCCCGCCTCTCCAGATCCGCCACGCCACGCCCGCTACTGGCGCCAGATACACTGTGGCCGGCGCCAAACGTTACACCGGGCGCTTTTTAATTTCGTGGAGACCGGTCAGAGTATTCCGTGTTTCTGGGCGCATCAATTCCGTTGGTCATTGATTTAGTGAGTTGGTGCATGATAGAGGCTGGAGGTGAACGTGATCCTCTCCCGCTGGAAAGAGTCGGCGCCGTCATACACCTCTACTTACGGAGGGTTTTCCCACTCCCGGTATCTCCTTCTCCCGACACCGACACAGCCGGAATAAACTCTTAAGCTCCCGTCTGGTCTCCCGAAATTAACGGGGAATGTTAGTGTTAGTGTATCTAACTGGACTGGATAGCGCAAGGAAATATCGCGCGCGTTCCATGGCTAGTTTGTTTTGATACTGTTCGGGCGTTCGCGTGGTTTTAATTAAAAGAAACTCAGAATACTACCGATGAGAGCAGTTGACTCCAATCAGTGACTGAATGCAAACTAGCCATCTAGTTCGTCACCATTCGGTCTCAAAATTCTAGAACCTCTCAATCGAGACGCTGCCGAAAAAAAGGTGGTAGTTAATTTTAAATTCTGTGTAAGACAGGTTTAAACCAAGGTGTTATGAAGTGGTTGACCTTCTCACGGCACCTCCCATCATATCTGAACGTTATTCCATCTACACATAATCATTCCTGCATTATTATCCACTCCTAGTGACCGCCCTTCCATCTTTCATTCAAGGAAGCGAAAGGAAAATTTCTCCTGACTTCACATGTTCAAGAAATGGCAGGCCATGCATTCGAAAGATCTTCTTCGCAAGTTATTAGAAATGAATTAAGTAAATTATCATCATCTGCGATGATGATCAACAGCATACGGGGCGTTAGGCCACAGCAACGCCTGTGGCCCACCGAAAGGGGGTGTCGACGTTGCAGGAGATGAAGATAATATTCGCGATAGGAAGGAGTAGCTAGCGATTGAAGAAATTGCACGTGTTGGTGCTGATTTTATGAGTTGTTAATTATGCAAAAGGTAAAGGTAAAGTTACCCCTGGGTAATTGAAGACTGGCTCGAAGGGGAGGTGAAGGTAGGGCTCCACATATTCGTTGCCGTTCGAACAAGGAGAGGTTTTGTGACTAGCGCAACGCTCCGGCCCTCTTTACCCTCAGGAAAGATCCTGAGTCGACTGAGACTGAGGAGGCTGAGTCGACCTCAGAGACGTCCTGAATGGAAGTCACCAGATAAGAATGCCAACCTATGTCGGGATTCGAACCTAGGTCCTTCAGGTCAGAAAGCCCTACCACTGAGCTACACAAAACGTTAATTAGACGACGTCTGTTAATTACACAAAACGTCAAATTTGGAATTTCATCAAAAGGAAGTATCATTTACGAATTTGTTTTATTTTGACAAACAGTTTAGTCACGCAATTTTTAAAAAAAATTGCCTTCACTTGTGAATTCTTTAATAATCTGTTTTTTTAGATAACATACACTTAATACAAATATGAACATTCAAAAATGAAAATTTTGGAAAATGAGTCCGAATTCTCGAGCGTGAGAATTACGTGTTTCGGTACCACAAACAAGAATGGTTTTAGACGTTTCTTTCATTACCATTCTCTAGACCTTCCGACATACCTAGACATTTCGATATCCCTAGACACTACCTACAAGTATCGCCAGTACTTGCGAAAGCTTTGAAATGATAGAAAATGTGCATTGGATCTGACTGCCTCTGACATTTTCCTGTTAGATGATAGTTTTTCTTCTTCTTTTTCTTCTTCTTCTTCTTCTTCTTCTTCCTGTTCCTCGATCTTCTATGAGATAATCAAGACAGTGCTCGTAGAAGGATGTAAATGTTTCTACTGCACTTTTAATGACACAATTAAATCACCTGCGGAAAATAAGTGCGAGGTATGCACTGACGGGTTGAAGTGTATTCAGCTCATTCTTGGAACTTGTTTGTGACTGCATAGACGACAAACCTTGGCTTTTACTGCGTAGATACAACAGGTTGTTATTTTAATGGAAAAGTTCCTGTTTTGACCTTCCACATTGCTGAAAAAAGTTCTGCAGGTTTTAGAACAAAATGTCAATATGAACTTCCTACCATAAGTGTTGGAAGTGCATGTTCACGATAAATTAGTATCCCACAGCGTTTCAAAATGAAACTACGCGATAGATGATTTTAAATGAAAAGGAAAAGATTTCGAACATCAGACAAGAAGACATAAATGTGTAAAAGGCCTTTTAGTTTTGATTTCAGAGGACCTTGAAACTTGCAGTGAGAAAACAATCTGAGGTAGATTGTTTTTGAAAACGTTCAATAACCGTTCACAGTACAATGTCCGGTGTGTTGTGAATTCACTATAAACTTATCAAATGGCATTATTTCCAGCCGTACTGTAGTACAAAGAAGTTAAGTGCAAGTACATATGTATTTTTATTTAAAGAAATATATTTATCCCGAACGAGTTGGATTCAATGCGTAGATGGATGGAGTTATATTTTGTTGCATATATAACATTTTAACTACATGATATCATTAAAATGTGGTATTTACAATAATGTTTTGTTCATAACAATGAATAGATGTACCTATGCAAGGAATGTTTTACCTCTTGAGCAAAGAAATTTTCGGTGAATTATCGTAATGGAGTTGATAAACTAACTTTTCTTTACTCTCCATTTCATTTATTTTAGTAATATACAAACTCTCGTATTTACGTCATTAATTCATATGCTTCTCCGGCAGAAGAACTCACTGGAGGATACTGTCATGTTCGATTATGTAAGTGATCATCTGCTTCACTAAATAGTTTCCTGCCCGAAACACCCACGATAAAGATTAACAAAACTTTTATCTCCCTAACGATAAGGAAGTACTCGGAGAAGGTATTTTCAAGCATTAAGTAGCGTCATTAATCTCTTGAATAAAACGAAACTTTGATATATTCACCTTGTCGAAAGCCTACGATTATCACAGGTAGTTAGATCGGCGAAAGAGAAACGGGAAGACAGTACTTTCGATTTCGATTTGAATCGACTCGTTGGTGGGTGAGAACGAGACGTCACTTCGCGGGTTGTCCCGCGCCTCAGCCCGCGGTGCATTACCCATTCAGGACAGTGGAAGTGGAGGGCCTCGGGCAGGGGATAATTCCCGACAGCGTTCGCCCATTAGGGCGACAGCGACGGCGACAAGGAGCGACGTCGGTGGCGGCCGATGCGTCTTCATCGGCGCTTCCTCATTACGCGCACAAGGTCGTCGACCTCCGGCGGCTGCCACCGCCCCGCGAGCTGCTGCCGTATTCGGCGGGTGGGGAGAGGCTTCCCGAGTACCGGGTAGTAGCCACGCGGGGGCAGCCTGGAGGCGCCGACTTCCACACGATTGGTGGACGAGACAGTTTTGTTCGTTGCGTTTCACGCCCCTGGGAAAATACCAGCGTCTGAAGACGCAGACAGACGGGCGGAACCGTCACGAAAAAATTTGTCGGCTTCCGTTCTCCTCGCATTCTTTGATTATTTTGTATTTTCGGGTGTGTCATTTGCTATGTACATTAGCCTCGTAATTGCAGTGGATGTTATGTTTCCCAGAGGTGACAGAGTTCCTCTCACCAGAACCGGCGTCGTCCTTAATGGTTCACCCAATATGATTGATAGTGAGTGTCGTAGGCCTGTATGTGTGTATGTGTTTGTGTGTGTGTGTGTTTGTGTGTGTGTGTGTGTGAGTAAGAGCAGAAGAGTGGACAAGGGTGAGGAAGAGAAGAGCGCACGGTCCTTGACCCTACCTTGACGTTAAGGTATTGCTCCGGTATTCGCCTGGTACTGGTCGAAAAAACACGAACAACTATCGATAAGAGCAGCTGACCGCTAAAATTCTCCTTTAGACAGCGGATCCTATTACCTCTCGGTAGCTATGTAGCAGAATAAAACCTGATAGCCCACGTGTAGCTCGGTACTGGATCTCATTTTCCAGCGAGAGAGGAACACTGTCATATCCAGGGATACAAAATGATCTATGGGATCAATGACAAACATCAGCTGACGCGTAGCAAAAACAAAGACAAAATAATCAATCAATAAAACGAAATTAAATTTTGATAGGACTTTTTACGGGTATATTTTTCATTACTAAGAAAATGATCAGGTTGAAAAGACTCCAGAAAGTCGTCATTGCCACTACCTACGAATCAATATTTTGGATGATACATTATGATGAACGTACTCCTCCGTTGAACTATTTTTCTCCAACAGAAGGCTAGGAGCAATGCGAGCACAGCATTTGCGATCGGTCATCCAAATTGCCAACAGGAGAGAAATAAAGATCACCAGAGCTGCAGCATACGTAGGGCATTTCGAAAACTTTCTTCAGAACTTGCAGTACATAGATATCGGACAAGACTCCAACCATCTGAAGAGACTATGTGCGTATGAAGTATCTGAACTCAAGTTCAAAAAGTATCTGAACTCAAAATATCTGAACAAGAATCGGAGCATTGAATTTGCCCAGCGAATTTGACAATACAAGGAAAACACGTAACACCATTGTAGCATCACCATCACCATCACCATCACCATCATCATCATCAGCAGCAGCAGCAGCAGCGTATGTAAAATGTTTCATGCCTTAAAAAAAGCTACAGCAGATATTGGACGAGACTCCACCCATCTGGAAAGCAAACAACGTTCACACGCAGGACGCGCACTTTCCACAAAAGATCTGAACTCAACAACAACAACAACAACAACAACAACAACAACAACAACAACAACTCGTCCCCTACAAACCGCGGATCGTCGCGTGCTCCTCGACCGCGTCCGCGCGTCCAATTGGCCGACGCGAGGCGAGCGCACCTGTGCGGCGCGGAGGGCGGAACCTGTTTCTGATCCGCGGGCGCGCGAGGGCCTCGCGCTCATAAACTGCGCTCGAATTATTTCGAACGAAGGCGTACGCCTACGTGTACATTCATTAGCGAAGCATTAGACCGACGAGTTTTACGGGTTCTCTCTACCCTTTGGACAGATCGCCGGGGGATTTCGCTAACCCGGTGTGCGTTGTTGGGGCGTGCGGTTCCAGTCTCCTTTCTCTGATGTTCCCATGTTTATGTTCTTAATTAAATTTTGTTCTCTTCTGAGCCACATTACAGGTACTAAATACAAATTGTTTGCGAGTGAAGAATGGCCCTTCGGGAAAAATATTGTTCAATATTCTACTTGTAAATGCGATAAATGTGTTTGTAAGTAATAAGAAATGGCATATCGTAATAAATTTTAGTATAATGTTATTTGGTAATAACAGCCGTCATATTTATCCCTAGAATTTATTTCATTCCCGATACTGAGTTGTATTTCATTGCACATACTTGCTTCTCAAAGTTAGGTCTGTAAAGATGTGTGGTGCAACACTTGAATTAGAGTGTGTTGATGCGCCCATTTTTCACGAGTTTGTGCTCGTCTTCTTTGGTCATTCTAATAAAATTACTTTATATTAAACAAATATTCGGTCTTAAGAGTTGTAATTTGATATTGAACTATTTTCTTTTTGAAAAATGTGTCAATCTTTTCTAGACTTGATTTTCTGGTGATGGGACATACTTTTGCTGCCGAAATTAACACCTGAAACCATGTTTTTATATTACGAACTTGAAAAGGAGAACGAGGTGTTTTTGGCATGTGTAGTAGGAACGAAATGAGACGCGTCAACGTAATATTTATTGCTCATAGCCGCTTTGGACGGTTTAGCCGTCACCATCACTTCTGGGATTTGGCAAATAACGTATTGTATCTCTGATATTTGCCACGTCGCCAGAACAGATGATGATTGCTAAGCTGTCGAATATTTGCCATAAATAGCAACTTGACACGAAAATAACTCATTGGACCTGTAAATAAGGTTTCTCTGATGAATTAATGAATCCTCCAGGATCAAAACATATTTATCAAAGGAAATAATGTGAAATCTTTGAAATATTCTTCTCTCTGCGTCTACAAGTGGACTAGCTACCTGTGTAATGTGGATGTTGAAAGAAAACGAACATTGGTTTCCAGAACAGATCAGGGGCTGACCCACCCGTCGGCTTGCTGGGTCTTCCCCAACCAGGTATCTATTACCGACCCAGCCTGGACGAATTCGAATATCGCGACTGGTCTCCCGATATATGAGGTAGTGTAGGGCATGCATGTGTGTGTATGTGTGTGTGTATGTGTGTGTGTGTGTGTGTGTGTGTGTGGAATGAATGGTGAGAGGACTAGACAAGGAAGAGGAAAGAAAATCTCTAGTGGTACGAGGCTCGTTTGTTAGAATACTTCTTCGGGATTGGCCTGGTGTTGATAGGAGACACCACGGAAAACTCCCGATCAGACCATTCGGCCGCAAGGATTCTCCTCCAGACAGCGATCGAATTCGACCTAGCAATGAAGCTAGTGTCGAAAATTCATCGCAAGACCTCCCGGTGAGAGGCACTGCGGTGACATCGATAGATGCCCTGAGCCACCTAAGCCGGTCATTTAACATGGAGGGGATAGCAGTCCTCGTGGGAGGAATTCCATTCATTTTACATGGAGAGACGGGGAGTCGTGTCCGGTCGCCACTGCAGTGCACGTGCGACACGTGTGACATCCGCGCGAGCGAGTGACAGAGGATGCGGCGGCGGCGGCTGACAAACTGAGGCGGTGGCAGCGACGCGGCCTTGGTTTCAATCAGTGGCGACGGGCTTATAGAATAATGGCTAATGGCGAGTGGTTACAACAGTTTTAGCCGACTCTGCGGCGAAATTTACATGCAACGTGATCCGCATGCCCGACGCTGAACACCGCCATTAAGTTTTATTGGGAGCGAGTCTCCGCCGCCGCCGCCGCTGCCGATGGCGACGGCAGATAGCTGCACGGCCCCGCGCACGCGCTCCCGTTGCCACACGCCCAGGGCTGCCAACGCGCCCGGTGTGCTCGCTCTAGGTATTGCGAAATACATAGACTCAATTTCGGCCACTGTGCGATATATCGAGAAACACCCGGTTGAGATTAAATTGATTGATTCCGGACGCGTCAACGGAGAAGAACGTTATTCCCGTAAGTGTAGTGGATGTTTTTTGCTTGGAGGGTGGCGGTGATCTTTCCCCGCTGGATGGCGAGATCCAGCGCCATCCTACCGTCGGCTATCGGGGTTTTCCTCTACAAGGTATCTCCCACCAGCAGGGCACCGCCCCAGCCGTGACAAGCTCTAAGCTCCCGACCGGTCTCTCGGCATGTCTGGTAGTGTAGTGCGTGTGTGTGTGTTTAAGGGGTAGAATTGGACAAGGAATGGGAACGTTAGATTGCGCGCGGCCCGTGGCCTGTTTGCTCCGGCATTTGCCCGGTATTGATGGGAGAAACCTCGGAAAACTGCCGATCAGAGCAGTCGGCTGCTAGAATTCTCCTCCCGACCAGAGGCACTGCAGTGACATCGAATGATGCCCTCCGACACTGGTTCGGATGAGATATTTCAAGGGTGCAACTGTTCCCACCTGTGGGTCTCGGTTCGAATCCCTGCAGTGCCGGATTTTCTACGTCAGCGAGATAGCGAGTTGGAATTGAGCCGGTGACTGGAGGAGAATTCTCCGATTAATAACAAGTGAATCACAGAAATCATCGGGCCTCGGTCCGCACGCGATCAAACTTCCTCAAACGTGTCCCCTCCACTCTCCTTCATAAAAACACACACACTTGCAAGCACCATACTACCACTCATGATGAGAGATCAGACGGAACTTGTCTCGGCTGTGGTGGAGAACCGCTGGCGGAGATATCTGCTGGGAGAATCCCCCGCCAGCCATCGTATAGGCTGGGGCCGGATCTCATGTGCTAGTAGGTTAGTCACGTCGGCACCTCCCGGGATGTAATATATATTACACTAACGGGACTAATAGCCATAGCGGTTGACGTGCTCGTAAATAAAAAAAATATTCAGTCAATCGAGAAACACCGATACGACCTCCATATAATATGAGAACCGGGTATAGAATTGCATACACCATCTTTGGTATTTTTTCTGCTTTCTTTAATAGATGTTTGATCCATAATGTGGTAGGTCTCCTAATAAGGCACCTGATACACCTGTGTAAAGAGTATTTATTTCCTGCGATCAGTGGATTAGATATCCAAGTTTCGGTAGAAATTAAGTTTTCACGATGACTAATCAAATATTACAGACATGAGGTAATATTGTACAATTGATGAGAATCACTTTCTGACCGAGAAATTGTGTGTACACCACCTTACTATTTTACATTGAGTCACGCTTAACACTGTGGAAATGGATAACACTGAAGTTATTCCTGCATATTTAAAGTAGGATAATGCTAAACTTTACGTATGTGACTGGTTATGTAGTTCCTTGCCACATGAAAGATTTAGAAATGCCTTACAAAATGTTGATAAAGCACATAATTTAAGAAAATCACTTACTCTCACTAAGCAAATATCTTTAAATCTACTAATTTAGATAACATATCTTGCTTTCTACACGGTTAATAAACTTCAGTTTCAAATCAACGCTTTTGTACCATAATATATTGATTTCCTCAATCTACTAATGTTTGGTTGAAATATTCTTATATTTCAGTTTATCCTACATGAAACTCAAAATATTTGTATGAGGTTCATGACGGTGCTGTTCCCTGGCCCTTGAAGTACGCTTATTCCCTTCTTTATTAGGATTTGTTTACTGTTTTAGTTTGATGTAAGGTTGCTAAACGTGTACGGGTCGTTATTAAACCAGGTTGCTATTTGTGACAGTAGTTATTCCTTATGAACTGCTAGGTCTTGGTATTGTTTCATCGTTCCCTTTGTAGTATCGTGTCTCCTAGGATCTAAGTCATTTCGCCCCTCGCCATAACCGATAGTGAATGCTTGACAGTTTCTTCTACATATTCCAATTTGTACGCCTTACCTAATCGACAACGAATGTAACTGGAACATTCGTAAGAAATAGTGAAACATGATTCATCACTAAAACAGGGGTTCTCCAGTCTTCACATATCTAGTGTATCAGGTCACTCATCGCATTTTTGCCATCTCAGGTGTAATTTTTGTTTTTTTCTAAGCGCTGTGATTATAAGTCTCTTCCATAAAGAATTTTTCTTACCCTTCTTGGAACAACACTTTTCAATACTCAACTATCTTCGTGCTTGAATATTTAGCAGTACGTCTTCTGTTAAACAGAGCAAACATTTTTAATTTGCTGTTGTCTCGATGGGGTAGATTAGGTTTCACGCACATTTTCCTACTCTTTAGTTGATATGCTTCGTTTTATCTTATTGCAAAACTCTTTCCATTAACTATTTTTTACTCTCTCGCCCTTACTTCATTAGAAGAGAATATTATAATCGTGCCTTGGAAAACGACGAATTTTCGACAGAAAAACTCGTAAGTAATCTGTTGATGATTCAGTTCCTAATCGCCAGTTTCGACCAGAAGGAACGCTTCCCACAGTTGCAAAGAAAATCACGGAACAGCCGTGTTTCTTTATTGTTAGATTGGTGAGATTGTTACATATTTCTATTCGTAATTATCAGAGTTTAGAGTCCTAATTAATCACTATGTTTAAAGATATTAACTCTAATTTTGACATTGAAGGATGGAAAATTAAAAGACGGATAGAAATGAAAGAAGTTGGGAATTGCCACATGAAATGTTGTGCGCTTTAAGACGAACGAACAAAAGATATAGGAAACACAGCACATTTATTTCTGTCCTTTCCCAGTAGACTTCTTTTCAATTTCATGAGTGCTGTAGAGTGGTTAACACACTCAGAGTTAATATGTTTGGAGAATACAAACTCAAGGGTTTGAGTTAATTGTGTTAGAATCCATTAACCGATTATAATGTATGTTGTATGATCACAAATACGTACTAAGCGATTCTATCTCACGACACCAAAGAGAAACATGTTCTGTGAGAAAACGATCTTCTTAGACCACCTTCTTGATGATCAAGTATTAGTTATGATGGCTGGGTGAAGACATACGTGCCATTAGCCGGAATTGCTGCGTTTAAGTGTTGTAGCAGACAACACGTAAACCGCACCTGAAGTTGATTCCTCTGATGACAACTTGTTGTCGACTACAACACTTGTCTCCTACATTATAGAGAAGTGATGCAGTATTAAAAACATCATAAATAACAGTGTCTTAAACGGCGATTAGACTATTGAAGCTTGAAGCAATCATCCTAAGCAAAAAGCAACAAAACAAGAGGCAGTGTAGCAATTCGCTCTGCTATGCTTTGTGAGCTGTGGGGCTTCACCTTGGCCAAAATGACGTATGCGTGATCGGCCTTTCAAATGGCCGGTGCTCTCATTGGGTATTCAGTGTTGTGACTACCGCCATTCGAAGGCTTGAAGGATCGCAAAGGGCCGAATGCTGAAAAAAAATTGAAGTATTCATGCGGTTCTGTTTGTATGGGACAAATTTTCTCGGCATTTCCTTTCTAGAATAAGGAAGACAGAAATTGTTCCACGATTTTCCTTACACAAAGATTTTTTATATCGCCGACCATTCATTACATATCTTAGGCTGAACTTGATTATGGGCATAGAAGCCATGTCAATTGAGATAAATGTTCCATTGTGTCTCTACATTGATGATTACTCTTATTTATGCAATGAGTTCCTGACGTCATCAGCTTGCAATTGAATGTTATATTTTACATTTTTCGTGTATCAAGAGTCATAAAAGGCCTATCGTGGAATATGCACATCTCCTATAATTCAAAAAAATCAGTGTGATATCCCCACACAACTTGTTCGGTCTTCGTTTGGTAATTATGGTACTTCATCAAGCTTCTTGTTCTGAGAACCTTTGACGTGTTCAAATTATTATTTAAAATTTTAAAATGAGAATGCCTTATACCATTGGGTAATGTATTGTAATAAACAGTATTAATTGACAAAATATAATGTAAACAATTATAGTATTTATAATTGGTTCTAATAATTTCATCTGGTTTATACTTTGCTATCTACTGCAGTTTTCTTCTTTTTATTTTAATGTTATCTCAATGTTACTGAAAATAAACAATTTTAAACCCCTGAAAATCAAAAAGGATAGTGGGTAACGTTATAAACTCATACGGCTGCGGCACCCGTGAATTTCACGTGTTTGAAAAGTGAGATGGGTTTGGCACCCCTGCTAAAGTTAGTTACACCGAATCTCCATCGTTATTCATTCATTTTCCATTATCGTTCGCCTATATCTGTTTGCCCTGGGCTGATGCGACAGTATAGCTTATCCGCATCCTAGCAATTTCACATTTCAAGGGCCGTAACTCATTTTCTACAATAAAAAGTGCTCTGACGTTTCTAGGACAATGGAAGAAGGGTGCGTTACACATAGAATAGCGACTACGCTCTTTTTCCACATCTCGATACAAATACCTGTCAGTTACTCTCGTGAACGAAGAGACTATCATCTCTGCGTCTCGTTCAATAAGGGATCCAAGTCAAATAATATCATCTTCAAATGTACCTGGAAACAGTAAAATTCCCCGGACGTGTATGGAGAGTTATCGACAGTTATTGAAGACACATTGTTTTGCGGGTTGCATCCTGTAGATCAGTAGTATGGTCTACATATTTTCCAATAATTTCGCCTTAGAACCTTAATAACATTTTAATTTCAGCCATATTAAACAGCTAAATAGAAAAGAGAAGGAATTGTAATTCTGCAACGGATAGTGGCGATTTTTGTCAGGGAAACTCGAATTTTAGAACCCTAATATTTTTGTAAGTAGTTAATTACTTCCTCTGACACGTGTAGTCAGAATCCATGTTTGGGGGAGTACGTGATACAGAAAAATTGGTTGACGACAAAGTGTCTATCTGTCCGTCCGTCTGCTTATGTGTGATCAACGTGTGGGCTTAATCTATTAAGAAAATGTTCCCCAAATTTAATCTTTCCATTTCGATCTGGCGGAACTAGAGGTCTTGCCAACTTTAAACGGATTGGTTTTTATTTATGGGGTACTTTACATGAAGCTTTATCATTTTGAAAATTTCCTCAAAAAGAGCTCCCATTTTCTTGATGAAACATTTTACTCGGATAGAATATAGGACACTTTAAAAATGCCGTAGGTCTCATTTCACCGAACTAAGATTTTTCGAATATTTCAAACGTTCAATTTTTTTCGTCGTCTTACTTCCAACTGCAATTGAAGACGGAGATTTTGTTATTTATGGAATCATTATTTAAACACAGATCTTTAAGTAAGATTATTTACAGTTTTTTGAAAATATGAGTCGTTTTTGCGTAACTTTCCCTGAAATATAGGGAATTAAAAACGAAATATTTTCTCAAATACGGGTCCAAATTGTTTCCTCGGATACAGCAAAGGATGTAAAAAAATGACGTATGTCCCATTTTCGTCCAACTCTTTGTATTTTCGACAATTGCAAAAAATTAACATTGAAAAAGTACAATATTGATTGATGATAGAGATTATTTTTAATGAACGCTATTTTAAAACAATCATTAAGTAATGTTATCAACAAACGCTCTTGAAAGAAACGAGTAGTTTCCGCGTAATACGTTTCAAATGTACAGAAAAATTAACAAAGTTGAGAGGATTCATCAAGGTCAACAATTTGCGAGTTTTGAGTGTACCGAGTGTCCACTGTGTTGTTGTGCTCTTGCAGGGAGAATCCCTGATTAAAGCCTTGAAAAAGAACATTACATACTCATAATGAAAAAAACATCATTTCAAACACTTATTGTCAGTACAAGAATAAATATTTTCTACCTTCTGTTTATTCTCAGTTTCTCCACAAGTACGCATTTATGTGGATACGTTTCACTCGCACCGAAACATTAGCATAGTTCAGCAGATTCATCGAGAACAGCAATTCGCGAGTGTTGAGTGTACTGCGTGTCCGCCGTGTGGTTGTGCTGTTGCAGAAAGGGGGGGGGGGAGCCCTGGTGTTGTGGAACCGTCCGCCGCCGCCGCTACGCGCGCGTGTGTGTATGTGTGTGTGTGTGTGTGTGTGTGTGTGTGTGTGTGTGTGTGTGTGTGTGTGTGTGTGTGTGCAGACGTAGCGCGTCGCGTCCTGCAATTTGCGGGGCGGGCGGCGCACGACGTCCAAGGGTCCGCCCACCTCGTCGATTGCGCGTGCTGATCGATCGGCCACGGTCGACTGGCGTTCGTATCGATTGGCCGCCTCGCCTCGCGCATTCTTTGCTCTCGCGAGCGCTGCATCGCGCTGCGGTTGCCGCGCCGCGTCTCTCGCGTGTTTCGCCGCATCCGCCGCACCTCTGCCGGCTCGCTTGGTTGATTGCTTAGAGATTTCGGGCTCGTCCACTACCAGGGTCATTAGTCCGGCATGTGTAGTGCATGTTTAGGCTCGGGAGGTGGCGGTGTTTCTCCCCTTTGCTACATGTAATTAGAAGCCGAACTACGCGTAGGCTTACGAGATTATTTTTCTGCAGGTGTCTCCACTAGCGGGGCACCGTCCGAGCCGGGACGAGCTCTAATTTGTTTCTTCTAGTGATTCCGGGCACGTCGACTACCAGGGTCATTAGTCCCGTACGTGTAGTGCATGTTTTTGATGACCTTTCCCTCGCTGTATGGCGAGATCCGGCGCCGACCTCCCGTTGGCTAGCGGGGTTTCTCCCTGACCCCAACCCACCAACGGGGCACCGCTCCAGCCAAGCCCCGGACACGCCCTTAGCTCCTGATGGGTCTCACAGCATGTGTGGTAGTGTAGTGTATCTTAGAGTGTGTAAGGGGTGAGGATAGGACAAGGAAGAGGAAGGTGAGATAGCGCGCGGTACGTGGCCCGTTTGTTAGGGTACTACTTCCGCATTCGCCTGGTGTCGACCTGAGAAACCAGCGTGTGCGTTTGTATTGGTAAATAACCGGAATACTGCAGTTTCCTTCACAGGATTGTTTTTATGAACATTCAATGGAAGCCAATAATTCATAGAACTTCTTCTATGGTATCAATGTCATAAATTTGTAAAAATGAAATAAAATTGTATCATCCAAAAGGTCCTTGAAACTTTGCATTATGTATTTTAAACAGTACGGGGTCTTTTAACGGATATACATGTTTGAGTGAGGAAAAATGACGCCCTTATTCCATACTCTAGTAACTGAAACATGTTGAAGGACGTTCTTTGAGTTTTTTCTCAAATTTGTAAAAATGCCTGATTAGAATATTTTTGCCAACACAAAATTATATTTTTCTTATAAAATGATATGAAAAATAAGAATTTAAAATAGTTACGTAAGAAAAATATATTGTATTAATATTTTAAGAAGATCTTGTCGAAAACCAAACTTCAATCAATTTGTTTCTATGCGTTAATACGTTTTTTGAAGGTAATAACGAATTGTATAAAACATTTGTAGTCATGAAAAAATGCCAAGATAAAATATCAGCGCACTGCTTAACACATATGTGTATTTAATAAGACAATGTATATTCTACGTTGAGTGTTAATTTTCAATTTCGTGTTGCATTGTTTTCATTGTTAAAACGAAACTGATCATCGAAGCTCAACAATAATATTAAAAAAAATAAACAATCGAAGGTTGAGGCTGGTGTACCTGGTGACGGGTGACGCGGGCGGTGGCCTGCTCGAGGCGACAGGTGTCACTGGCAAACCCTAGGTCCTCATCCACGGCCTGCGTCCCCTCCTCTGTCGATGCCAACGCGCTCTACCTGCCCAGCGCCCGCGCCTCGCCCTGCAACGCCCAGCGGTCGCATTGCGCATACACAACTCCCGCGACCGTGACGAAGATTGACGCCGCTCTTGCGAAACACTTCGGTGTTCAGTTGGGAGACGACGATGGACAGTGGTAGCGCAAGAAACCTACCATAGGCCCCCAACAACTCGTCCGTCTGTTGGAAAGCGGTTGAGTTCAAGAAAGCAAGAGAAATATGTTGTAGCCAAATAGAGGGGAATTCACTCAAAGCTCTGCTTCCTTTCGGGGACCCGCTTCGAGACTTTATTTTATCAAAGTCTATCTGAATTAGGCTTTCAGCGTTTTTTAAAATAAAAAAAAACAACGAGGAAATTATATTCTGCCTGCTCTGAAACGCAGTGCATGTGAATACGAGTGGGTTAAAGAGTATGCGTATTAATTACGAGGTTGTTGATTTAGCGATATACCAAATGGACGATGCGGTGTTATTTATTCATTACCATTCCCCGTTTCTTCGCATAAATCAAGTTAATAAAAATACCACAATCAAGATGGAACGAGTTATGAAGAAATAGTGATGAAAAGAGAGAAAAAAACATGTAACGTTAGTTTTTTCCTCACCCACCCACAGACATACAAATTCGACAATCATCACTCGGGAATTGAACTCGGTCCCTAGCTAGCGAAACCTAGCGCACAGACTGGAACATTAGGGGTGGCTCCGCCAAAAGCAATGCGCATAATTCAAATCCCACCCGGAGACGAGGGGTCGCCGTCGGGGAGTGGCTATTCGGCGGCTCGCCAAGAGCACTTCTCCTCCGCCCCCGGCCTCATCACCTCCGTCGTCACCTGCATCGGACCCGCTCCCAACATCGCTTCCGCCCCCGACGCCATCCCGCCACCGCCACTGTCACCGCTCCCACCTGGAGGAAAGTAACTGTGGAGTGGCGGACTCCCGCCACTACCACAACCCCCATCACCGCAGAGTCCACTGCCTGCCTTTGTCACCCCTTCTGTCTGCACCATGTTTCCGCACTTGCCGCCCACTCTCCAGCCTCCCGTTCTCCTCACGCGGCAGCCACGGCTCCCGTCACGCGCCTTGCCCCTTCCAACCTGTCTCCCATAACTCCCCTCCATGGCTTCTGCACCCGCCATGGCCACTCTCTCAACTGCCGACCCCTCCACCGGCGCTCTCACCTCATGCCCACCTGTCACCTTCCACTCCGCCCTCCCCGTCCCATGGCACTTCCTTTCCATACTTCCCGCCCCCGTCACGTCCACTGCCTCAGGTACTCCCCTCTACCGGCGCTTCCGGTCCAGCGCTCTAGGCCCCGTTAATTCGCCCGGCGCAGGACATCAATTAAGTGCCATTGACTGGGAGGTCCTAGGGTTAGAGTCCCGGCGGTAGAAGGATTTTCGAGTCTAGTTAGACAACTAGGTCGGATACAGCCGCTGCCGGGAGGATAATTCTAGCGTAGCTCTCTGTGGTTTCGCCTTTCAACACCAGGCGAATACTGGAGCAGTACCGTAACAAACGAGCCACGGTCCGCGCGCGATTTTTCCTTCGTCTTCCTAGTGTTATCATCTCGTTTACATATTTACACACACACACACACACACACACTTGTATATCACTACCACACATGCCGGGAGACTAGTCGGGAGGTTAGAGCTCGCCTAGGCTAGGGCGGTGCCCCGTTGATGGGAGATACCTGGTTGAGGAAAACCCGGCTAGCCATCGGTACGTCGGCGCCGGATCTCGCCATCCAGCGGGGGCAGATCACCGTCACCTCCTGCAATACTAACGCACCACACTTACGGGACTAATTATCTTAGTTGATGGGCCTGGAATCTCTAATCAATCAAACTTCATTTACTTCGTGGCGGCCACTGCAGCAACTACCACCCCCTCCACCGTCATCCCCGAC
>BOPP01000029.1:9378293-9450309 GCA_017312745.1 Gryllus bimaculatus
CCATCCCCGCTCCCATCCCTGCCCGCATTCCCCGCTCCCACCTCCGCCCCCATTACCCCGCCGCCCCCGCGTGTCGCTCGGTTGCCGGTCGCGTGGGCGCGTAGGCGCGTGGGCCCTTTCTGGGCGCCCGCATCGACCGCGTGGCTGATCGGCCGCGCCACAATTTGCCTCGTAACTGGCGGCCGCCGCCAACGTCGCCGCCGCAATTACGAGCCTTTTACAATTTGCTTAAACGGCTCTCCCGTCTTGAATAATTGATTCGGGATTCCCTTTTAAAATTTCAATCTGCCGTAATTAAAGCTACACCGCAGGCGCTACAAGAGACCACCGCGACGGCCGCGCTACGCTTATGGCGTATGGAGTGTTGCCTGTTGCTCGATGTTTTATTTTCAGCTCACTTCTCGCGCTTCTCCTCTCGGGATCCTGGCGGAAAAGAGGGAAAGGTTGCAGAAGGTCGTGAAACCGGCTCGCCCCACTCCTTCTGACTGCGTTCTCTGGGAGGATTTAGAATCGCTGTATTACTCATTAGAAAACACTTTATCAAAACTTCAATTATTTAATTTAACTGGGTTTACTGATACTCAATATTCACGAGAGCACTTACTTCGGTGTCGGTGTACTTTCCGATGTCCCAATGCTTTAATTTATTATTCTTTTCACTGTACATTTTCTCTGTTCTTCGAGATGTTGTATTCTTGGACTCATTAACTCAGAAATTGCTTGGGACTTTAGAGCAAATGAAAAGTATTTCTTCGAATTTTCACCTGCAATGAACCTCTCAGGTCTATTATTTCGCTCCCCGAAGTATCTCAGGTCTATCATTTCGCTCCGGATAGAGAAGTTGATTTTCCTAAGAAGAACCGCACAGGTTTTATATATATTTGCCGTTATTGTATAAAATATGTTATATTGTAGATATTGCTCAAGAATAATTTCCATAAACTTGTGCACATTTTTTTTATCAATGTTTGTGAATTGACCTTTCCACTATTTAATATCTGTCTTCTTCAAGTCACGAATCTATCTTATGCCGTGCAATTAAAACCAACACAATCTACACTTCCGGCTTCCTCTTTCCTGTCCCTTCCATTTTCATTCACCCTCAAGTCTGGACATTCCTCGAAAGTGTGACTCTCAATTTCATCTTCGACATTTTTCATTATCAGCAATTTCCCCATTATTGGAAGCACCAACACCATAGTGAGCACCATTAGCACGTTCCTTGTTATCTTCTCGTTTTCTCTCGTAACATTTGCTTCAGCCTCTGCCTTCACCTTCGCTTCGCCGTCACCTTTTTCATCGCGTCGTTCTCATCGATCGGCAAAGTTCCCGCGAGACAAATTACTGCACTAATTGCAGGCGAGCGAAAGAAATGAGAGTGGCGGTGTCGGGCTTCAACGGCCGGGTACGGCGAGTGAGCAGACAGAGCTGGTGTATAGGGAGAGTTGATGAGCAGGGAGGGCTGGTGAGCAGAGAGGGCTGGAGAGCAGGGAGGGCTGGTGAGCAGGGAAGGCTAGTGAGCAGGGAGGGCTGGAGAGCAGGGAAGGCGGGAGAGCAGGGAGGGCTGGTGAGCAGGGAGGACTGGTCAACAGGGAGGGCTGGTGAGCAGGGAGGGCTGGTGAGCAGGGATGAGCAGGGAGGGCTGGTGAGCAGGGAGGGCTGATGAGCAGGGAGGGCTGGAGAGCAGGGAGGGATGGGGAGCAGCGAGGAATGGTGGGCAGGGAGGGATGGTGAGAAGCGGTGGTAGTGAACAGGGAGGCTGAGCGGGGAGGGTTGATGAGCAGGAAGGGCGGGTGAGCAGAGAAGTTGGGCGAGTGATCAGGGAGACCATAAGAGCAGGCAGGGTTGCAAAGAGGGACGACGGAAGTGCTGGGAGGGCTGGTGAGCAGGGAGAGCCGGTGAGCCGAGCGATTGCCTTGGCAGGTGAGAGGAGATAGCGGAGACGCCGGGTGACAATGAACGGCAGGGATGGACGGGGACTTGGGAAGTGGAGGAGGAGCTGGGCTGCCGGCGCGTCTTGGGCACCGGAGGCAACGGAGGTCGGTGAGGGCAGTTGGTCGTGGCTTCAGGGGAGTGGGCAAGTGGCTGCCGTGATGGCGGGGTCGAGGTTGGCGGGGGCGGTGGTGGCACTGTGGAAGCAGGACGCGCGAAGAGGCGGCGGCGTGTGGGTGGGGCAGCAGGGCGGGGCGGAGCGTTGCGAATGGCTGAGGTGTGGGTGCGGCAGGGGCGGCGCGGCTGCATATGCATGAGCGGTCGCCCCCGCGCCTGTCCTCCCACAGCGGCGAGCGGCGCACCAGCGAGCGAGCGCGGCCGGCGGGCGCGGGGCGCGGGGCGCGGGGCGCGGAGCGGGGTGCGTGTGTGCCACCGCGGCACCCGCAGGCCTTGCTCCGTGGACTGCGCGGCCGCACCCTCGCCGCAGCGGGCTCTGCAACCAGCCAGCGACCGCCCCACCCCGTCCACGCTCACACACTTCGGAGCTTACCTGAAAACCGGCAGGAACGTGTGGAGGCTCTCCACTGACAGCGATGGATCATAATTGACCGACAATATATTATAACTAAGATGTTCGCTATCAAAACCAGCTTATTTCATTTGCTTCAAATCTATAAGGAACGCCAAACTTACAGTTTCATGTGATGAGATCTGTTCTTGGCACAGTTTACGTGAAAATGAACTGGATTCTCACTACATACCTTTATGATTGTGTGTAAACATTTACTTACCCAAAAATGCTAAAAAATGATTTTTGAACAATAATGAAATGAATTGGTTTTGATGACAAGCGCTTCAGTTACGTTACGCAATTGTTGGGTCGTAATATACTTTACAAGTGTCGCTTTGACTAGACCCAGAAACAATTTTAAATTAGCATCTCCCATCGTAATTAGCGTTCCCCGGAACCATAACCCGAGCTGCTCACTATCAGCAACACGGAAGCACGGAACAGAATCGCAGAAATTGCTGCCTTTTTGTTGAGAGAAAATGATTCAGGGAGAAAAGTTGCCATCATAAGACTAATTCATGGTTTACTCCGAAACAGCTTGCTTCACATACAAACCGTCTTTTCGTATTCTCCGTAGTAACCGTCAAACGTATTTTCGTTTATTAAATCTTTGGTTTTCTTTCATTTTACAGAACGAAGAACAAATTATTGACATCATTAAAATACAAATACGAGTGATTAACTCAAATGTTTGCACTGGTCGACTGTTTTCGCAACTATCATCTTAATCTGCACGCCCTTATTTATTTTAATTAAATTCCTAGTGATGAGGAAATGAATTTACAGAATATTTAATATTAATGTGATGAAATGCTTTACAAAATATTTAATATTAATGAAGAATGAATCCTCATATTACTTTAGCCTGTATTATTTTATGAAGACCAATTTTCTACAAAGACATTGTGAAAATATGTAAAGAATGATCATAAAAATAAAGGATCTTTTATTAAGTGTACCATCATTGTTATTTATTGTCTTCTTCAACCGTTCATACTTCGAGGAGATTTATGAACTTCATGCATAAGAAAATACTTCTGCATGCTCTATGAGTTCACCGTATTCTTTCTTGGCTATGAAAGTGAATATGAAATATTTCTTTCATACATTGTATTGGAATCCGGATAACAAACGTAATACGTCCTATAAGTCATTTCTCCACGTAAACAATTACGTCATGTCTGTTTTGTGGTGTGATGAGGTAATACAGAAGCGTAACTTCGCATTTGCCTGTCACGTTCTCAAAACGTTATAAAACTTTGAATAACAATTAAACTCAATAATTTATCGTTTCAAAACTTTCTAGATGCAGCTACTTCCAATTAGTAGGTTGTTTTTGTAACTACTTCAAAAATTGTAGCAAGTAGTATTTGTTCGAAGTTTAAGAGGTTTTATTTGATCGATCTCCGTCGTGTCTGATGCAAGCTTTTAGCAGGCGTATAGTTACACAGTGGCATACAGTTATCGGTTCATAAACCTCAGTTAGGCATATATTGTATTAATCAAAGACATATTCAGTGCAAATATCTTATCATTAAACTGTCTTGCATCCATGGGTCATTATTCCTTACAAATTTGAAAAATCGTTGTTGTGACTTGGTTATTATTATTTAATTAATGTTTATCCTACAGGCATTAATTAGAAATTCGAAATGTTCATTGATGGTGTTTACTTTCTCGTGAAGAATAAAGATACATTATATATATATATATATATATATATATATATATATATATATATAAGTTATGTAATGCTGCAAAGTGTTGACGTCAGACATAAACAGTTTGAGGGTCCTTATTATCGGATAACTGCGCGTTTTGAGAAACGACATTTTCTCAAAACCATGGAAAATTTCGTCCCAAAAATTTTGATATGAAAAAAATATCATCTATGATATTCTGACAATCTCATGGCAATTAAACGGTTATAGAATCAAACAAATTGAGAACATATGAAAACATTTACGTATTTTTTATAAAACCCAATTTTATCAATGCAAATATTATAGGAAAGGCAACCAAACTATTGTGATAAATAAGATTAACTCTCAATATTTTATTCAACATTTTCTGAAAATATATTTGATTTCGAGAAAAGGAGTTCAGTGAGCCAGAATGTCGACTCTCCGAGTTGTGCTCAGGAGAGTGGTTTTTACCGCCGAAGGCTCTGCATCTTCCTTCGCCGACGATGTATGGTTGCCGAAAGACTGGGGCAAAACTGAAAAGTTAAACACGACTCAAAAGGAAGGGGAACTGAGTAGTACGAGAATTTATATGTCATTTTGTTGCACCACTAATTAAAAATATAATTCGTTTTGACTGACAGAAGCTCGTTTCTCCTCTAACTCTTAACAAAGAAAGTAATTCAACTCAAGAATCACTTGTGCAATAAATGGTTAGATCAAAATTTGAATTATATCTGGATTATAATGTTGACTTTAAAATGTGAAAACAATTGTTAAGAACGAAAGAAAGAAAAGAGGTTTTTAAAATTTGAACCAAGATGTGTCATGTGTAATTATAACACCATATATACACGTGGAGGCTTTGATACATACACCTGAGTATAAAGATGCCAGAGAGAGAATTCAGTACACGAAGGATGTTGCATGTTAATGTATAAATTGCTATGATTAAAGTAATATTCACTAGTTATAATGGAAATTACAGAAGTTCAGTCATTTGTTTTAGGAAGACTTGTAACATTTAAAATGAAGCTGGCTAAACATCACGACTTAACAGTTAACAGACAATTGGAAAAGCGAATCGACTTGAAGTAATTTAATTTTCTCGTTTGCGCTATTTTCATCTTAAACTTTAATCTTTTCTCCAAGAACACTCCGAATACATAAACTGGAATAATAATGATAGTTCCGAGAAAATAAATTTGTCCTTAAAGGAACATTCAGTATATGATATTAAATCTAAGATTCTAATCTTCATGTTATAACATGGAAAACGCCAATGCTGAGGCATATCTAGTAACTTTGCATGTTGAAGGTGATGAGAGAACTTGTGTCACGCCAGCCCGAAGTTTCCAGATTGGCACATTAAGATCCTAGATAAAGGAAGTTCGCGAGACATTCTGATCACAGAATAAGGCTTTTCTCTCTTTTATTTTGCTTGACTTAAATAGCACGTTGGCATTGCGTTACTTCGGTATTTCCCGCCAGGTGTGCGATCGGTTGAAATATAACTCACGATTTATCGTGTCCACGTAATATCAGGATTATGTAAAGCATGTAAGTATACTTGTCTCTCTAATAGAACCGAGTCTTTGAATATTTATAAAGAAGCGTAGGAAAATGTTCTTCAAACCACATAGTTGGCACAGATTACTTTCAACTGTTATTTCCGACTGCTGTTACTGTTTTGATATTAATTTCCAGGTTACGTAATTTTTAAATATTTTTCTCTATTTCCTTTAGGAAATAGTACACCAGTTAACAGTTTTATTATTTTACAATATCTTATCTCGTAGCACGCATCAATCCCTTTAAGTCGGTGTACCTAAATGTACCCTCTGCTGCATCAAAATCCGCCAAATAGCATATCATTAACTACCCTGGTTAGCAAAATACCCTAAAGCGCTGATTCACCAACATTAGAAATTAATTGAGAAATAGACAAGCAGGGCCTTGAAGTGGACCGCAGAACGTCCATTCCTTAAAATCAGTTTATCAGCAATATTGCTGCGGTTTGGTGCCTCGTGCCGAGTGCCGATGAAGCCAATGAAGAGAACTGACGTTTGCCGCAATCGGGCCGCTACCCCTTCGGACCCACCGGACCTTTACTATCTACTACGGGCTTGAAAATGAAACGGAAATAAATTCTTCTTTTTTCCTAGATAGTGTTATATTTCGCCGATTAAAATTGAAAATGTGTATGTTTCATAAAAAACTTTAGAAACACTTTCCTCAAATTTGACATGAAGACTTTTGAACTCCTAACAATAAAATAGTAGGATTGTGCGTCATACCAAATTTTTCCTTAATTTAGTGTTATTACTAAACAATCAATACGATTTTAACAAAAATTTTCACTACGATTTTTTTATTTACATTTGAATGAAATTATGCCGAAAACTTGGAAGCCACAAGAATCAATATGGTTGAAACGTCGTTTGGAAAGTTGGAACCCAATATATTTAAAGGGCGCCATTGCTTAATTTTTGCATTTTTGTGCGTTGGTCGCGTTCTGCATAGCGCCATTCAATTGAGAGATGCATTGCATTGTGAACAAATCTCTAAACGTGTGGAGGTATGGGACAGATTCGAAAATACATGTGAATTAGCTGAACCCCTGCGCTGAACCATCGCCCAAAAGGAAGAACTGCAGAAAAGTTCCAACAGAAAAGTACAACACAAGCGCTATATAAGAAATCGACACTCCTCTAAAATATTGACTCATGTCTTTTAGAACTTATTCTCTAAGAATAATCAAATGAGGGAGGTTCACAAATTCTAGAACTACATGATTTCTATTCACTGTGAGAGAGTTAAACACATTTTCGAAAACGTAATTGAAATGTTTTCTATTTATCAAGATCTAGAAATGTATTTTGTAGTGGTCTCCAATAGAAAATCATACTATCCACCTTAATGTAAGAATGCAATGCTTTACTTCCTCTTTTTCGTAAAGATACATGTTTTAAACGATTGCTGAACATTACGTTTTTGTACAGATTAATTTTTTCAATTAAACAATTCAATTTTCGAAGTTGAAAAACTCACTTTCATCGTTCACTAACTCGTATAACCTCACGTTCACACATGCATGTCTACCTTCGACAAGATCTTCTTCAAGAAGATCTTGACACAACCAAACGACGTAATAAACAAAGGACGCCAGAAAAGCGTTCATTCGATTAATTTTACGGTTTTATTGAATTTAGCGTTTGGACTATAAAACTGGACAAGCTAAAAAACACCTGGGGCCCATCACCTACCACTTATAGGAAAAATCACGAAATTCGGCTGAATAGAACGGTCAATTTGTTTCTAATCAAAAACCCGTAGTATGTTAAAAATAAAGATTTTTGCAGTTTTTAAAATGTAGGCGTTTTTATGAAAAGTGGAACTATGCCACATTTAAAAAAGCACTTTCTTCTATTCAAACAAAACATTTCAATAAAAGATGTTCAGCCATTGTTGAGAAAAAATTAAAATGTCATTGGGGCTTCACAATGAGAAGTATCCACATAAATTGACGTATCTTAATATTCTTAGGAGTGGCGCAACTAGAAATTACCCCCTTCTCATTTTCCATGTTTCAACTCAAAAGCTTCTGCCAGAGTTATGAGTGATACATCCATCCAGCCAGGATGATGAACAAACAGATCTCTGGACATCCATACACACAGAAACTGCGATTTTCGAATACAAAATTGCGTGTATCTTCTCTCCCCCTCTACGAATCTTAAACATCTTTGAAACAGTACTAGATCTTATTCCTGACTTACTTATCAAGTTTCAGCTCAAACGTTTCTAATCTGACAAAAATGCATGACACAGACAGGGAGACGGGTATCCCGATTTTCTGGTACAAAACTGCCTGTACCTCCTCTCCACCTGCACCATCTTCACAATTTTTGGAACACTTGTTATAGACCTTAATATTGACATGTGTGCAGAGTTGCAGCTCAAAGGACCTTAAACATCGATTTTACGACTGACAATTCGTGATCGTGTTGTTGATGATCGTCATTAGAATACATTCCCACCCTCTATTGTAATATAAGAAAGTAAAGTAAAAATAGCGTAGTTGAGATTCAAAATGTTACCAAAATGTATTTTTTTACCAAATGTAGTTAAATACAATTCCAAATGCTTTTGAATGCTGCTGCCGGAAGTTGCCATTTGATTTGGGGCGTGGCAGAGCGGGACCGGTTGGAGCGGACGGATCTGCGGAACCGTGTCTGACGAGCGGAGCGATGCCTGCAAGCAACAAATCACTTAGCGTAACACATTTTCGCTTCGGGTGCTCCCATGCGCCTCCAACTCGAAATTCACCCTATCCAACCCAAACCCGAACGAGCATCTTTGGTCAAACGGCTTCTCTGCTCTACGCTTGGGCGCCATGTCTCTCGGGCAGGCCGTGCCCACGCCGGCGCTGGCCAACACGGGGACGAGTGGGCGCTCGCGAGGAGAACGGGTCCGGACAGGCGTACTTTATTGGCCGCCGCTCACGCCTCTGCTGTCACTCGGCCCCGCGAGCTCAATTATTGCCCGGCGAGCGCGGGCCCCGCCGCGCCGTCCCACGGCGCGCCGAGCATAATTCACTTCCTCGTGTGCGTCCGCAGTACACGTCTTGCCGGTAGCCGCGCATACGTCAACCCCGCTCGCCAAGGCGGACGCCAGTGGCGCCCTCAAATTAGGGATGCGACGTCGCCAACTGAACATCGAGACTCATAATATAGATGTTAATAAAACATCGCCACAAAACCATCGATGGTTTTAACCGTAGATTTTAATTTTCGTGAATATTCGCGGAGGAGGAGGAGGGGGAATTCGCGGGTGGTTGCAATGAAATCAAGAAATGGTCAGTATATTATCAAACATTTTATCTGATTCGATAATTCAAAAGTAACATAGCCTATCTACCGTTGAAACTTCTATTGTATTTGTTTTTCACTCTATCTCACTTTGTTCTGAAGAATGTCCAATTCATGGATATCTCACAAATATCACAAGTTTTTATTATGATGGTGCTTTTATCACTCATGTGTCAACCTGAAAAAAACATCGAACACAAAACATCTATGTTAAGCAACATCGATTTCAAAGAATATATATTAAATACATCTATGATTTTATAAAAAACATGTTTGTTATAAAAACATTGACATCAACGTCGCATCCTTACTCCAATATTCGCCTCCACGCGTTGCCAGATAGCATGAAATAGATGGCGCGGGGCGAAAATGTATTTGCAGCGAAATTTTTTTGTGAGGTTTGGTGAAATATTCGGGTTTTGAAACGTCAGGTGGTTGTTTTGTGGTGGTGTGTGTTATAAATGCATTTGCAAAGAATTGAACATATTTTAAGGACGTTATGCTATATCATAGTTTAGAGCATTGTTCGGTAGTCTGCACTGCATGCGCGGATACTTAATAAACGTGAGCAACAGGAGATCTACTACGAAATATGAGTCGCTGAAAATGAATAATTCATTACTTACATATCTTTATCATTAGGTGGTGTAAGAATATTTTGTTGAAATTGATATCAAACATTATACATGTTTTTGAGTGATTCTTTCTTTGAGTTTTTGAGTGAGTGTTTCTTCGTAGCAAGAACACAATATTTGGTAGGGATCGCATGTTTTTAAAACGAAAAACCGAAAAACAAACCAAAATTATGGATGAGCGAATTTCATATGAAACAAATTCCGTTATTCAGAATACTTTATAAATACCGAACTAATTGGCACCTTCCGGTGCCTATAAAAATCGTGCATAATGATAAAAATAAAATGAAAATTATGAGAATAATTATTTTAAAATTATTAAAAAATTAAATATGCAAATGGGAAGTGAGCATTTGGATTTTCACTGAAAATACATCTTTTCTTGAACATTTTTGCCTGTTTTTATTAATCTTTAATATTTGAAGATTAAACTGCCCATAATTATTTCGAATACGAACACATTACCCCTAATACCAACTATGAAAACGAAAAAGATTTACACATACGAAGCGAACTCTTTCTTACGAAGAGGTGTCAGTTTGACCTACAGTACACAGAGAAATTGAAAGTTACGAATTCAACATATCCGTACATTTTATTTGAAAATATCGAACTTTTTTGTACTTGAAAAATCTCGAGAGATTTTAAGGTCCTTAAATAATTTGTCGGAACACCGGTACAAATGTTAGATCGGGAATCTGGAATCGTCCCAGGAAAACTTGGACGTATGGAATCACTACATTTGTCACTACGAAAACTGCTCTTGGAACACTTCTCCCTGAGCTACCTGGAATTGCGTGGCCCGTGACGATTACGAAAGACTTGTCGACCTGTGATCTAGATCATTGGGAGTACAAGGAGAACGGCATTTTAAATTCTATTTATGAATAGCTAGTGCTAGGTGGTTAATTTATCAAAACCATATAACTCGTACAACCTCTGCAACAAAGATTACAATATTATTGCCTGACAACAGAAAGTTGGATTTTTTTAAATTGAATGTTTTGAGCAGTATTACAGGTTTTAAGACTAACTATTGTTTCAATTCTGTCTGTTGTAAACATATTTTCAACCAAATAATTTATGCAGATATGGACCGTGGAGATCCAGTTACGTTGATAAAATTACGTTTCCTGAAGTAAGTTGTATAGTTTGTGTATCACTTGCAGAATAAATTTTTCTTAAAAAAAAAAGCACACCATCGCTTATATCGAACCTCCTCAGCCGTACCAAGCGTTTATCTAACAAGTTTACTTTCTCGAATACGTATGGATTAATGTGCGTAGCATAGAGAATGTTATATATCTCATGCTGCGGAAAATCGATGTTAATATTCCATCGGAAATACACGATTTGGGAGCTCCCGATGCCAGAAAAGTGTTTTTTTAAACGTCCGTTTCGCCGTCTGCTCGTCCGTTTGTTCGTTCATTCATCCTTTCGTTCGTTCGTTCGTCCGTCCGTCCGTCCGTCCGTCCGTCCGTCAGTCCGTCCGTCCGTTCGTCCGTCCGTCCGTTCGTCCGTTCGTCCGTTCGTCCGTTCGTCCGTTCGTCCGTTCGTCCGTTCGTCCGTCCGTTCATCCATCCGTTCGTTCGTTCGTTCGTTCGTTTGTCCGTCTGTCCGTCTATGAATTAAAAAAAATCAAATCTGCCTACACGTTTGTCACCAAGGCGGTCATCCGCTGCACCCAGCCACTCTCCTATGTCTGCGGAGGCGGGTGGCCCAGTGGCTCGGTAGTCGCGCCAGGCGCTGAGCTGCGCCCGCTCCGCTGAGCCTTCCTGAGCCGGCACGGGGCCGCCCACGTGGCGGGCCACGTGGCGCCGACAGGTGATCTAATCCGCCATCCGTCAGCGGCGATTAGCATATAATGAGACGGCGCCCGCCGCCGCCCCGACCTGCGCCGCCGCCGCCGCCATGGGTGTTCTCGCAGGCGACACACGGCGCGTGGCTGGCGAGCCCCTCGTCGTTGGCTTTTCATGGAGTTGTTGTCGTCGTTGCTGATTGATACTGATGCCGTTGCAGATTAACGTTGCTGATATGTCTGTTTAACGATGTTGACGACGTACTTGATTTACGCTGTTAATGACGTTTCTGAATATTGATATGCTTGTGGTTGTTGTTGGGATGAATTTCTTGTTTGTTATCATTGCTGAAGATGACGTAATTTTTGCATAGTTCTTGTTAAGGAATCGTGGATGACATACGTGTTTACAGTTTCTCGAATGTTTCTTAGCATAAAACTCATTGAGAATATATTTTCCTTTGCAAGCTTGATTTCAACTTCTCATTAAAAATTGACCGCGGATCCCTCTGTATGTTGCTATCCCTTCTTTTGCCTTAAATACACAGAAACCGACACATGTTTGAATGTTGTGTTGTGTTCCTTTGCCTCCTTCTAGACGCCAGTTCTCAATTATTTCGCGGTTATATTATAATTTTACTTTATAATTTGTTCTGAATGAATATTTAATATTTTTCACTAAACCCTTAAAGTGATTCTTTACAATTATAAAGTTGTGCGGGACTCAGTTTGGAACTCTCTGGGTTACAAATATCCGTCTAAAAAGAAGAAGCTGACGCTAAAATATCGGAATTCGAAGCACGATGGAAATGTAGTTGTGTTCCTGGTCAATTATGCGATTCGATATAATTTGCGGAACGTAATGAGATGCCCATTCACTGCAGGGCGGCCGTTGTCTTGCGGGTTGCGTATGAATGTCACCCATCATTGTAAGCAAAGTGTTAACAATTCGTCGAAAATAAATGACTTTATAATGAATTAATAAATTGATAGTGTACATTAAAGTGAAATGATAACGAGTAATTCTTATATCCCCTAGAGTTTTTCTAAATTTTCTGACTATCTGAAACCAAATGAATATGAAAAAGAAAACAGGATGATTATACGTAGATGCAAAATTTAATATTGCGTGTCTGACCTTTTTTTTGTGTCCCACGTGCACCGAATTACTGATATTTCCAGTTGCCGATACATCGAACCTCAAACAAGAAATTACCTTGTACATACTGGTCTGAGGATCAAAACGCAACCACGTCCCAGCTCGGGCAGGTGGGCGGTCGCGTGGTCGGGCGGTGGCGAGGCAGGGCGTGGGCGACCACACCTCATGCATAATGCAGTCCCTTCCCTCCACCCCGCCCCGCCCCCTCCGGGCTTAAAGAGAGCTGCCGGCGAGCGCGCGTGAGATCTCGTCGCCCTCGGGTCAGACGTCCGGCCGTCCACCCGTCCACCCGTCCTTTCATCCATCCGGTGGCATCCGTCCGGATATGTGGACTGGAGGCGCCCCTGCCATCGCCCCAACCTGTCCGCCCCGCGATTTCGTTCTTAACAATCGCGAAACGCAGCAGAGCAAAACTTGAGATCTGGGTCACCGGGGCGGGTGAAAAACTAGAGAGGCCGCTCCGCACTCGCCTGTTTTCGCTTCTTTTGCGTTGTGAAGGTGTCGGGAGAGATCGGTATCAGTTGATCTCGGGAAGATTCGAGATGTCTGTAGACCTAACTTGCAGAGACTTTTTTTATTTATTCCAGCTTGGCCATTGGCCCTCTGCAGCCGCATACGATGGATACATTAATAATAGTTGCAGAGACTCGTTTATAGATATTTGCGTAGTCAATACGGAAGAAGGTACATCCAACATCGGCGATTCATTGTACTACATTATCTGTATGGTATTGAGAACTTAAGGAGTACATTATTTTCAACTATAAGTGTTTGATAATAATTTAAAGTAGAAGTAATAAAATGCATAAACATTCATTATACCTGTTTTAATATGAAAAGTACTTTTGAGAATTTGAGATTCATGAATAATTGTTGACTACAAGTTCATAAAAATGCCACTATTCCTACAACCTCCAAGCCTTTGGCCATAACGAACTTTGGGCTGAGAAAGCGAGAGAACTGTACTGAGTCATTGCTGATGAAGAAAGGCTCCCTCAATGCAGCCAGGATTGGAACTCTGGCCGTTTACGGGATAACCAGTTACCTAACGTACGGCTCTTGTGACATACAAAATTGAGAAAAAATGACGCGTAATTTGAGCTGATAGATGGTAGTCATTTGAACTTATTTAAGAGTTTATTGGTGATTGCGACTTTTCTAATGTCTCACTTATTGTACATTAACTCTCACACTAAATACGTTTATTGCAAAACTATCTAATTGTTCATTTTCCAGATTAAAAATGAGTTGTTTGGAAATATAACGAAACAACGAGATAAAATCGTACTTTTGACTAATAATAGCTGTAAATATGTTTTTCATCTCAAAACAAGTCTTGTGTCAGAATATGTACATTTACGCAATCTAACAATTATTCTTGAAACAGCTGAAAGAATCAATGAAGCAATTGTTCAGCAATCAATTGAAAAGTTTTTGGCAAGATCATGGTATTATAATAAATGTTGAGAATGATGACGAAATGGGCGACATTTTTGATGTATTTATATTTTTAAACTTTGAATAATGTTCCTGGAGACAATGTTATCAATTGTCTTGAAATTAATTTTTTGATAAAATGAAGTTTTATCACTTAATATACACATCGCAATTTATGAATTACAGCGATATTGACCAATTTTGTTGGGCATTTCTTTCAACTTTGCTGGTTATAATTTTGGGCCCGTATGCCCGTCCACGAAGTCGACTTAGCTTTTCCCTATTTGCCTTAAGCTACCGCTCCCTTCTCCCTCCTTAACTCTTAAGGCCCATTCACAATTCAAACATAAACGCATAACGTTAATATAAATGTTAGGACTACGTCCATAAGCGAACTCATTCACAATGCGTTCGCATAAGCATATCACGTAAGACGTTAACTTAAAAGCTTGCAAGCTTCAAGCTTCTTTGCTCATGCTTAAGTAGACTTAAGAAATAAACCAATCACTGATTGGTAACTCAAAATCGAGAATCGAAATTGGAGCGAAGTCGATAGAAGAACTAACGCCATGTGGGCCATGTCGATACCTTGAAATCGATTCTCACATCCAACCAATAGTAAACCAGTATGTCTCACAGCCAATAGAAACTCTTATTTCGCTTACGTTTATGCTAGACATTGTGAATACTTCAGTCTATCACTTATATTAATGTTTATGTCTATGCGCTATGCTTATATTTACGTTTGCATTGTGAATGGGCCAATAGCTTCGCACTTCTCCCGCCAGCTGCTCTTCTATCGACCTCGTAGCTTCGCTCCCTCCGCCGCGACCTTTTCCCATAGGAATCAAATTACCGGCGCAGAATTGAGTGGAGGCTCTCGTCTTCTGCGGCAATACTGGGTCTGAGTCTCCAGCGACTACCGCGCTCGGAGTGTAAAGCGTTGCGTTGAACTGCGAATCCTTGTCTCTTAGATGAAGATTTTCATACAGCGAACAATCAAGCACAACTAAAATTCAAGTGGAAGTACACTAAATATTCTGTGTTATATTCATATAAACGTGTAAGTTCTAGAATTGTTTTTAGATAGTATTCAAAATGAGCATACAAATTTTTGACACTACCTAGATAGCTAGGTCGAATTTATGCAGTGTCTGGAGGAGAACTCAAGCGGCTGGCTGATGTGATGGATAATTTTTCGCCGTTTCTTTGATCAGTACTAGCGAATGCATCTCCAGCGAATGGCGGCGGTGATGGTTAGCGTATCGGACTGTTATACCCAAGTTGTCGGGCTCATAGCCGATCGAAGCCGTGGTATTTTAAGGACGAAAGAAATTCTTCATACGCCTTCCTTCGGAGGGGAAGTAAAACCGGCTGTCCCATGTTGGTCGATTTACGACATGTAAAAGATCCTCAAGCCCAAAAGAAGCCACTGAGCTAAGTTCAAATCGCCTGTTTCGTGACCCGACCCTCCTTTCTCCGCCAGTGGGTGAAAGCAGCGTAGCAAAATTTGACGGACAGACGGTTCAGACGGAAGAGGGAACCTGATGGCTCGACTCTCGCCCCGTAAAATAAGGCTTCAATTTAATTCAGTTCCCTCAACATAAGGGTCACGGACCGCACGCGATCTTTCCTTTCTCTTCCTTGTTCTATCATCACCCCTTATTCATACACACTCATATACATGCACGCAATACATTACCACACACGTTGGCAGATCAGTCAAGAGCTTAGAACGTACTCGCCAGGGGCCGTGCCTTGCTGGGAGAGATACATGGAGGGGAAAATCCCTGTCAAGCCGACGTTTATGTCACTGCGAGAACTCACTAACTACTAGGCGTGGAACATCGCCAACTCCCGAGATGAAAAATAATGAGTACATAACATAGGGTAAGGTCCCAAAAGTATTCGTGACAATCACCTTCTTGTAAATGGGTTTATTTCATTGATTATATTTAACAACATAACGTTTCGGAGAAATTTTGTCTCTTTCTTCAGATAAATTCACAACTTGAAACCTTAACGAAGAATTGGCATCCTGGTCTGCTAGTAGTGCAGATGTCCTTACGAATTTAATACTACAGCATGAGTACATCATCATATTTGTTTTTCCAACAAGCACGAGAGTGAGTGTCAAACAGGACTCATGGATTCAAAAACGAAACTAAGTAAAACACATGTAATTATGAACCAAAACCTGTTAGCCACAGAAAGGTATTTACGTAAACATAAAAACCCTGTACGTCACGTGAAAATTGGGATGGAAGAATCGCACAATTTTTAGACACCAGTTCGTGATAATGAGAGATTCAGCTTTGGATTTTACGCACCGTACATGGATCGTTTCTTTCTATCACGTTGGAAATTGAACTGGGGAAAGCAGGATTTTAAATAACGCACTATTAGTGTACAACGACTTCATTAATGGATTTTCGATTCCCAATTTACTTATCTTTTCGTTCGACGATTATTTCGCGCAATTTCCCTTGAAATTCCAATGAAACTGAGTGCTGAACAATGAATACCTTGTTTTTAAATGTTGGTATTACGTGCTGCAACGGTTATAGATTTTCGGAATGAAATCTAAATTATTTATTTGACAGTTTCGCACAATAAAAACCTCTTGTTGAAGAGCAACACATTATTACATGTCTACAACTAGACATGTGTTGCATATCTTGATGATATCAGTACTCAAATATGTATTAATTTACTGTGTTTGTGAAGAGGGATTAGACGTCAAGTTGAGAACGTATATTGTATCGACTGAATTGCAATTGAGAATTATCAATAAAACATGCACTTTTAGGTTTAGTGGATCTGAAACCAAGTGTATTACATACTGAGTTGTATTTAAATTGTACTCTATAGTTAAACTCTTTAGAAATGTATCATCGTAAACTTTATTTCCATGTTGATGTATGCACTGCCAATGCAAGAGAACATTACGTATTCTGTATTTTAACATGAAATACTGTCGTTAATATTGCCTGAAAATACAAGGAACATTAAATGATTATTGTAACCAGCAAAATATACCTAATTTAATGGAAATAGAGTTTTTAATTTTTTTTCCCAAAAGTCTCACAATCCAGAAGGTGAGGAAAACTGCCTCTTCCCGGGATATAACATGCACTACACTTAAGGGTACAAGAAACATATCAGTTGACCCGCCAAGAAACAGTATATACGAGGGCAAGTCAATAAGTAGCTACACTTTGTAGCTTTACATAAGTAACTACATCTCTAATCGTCTGTAGTTTTACTCTACAGCTTTGTGGACTTAACAGCCTGAATGTGACAACTCTCACTTTGCTAATGGGAACTCATAGCCGTGGCAACACAAGACATGAAAGACGTCGTGGATAACCGAGGCCGCTAAGGCTGTATTCCTTAGTTGCGCCGGCTCGAACGGTCGCGGGTTAGAAACCCACCTGGAGCATGGATGTTAATGTGTGTTCATGTTGTCCTATGTGTTCCCCTTATAGTAACCCAATCTTAAAAATCACAGTGACCGCTATATGACAAAGTAGACAAAAAACGACCTTAAGTATACAAAAAGGACATGTAAATTCTCCCACCCAGAGACGGCTTTCATCTCCCTCGCGTAAAAAGCACTTCGGGCACACGGCGCCACTGGCAGGTGCGCTCATGAAGCACCTGGGACAAGAACCGGGCCGGCGTCGTCGTCATCACTGCCGGTGCCGTTGGTGCGCCAAACATCGAGGGCGGGCGTCGCGGGATGGGCGTCGCGAGGCGGGCGTCGCGGGGTGGCCGTCGCGGGGTGGGCGTCGCGGGGCGGGTGCCGCGGGCGGGGCGTCGCGGGGCGGGCGTCGCGGGGGCGCGGCTCGCGGGTGGGCGTCCGCGGGATGGCCGTCGCGGATGGGCGTCGCGAGGCGGGCGTCGCGGGTGGCCGTGGCGGGGCGGGCGTCGCGGGGCGGGTCGCGGCGGTCGTCGCGGGGTGGGCCGTCGCGGATGGGGCGTCGCGGGATGGGCGTCGCGAGGCGGGCGTCGCGGGGTGGCCGTCGCGGGGTGGGCGTCGCGGGGCGGGCGTCGCGGGGCGGGCGTTCGCGGGGTGGGCGTCGCGGGATGGCGTCGCGGATGGGCGTCGCGAGGCGGCGTCGCGCGGTGGCCGTCGCGGGGTGGGCGTCGCGGGGCGGGTGCCGCGGCGGCGGCGTCGCGGATGGGCGTCGCGGGGCGGGCGGCGCGGGGTGGGCGTGGCGGATGGGCGTTTCGCGGGGGGGCGTCGCAGGGTGGGCGTCGCGGAGCGGGCATCGCGGCGCGGGCGTCGCGGGGCGGGCGTCGCGGGGCGTCGCAAAGTGTTTTTGCCGTCAGTGGCGTCGCGAAGCGCTGTGTTGCGTCCTGCCATGCGTGATCTGCAGCGCTAAAAGGCGACGGCGGCGTTCTCGCGAATCTAAATGCTCCACCTGTCTACCGACAGGCGTTTACATGACTTCTAAAAGTTACTTGCGGCGTTGCATTCTGCAGATAATTGGTCTTCACGAAAATATTTATTTATTTGCGAAAAAATCTGAATGCGGGGAGAGAGAAAAGTCACAATATATGTATAAAAAATGTCTCCCTCCAAAAAGTTATACTTCAAAACTATGTTTCCTTAAAGCTTGTTCATTCTTTCTTTCTGAACAGCTAAGTCTTCCTTTTTTCTTGTTGGTTTCATACAACCGTTCATGTTGCCGTTTCTACGGTGGTTCGATTTATAACACACAAATTTCACCTTTTGGATTAAGTGTTATCTTCGTTTTTCTAATTTCTTAACAATATACTTTTTTTTCGGCGAAATGAAAACCCCCATCCACCGAGTTGAAAACCGCAGATGAATCTTCCTGTTTTACATTTAATGAATAAATCCATAGAAGGCCTTGCGATGGATGGGGGATGGATGTTATATGAAAAGCTGACCCTTCAAATAATGATCGATGGTTGTGTAAACATGATAAATATACGTCCGCTGGCGTAATAACAATAGAAGACCTTTCATGGTATGTAGCGTCAATAAAATTCAATGTTGGATGCATTATATTGTACAGGTAACGTTTTGAATTCACGAGAAATGAAAATCCACTCACGATATTGCATTGCAATTTCAGCAGGAGTAGTGAAACAATATTTAAACGGTGATGTGATAGTTACGATAAATATTTTTTTAAGATATAGACTAACATTCATAGATATCAATATGTTCTCTGTTCCTTTATGTATGAGAATTTTTCGCAAGCCTTTTTTTTATAGAATTGTCTTCAGAGTAAATCAAACAATTGTATTTTAGCAGTTCATTCTCATGCTTCAGTGTATCTTTTGGATAATCAGGATTTTAGTATTGAAAAATATCTTTGACTTTCTCACCATACTACGTATTTATGTATGAAAAAGAGAGTATTGTAATGCTGCTGCAGAAACTGGCGATTTTTTGTCAAAAATTCTCGTATTCTGGGTCTATGATATCAAAAACTGGATACATCTTGTTCCTGTAAGTAGTAAATTAATTTCTCTTACACGTTGTTGTGTAATCAAAATCCTCGTTTGGTGTGTCCTCGATACCAAAAAATTGCTTGAAGGCATATTGTCTGTATGTTCCCCCTCTGACTGCCGTCAACACTAGCGCCTAAACCGTTCGGACGATTTTCTCCAAAATTGATATTCCTACATCGATCTGGCCGAACTCGAGGCCCACGACATTGAAACAGATATTTCCTTTTTAGGAGACTCTTTACGTGAACCTATAATCCCAAAGTCACAATTTTCTCCACAATAGCTTCAAATTGTTTGATTAAATATTTTCCTCAGGTAGAGTAAAAGTGCTCCAAATATGATGCAGGTCTCATTTTCATTAAACACACTGAATATTCAAAAATTGCAGAACAGTTTTTCGACATCTTCGCACAATCTACACTATTGAAGATTGAAATGTATCCTTAATGGAAACTGTGAAATATGTTCTTCAATCACAAAATTTTTAAAGATCATGCGCAATTTCTTGAAAATATTACTAGTTTTCGTATAATTTTATATAAAATGCAAATATAAGCAATTTTCAAACAATTATTTTCTCAAAAATGGCTCTACATTTTTCTGTGATTTTTCTTATCAAATATATCAAAGGAGGCTAAAATGGTACAGATCCCTTTTCGGCAAACTCTACGGCTTTTTTAAAAGTGCATAAAGTTAACATTGAGAAAATAAAGTACGGAAAAAAATGATTTTCGTTAATGAAATATGTTTTAAAAAATAGATCTTGAAATAAAGTATGGTTTAATTGTTTAAAAAGTGGAATTGTTTTCACCTACTTTTTGTTTTTGTAAAAACTTTTTTCAAATATGTCTCCAAATTTTTCTTTTAATTATTTTCTCGATAGAGCAAAGGATGTCGCAGGTCTCATTACATCCAATTCGCTAATATTGGAAACATTAGAAATCACGCGAGAAGGCTCCTGCTGTTGAAGCACCGCTAGTTTTCTGTCGGTTGAAGTCTGAAAAGTAGTTTTTACTTTGTTGTACCCTGCATTTTCATTGTAATTTTTTGAATTCTTATCTCAAAATTAAATCACGTTGAATTCTCAATTAATTTGCCCTATTAAAACATTTAGACATCTTTTATTAACTGAGAAAACACATTTGAAGTATTTAATAAAATGGCAAAATTTCAAATAACTTTAAAAAGTAACTAAACAATACTAATCGTTCACAACATATTTAATTTTGAAATAATGTTAACAGAACTGTTACCGTAGTAGGAAAATATTTGCACAAAGGTCATACTTGTGCTTTTTTGTATGCGTTTCGGGGTATTTATTGTCTATTCCTCTCTATGTATATACTGTAATCTTTACTTGATTAAAGATGGTGTTGAATACATTGAAATCATTATAACAAGCAGATCTGCAGAGCAAGCATCCTTCAGGGAGCTACCGATCATATATACCACAGTTTTATTGACCACCATTAATACCATGAAAGGTTCTCAAATACGCAAGTTTCAGGTAACAGAACAAGTCCCAATATATTTTTACATCCGTGTTGAAATTAGTTGATTGTGTATAAAAACGTCTTATTGTATGATTAGGGATGTGCAAATTTAAATTCCAACTTTTTGTGCTGAAATAAGCTACGACCGGATTACCAAGATTCTTTAACCTCGCTGCCTCATACTAGCAATCTGATTTTAAAGCGATCAATCGAGTTTTTGCGAAGTTTCCCGCTCGGAGGTGTTCTTAATTCGCGTGCAGCATTCTAGAGGGCGCTTCCTACGACGTCTCGGCGCCACCGACGCCTTTATTGGTGCGATTACCGGCTCTCAACCGTTAGGCGGCGGCGGGCCGGATTAAATATTCACGGGCTGACGCGGGCGCGCGGGGTAAATTATTAGGAGAATTAATGGCTTCTAATCTGGTGATTATCTCCGGGCAATTACCACCACATAATACGTCTGCCCCAGTCAGCACTGCTTCTGTAATTTCGCGGACCTGCTCAGGGCTGGTCAAATACGTCTCCTGACGCCACTTGCGGCCCCTGAAGTGATTGTAACAGATTTTAGATATGTGTTTTCGAGAAATAATTTTGAAAATGTTCACTGTGTGTTTTTGTGTGATGTTTTTCAAATTCTCAATTCCTTTTTAAATACTTTCGACATATTCGGCATCATTTAAGAAAACATATTTTTCAATATTTTTTTCAAGGTCTTTTTTAACTACGTGTTCAACAAATTCGTTTCTTCTACAGTACATACTTTGTTCTACAATATGAAATATTGACGATATTTAATTGATGATAATATTATCTCATATTTAGTTTTTTGGCCCAATAGTCTAAAATGACGAATTCTTGGAGAACATATTTCAGGAAAGATTGAACGATTTAAAATAAATGGAAAACAATAATATTCACATTAACTTTTTCTTACAACAACATTAATAATAGTAATAATAATAATAATAATAATAATAATAATAATAATAATAATAATAATAATAATAATAAATGATTTGCACTGTAAACGATGAAGTCGTTATTTACAAATTGTATTGTGCTCATGTATTGTATAACCTAAGACTTTTCTTCTTGGCTAATATTCTGCTTCAATACAGATGATAAAATTGTTTTATTCACTCTGCTGACCTTTCCGAGCAGTGGCGCAGTAAACGATTGATAAAAGCAAATATATTTTTTTAAATTTCTTTTTACTAACATTTTGAATGCAATAGAATCAAATATTACACACGATGTTAAAGATACGATAGAATCAAATAATAAGTTTATTGAAAATAACATAACGATTTTCACACGTTATGTAACAAGTTATATTATTAATATTTTTTAAAGAACTTCCAATTAAAATATGTATTTTTAAACATGCAAAATGTATTTCACAATTTATTCTACTTGGTATTATATACACTTTACTTCCAAATACTCTAAATTTTTAAAAATACTTCTAAAGATACAAAAGTTTTAAAAATACCTCTTTGTTTTATTTCATTTTTCTGCTAAGTGACGAAGGAAATTAATATACGTTTTGCTATCACGCTCTCTCCGATCTTAGGAAAACTTCAGATCCTCCTCTTCCCTGAAGGCGGTTTCAAAACCCGTAGGTTGTAACGCGTCACCCATTACGGTTATTACACCACATTACGCAGCATTTTGGAAATCGATTATGATAATTTCGTCGATCTGAGATGAGCGTCCATAACATGTAATAGTCGTAATTCGGGGTGCGGCACTGGCAGAGATGTTGCGGGAAAGAGTGGTTCTGGATATGATGGCAACGGAGCGGACTGAGTCGGACATTACAGGTTTTTTGGATATTCTATACTTTATTAATGGCTATTAGGTTGGGATAGTGTCGGTAGACGGAATGTCAAGTGTGATCAGACGGGAGGTGTCATTTACAGAATTTGTCACATTGAGGTCAAAGCGGCATAAGCTCTTTATGAAAGAAAATGCTTTTGTCAAAATATACTCAATTATTTGAATCACAAGCTAAAAAATGTAATTAGGAGAATGTCTTATTGAATCAGTTCTGTACATTCCATATCGCTGCTCAAAGAAAGATTCAATTACCAAACGTATTTACAAAAAGTATTTACCAAAACAGTCTTGAGAATATGTACTTTCATTATTAAATATAATATTTTAACTTTGGTTTTTGTAAATAGGGGTTGAAGGAAAACGGAGAGTGTGCGATATGTCGAAGTTGAAATTGCTTATTTTAGATTCATAGTATCCCACGATGGATCTCACAAGAATAGTGCACGAAGGATTATAAACAAATTGGAAGAAAAATAAGTTTATTGAAAATAACACAACGATTTTCACACGTCATTGTAACACATGTCACACGACAATATAATACTTAGAAACAATAATTTTAAAGTGAAATTTTATCGTGGAATCTCCTTATTTACATAGCTTCGAAATTGTATACCACAATATTGAAATACAAACTTAACAAGGAGATGGAGGACATTCCGCAGGAAGAGGTTAATGGGTTCAAGGAAGGAAGAAAGTGATGCAATTTTCACCCCGAAACAGATATTAGATGAACGCAGAGTATACAATCTGCCTACATACATGCTGTTTCTGGATTGTTGCGAAGCTTATGACAGTGTTATATAACATATATAATATTTGAGAATATAAAAATTATCGACAACCAAATTATTGAACAAGTATCCAAATTCAATTGCCTTGGCTGCAAAATATCAAATGACATCAACCCGAGAAGATAAAGAATGCAAGAGAATGTAAGTAAATGCAATAAGTTGAATGGCTTTATGAAGAGGCATATTAAAAACAATATGTTGAATTGCACCCTATTGAGACTTAATAGTGTAATATCTCAACTTACACTCTGTTTCACTAATGAAACGTGGCCACTAAGGAAAAACGAAAGAAGAATAGAGGCTTCCCAAATGAATGTCACGAGCTCTACTGGGTCTAACCTTGAGGGATTGAGTTCCAAACGAAGACATAAGATAAAGGATAAAGGATAAATATTGTTAGTGTAGTAAATGATATTAAAAATACTAACAGAAATGGTTTCAACATGTAAACAGGATGGAACCAAATAGACTAACAAAGTTAGAGCTCTTATATAAACCTAAGGGTTACAGAGATATTGGTAGACCTAGAATGAGGTAATCAGAGCAGTTCTGAGTCTACAACGGGCCATTGGCTCCCAACCCTTATTAAGGAAGAAGACAAATAATTTAAAAACTTTAAAACCGTTCATGTTTGTGAAAACACTATATGATACTAAGTAAACGGCCATATACTACAACTATGTACTGCAATTTTTATTCAATACCTTACAGAAATAGGATTCAAGAAAAAAGTGAACAGTCTAATTGTGGGGAATAAAATTTCATACCTGCAGTTTATTTACATGAATTTCTTAAAGCTAGGTTTCTTTTTAACACACCTGGCTGTGAACCTATAACCTACATTACACACTACCATTTATTATTCCTTTCGCTTTCTGCACAGAATCAGCTAGACGTAACATCATGATTCTCAATGTTATGTTGTGAACACATTTTTTTTATTCCCTTGAAATATTTTGCCATACCTTCTCGTTTGTACTAGTTGCTGTTTGGATGGGCTGCTCGTTAAAACTTTCCTTCATGAATGTCCGCTTCTTTCACTAGATGCTACCTTCACTGACGCTTTAGGAAAATAAATCAATAGTCTTGTTAAAACTTTTATTTTCATTACTTCTTCTCCATTCACGAATAAAATCATCTCTATTTGTTTTTCATTGTCACTTTGCTTAATATTGCTAGGTGTAGATTCTATTTTAAGACCGAAGGCTCTCGCGGCTAAAGTCAGTAACTACTTGGCTATTCAGGAGGCCCAAGTGCCACGGTTTCTGCGGCCATTCTGCGACCTTCCTCAGGGCGAAACGCGTGGAGATGGACTGCGCACGAGTTAATATAGAGCTAGGTTCCCCTCCACCCGTCAGCCGGGTGATCGGTCCATGCGGAGAGAGCATCCGACAATCAGGGAGCGGACCCCTTGGACGGGATGGGAGAAGGAACTCCACCTGTTGTCTGACGTCATGGAGCACCGGGGACCGCGCCCTGACACGTCGAGATAAAGTAGATTATCCATGCATCGTGAAAACGTTGGCTTTGTTGGCATTGAGGTTTTGGAGATGTTTGAGAATTTCCACAACCAATTTTACCATCGTCGGTCCCAAGCGGTGTTCTCTGGCTAGGAGGCGGGTATTATAAAAATAATGGCTTGGCCGGTTTTCCTTGTGTGGAGGGCTAAGGACGATTTATTAGTGTTATTGTAATAATGGCGAATGTGTTCACGGAGGCGTTCTCCAATGGTTCATTCCATCTCGACGATGTAACTGTGGTCGCAGCTGCCTGGGATCTTGTATACCCCTGTTGTCGTAAGAGGAGGATCGCGGACTTTAAGGAGTAATTACATTTGCTTGTAGTTTGCTCGAACTCCCACGGCATTAGATGTCTCACAATTGAGATAACGAGTTAGCCACCAGAAATAGAGTTAGTGTCGAATTTCCGTCACTGTCTCAAAGCCTAGGACTTACCAGTCAGAGTCGGTACAGAGATAATGGTGGCTAACTCATTATCTTCATTGTGCGACATCTAATGCGATGGGACTTCCAGAAAACTACAAGCGAGTCTAAAAAGAAATTCGTTCCGAATCGTTTTAAAAGAGTTAGAACAGAAATCAAGGCAACTATGTGCAACTCGCGTGAAAGTAATGCTGTACTAATGTGTGTTCACAACAATAAATGGCTATGCGAATGTCTCCATTAGCACAAAGAACAATATGAAATCAGTTGTCTGACTGCCGCCGTGCGAGATGAATGTAACCCGTATAGAGCAGCGCTCGATACCCAAGATAACCATTATCTATGGAAGAAATGCACGAGAATGTAGTAGGGAATTAGTGGAAATCCTGGGGAATAAAACTGTTCCATACTGGACAGTTGCGAGATGAACGGGAGTGTATCTACATACAAACTAGTGATCAGGACTTTTGAATGTGCAGACAGATGTGGCACGTGCTGTAATCAAGCATCTGTCTAGTCGGCCCTTTAGATCGGGTATGTAATGCTTTTGGAACGGTAAAATGCTTTGGAACATGAAACCAGTACTGTTATTCCAAGTACCTTACTAAATATGAGAAATAGAAAACAGAAATTTTCGGTGTGTCGTTAAATATTAATGCAGTTAGTTTTTTCATTTGTATATTTCACATTTTTCACCCGTGTTTGTGTTCTCACAAAATAGTTGCTATTACTTGAACACCAACTATCATAGAAGCCACAAGAAATACTGTGCACTTTCCATATTTTTTAAAAGAATCGTCTGTTTCTGTTCAGAAATAAATTACTCCTCTAAATATTTCTGGATTTGTGATTTATTTAGTTTCATGTTTATGTTTAAAGCACACTTAAACAGCACAGATGCAAATAAAATTGTTTATTATGTACAGTTCACAATTATTTTGTTTAAGTTGCCTATTATGAATTACAATTTTACTTCTGAATGCATTATCTATTTTTTCTGCTATAATGGTAGTTCCAAATAACGGTAACTGCAAACTGTTTTACGTGTTACGGAAGCTTCATGTTTATTTAATATTCCTATTAAGTGGTTTAAATTTTTAAACCTATTATTCGTCCACTATCTTCCCCTCCAAACAATAAATAAGGAAAACAAAACAGAGTTGTTTTCGAATAGCACTTACATATCCACTTGTATTTACTATAAAAACAATTTTTAAATTTCCGATTGAATTTTCTTTCTATTGATTTTACCATTTGAATAAAGTTTTGAAGATTTGGAGTATACCTTACAAGTATCTTTAATTTCTAGTTTTTTAGAAGAGAATAAAATGAAAGGATTTTTTCTTTTATTTTCCTCTGTAATAGTTTTCCATTATCAGTAAAATTCATAAATAAAAATGCATGCAGAAAAACAGTAGACTTTCTTTCTTTCTCGAGAAATATGATTTGTTGGCACCTGCAACAACAACAACACTTAAACAATAACTATCTCTCGAGATCTTCCACACACTCGTTTTTACAACTCTCGTGCTGCCGGAAATTGCACACACCTTGGCAAAGAAGAGGGACAGAAACAAGGACTTTCTTCTGGAACGGACAACTTCCCAGGAAGGAAACGGCGCTCAGAAACCGTACATTTCGAATCTAGAAACCTATCATCAACTGGAAATAAATTTGCCAAACACCGTAAATAATTCATAACAGTCAAGAATTGACTAATCTTGAGTACTTTCAGTAACAATCGAAATCCTTAGAATTAAGATGTAGCTAATTTCAGATGTAGACAGACAATTGATATTCTGTGGCGCTTCCTACGAGCGAAAACGAACGGGGGCGCAATGTTGCGGGGAGGAACGCGGGACATGTATTAAGAGATCACGAGCGTGACCTCTGTACGCCGCGGTGCTGGACACGAACCACGCGAGGGGCCGCTAGACAGACGCTTTTTGATTTAAAAGCTTCATGTACATCGATATTTCTACAATGTCTCGAATTTTGAATGACATTAAAAGGAAAATATGTATTCGTACCGTATTATAATTTTTCGGTTATCTTGGGTACAACCGTGTAACGTAAGCACGCCCCACATTCCATATTCGGCAACTTTCTCATATATAGGAAAATCAGGTTTTTATTCATATCACCCATTAAGTGGAAGAGTTTCTTACATAACTTTTGCAGAATTTGCGTCTTTGTCGAACAAATAAAATGTGGTCAGACGACGCAACAAAGATTTGCTACTGACGAATTACTTATAATTTGAAAGTCACTTTCGTACATAGTTTAGAAAGTTATCTAATGCTTCAAAAAGTTGATGTCGAGATTTTGACGTATAATCATAAGGCATAGACGTACGTTCGTAAATACATATTTGAGGTTTCTGATACCGAAAAAGCGTCGTCCGTCCTTCGGCCTGTCCGTCAGTCAGTCTATCCGAGCGTCCGTCTGGCCATCTTTCTGTCCGTCTGTGAATCACTAGCGCCTAAACTGCCTTCAGAACTTTCACAAAAATATTTTAATTTTTAGGGTGAACATGAGGCTTTTAGGACGTATTCTAAATTTTCTCAAAATGTTTAAATTTTTTCTCTATTGCTTCTCGAATAAAGCAATGTTTACTACATAATATGTCGTAAGAATAATGCTGAAAATCTTTGAAGTTTTGAAAATTGCGAAAGTTCAAACTATTTAGACTCTATCCTACACTATTCACTATTAAAGATAGATGTATTTCTCAATGATATCGATTTCTCAATGTAAATTTTTTAAATTATGTATTGGTCATTCTTTTAGATTTTTTGTCGTTTTCACATACTTTTAAGTTACATCATTTGAATTATGCACGTGATGGCTGACGTGCTAGGATGATAATATCGTGTGGGGCCCCTGCGAGTACGCGAAAGTGCCGCAACACGACGTGGCAGGGACTCGACTAACTTCTGAAGTGCTGGAAGTAATTGACACCAAGAATCCTGCAGGGCTGTCCATAAACCTGTAAGAGTACGAGGGCGTGAAGATCTCTTGTGAACAGAACGTTGCAATGCATCCTAGATATGCTGAATAATGTGCATGTCTGGAGATTTTGGGGGCCAGTGGAAGTGTTTAAATTCTGAAGAGTGTTCCTGGAGCCACTCTGCGGCAATTCTCGACCTGTGAGCTATCGCATCGTCCTGCTGGAATTGCCCAAGTCCGTCGGGATACACAATGGACATGAATGGGACAGGATGCTTACGTACGTGTCACCTGCCAGAGTCGTACCTACACATATCATGGGCCCCATATCACTCCATCTGCACACGCCCCATACCATTACAGTGCCTCCACCAGCTTCAACAGTCCCCTATTGACATGCAGGGTCCATGGATTCATGAGGTTGTCGCCATACTCGAACACGACCATCCGCTAGAAATAATGTGAAACGAGGCTCGTCAGACCAGGCAACGTGTTTCCAATCATCAACAGGCCAATGTCGATATTGACGGGCCCAGGGAAGGCGTAAAGCTTTGTATCTTGCAGTGATCAAGAGTACGCGAATGAGCTTTCGGCTACTAAACCTCATATCGATAATGCCTCGTTGAATGGTTCGCACGCTGACACTTGTTGATGGCTCAGCCTTGATATGCAGCAATTTGCGGAAAGGTTGCACTTCGGTCTCATGTAATGATTCTCCTCAGTCGTTGTCGGTTCCGTTTTTGCACTATCTTTTTGCAGCCGCAGCGATGCCGGAGCTTTGAAGTTTTACCAGATTCCAGATATTCACGGTATACTCGTGAAATGGTCGTATGGGAAAATCCAAATTTCTTTGCGATCTCAGAGATGCTATGTTCCATCTCTCTTGAACCGACTAAAACCCTCCTTAAATATCACCGAAATAGTGATAACATGCCATTGACACTGTAGTAACCAATCAAACAACTATGCCAGACTCTGGTTGTCTTATATAATTGCTGCCGACCAGAGCGTCGTATTGGTTCCAGATCTCTTTATTTTAATACAAATGGCTGTACCAGATTTTTGGCTCTTCATTGTATACAATTATTGGAAAACGATATGATAACGAATAATAATTAAAATTAATGTTAATATATTACATTAGAGAAGTGTGTAACGGCTAGATGGGGTACTAGAGATAAAATGTAAATTCTGTTATTTCAATATACATTCGTACTAATGAACTTATAGAAAACATTCATGAAACTTTCTGGAAATATTCTAAAATTGCTGTACCGCAACATGTAATAACAACCATGCGACATGAGAATTTTAATGGTATAGAGAATGAATAATATAATTTGTTTCCCGCCAAAATATATTGTCACTGACCAATGAACATCACGAGTGAGCGTGTGCAAGGATATACGTGATCAGAATTGACAATAAGTTTTTATTAGATACAGCCATATTGCTCGTTCTAGAATGTTAGTGTCCTATTTCAATTCCCATTTTGTGATTCTATGTATCATTCTCACACAAAATAGATTTTAATTTCGTTTCTTGCAAATTGTTTCACAGCCATCTACTAAAAAATTCCATTTACTTATACTGCGTGCTCTCAACATATCCCGTTTCATTATTTATAATTAATTATATGGTTTATATTATACTGTAATATTAATGATACTATAAATAATAAATGTTAAATATTACATGCCTGTTTACTCATGGATATTTGAACAAAGACTAGGAAGGATGAGGACATTGGAATTTTTGGGGGTGGGAATAAATAAAACATTAGTTCCTACAATGGTCTAATTGCCGATAGAATGACCGTGTTGACAACTACACAAGAGTGATATTTGTTTTCGTGTATGGGTATGTCTGCTCACGTGTCAGTGTGTGTGTGTGTGTGTGTGTGTGTGTGTGTGTGTGTGTTAGAGGGTTGCGATACCGCACGGTAGTTTAGCCGCATGGATTAACACTTGCTACGCCTGCAATTACTACGAGCCTCTCCGGGAGCCAGGGGAACTATTTCATGGCATTGGCATCGGGAAAGATGTACGTTTACGACTCTCCATGCGCGCCGTTACTGCGTTATTACTAAATTTAGGTTACCCTAGAGCGCGAGAGTGTAAATATATTCAATTAATATGCACAGTTCATGTGATTCCAACGTGCGTTCCTCTACTTGTACCAGAGAAAAGCGCCTATCGTGGTCAGCGTACGCATGCCAAACACATATAATGTACGCGAACGTACCCGCGTGCACTAACGCGTTACAGGACATTATCGAATTATTGTGGCAGTGCCTAAGACGACGTGTCCACGAAGAAAATTGCAGAGAATGGAAACGACATCGTAAACAAGGCAGATCATAATAATTGTATAATAATATGTAATATTTGCCCCTGCGAAATGCGAAAATTAGCAAACTAGTTCAATGTTAATTTTGAATGAGTGTTTTGGTCACTGAAGTCATATTTCATCTTACTTAAAGAGTCCTTTGTGAGCTTGTTTTATTTTCTCAGTTACACTCTCCCTTGACGGAAAACTCGAATTGTACTAACTGATGATGACGTTGCTGAAGTCTTTGATAATATTGTGTGTTTACTATGCTCTAGTTATTTGTGAAATTATTTACATTCAATAGATTATTTTCTTAATTACATATTTAAACACATGAATCTGTTGAGTATTTCTGCAACATATACATTGCAATATAGCACAGCACATTCTGTTTCAGTACTTTTCTGTTTTTGATTAGTTTTTATTAGAAACTTTCATCAAGTCTTGTATTTGATATTAAACGTAACATTGGGCCAAAGAATGGTATTAAAAATGTATTTAAAAATAACAAACAATTTCTCTTGGGGAGTTGCGTTAAAATTGAAACCTAGGATTGATGAAGAACTGAGTTTTCTATAGTAAATATCGGATATCATTATGTAATTGTTTTCATTATTGTACGTAACAAACATGTGTTTGTACAAATGGAGGACTGGTATTAATATTTCCAGGCAGAAACGGGAGTAAAACACGTTTTAATCATTGAGAAATTTCTAAAATAATCCTTCTGATTGAAATATTGACTGGAAGAGTAGTCAGACTCAGCGTATACACTGGACTACCAGTGTAAATTCTAAGTGAGGTGGAAACGCCTCCAGAAACTGTCCATCTTTCTTTTCCATCTAGATTGCAAGAAGGGGGAACTTTAAAGATATATGCTAATATGTTCGCTGGTAACCAACGAATAAAGAGTTATAAAATGGCAATTAGTGACAGAGAAAAAATCACAAAAATGTTGGAAATGTTAGAAAACTGAAACATTAACTAAAAATTGTAAATAAACATTTTTTAGTAAATAATTTAGTGAAGACAAAATAAACGTCACACTATATGAAATCTAAAAATAAATACTAGAGTTAAACGTGTTACTGTAGTTCTACTGTAATGCCTACTGTACTGTAATTGGACTTGTGCTCGTTAAAATGATAAATGCTCTAAATATTGAAAGAGCAAATTTTTACATCCCCTACATCAAAAGAGAGATAGATACTATTAGTAGTTATGAAAATAATACATAAATCGTAACCCTGCACTCCGACTGTACAAACTAATTACCATTTGACTTTCCTACCAAGAGTAAAACCCCTGAACTATATGCAATGCGCATTACAGCACTGCCTTGCAATTTGCCAATGCCCCTTCACGTATGCTTCTACAAGGCAAAGGATGAGTGTACCTTATCTTTAGCGACTATTCTCCTAGAATATTTTAACCTCCACAATTTAATTTGCCCTTTCTTGCCTATGTAGTAGAAACGTATTATATTTGCGTTAGACAGAAAAAGTTAGGTAATGGTATAAAATACGATGCTGGGATTACATACGTTTTGTCAGTTCCTGATACCGAAAATTTGGTTTACCTTGTAGGACTTCTGGCATTCTTAGTATAGAGAATGTATTATAATGATACATGAAAACCTGTCAATTGTTTTTACAGAAAAACACGTTTTGTGAGTTCGTGATACGAAGAAGTGGACACTTTTTATTCTTATCCCTCATATATATAACTTTTTCGTATCTGCAGGGTGGTCAAAATTGGGGGGGGGGTTAAATCCAAAAAAGTTGTTTTTCTCATAACATCCAACGATCTGCTATCCATTGTTCCTTCCATCGCTCTTCTGTCCATCTATTTGTGTGAAAGACATACAGGATTTTCACCGCAATGATTTTTTTCAATCGATGTTGCTGCACTAGAGGTCTTGAAAATTTGAAATGTGAAAAGAACACTAAAAAAATGATTCCACATTTTGTCATTAATGTTTTCTATAATAGAGCAAAGTGAGTACATAAAACTTACACAAGTTAAATTTTTAGTACACTAATGGAAGTTTAAAAAATTACAAATGTTTTAAAGTTTTTGTATCCACTCCTCGTACTACATAATAGCAGATAGAATTTTCTTAATGAAATATGGTACTTGAAATTGGATCTTTGATTGATGTTATGTAAATTTTTTAAATAGAGTAGTTTTCGGGACACTGAAATCTTGACAATTTAAAATTAACCTAAACAGGGTTTTCTAAAAAACTGCCCCTGATTGTTTCTTTAAATTTTTAATGGAATTGAGCAATGTTTGCATAATAATATGGCAATATCCAACTTTCATTAAAAATTATGATGTTTTGTGAATGGGAATGTTCAATTTTGTATGCGTCGGGAGTGTTGATATACTACAAGTATGCAGGTAGGGGAATGATTCGTACAATTGAATGCAGAGACTGTGCGCTGAAGTTCAAATCCCAGCCTGGGAAAATATTTTCCCAGTAGCAAATTATCTTGCAGGTCCAATTAGTATTAAAATATTACAGAAAGATTCCAAATATTGCGAGAAAATATACGTTGCTGTAACCCTTATCCTCTAAGGAAGTACTAGTTTCTGTTGCTTCAATTTGGGATTGTTTCTCTACACAAATCTTAGCACTAAGTCAAATTGTTACTATTAAAAAGTATCCCAGCATGTAATTTGCTTAGGCGAAGATATTGTTTTAACTGAGTATTTTTTAGCATTGAGCATATACCTTTTGTTAAACATGCTTAAATTGAATTCATTTCTTTCATAAAGTTTCCTGAAAGTGAAGTCCTGAAGATACTTAAATATAGCTATATAGATACTTAAATACATAGTGAAACTACGCAATCTGCTCCTATCGGAGAGCTTAAAGCTTTGGAGATGAAATTGTGTTTCACTAGCTAATGATATACTCACACACAAACTTATAAACAAGAAAATGTTTAAAGTCAAAATATTTTCAAGAAGACATAAGAAAGAGTAGTGTTTTCCGTCGGCATGGGACTGTACATATGATGTGAAGGTTTCGGTATTTACTGTATATATCTTTCGAATATATTTCTTAAATGTCACGCAACGAGTCAGATTATTTCCATGCATCACTCCTGGCTGAGTAGATTGCACGCAGCTGTGCAGATAAGAAGAGAGTGATGGAGAACAAAAAATACACGAACATGCGTGCACACGCAGTTGTATCACGCTGTATTTTATTCATGTTTACGGCGACTGTAGACTTTGGGGCTTCTGAGGATCGTAAAACGAGATAGGAACGAAGGAATTAAAAAAGTCTGGGTTTGTAATTACATATACTAAAGTTATGAAATAACCAACTAAAGTATAACTGATTAATGAATAGCTACCGAAACACACTCAGAATTTAACACGATTTCCTTCTTGCAATTTTCCGAACTTAAACACTTTATTTAGTTTGAACAAGCTCGTTGTACTTCCTGAACTATCTAATGAATTTCAATTTATACTTCAGCTCTGTTACAATTATGGTCGATTGTATTGTTTACGAATACAATATTAGGTAATTCATTAAAAAATGTTCATCTTGAAAATTCAAAATTATGACGTTACTGATTATATTTAAAACATACACATGGCTTTTATTGTCTTAAGTATTCTGAATTCTTTAGTAGAATATTTCATTTACACATTCACACGTTTAAAATTTTTAATTTTCCAAACCTCAATGTACATTCTTCATGATCCAGGAATTCGTGTGTTGAATAAATATATCTACTGATTTTTGTTCCCCCCTCAAACCCTATCATTCTCAAGCCTACCCAGATCCTTCCCTTCTATGCTTCTCTCGAACCATATTTGTTGAGTTATTTCCCAGAAATACTGTAATTTTTCTACAGAATTCTATGTGTAAAAATAGTTCCCACATATTATTTGATGTCTCCTCCGTCTTCTTCGGTTCCTTTATGTCCCTGTTATACTTGTTTTTGCCTGTCTTTTCCTTCTTATTATCCTTGTTTTAAATTTTATTCTTCCTCTTACCCGTCTTCTTTTCCTTGTTTTTTCGACTTCTTCTCCTTCTTATTATCCATCTTCGTCGCCTTGATCTTGACCTTATTTTGCTTCTTGTTCTTGTCCGCCTTTTACTTGTTCTTGTGCGTATTGTTCTCCCTGCCTCATCTCATTGTTGTCTTTTTATTGTCTGGCTTTTCTTTGCTCATCATTTTTTGTCTGTTTTCTCATTGTTGACTTTCCTTTTGTCTGTCTTCTACGTATTTTTCTACCTGTGCCTCTTCTTCGCCTTTTTTACTTTCTCGTATACGTACGTATGACAGTGATTCAGACTGCTCGGATAATGTCTTATAATACTGTATAATATAATAATAATAATAATAATAATAATAATAATAATAATAATAATAATAATTACTTTTATTTTTATTTGTATTATTTTTAGCAACCTTCTAATGTTCGAGCAGTTCTTCAATTTTCTGCATATAGAAATAAAATCTCTGTTCAGAGTGCTTGCACAGATAAGGTAGAAACGTAAAATAAACGTTTTACCGATATGTACAGAAATTCAGAACGCAGATAATTTATATTACTTTTTAAAACGGGAGAATCTAATTATTTTGAAACTTTGGTCTTAATTCACTCATTAACCTTCTATTTAATTGTAATTAATTTTGAATTATTCATTTTCTACTCTGATACACATTATGTGAATTGTTTGGTGAATTGTTCGGAACTAACGTTGCAAGGTTAGTATCTCTGTCCTACACTTTCTAGTGTAGCTATAAATTTAGTACATGGAGTAGTCGCATCTCATATTTCTAACACGTACACCTTTTATAACATTTTGAGGACCGTGTATGTTGAATCTATTACTCGAAAGTAAGTCCTTCGCAGTAGTTTACTTTGCCTTGCAACAATCACAGCCACTTAGTGCTTCGTGCTGTACTTACCATCCCAACAAGACCATTCTATTCCGAGTGCTTAACCGCAAGAGGATCGTTGTTCCGTTATCAAGCGCTTGCGAGCTCCGCGGAGCGGTCTAGAAGGCAGCGTATCTCGGCCATTCCTCCAGACGTCTATCCGCGTGATGAGTAAGTGGCTCTCGGAACATCCAGCTCGGGCTTGCGGCCGTGGCGGTGGCGTCTGCAGTTGAAGGCTCTGCTCGCGAGATGGAGTGATTGCGACGCGCGGTAAGCGGGGATAAAAGGGTGGTGCGGGCGGGGAGGGTGGGGAGGTAGGGGCGGGCCCGCTGCGAATAATCCTCTTAGGGTTGCGGCGAGTTCGCGTCTCGACGCGAGCGCCCCTGGCGAATGGCACCGCAAACCAACTGCCTGTCCGCCCGCCCGCCCGCGCCTCCACACGGCCCCAACACAGCCCGGGACACGGGAAATCAGCGGCAAAGGAGTTCGGAGGGCCGTGAATTAAGGAATAAAGAAAGCGGGGCGTGGAGAAAATGGGATCGGAAAATGGGATTTGTTGGCTTTTAAAGGTCTTATAAAACAGGCTTGCGGAGTGTGAAATTGTACTCGTAATACTGTTTTGAAATAAAGTTTCGAGGAACCTTTAAGGTAGTAAATAAAAAAAAATTATAAAAGTATATAAATCTTGTATATTTACTTAAACAAAACAGGTGGATCTACAATTTTCGTATAATATTCTTTCTTCATCGTTTAAGTCAAACCTACTATTTTAATAATTGTCTCTGTATAGTTTTGAATGAATGGGGTTCAATTGATTTATTTTTCGTCGGTAATATTCCCGTAATAGTACAATAAAGACCAACATATATTGTCCGATTACTTTTAGTTTATCTATGCTGAAATGTATGCTTCATTACTAATTTAATATTCGCAAATGGAAAAGCTGTATAGTAAACTTAGCATCCCTGAAACGATGTATGAGCTCCTTTGTTGAGGAACTCAGTGCCACGTCTTTCAGAGCCTCTTGAAGCCTCTTGTGCTGGTTCTGTTGACCCTCGGATGACAGACCTGAGGAAGAGCACGTCAGAGAAATAGCCATTAGCTCACCAGCCTCTCACTTGCTATCATTCAGAAAACAGAAAATCTAGTAATAGCATTGACATTGATTACAGATTCCGAGCGCGTAAGGTTATTCCTCCCGTAAGTGTAGAGCAATGCTTTTATTGCGAGAGGTGAGCGTGATCTTCTCCCGATGAATGACGAGATCCGCCGCCGACCTATCCGCTGGGATTGCGTGTTTCTTCCCTAACCAGGTATCTCCCACCAGCGGGGCACCGCTCTAGCTAGGACAATCTATAAGCTCCCGGCTGGTCTCCCGACATGTGTTGTAGTGTAGTGCATGTAAGTGTGTAAGTAAGGAGCGAAGATAAGACCCGTAAGAGGAAGGAAAGAACGCGCTCAATCCGTTGTTAGGGCATTGCTCCGGCATTTGCCTGTTGTTTATCGGAAAAACCTTGGAAAACTACAGATCAAAGGATCGGCTGCTAGAGTACTCCTCCAAGCAGCGGCTGAATTCGACCTAGCTGTCTTGGTGAAAATCGTGAATAGTGCTGAAAATCCTGCCACCGTTGAAACTAACTGTAAGACTTCCCGGTCACAGGCCCTGTAGTGACAGCAGTTAATGCTCTTAGCTACATAAGCCGGTCCGCGTGAATATTATACAATTTATTAACATAATGTAAACAATATCCATGACAGATCCGAGGAAAACAAACTTTCTCTCTCTCTCTCTCCTCGTTATTTGAATTATACCTACTTGCTAGGTGGAGGATAGCTGCATCCAATTGTCAATTGTGGCGTTGAGTGATGGATCCGCAACAATTCTTGGCGGCGAATATGACCGAGAAAATCTCGTCTTTTGCAGAGTGCCGCGTTCGTAATATCTCTGATCCAGTTCGCGTTCGGAGTACACGGAGAGGGCTCGCCAAACAAGAGAGAAATGCTAAGGGGCTCCGAGCCAGGTCGTTATAAAGCGCCGACTTTCCCCCGCGACGAAGAGACTTTAACCATTGTAGAATCACGACCATTGACGAAAGATGAAATAAAATTGGTTCACGGGATTGGTCAATATAGTTAGAGAAACTATTAGTTACACCAACGTTTCGAAATATTTAATTTATTCATCAGGGCTAGAGTATAAACAATGAACAGTGCATGAGGACAACATATTAGTAAGGTGTTACTTTCTATATTTTGGTGTTTTATTTATCTTAGTTTATACTTTTTTGGTTTTATTTGCGTTAATTAGTTAAGCATCAATTTGTTGTAATGTATGTTGTCCTCATGCACAGTTTATTTCTTATACTTTAGCCCTGATGAAGAAATGAAATATTTCGAAACGTTGACGTAACTAATTGTTTCTCTAACTACATTGACCAATCCCGTAAAGAGACTTTAGTTTGGGTGTAGATATAAGAGATGCGTATGAGCAAGCGCTCTGTCTATGTTGTACGCCACTCACAACAGTGAAGTTGTGATTTCGAAAATATTTATCATTATGGGCATTATTTGTCGTCTCCACGAATTGATTAAACATATTTGTTAATATTCTGATTATAGTCGTTTTGCAGTCATCGTGTTTTATGAAAGACTCTCGTCTCAATTAACTAATTCATCCTTCTATCATCATCCTCTTAGTTGTCATATCCTTGATATATACTTAGACAACTTTCATAAAACAATCTGTAAAAACACATTTAATTATTAATGAAGAAATTAAAAATAAACATTAATCTAATTAGTTGTATAAAAGAAATATTTCCTTTGAATGGAATCTGCGGGGTATTACGTATAAAGAGGATACCACATTAAGACTTAAAGGAGATCACATTTGCATGTATGTACCCCGCTTTCGCCATTAATGCTTTGCCAGGAAATGTAACAGCTCTTAATAACGCACTGTTGCATTAAGGATCAACGAATTGATTATGAAAAATTAATAAAACTTTAGAAATAAAACCACATTAATAATTTCCCCTCTGATTGATTCTCACGGGAAATTCGTAAATCATACTAGTTCACGAATGGTATGGTATATCTAAAATTGATATTTTTAGAATTTCGACTCGATTAATGAAAACCAGCACTGCTGTCAGTATGATATCCCTAGTTTTAGCAGTTATGATAGTAGCAAACAATATGGACGTATAGGAGATAGTAGTACTCCTAATGTAGGAATAAAAATAGTAATGACATACGTCGTATAAATCAACATTTTAATTTAAAACATTAGCAATATTCGATAGCTTAGACTCATCTTCAGATCTGATACCAAATTGAAAACGACTGAAAACCAACTAACTCAATCACAGGCTAAGACAAACATGCTAGACCATCAATCTCACCCATTCACACGCCCAAACGTCCATAGTCAAAATAAGAGTAGAAAGTCAGTACTACTCCAGATTAACTTTATAAAACCTACTCATTAACTGAAATAGCATCATCTTTTAAATTTGAAAATGATGACTAAGACATCAGAAGCTGTCTTTTAAGAGTCTTTTAAATATTAAAATAAAATGTTTGTAAAGGCGAGATTTTTCATCACTACTCGAATATAATGCAAACATGTCATCAATAGATCACCAGCAGAACAAAGGAATGTTTGCGCAACGTTTATCACGTCTCATAAAACAAGCACTCAAATATTGAACAACGTTTTACTTTGTGTACGAGCGCGCGCGCCCTCTGGCGGAGTGAGGTCTGCGCGAGCGCCGGACCGCCGAAGCAGGCTGTACCATTGAGCGCGCTCCGGGTGAATGGAGGCGGTGGCGCCGCGGGGCGGGCTCGGGGGCGTCGGCCGACGTCGCCCACGCGCCGCCCGCCCCCCCGCCCCCGCCCGCCCACCCCGCCGCGCGCGCCGCGCCGCGCGCGCCCACCGCCCCATCGCCGTGGGCGGCTGGCGCTGGCCCCGCGTGTGGCGGTCCGGTGGAGTGGGGGGTGGGGCGGAGCCTCTCGCAGCGCAGCGCTGTCGCTGCTGCGGCCGGCGCGCCGCCGCGCCACCACCCTTCGCGGTTATGGCTTTTCTGGATTGCGGCGTCGGCGGGCGCCTTCGCAGCGCGCTGCAGGTTGCGTGCGAAGCTGTTGTTTGGTAACTGGACTGCGCCAGGCGAAGGAGATCAATTGATTCGTCACGGAGTTTGTAATTTTTTTCCTCTTTGCCTGTAATAGACGCCGCTGGTTCATGAGCTACGAATTCTGCTTATTATAATACTAAAGTGTACTTTTTACTTTCTCGCCCCTGCGAAGTTACTTTGTAAGGTATATCGTAACGTGCTTAGTATTTCGAAGGTACTTAGTAAGAGAGATGACGAGGAATTCTCAGCAGAAAAACTCTTATTCCCGGGCCCTGGTAATGAAAAAGTGGATAAATACTGTTGCTAAATATAGAAAAAAATCCTCTAACACGTGGTGTAGCCAGAATCCATGTTTTGTGGGTCCTAGGTAACAAAAAATAGATTGACAGCAAAATGTGTGTGTGTCCGTCCGTCTCTCTTTCTGTTTGCTTGTGGTCAACGCTAACACCTTTACCGTACAACCGATTGTCTTCAAAATTGATATTTCTCAATCAATGTGAATGAACTCGAGGCTTTTGGAGTTTGAACCACATATTTTGATTTTTATGGTTAATTTACATGAACTCTTAAAAATATTTCCAAAAAAATTCTCAAAAATGGCACCAAATTTATTGATCAAACTTTGTCTTCGGATACCACAAAGGACGCTTAAGAAAATTGTGAAAATCTCACATTTGTTGGCATATCAGAGTTTTTAAATTGCAAAAATTGGAATTTTTTAGAAATGTATTCTTTAATAAAAATCTGTTCCTTAAATACAGATTTATAAGTACTTTCATGTTCAAGTTTTCTAAAATATGAATTGTTTTCGTGTAATTCGGCACAAAATAAGGACAATTAAAAATATTGTCCTCAAACACTGCTCCATTTTTAAAAAAATTTACCCATTGATAGAAGAACGGATGCTTAAAAGATGGCGTGGGCGTCATTTTGTTAAACTCTCTGAATTTCGAACATTGCAAATTTAGAAAAAAATGCCAGAAAGTATATGCTGCTGTAGGCAAATTAGTTATTGTGTTTGCGACTTCCCAAATAATACAAAAAGCCTTTTAAGATGTCAATAAAATAGAAGATTTTATCTCGTGAAAGTTGTTAAGTTACAAAATTACTTAGAATATCAGAACTCTCAGAAACGGAATGTAGCGATAAGAGAGTTTTTCTTTATTTTAAAAAACATCAGTTTGTCTAACAAAAGCATACCCATAAGGAAAAACATGTTTAATGGGTTTCTTACAGCATCAGCCCTATTTGATGAATTAAAAATGTATGTACTACAATAGTTTAAGGTCTTTAAGAACAGCTACATTATTTGTTATAGATTTTCAATTATGTGATATTAACAAAAAACTACATAAACTTTTTGATATTTTGACTTTATAATTTATTAGCAGCATGAAATGCAGAAAGAGCAAAGAATTTGTTTACGAAAATAAATATACAATTTAATCTCTAAGAGGATGGTTTTCTTATTTTGCACTTATCCTATAAATCTTTGAACGCAATCACTGCCATACACTATATGTATGTGCTTAAATTCTTTTCATTTTTATTTATAGAATTGTAATACGTCTATTTATATATGTATATTTATTAAAATATTGTTCTTATTGGAACTAAATAAGTGAAGGAATATATAAAATAGAGTAGTATAAGATCACTTTTTATGATAATGTTTCTAAACTAAGAGCAAGGTGATGTTGAGAGTCAGTTCTCAAATCAATGTTATGGTACGAAAATTGCAATCACAAATCATTGTTTTGATCGGAAATGAGGCGTTATGCCCGTGTTATGTTCATCATATCTTGAACTGGATATCGACCTCAGATTCGCCATTCCAGGAAGCATGTTGCAGAATGTCATCATGTCTACCGCTAATTAGTTGTGTTGTACTCCACAGGCTACAGCAACCTTGTTTGTACACGCCTGATTGGATTCGCTATGACATCCATTTCATATTCGCGATTAGCGTCTTAGCAACATTGTGATAATATCGCTTGATGGTAATGTTTACTTAAACAATAATATTTAAGAACGTGTTCTGATATAAATGCAAAATATATGCTATTGCTTATTATAGAAAAATACGTAGATTTTATATTCAGTGAAACCGTGATTTTGGCGTCGCACCATTTGGTTATTATTTTGAGAAAGCACGCTCAAGGAGACCCGTGAGAGCTCATTCCATTACAAAGGCAAAAAATACAAGATCTATCAGAATCGAAACTGTAAACGAGGTAAAAATACGTGTTACTTTACAACACAATGACAGATGACGTTAGACAATTCAAATCGATACACAAGTTTATAGGCCAAGTAAAATATTTTCTACTGCACTACTGTTTCTATACAGTTGGAGATTATGCTCTGCTTTGCTTTGCTTTGCTTCTGGGCAAATAATGTTACGCCACAATGCGCACGTTTCAACGAACTCTACTTTTGGTAGTCGGTTTGAATATAATTGGTGGGGTGTGTTGCTATTTTATTAGTTACCTTATAAAATCAAAAGTGCACCACATTTACCGATGTCAATAAACTTTCTATACATCAGGAGGTAAAATTTTAGTTTTACGAATGTTGATAACCTCTCTTTCTTTATGGTTTTATTCGTCATTCAACTACATACTGTAAAAACATGGCGAAGAGTTTTTTGATTTTTTTTCTCGATCCAGCTAACTATACTTACGCAAATTATACTTCTTACCCATATTCACATAGAGTTTCTACTGTTTGTTGATGAAAATAAGTAAAATTAAATGCTGATTGCAGCATATGCTATTCCCATTAAATTTCCTACGTGAAGCAAGAAAGTCTTTAAAAACTAAAAAGTCCAGTTTCAAATATAAACTGAATATTTAAAGATTAAAAAGAAAAATTAATCTCTTAAACACAAAGAAACTATCTAACTTGGAATGAAGAATTTACTCTGTATCATAGCAATTAGCAATGTTAATTCCATGTGTATTATAGTGATAATGCCATGCACTTATTTCATGACTTTGACGTTGCCCTCATATTTGAATTGATTATTAAGAGCTATGTTTTTTATTTGTGTTCTGACACTGAGTAACGTGGGACGATAACGTACGTACATCGCATTTCGTACGTAATTCATTGCATTTCCTGCCTAATAAATGATTGGGTTAAAACATGCCTGGGTAATGTCGGACTATTTCAAATAATATTTTATTAAATTACACTTGTAGAAGGAATATGCACATAATCCATATTCCCGATGTAAAATAATGCCTTTTATTCAAACGAACTGCGTCTTGCTGGGGCGATGTACATCTAACAACACGTACAAAGTTCCCAGTAAATGCACTAGTAGCGTGCAGGCTGGGGAACTTTCTTCTTCTTTCTCTATTCGTTATAGAGTTATGAATGGTATCAGGAATTCCTCATGCACGCAACGTTGTGTTCAGCGAGTAGAGAGGTGCATGCATAAACGCCCTTGTTCTTTAAGACTGCAGGTCGAGTTTGTATATTGTTTCGCCACAAGACCCATGTTTCACTAACATTTGTGTAACAATAGCCAGAATTAATTGCGGAATAGGCCCCTCAGAGTGCTAGCGTGGTCGCGAGTAGAAAGCGTAGGGAAATGCTTTCTGCTGCAGTTGAGAAAGACCGGGAATAAATTATTAAAGAGAAAACTTTGCATATTGTTAAGTTGATAATATACCGAAACAAATGGTGGAATATTTTTGGGAAATAAAGAAGGTTGGAAAGGATATTACATAGTGTCAAAAATACATAAAATAATGAAAGAATATAACAAATCAAAGTGAGATAAATAAGTAGAGTGTTAATCACTATGACCGAAGAGAATGGAAATGAGGAAATTGAGTAATAGTCTAAAAGAGCGAAGCTCAATGCGTAAGTTTATTTGTGCTCTAATATGTAAAGAATATTCTATGTAAAAATGAAATAATATTTTAATTGGTACTTACTGCTATTTATATTTTTATAACATTTATATAGCTACCAAATATTCCACAAAAACTATTTCATGCTATGTAATTCTATAATGGTATTGTAACATTTGTGTCATGAAGAACTTAATACAAATGAATAATGAAAGCTGGAGTGGAAAATATTTTGCCATAAGTAATCAAGAACTGTCGGCTTTAGGTAGTAAGAGTAAAGAATATAAAACCCTTAAACATTACTTTTGAATGTGATATACAAGTCTAAAGGTACATAGACATCATTTTAATGGTTTTATGAATATTTATTTCAAGTACGAAGAAAATTGGACATTACTTGAAAATCCTTAACAGAAAAAGTTATTGACCAACTGACAAATCCTGCAGAATGGTCTTGCGTTAGGCTAGAATCGCTGAAAAATCTGAACATTTCTTGCAACGGAAACCGAATGAAGAACTTACTTTTAAGAACACCGGAACTTGAATCTGGGAAAGGAATTAAGAAATGAAAATCCTTTTACATGTTGTCTTAAGTGACGTCATGGAACATTGATAAAAAATTCCAAAACAATGGAACAAAGCGTTTGGCGGAGATTTGCAAATGAATAGTCACAAGGAACGGTAGACTACGATGCGCCAGAAAAGTCTCTCCAAACCGAGCCGATTCAGGGGCTCCTATTAAAAATTGCATTCATGTCGGTAGCAACCAGATCACTGGGAAACAAGTGAAGGGGACCACATTTCCAGCATGTTGTGATTGTAGTGAGTACACAATGTGTCATTTCTTTTGTTACGAGCCGCAGAACGTACTACCAACATAATTTATGTTGCTAGCACATTCACCAGCAAGGTGCTACTGCGGAGCGACGTTCCTGGCGCACTGTATTATTATTATTATTATTATTATTATTATTATTATTATTATTATTATTATTATTATTATTAATATTATTATTAAATTATATGTTCAATTCGTCTTGGATTCTCTGTATTCCCCTACGTGATTAGTTTGTAGTGAAAGGGGAAGGTACTGGTCGTACCCGCCCAGTTTGTGGTCCAGTGTGTACGGTAATGAACAAAACGCGTTTGGAAATGATCATGGAAAACGGAAAAACACCAAAATTACTGATCAGGTGGACCGATATACTCGACGCAGGCAGCGGCTACAAACATGATGAACACACCGAACAAATTTTTCGGCACTCGCCCGACGAATCGCTGAGGTGACGCACGCATGTACCGGAACTTGTGACCATCATCTTAATTTTCCATATTGCCCACTGTCTACTTGGGTGTCCGGGAGGTGCCTCGTCCTAGGCTCAAATGTCAACGTTTCAGCCGTAACGCGACGACCTTCCTCAGGGCGAAATATCTATTGCAAACTCTCTCGGGAAGCGAAATGCTGTTGTCCTGTCTGTGCGTTTATTGGCTTCGTTTGCTGCTCGGGTGTATTATGTAGAAGTTCTGTGGTCCGGACGGAACAGTGAGCGGTGGAGACTAGGGGGCGGGGAATGATGTTTTCGCTCGCCCTCACCCTCCTTCTCCTTGCGATAAGCGACTTGCTCTTCAGGCCGAGAAAGCCTGTCGTAAAACTTGTATATTTTCTCATTTCCCATTTCATATTGTGCGGAAGCTATCAGATGAAACCCCCAGAGCAGATAAGCTCCCCTTGTGCGCTTGAAATACATTGGATGTTTCCTGTTTGGAGTCTGCGCCGATGTGGGAAGTTGTACTCATGTCCTACCATTGCATCAAATACATATCTGGATTCAAATAGATTGACATAACATTTTCCGGAAATATTTGTGAAATATAAGTATATTATGGTTTATTAACCAATTACGACACTTCCTTATTTGAAATAAAATATTTTCTTATTCGTAATTACTTTTTAGTCCTCCAGCTTCTATAAAAAACAATTTTTGTATGAATATGTTTACAAAGCAGTTAACATAGCTATAATCAAGTACAAAATAACTTCTTTCTTTCTCAAATGAGAAATATTGGAAAAGTTTTGAGCGTTCCGTATGTGGGTAAATGAAAGTTAATTTTAAATTTTATCGCACTCAGCTCATGCTCAGCTTTAGTTTCTTGGTTGTCTATTTACTTTTTTCACTATTTGGAAGTATAAGTCAAAAATCAGAATATGTTTAATTCTCAATAATTATTTTTATGAGACAAGTTGCAATATCAATGAAGCAAAAAACAGGCCACTCGCCAAACATTTCTCTTTTTACACTTCCCAAACTACGAACATTGTACTCGGCGCATCTTATATTTCTCAAACAGTTCTTCGTTCGAATTTTGAATGTAAACGACTTTTATTTAATTTTATACAGCAGGAGGCTCCATTTCCAAAACTATACGCAAGTGACGCCGTTGATTGAAGCAAAACCCATTTCACATTGACGTTCATGGACCAACTACTGCCGCATAACTTTTCCATCAACGGCGAGCATGATACCCATGTTTGCGTTACGTACATAACCCCGATGGCCGCATTCCGAGATTGAACATTATTTGGAAGCAGGGGCTTAGGTGGGGTGAGCAAAATGTCAGGAGGGCTGAATGGCGGCTGTTGCAAAGGGTGGAAGGGCCTGGAAGCGAGGCGAGGGAAGAGTGGTGACGGCCTGGCGACACATGAGTTGCACTGACGGCGCTGGATGTGGAATGAGAGAGGGTACTGTGGCGAGGGAGCGATTGGGTGGTGGGGGCAGGGTGACTGCTGAGGACGAGTGTGTGAATGGCGGTGGGAGCGCGGAGGGCGCCGTGGGAGGTGTGGGAGGAGGGACAGGTAGCCGGCATAGCCAATGGGAGAGGGTGTGGTGTGTGCAGGGACGGAAGGAGCGGGGACTGCGGCGGAAGCTCGAATTCAGCCGCTTCCTGGAGGAGAATTCTAGCGACCGGCTGCTCTGATCGGTAGTTTTCCGTGGTTTCTCCTATCAACACCTGGCGAATGCCGAAACAGTACCTAACAAAATGGCCACGGACAGCGCGTGATCATTCCTTCCTCTACCTTGTCTTACCCTCACCCCTACATACACACACTCAAATTTATTTTATTTATTTAATAGGTAATTATTACAGACAAAATTAGCTTACTTGATCCTATGTGGCTAGGCCGAAGGCCTTTAAGCCATTACAATACCTACATCCTTTCGCGTTCTAATCTTTCGAATTCTGGTATTCACCCCAAATGGTCTCTCCATAGCATCAAAGCCGCGGGAAAGAGACCATAAGGTACGGCTCAGGAAAAAACCCCTGAAGGGGGAAAAACCTGCCGTCAGAAGCCGAGTACATTCTAATCTATCCGACGTTTATTTTAGCTATATTATTTTCTGGCGCGGGCGTCCCGCCGTCTCCTTCCAGTGCTTGGCCTCCTCAGCACCTGAAATCAAACAGCGCCACAGAAGATCGTCCGCACCAACGCCTCTGCCCTTATATTTTCGCTCTCCCCTTACCTTCCCCCCCTAATGTGCTTATTACTATGCCAGTTTTATTATATTTTTTATATTAACATTTTACTTACCAATTAACTATGACTTATGACTTATTTCTTAACTGTTTACTTACTTAACATAAAATTACTGATTAACTTACATATTGTTAGCTTATTGACTTATTTATTTCTCTCCAGTCTAGGCTCCGCTCAAGCTAACCGGTGCTGTTTTCCCACTCCCTAATTTCAGTTTCCCTAATGGTCCGAACCTTTCCTAAAAATGTTCCTAATTCTTCCATGAATTTAGACCTTTTATCACCTAAAATGTTTTGGGCGAGCGTTACGTTCCTGTTTAGAAAGTAGTAATTTCCCATTCCCATCCATTTTTTTCTCCATGTTTCGGTTGCACAGCAAATTAAGAGTATGTGGATCCAGTCTTCCCTATCACCGCAAAGCACACAGATGCCATTACCACTTACGTCCTTTAGTCTACGCTGCATCCATCCCCCACACTCAAATGCAATATACTACCACACATGCCGGGAGGCCAGTCGGGAACTTAGAGCTTGTCCCCGCTGGGGCGGTGCCTAGCTGGTTGAGAAAAACCCTTTAGCTGGTAAGTCGGCGCCGAATCTTACCATCCAGCGGGGGAAGATCACCACCTCCTCTCGATAAAAATGCACTACACTTACGGGACTGTTGACCTTAGCAGTTGACGAGCTTGGAATCACTGATCAATCAATCAATCAAGCGGCGGAAGCTCCGTATGTGTGAAGAGAGGTGACGGACATAGCATGGGATGTTGGTGGAGCGGGTGATACATATTGGCAGTGGTGCGTTGTAATTTTGAGGGCTGTGACGGGAGCGATGGCGAGAGCGAACACCGAATAAAGCGTACAGAGGAGAGGGCAAGGCGGCTGGGGGAGGTAGGCACAGCTTTGGTGGCATTTGGCTGTGCTGCGGACATGCGCCGAATGTAGTTAGTAAAGCGGACAATAAACCTTATCTGAATCTAAAATGCAAAACCCTGGTCGATGCCGAGGGCGCAGCGGAGGGTTGTCAGGAAAGCACAACAGTCACGAGGGTTACAGGGAAGCCGTTCAGCCTTTCCATTCCATTTGGTGTCATCCGGCAACGAAAAATTTGAGTTACTTCGCCGAACGCAGTTTTGCTTAAATTTTCCAGAGCATTGAAGATAATATTAAACAAAATATAAGTAAAATTATTGTAAACCATTAGAAAGTTGTAGTTTCGACTATAAAAAGTTGTCCATAAAACACAAAATGACAAAATATGACATACTAAAACTACATAAAAGGATAGAAGGATTCATTAATTTGATGCATTTTGCGTTATGACAGTGCTAAGTAAGATCCTTTGCGGGGTACGATTAAAGTAGGTAAACTATTTAAACTTAAAAGAACATCATTAAACTTCCTAGAATATCGATATATTGACCCTATCAATAATACATACGTTCCCTCCGGTATTGTGAATAATCAGACCTATCATATCGAAAAAAAATTCAAAACCTCTACAATTTTACCAAACACCTCTACAAAACTAAAAGTGCTACAAAACAGTTCGGACTTTATCGTGTAAGTTAGTTTCCTGTTCTCGTGAATCGTCGCTAGCATTACGGTTTCTTGCCATTCAACATCTTTCCTTAGCATATGGTATACCATACAAACATATATTATAGAGCTTCAGAAATAAGATAGTAACTAAGTCCCAAGGATAAAAAGTTACTAGATGCTACAACACTGTGTACAAATGTATGGGGGTACACTAAAATATATTAACATAACTGTGACAGTAAATTTGAAAGTATATTTAAAGTAGTAACAGACTTAAAGACGGGAAAAGAGGAAAATAGTTTTTATTTTTTTAACTACAGTCCAACAATCAAAAATATTTGAAACAACACAACTAATGGTGTTTAGAGAGGACGTTTTGAGTCTTTCCGTGTCTATTTGAGGTTTTTAAGAGACATTCAATATTATTATTATTATTTTCCAAAATACTTTTTTTGCGTTTGAACTTAGCCCCGAGATTACACAAAAAAATGTGTTTCTAATTGTAAACATTATTTTCTTATTTTTCATATTTTTTTCAATTAGAGAAAATAATGTAAAGTTGACGCAAAAATACAAATTACGTTTTTGGCTGTAGAGAGGTAATAATGTTAGGAGGGCGGCTAAAAAATCTTTCAAAAATGCTATTTTTATGATGAAGTCATAGTATAACTACTCATATATCATTTGTTTTTAGTAATCTTTCCACCATCTTATCCGGGGGTACCCTTTGCCTGATCGAAACAGCAAAACAAGCTATGGAGTTTCTAAATTTCACTACATTTACCAATTTTTCCTGGAGTTGCCCGAAATAACTTACAAACACTCTCATGTAGTATTTTAAGATACAGAAATGGTTATAAATAATTGCGATTAAATGCTAATGTTTTTATTGTTACTAAGGGCAAACTCACGCGTGTGTTGGTAGGAATGACAGTTTACGTAAAGCCAAGGAACACGATTTATAAACATTACATAAATTATAGTACTTTTCGTTTGCAATTTTAAAAACACCCTCTCAGATGTATTATTCTAAATGAAGAAATGTATGAAAATGAGAATCTGTACTGCATGACTATTCTAATTATTCTGAAACTTTTATTACTTGCAGAGATATTATATTTCTTATTTATATAATTGATTGGCTAATATGTAACTTTTGTTGAAAGTGAAGAACTGAGTGCGCATGAAAACAGAAATTAACTCAAAGGTTAACCTTATTTGATGTAATTAAGATGTTCTCATTGCTATAAAGTTTTAGGTTTTTAAAAGCTAAATCTTTGTATTAAATATGACGTTTATTTACAAACAAAATACAAATTTACTGCGTAAAGTATTATATACTTTTATTAAATCATGGAATACCCCTAACAATAATATTTGTAAAGCATTAAAACCTGACAGAATATTTATGTATCTCGCGAGAAATGTACACAAACAAATGGAAACTTCATTATGAAATCTGGAATCACTGAGCTAGAAGAGGGCGCCAGCAATTCCAACACCATGTTCCAATATGGACCAAATTATGTTGTTAAAAAAGTAAAAAGCGTAGTTTTCCCTTGCACATTGTTTGCTCGCTCCGGAAGGAAAGTTCGCAACCGGCTAGGACGCAGCGCGACGGGAGCTCTTAAAGGGGAACGTGTACGGAGCAGAGGAAGGTCTGAGGGCGGCTGCCCGTTTGCTCGCTGCCCCAGACGCACTCACAGGCCCATTTGCTTGCTCCCAACGACCGCCCTTTCTTACCATCCCATTCTGCAACGGCAGTAAGGCTCTAATTGCACGCTCAATGGTGCGTATTAACAGTAATTACATGACTATTCCACAACTTCGCCATCGAATTACTCCGGCCTTGCAGCATTCTCTCGGCGCCTGGAGCTTTTTTCTTGTCATCCATCGGTAGAGAAGCGCATTCCAATAATTCCGACGCATTCTCGAAGTCGGGTATTGTGTTAAAGGGGAAACCGCAGACTGTTATTTCTGAACGTGCTTTTATTTTGTTTGCTTTCCGAAGCGTGTGTTTACGACGGCCTTGTTTTTTCTGCATTTTGTTTTGTTTTTGCAATATTCATGTATTACAGTTGACAATATTTAAGTTCAAGCATTGTTTTAGGCACAAAATTTATGAGCATTATTTGCTATGAACATTTCCATGCACCTTCGTCTTTGTGAAGTCGTTCTCTAAAAAGGATGCTTCAGAAGAAAATATTATTTTCTTGGTTTGTAATCTTCAATGCACTACAAGGATGTTTTGCTCCAGAATGCAAACACGAAATATATTGCAGAGGAAAACTGCTGCACGAGGTGCAAATGAAAGCTATTTTTCCTGATTCTAAAACGTTTGTTGATATGAAACTGAGATACCCTTGGAAGGAAACAGTTGATAAGTTTGAAGATTTGTATAAGCAATCAGGTGGAAAGGTCACCCGTGACAAGGTTGAACAATTCGTGAAAGACAACTTTGAACCTGTCGCTAGTGAGTTTGAGAAATGGAATCCTCCAGACTGGAAACCTGTTCCGAAGTTCTTAAAGAAAATCAAAGACCCCAAACTGTGGGAATTTGCGAAAAAGCTGAATACGATATGGAAATTCTTGGGTCGCAAAATCACAGACGTGGTTCGCGAAAACCAGGAACTGTATTCTATAATTTACATTCCGTACGGAGTGATAATTCCCGGAGGTCGATTCAGAGAAACGTATTACTGGGACTCGTATTGGATCAACCGAGGCCTTATCACTAGCGAGATGTTTTACACCGCTCGAGGCATAATCGCCAACTTCTTGTACATGGTGCGGAACGTGGGGTTGATACCAAATGGCGGTCGCATTTATTACAGTGGCAGATCTCAGCCCCCCATGGTCATCCCAATGGTGCGCAGCTACATAGAAGCCACGAAGGACATTGACTTCCTGCGAGAACACTTGGATACTCTGGAGCAGGTATGTGTATTGTTGGCGGAAAAAATTTTGGAATATGAATGTTACGAAATTTTTCAGAGAAAGTAGTGTTTGCAGAAATATAATAAAGATAAATAATCCACGAATATTTCATATTCGATGGTTCACTAAAGTACTAGGTATTACAAAAGGTATCGATCAGCCATTGGAATGGGTTTCAAACCTTCATCTGTCAGTAATTTTTGCCTTCACTCATTCTCAAGATTAAGAATCATTGCTTACAATATTTACTATGTAGATCTCACAAACACACGTATATACTTATAATGAACCTGGCGTCATCGCTTACACACAATTTGCTGCAAATTTTGGGAAGACTCTAACCCCTTTTACAAAAATATGATAATTCAGAGTATTTTAGATAGTAGGATAATAAAAAATATAAACAAATTTTCTAATTGGAAGAAAACGAAGGAATATGAACGGAAAGGTATTGGTGAATATAGTACAAAGGCAGTCGATTTTATTCCGACAATGATTAAAGAATAATGCTCTGAGTTCTTTTTTTGTAAAACTTCCCACGGAGTGCATAGCAGAGTGGCTTCCAAGAACTGAAAGTCTAATAGGCAGGGAGTTTAATTTTCATTGATTCTGATTTTGAAGGGTATTATCACAGTATTTATTGGAAGAAGATTTAAATGTACCCGTAGTGCAGAGGCATGCAACTTCAGACTCTGGCTCAATGACCTTCATTTCGATCCAATTAACGTTTTCGTCCAGTTTCCCCGCGATTAATAGCGGAAATGTTGAGATGGGCCTTTGTCTTGCTTTTGAAAAAAATTCTTCACTATCTATTCTTATTTTCTTGAGCTCTGATAACATTGTTATTGAACTAATCCTTCTCCTTCACCTCGTGGGGTGACCGTAAGTCAATTCCTTCTCATGGGGCACGATGAGGGATACATGTAAGCTATTTGCTGTAGTTTATTTATCGTTGCAAATAGTTTTTATTATACGGTGAATACTTGTTTCTTATTAAGAAATATTAACAAAAACGCTTGTTTGTACCTGTATTCAGAATACAATTAATATGGTATAAGATCTAGGGTAGGGATTCCAGAGCTCAATAAACGTGCACATATTGCACTACTCCCTAATAGTACGTCACACACAGTTTTAAAATGTTTTTGAATAAAATTATTAATATGTTGATAAGTAACACTTAGGGCGGTTCATCCGTGGTGCAATTCCGGGTTCGATTCCCGGTCAGAGCAAAAATTGAGTTTAGCTTTCTTTTAAAATCGTTCTGTAGCTGTGTGACGAAGGAAAGGTCAGGCAGGCGGAGTTTGCTAGTTACGGTGAAGGGAATACGTTATGTTCACCACATGTCTCTCTTAATCCCCAAGAGTGGGAATTGAACTAAGGCCAGGCATGAGGGTACCGCTAGCTAGTCGGCAAAGCCGGACAATCGACCCAAAATGCCAAATTCTGGGCCAATGACCCCTATGTAGACCCCTGACCCCTATTAGATTGGAATAAACTACCTGCAGAAGCACTAGAGGCTCTTCCTTTTAATGTAGCCAAATTTAAAAATATGCTTCATTTCATCTAGATCATCTCGAATAATACTGACTGAGACATTTATCTCTATTATTATTATTATTATTATTATTATTATTATTACTATTATTATTATTACTATTATTATTAGTAATATTATTATTGCTTTTATTATTATTAATACTACTATTACTTTTATTATTATTGTTATAATTATTATCGTCATGGCCCTTATACAGTGAAGTGATGTGAAGTGTAGTTTAGTGGAGGGGAAGGGAGTGTAGTGTAGTGAAGTGTTATGTAAACTAGAAGTGAATTTAGAGTTAGCTAGAAATAAATTGGAACTATTATATCGACCCCTAATTCTAATGGTAAACCCAATTGTAAATGTTGAAAATGTTTAGTAATTCTAATTCTAATTGTTATCATGTTTGCCACCGAGCATTAGCTCGAAGCGAACTTTAATAAATATATCTATCTATCTATGTTGTTCAAGATTTTCGCCTAGTTTTCCTGGTCCTTTTAGTGAATGTTTAGACGGCCTCTAGTTTTGAGAAGGATCTTGGCTGTCCGGGTAACGCCGCATCGAGGGCTGTGTTGCCGACGTTTCGACCATCTGCCCTGAGGAAGACCACGATAAGATGGTCGAAACGTTGGCATCACAGCGTTGCACGCGGCGCCACCCGGACAGCCAAGATCGTTCACATGACTCCGGCCGTGGAAGCCTACGACTTCAGAATACAAGTAACTTCACTATCTGTGCAGGTCGTCTAGAGTTCTGAGAGAAATTTAGTTGTTCAATAAAATCTTTTTCCATGTTCTCGCGGCAGGAAGTTGTTAACTTCAGGAACGGCACGATGAGGAATAATTCCAAAATATAGGTGTCCCATCAACTATGGGCCACCCCATAACTTCTAAACGATTCACGATATCAAAGGGCTGTTTTCACTCCACAATGCGTAATAATGAGATAAGTAATATGCCATAGAAAAATTGTCTGCAATATTTTTAGTTTTTGAAGAACTTAATAATATTTGATTTTTTAAATGGAACTATATGTTTTTCTCGCCAGCAATGGATAGATCCTAAAAAGAGGAATACAATTATGCATCATGTGATAGTATTTTGATAGTAACCTTGTACAAAATTAGAGTTTTTGACCTGTGATTTTAAATTAAACTGACACTATTTCTTGTAGCAGCGTTTCTACCCTTGCTTCTGGAAAACTTGGTCTTCGCGGCGCCAACACTGTTACGGAGAAAAGGGAGACTGAGCTGAGCAGTATGGCAATGGGCGATAGAGGGGAAACTAAAGCAATCCATGATTTTGTCACGACTGACACAGCAACAAACATAAGTATTAACGATGAGAATGAGTTTTTTTCCATCGATGCATCAGAATTCAACTTCCGTTATTGTTATGTTTGAAAATAACCTTTGCTACCAATTTCTTACACTACCAATTTTTTTATATCGTTCATTTAAAGGATCGATGCTTTGGAATTTCAGTCAATGAAAGAAATGATCAATTCTGATGAATAAATGGAAAAATATTTCATTCTCATCGTTAAATTTGATACTTGTTCATGCATCCTTCTCGTAAAAGCTATTTGCGCTGCCGCCCCTCTCTGTCTCCGCTCTCCCGTAAGTATCGGTGCTGCGAACCGAATGCCACCTTCCCCAAAGGCAACGGGTAAAGGTTGCAGGCTGCTACAGGAAATATTGCCTGTTTAATTTAGAATCACATGTCAGAATGTCTAATTTTGTACTAAAATTACTATCAAAATACTAACATATTTGTATATATCATTGTATTCATCTTTTTATGGATACTATCCATTGCTGACGAGAAAACTATATAGTTCCATTTAAAAAATCAAAGATGATTACATTTCTGGAAAACTAAAAATATTACAGACAATATCTTTACGACATATCACTAGCACCATAATTCCTCATTGTTGAGTGAAAACTACACTTCCACATCGTGAACCGTTTATAAGTTATGGGGGTGGCCCATAGTTGGAGGGACACTCTGTATAGCTGATTTGCCTTTGTAAGTAGTTTAAATTACATCGGAGAGAATATTTATTATCAATTGTTGCCGAAATTGCTCATTTTCTTATGTATTCAGAATTCAATTTGTATGCTGGTTAGGATAGTGATCTCTGAATTTAACAAAACGCACAGAACACATTTCTCCCCATAGTATGTCACACAGTTTTTTATTTGTTTTTGACTTTAAATAAAGTAATAAACGCCGTTCTGGATAGCCGAGTTGTCTAAGAGGATGTACCAACTCAGCGCTCCGGTCTGAAAGGTTGGGGGTTCAAGTTACGCTTTGGAAATGTTTTTTGTGCATTTTCTCTCATGTATGTGTTGGCACGGAGAGCCTAGAGTTCAGATCAGAGAAGCCCGCAAGTGTGTTGGTGTCGAATACGCGTCCCATCAGGACGTAAAGGGTAACCGGCCATTTGCTGACTAAAAACAAGAAAATAAATAAATAAATAAATAAATAAATAAATAAATAAATAAATAAATAAATAAATAAATAAATAAATAACTTAATTAATTCACGAAATGCGTCGACAAGGAGTTCCAGTTCTGGATGAAGCACCGCACGGTGAACGTGACGGTGCGCGGCGTGACGTACCGCCTGGCGCGCTACTACGAGGACAGCATGGGCCCGCGGCCGGAGTCGTACCGCGAGGACATCCACCTGGGCCAGGTGTTCCCGGACGCCGCCACGCGCCAGCACTTCTACTGCGAGATCAAGGCGGCCGCCGAGTCGGGCCACGACTTCACCAGCCGCTGGTTCATCAACGACCGCGGCGTCAACAAGGGCGACCTCTCCAACACCAAGGTGACTTGTCGCGCTCGCCACGCGGACCAACACACTTACTAACAAAAGACGTATTTTGATTTACGGTAATGTGTTCTTTTGTGTCATTCGCGATCCTTCTATGTGGATGAGGAGTACGTCAATAACTTGGAAAAGGTTTGAGAACTCGGGATTAGTCTTGTTCCGAGTTGAAAGTGACCGGGAAATAGCGCTCTTCGTTTTGTAAAAAATAACGTGATAATTAGCCGTGGCTATTACTTTGAAATTCAGAAAATTCTTTGCAGTTCTTCGGAGCGTTAGTAAAGTAGAGTTCTTTATATGACATTTTCTAAGATAAATATTGTTTTTTATTGATTTTTGGTCAGTTGTAGGAAGAAATTAATTTCTACATTGTTTGTTAGTTGGTGGGCCTTTTTTGGGCCTTCAGAGCCTGCAAAATTTATTATATTGTGAGTTAAAGAAGTCTGTTTTTGTTTGTTTTTTATTTTCTTCTATACACTAATATAATTCACAATATATAACCAATTCATAATATATTAACATTAATTTTATCTTCAACGGTAAATTTTACTTCCTTTCAACATAAATGTTTGCATAAATTAGTAGAATATAATACTATATAATTAATACAATATAATACCAGTACAATTAATACAATGTAATGAAATCAACTATAAATATATTATATTATTTAAATATATAATCTATAGTGTAAATTTATATTATATAGTGTAAATATATGTGTGTGTTTGTGTTTGGTAAATTCTATAGTCTATTCACTTGCCATCTTCTCCTAACCTCACAATGCAATGAAGATCTCAACCTTTTCTTTTAATCTAAACCTTCATGTATTGTGGATCATGAATGTGGATCAAAGGAAACAGGAAAGAAAACAAAAGCAAACAAAGAAAAAAACCCTTTGTAACTTAAAATACAATAAATTTCCAGCCCTGATGAAGGCCCAATAAAGGTCCGAATCGTCGACAACTAACCAACGAAGAAAGTAGAATTTCTGTCTACAACTGACCAGAACTAACAATAAAACAACAATATTCATTCTTTAGAGGTCAAGACATATTGTCTACATCTTTCCAAGCGCGTGCGAATACAAGAGCGTTATCGATTAGTGTCTACACAAAGCCACCCCAGGCTTCTTGTCGCGCCTGCGATGGCCAACTCGCGTCTTGTGGCGGTTGGCAGACGCGCTTCATCGTGCCCGTGGAGCTGAACGCGGTCATCTACTGGAACGCGAGCATCCTGTCACGCCTCGCCAAGGAGATGGGGCTGCGCAAGAAGGCGTCCAAGTACTCGGACATCGCCAAGGAGTGGCTGCTGGCCGTGGACAAGGTAAACTGCTTGCGGCTGCTTGGCTCTCCTCTTGATGTACAGGTGTTCCGCCAATTCCGCGACGCGATTACTACTAGAAATCTGGCACCGCTTTGGACCGGCTGCTTCTTCAAAGTGTGCTTCGATTGAGAGCCTGAGAGAGAAGGGTTGAATTTTGTTTGAAACCACAACCATTACAAAGATTTTCGACATTCACAGGATCTCGACGAACTGTAGAGAAGTTTGGGAATTACAAATTTTCTATGTACCTCCATAACTCCTTAGCTCTTCACAATTTCGTATTTTTCGTTGTATTTGTTAATTTGCTTCCTATCTGTCCTTAAAATGAATTATTGATTTATGTTTGAGATTAATTAAGGGATAAACTATTTCTGTTAATTTGCAAGCTGTTACCAAGATAACAAGGACATTGTGTAAACATAACAGAGCGTAACACCAAAATAATTGAACCGGAAAGTCAAATCTGGAACACGTATATTCTTGCGGTAGTGAAGGATTTTACGGTTGTTCAACTGATTAAAGGTTATGGTGTTCTTTAATTTCACTTGGAAAGTTATGTTCTGGTGTTTTATTTATTGAATTTTGTATTTCATAGAGGGCTCTTGATTCAGATTTGCATAGAATCTTCAAGGTGGTTGGCATAATCCCACAGGTGGATTCCATTGACCCACACCAGACAGATTATTGCTTCGAAGCGGATTAATTTGTTTTTCAGGGTTAAGTGTGACCGGTGGTTGATTCACCAGACGATGTGAGAAAATGTTTAACATTGTTTTCTTTATTATTGGTATGGTAGTTTTCTACATTAACGTTAATCGAGATGTAATACTAGTGTTGTTTGTTAAAATAAATTCAGTTTCATTTATTATTTCTTCCAAATGTGAAAATTTTGTTTGGATATTGGGGCATTTGATTGCGTTTATTAAACGGACAGTATTTCTTGTAGCAGAGATTCAACCCTTTCCTGTGGATATGTTTGCTTTAGCGACGCAGAGACTGTTACGGGGTGAGGGGGAGACTAAGAGGGGTGGTAAAGAGCAATGCGTAACACATAGTCTTGTCACGTTGGACACAGGAACAAACATTAATATTACCGACCAGCATGAAGTATTTTTTCCATAGATGCATCAGAATTTAACTTTTCTTCTACGGGTTGATACTCCAAATCATCGATTCTTAGCGTCATAAAACATTGAAATCAGTTCGCGAGCTCTTGGACTCACTCAGTAACATGGATTAAACACATAGTTGATCTTAAGTTACTTGGAGCCACTGAAAATTGGATGAAGTCCCGAAACACGTGTATGGCGGTGTTTTCTTCTATTAAAATTTGTATTGTAATAAAGTACTTTGTGGTTGATACCTTTGTTATCCTTAATTAATAATCATGGATTACTCATACATCTGCTGCCAGCACAGAATTTATTTCCTACTAAATTTAAAAAAATAGTTTTTAATGAGTGGGTAATGTACACGGCCGTTGGTAGTTGCGAGACAGCTGTGTCAGTGTAGTGAGAGAGAAAATCATTGCGCTTGATTTGTTTAAGTTAATTTATATGGAACTGAAGAATACTTTTTCATTCAATTCGATCTGACAGTGAATACGTGTAGGCAAATGCATTCCTTTTCATTTGTATTGCCTTTTCTGAAATGATCAAGGCCGCCATCAACAACTCCTGGGTCGGGTCCTCCTGGTAATAAAGCTGTTCGCTAAAGTGGTCTTAATTGAACAAAACAGATCCAAATCAGAATTTTGAAGCGCCTCTTTTCCACGCTACCAAAGTTCTAGCAACTGATGCGAACCGTCATGCTCCTCAGACATTGGAATTCTCAATAGTTCCCGTACAAAACTCGCAACAGTGGTGATAATTTCATTGTTGTAGAGATATCGTATTTTAATTCATGATAGAATGTGAAATAAATCTAAATAGATACAGTTTTCCACAAAATATAATCATACATTTTAATAAAGAATGTAGTCCTAGTCAGGTTTCTCCCATCGTCAGTGGCCACAGCAACAACATTGATTTATACACATACTAGAATGTAGAAAGAAAAATATAAATAATGTAAGTAATAAATGAAAATAAATAGAAAGTAAATAAATTTTATAGTTCCTTACTATCCCTTAACAGATAATGTTATCTTTAAATAGCTGCAATCAACTTTCTTGTGTGAACTTTCGGTAATTCGCGATCTCTATCAACAGGAAACGAAAAAAATGTGGATTTTATTTCGAATATCATAGCTTTCGTAACTGCAAAAACACAACATTTCTTACCGTTTTTCACAAATCAAAGACTTTAAATAAATTTCTAACACACGAAAAACACTCTCTTACTCATCCTCAAAGGAACGTTTTTCAACTTTCGTAACCAAAGAATGTGGGGTATATCGTAGTTTGATAATCTCACAGTTAAAATGGTAAACACGCCCTTCAGATAAAAAATATTCGGAATGAATACCATTTTGTAACAGCTATAAAATTTCCTAGTTAGTAGGCTTCATTATTTCTAAGGTACTGGATTCCCACAGTGTCCAAGTGAAGTCAGAGCGATAAGATTTGTGCGAGCACAAGGGCAGGTCTACACCAACCTACATATACACATCAAGGACTGCATTATTAACGCGAAATTTCCAGAAAAAAAACTTGCCGCTCACTTTATGAACGAAGAGGTATCTCAGAGAGATCACCTCACAAACACACCTATAATAATTATAATTATTATTGACATAACATGTTTAGTCATTGGTCAGTTCGTTACGTAGTTCTGTAGTCTTAGAATCTCAACACGATAAATAACTTAGGTCTCTTTAAGATCCGTTGCGTTAGAATAATTTTTTTATCTAGCTCATAACATTTATTATCTACAATTCAACAACATTCATGTTTTGTTTAATAAAAATTCTTTAAAGAAGACGCGCAACTTCTTTTGAATGATGACCTTGCTTCCCCCTCTCTGTCACAATAAACTGTTGAAGACAAAAGTTCGCTGCGTGCACTGATGGCATCATTCCAAACATATCTTCACTGCCGCGAAATAGAAACTATTTTCCATTGAAGATGAGACCTTCTATCCGTGCTTTTCTCCAAAAAATGTAAAGTAATAACCGAAGCAGGAAAAGACCCATCATAGGAAATACCCCAAATTCCTGAGAAAGCTAGAACGCAAATTATTGATAAAGTTGCGAAGGCATGACTGATTATCCGAAGAGTAGCATTGCTTCATAAAATCTAGTGTCCAATTTCGTAACTAATACCCCCACTCTACCCACTTTCTTTAATCCATCGTTGAAGAAACGTTGTGCAAGTAATACGCGCTATATAAATGCACTATTAAATACTACCAGCATTTATAAAACATAAGGTGGATGATATTTTATTTTCTATTCATTTCATGCTTTGCATCTATTTGTAGTATTCATCGTGCCCAGCAACTCCCAAATATTTTCTTGTTTTCTTTGGTTCTTGAAGACAATGTCCTATTTTTATATACTTCCTAGTTTCAGTATAGGCCCTAGAGGATGAGGATGCCTCCTCACCCATTTCCATTAAATGAACTGTGAATGAGTTATGTCAGTATTAACCTGATTACGTAGGAGCGTAGATTTGATACAACTAAAAATAATTACATTAATTTTATATATGTATGTGTTTATTTTTCTAAGGTGCTGTGGCATGAGGATGTGGGCACGTGGCTGGACTATGACCTTCTCAACAAAAGGCGACGTGATTACTTCTACCCTACAAATCTGGCACCGCTTTGGACCGGCTGCTTCTTCAAGGTGTGCTTCGATTGAGAGCCTGAGAGAGGACGATTGAAATTTGTATAAAACTGCAACCATAACAAAGATTTTCGACGTTCATAGGATTTCGAACAACAGTAGATAATTTACCAACTTTCTGTCTATTATATCTTGTATGTGCATTAAAATCAAGCAACATACCCATGAAGATAGGAAAATCTGCAGGTTTAGAATTGATAAATTATTATCACGTATTCAATTTTCACGACAACGGTTGGATAATATTGAAATATTACTTCTTCATATGAGCTCATATTTGAAAATTACAGAATTCTCTTTCTTCGATTTTCGGAATATTTTATTTTTTTCAAATGTCCAAAAAACTCACTAATAGTCGAAAATAATTTTAAAAAATAATAATTATTGATCTTTTGCTACAAATAATTAAATAATATTTTAAATTGAAGTGAATTAACATAGTAAATATATAAAAGAAAATAATTAGGTTACGAATTGGACAAAGACTGTATCAAATAGCTGCGGTTTCTTGATCTCCAAAAGCCAGCAAACACAAATCTTGCTGTAGTTGACAAGAATATTTTCAAGTATAATTTTAATATGAAATTCTGTCATGTCTATTGCTCTCTGTAACAAAATTTTAATGTGGATGGATATTGTGCTATTTGTGTCAGGTTTTTCAAATGAGTAATCTCAAGAGCACTTTTGCTGTACACATCCCAAATGGAATATTTTGTGCAAATTTTTATATTTTTCATTGACAGAAATATTTGCCTCCACCTCATATTGGACACAATGGAAAGGGATATTTTTATGTAGATACTAGTCTAGCTTGTGTGCCTTCGTACGAACGTAATAAATCAAGACATTTTACCATGACGGCATATTTTTCAAGTGTAATGCCACGATTTTCAGGAAAGACAAAGTGCAGCTTTTTTAAACAGAATTATTGCCCTTGAACATAATATTGCATATTAAGTAGTATCTTTATATGTAAATCACTAATAAGGGCCATTGCTTGAAAAGTTTTGAGATTTCTGCTAAACCAAATTACGTGATTGTTTCTTCAAATAAAGGTGTTCGGTCATAGATGTGTTATAACTTGCTCTTATTAATCCGATATATATTAGAAATACTAAATTTTAATCCGAAGCACATCTTAATTACATCTGAAGCACATGAAACAATATGTTTGGGATTTTCGATTTTCGTACCGTGCATATACTTTCCTGTTGTAACTTTTATACTGCTGTTCTTCTTGTCCAATGTAATCGGAAGGATTCAGACAATTAAAAATTAATAGTTTTAGATATCACTCTTTTGGCAGAGTTGTCCGAATTGATACAATTTTCTGATTTGTTTTTATATGAGTAATAGGAGAAACACTTAAATGGAAAAGTTTCGGAACAATATTATGCTTATTTTTATTCATACACAATACTGAAGAAGAAATTTTAAATACATTTATTTATATAATTATGGACATCAAATAGAGAACAACGTTTTAGATAAATACTGTCACTTGTCAGGTATTTCAAATTATACTTTTAAGTAAAAGTGAAACGAGAATAAAGTGTTCATGCATCAAAGTAAATATATAAAATCTATATTTGATACATGGTTATAAGTCATATGTTTACCAAATGGAAAATGACAATATCGTTTTATACTTGGTATTTGCATTTATATCGTTTTTCATTCAGGTGGAAAAACGTCACTTGCTAGAGAGCGAGCAGCTGTTCACACACAAGTAGCCACAGCATATGGTCGCCTGCGGCTGCCCGTGTTTGTTTTGTGAATGTTACTAGGATGAGGAATTAATTTTTGTAAAGGTGAAGTAAACAGTTTTTTTTCGTTCACGGCAGATCGTACAGCTTTTGATAACTTTTAAGCAATTCCGAATTCCAGGAATGTCAAACTAATTTCAATGCTAGATGCGCGATATGTAATTGCAATTTTTCTAATTGAGTTTTTTTGAGTTCTCGATTCATTTAAATATTTAATGAACGCACCATAAAATAATAAAAATATTTTCATAATTTTTTATTATTATTATATTGTAATTAAAATTTTTATCACTTTCCGTTGGGAAATTTGGAAGGAAATTAGGGAGGAGAGGGAAGGCGAGAGCGATAGAGTCGCCACCCGACTTCAAGTTTTTTTTTATAAAAGAACGTTTCAGTTTTGTTGAATTTAAATATATTTTCTGTGTTCTCTTACACTTATGTATATCGTATTCAACTGAAACATTTAAAGACTTTTGTTACAATAGAAAATTAGAAAAAAATATATTTGTAGCATTGATAATGAGAAAAACTGAAGCTTCAAAATAAAATTTTGCAGATGGACAAAAACAAAGTTTGAAGAATTCCATAAATAAAAGTAATAAAAATATCTTTATACACACTTTTCTCCAATACCTATTGAAGTCTCTAAAATTCTTCGGTAACAAAGGAGCTGCAGTTTATCATTACAAACTTCAATAATAAGATGAACAATGTGAACAAAAATAAGAAATGGCTTATTTCTGTATCATTCGGTAGGGGAAGGCTGATGCCTCCCACCAGTCGAGAGTTCAGAGCGTGTCCCTAGTGGGGCTAGCGGGGTTTTCCTCAGCCAGGAATCTCCCACCAGCGGGGGACGGTGAGAGATTTCTGGCTGGAGAAAAACCCGCTAACCGACGATAAGTCGGCACCGGATCTCGCCAACCAGGGGGAAGATCACTGTCACGTTCCGCGATACAAACATGCACTACACTTACGGTATTAATAACCATAGCAGTTTATGTGCCAGGAAATATTAATCAATCAATTTAAAGGCCCCCGCTTCCTGTTGCGCGTGCCACCGCATGCGTTTGTTTCCGGTCGCCGGGCGCGCAGGACCGCGCGGAGGAGCTGGGCGAGAAGGCGCTGGCCTACCTCGACCGCTTCAAGATCCCCACGTTCCCGGGCGGCGTGCCCACCAGCTTCGAGCAGACGGGCCAGCAGTGGGACTACCCGAACGCGTGGCCGCCGCTGCAGGACCTGGTGGTGTCGGCGCTCGAGGCCACGGACGACCCGCGCGCGCAGCGCTTGGCCCGCGAGATGGCGCTGCGCTGGGTGTGGACCAACTACCGCGGATGGGTCGACACCAAGGTCGGCTATTGCGCGCTCCGCAAGTTTAGGCCCGTAGCGCACGAGCGTTGCGTTGACGCGCGTTACTTAAACGCTGACGATGGCAGCTGCCCGCTCGGGTCACTTAACGCGCGTTGTAGATAAACACGTCTCTTGTACGAAACGACATACGAGCGCTCTTGGAGACGTGCGTTGCGCCCACAGCTCAAGCAAGACTCTCATGATACAACGTAAGTCAAGACATCGCGCGTTTTGCAGCTTTCAACGCACGATGCGCGCTAGGCGTCGCGTGTTGCCAACAACACACGTTGCCAAGAGCGTTGTGCGATGTGTGACGTTTGGCATAATATTGCCTGGTAATCCAAGATGAGAGTTAAGTGACTCGCGAGCGCAGGTATTGACGCAGCTGACGTTATTAGCATTTGGTGACGCGCGTCAGCGCAACGCTCGTTTGTGACGGGCCTTAAGGGACTCCTGCCAGCGCGCAGGTTGGCTTGGAAAGTGGTTATACCTGGAAAACTTGCTTTTTAGGACGGGTGGGTGTTCTCACAGCGAATGTGAACGAGATGGTGAAAGGGGATGAAAAAAATCCTAAAAACTTTTTGCAATTAATGTGTTGCTTTAACTTATAGTTCCATATTACAATCAGTCAAAATAGTACCGTGTAATTAAAATTAAATTAATATATTAAAATTTCCCCCTTTTTTCAAATACGTTACATTTAGTTAATTCAGAAAGTTGGCAAAGGTGGAAAAGATGCAAAAAGCTCAATTGAATGGTTTATTTTAGTAACTCGCTAAACGCTAAATTTCTTACTTCCAGAAAACTGAAAAAATTCTCCCAATTTATCTGATTTCAAAATATATTTATTTATTAAAGCCGTTGATACATTAATATTTTTCATATAAACATGCTCTAAACAATGTGTCTATCCTCTTAGAACAATAATACCCCGCTTGTTTTAGATTTTGTCTTTTGACGGGTTTCTGAAATAAACGATTCAATTTTAAGAATGTTTTTAAATAACGGATCGAATGGTAAAGACTAGCTCATGGCCAGTCTAGTCTGATTCCAGACCGACACGAGCCACAATATCTCGTGACGTACGACAGCCTGGCTGTGCGTAACTTGGTTTCGTGAGACTAGGGTATTCAGATTTTTAAAGGTCTGGTGCAAGCAGTGTAAATATTAGAGGATATTCCGATGCCGTATGTGAATGTAGGTTAGTTGTCTCAAGACCAAATACGACGGCAAAAAAGCTTGTCCACTTCATCATAACGCAGTAAGCTAGCAACCAGTTTTACAGACAATCGGCTTAGATACATTTTGCGAGAAAAGTATCATCTGATAAACTATAAGATGTAGATTGTTAGCTCGTTTATTCACCATAATCAACTAATGGGTGCACTCAGGAAATTGTTTTAAATGTAGTTAGATCCCGAGGCTCAATGGAAAGTTCGCACTAGATGAACAGAGAGGGGATAAGATAAAGATAAGATAAATTTTATTTGAACTTCAAATGAGCATAACCCGGTGGCAGTAATTTCATAAATGAGATAATACAACTAACGTGACAATTATATAATAATAACGATAATAATAATAATAATAATAATAATAATAATAATAATAATAATAATAATAATAATGGTACAACAATAATCATAGAAACAATAAAACAGCTGATAGTAAAACAGCTGATATAAACACTGTCAAATTCATAAAACATTAAATTACATTAAGAAAGAGAAACTTCTATAATCTAACTTCTCACTGAATGTTTATTTTTATGTGAATCGTTTATTTGAGAAACCCGATTTATTTAAGACCACACTGCTCTGCACTTCACTTCACACTTCACTTCATTATGACCTTTTAATCACTTCCTTCATTGTTATACAATGCGCGGCACCTCACTTCGCAATATATCACTTACGCGTCGCTCTATAAGCTGTTATTCTCAGTTAAGTTCTTCATTTACTTAGTAATACCCTAAATTAATTTCCTGAATTGTTGAACGCTTTGAGGAAAGGGTTCAAAGGTTTTTGCAGGCAATCTATTTCATTTCGTTATTGTTCGATTTGTGAACGAAAATTTCCCGACATCCGTCCTCTGCGGTCTTAAATTTATTTTGTGCCTGTAATCCCCCCTATTGATGTATGTAGGAATATTTAGCCGCTGATTAATTTCTTTTCAAACTTGATTGCCACTATAAGCTTTATACAAAGCTCAAATCTTTATAAAAAGGATAGAGAATACTTTATAGATTGAACCTGTATTTTTTAAATGTAATGATTGTACAAAATAAACTTACCAACTAAATGATAACTTCTCTGGCTGAGAATCTGAATCGCCTGGATATGATATATGAGGATTTTAAATGTACGCAGATTGAAAAGTGATTAACATTTAAGCTAATTTGAAGTGACATTTTGAAATATATTAAATATTTTCCATCAGACTGATAGAAAAATAACAGTAAATTTAATTCCGTTCTATTTTAGTATACCGTTTAGTTTAATGTTACGGTTGAAAACGTGAAAAGCGTGGAGCAATACCAAGAGAATCCCCAGTCCTGCTTTTCATGAATATCTTGACTTGTCTCATATAGTTACTATCACATGCACGTTATAGTTAGTATCAAATCATATTTTATGGTAACTTGGATGGTCGAAGTGGCTAGAGAGTGTACTGACTCAGCGTCTAGGCCCGAAGAGTCGCGGGTTCGAGTCCCGCCGAGGGCATGCTTGTTTGTCCCTTGTCTTTCATGTGTATTGTCGCGGAAGGCCTTGTGGAAAATGAACTATACTCTACCGGAAGATTAACTAACTTGGCTCCGCTATCGCTCCACCTGATAGTTTATCTTCCGGCCTCGTCCTTAATGACTAATTTAGAGAACTTGTTATATAAATAACTATTACGGTACCAAGATAAGTCTCACTTTGACCGACATAGATGTATGAATTATTACGAATAGCGAGAGTCTTGCCATGGTTGGTGTAGCGTATCTTGTTTCTATGTACTTTCCCAAGTCCTTCATTTATTTTTTTGAGCTGGTTCTTGCGAATCTACGCGCCGTTGCACGCCTATTGGCTTAGACGCCCGATGGGGTGGGGTGGGGTGGGTGTGCGCATGCGCAGGTGATGCACGAAAAGTACGACGCGCGCAAGGCCGGCGCGCCGGGCGCCGGTGGCGAGTACGAGAGCCAGATGGGCTTCGGCTGGTCCAACGGCCTCGTGCTGGACTTCATGGAGCGTTACTCGGACCAGCTGGTGCCCAGCGACGAGCCCGAGGGCGCCGTGCAGCGCGCGCAGGTGCTTCATTGACAATTACTAGAATATTAGTAGCAGTAATAGAAATAATAATTATAATTAATAATAATAATAAATAATAAATAATGCACATTAATATGCATTTGACCATAGTAGAATCATTACCATTGATGAATAATAAAATAAAAATGGTTCACGGGATTGGTCAGTGTGGATAAACAAACAATTAGTTGAACCAACGTTACGAAATATTTAATTTCTTCATCACAAACATTTTGTGGTTAGGGTCTTGGCCCGATTCCCACTTGACGCGCGATGGACCCACGTGCTTCAGCAACTCCATGTGGAGTTGGGTGTGGTGGCTTGAAATGAGACTTGACTTTATGATTATTAGTAAGCCCTGACGAAGAAATTAAATATTTCGAAACTAACTGTTTCTTTAGCCACACTGACCAATCGCGTGACCCAATTTTATTTTTAACAGGCATTTGTTTTTCGACTCTTAAATAACTACTATGTTGTTTATTGATGTAGAATTAATTTATAAGATATATTAATAGTTTTGTAGACTTGCTTTGATGTATATCTGTGTGACTTCTGTCACAACATACAGTCATGGACAAAAGTATTCACCCTGTAGTTATGCTAACTCGAACACGGATCGGAGAGCAGGTTCTGTTCATGGAAACACGATTGAATTGCACGAGAGGAAATAATAAATGTGATGTGACGTGTCGACGCACGTTATGTCCAGAAATAGCGAGTAACTACTCGTAAATCCCACAAAGTACAGTTGCGTCGCTGGAAATGCCTGGACGAACGTATTCGTCCACCTGACGTTCGCGATGGTTTGCGGACTATTTCCGGGAATTATCAGTTCTGCGGCCGCAGTCGTGTCACGAAGTTTGCTCGAGAAGTGTCACAGTGCGGAAGTGCACCAGTGATACGCAATGGGAAGGAAGGGAACGGAAACGTCCGTGTAAGAAAGAAGAATAATATTACGACTTCGCGAAGAAGGAAAAACATTCGCTGACATCCCAAACCTTGTAGGAAGAAGTTCTTCTACAGTGAAAAGTATTGCACGGAGATGTCAGGGTCAAACCACGCTGACCAGGAAGTTAAGAAGCGGCCGCCCCCAGAAGTTATCGGCGCGAGAGCAGAGGTACGTGGTACGTGCCATGAAGAAACAGCCAAAAACAACGTCGTCTGAAGTCACTACCGCAGTGAACAATAACTTCAATCAACAGATTTCGGCACGGACTGTCCGACGAGTTCTCAATCGTGCGGGATATCATGAGCGGGTACCCCGGAAGAAGCTCTATATCAGCAAGCACAACAGAGCAAAACGTCTACTGTTTGCGAAAGAATACGTGGAGAAAGATGCCGACTTCTGAGCGAAGGTTTTATTTTCAGATGAATGTAAATTCAACATCTACGGCAATGGTGGGCAAATGTGGGTGTGGTGCAAGCCATATACGGCACTGGATCCACAACATGTGCGAACCACAGTTAAGCAAGGCGGGGGTAGTGTTATGGTTTGGGGCTGTATGTCGGCCACAGGGGTGAGGGAATTGGTTTTCATAGAAGGAACTGTGGAGGAAGATTCAAGTATCTGCAAATCCTTCGCGACAATCTACAGAAAAGCGCAGACAAGCTAGGTATGACACGTATCTTTTATTTCCAGCACGAGAACAACCTCAAACATACGGCGGAAGTTTTGCGTCTGTGGCTACTATACAATACGCCACACACTTTGAAAACACCCCCGCAGTCGCCGGACGTCAATCTTATTGAACATTTGTGGAGTGAGTTGAAGAAAAGACCGCGCAAGCACCACATCACGAACACACAATAACTGAAAGAAGTCCTGCGAAAAGGATGACAAAAGCTTGACACGAATGTGACACGCACATTGGTGCAATCCATGCCTAAGAGGCTTAAAGCTATTCTACGCAGCAAGGGTAAGCAAAAAAGTACTGAGACAAAATGTAATGGTTAATTTTATAATTTTCAGGGAATGGGCGAATACTTATGTCCATAAACGAATGTCCCTCATGGTTATGTTATGCATTTCTCTTGAATGTCGGATAATATATCTTGCTTTTTGTACTATCAACAGGAGGTATTGATGTATTATTCTCATTTCTGTTGCAAATCCCATGTCCCTGATTCCCTTATTTACTGGCATACAGCTAATTTCACCAACCATTTGCTCTGGACGAATACTTTTGTCCATGACTCTATGTCTATTGTTCGTTAATTCTCAAAATTTTCAAAAAATGACAAACTCTTTTTCGTTTCTTGCAAGTATAATATTGGGTATAGGTACAATAATGAATGATATTGCATACTAACAATATACAATATTAAATGAATTCTGTTACTTAAAATCTGAGTTTTTAATGAGGCCCTGTACAATTTTACCAAAATATGAGTACTATTTGCGTAATTTTCAATGAAATAAAGACAATTATATACACAGTTTTTTTTAAAATGTTTCGAACATTTTCTTTAATTGTTTTGAACATATTCTTAAATATTATAGTCTGTTAAATATTACACAAATGTACGTTGTTGGATTACAATGCGAGGAAGTGTATGCTGTTGTAACTTCACATCTTTTACATAAGTAGTAGATGATCACCGAAGCTCCCAAGAAGTGCTCGGTAATAGTGTCACACACAACAAAACATAAATGTCCACTAGTAATAATACTATATTGTTGAGATTTCCCAAGAATGACTTAAAAAATATTTACGGGGCGGGGAACGTTTAAAAATCTTTAATGATTGTTTTAATTAGTTTAAACAGAATGTCATTTAGTATTAAGTACCAATATCATTAATACATTCCTTTCGATTTATACATTTTAATTTATTAACAGTCTGAAAATGAACCATCTGTCCTATACTTTTCTTAATATTTCGGTTTCCTCTTTACATAAAGCAATAGTTTAAATTTAAACTCTCTGCTCACTTTGCAAAATAAGATTTGTGCAGAGTAGAACGAATTCAGATTATTTATCATGAATTTATACATCCCTTACAGGTGGCGCCCTACAGCAAAATTATCATGGCTGCCATGATCTGGGTGAAGATGAAGGATATCTTGTTAACGATAACGTAACTATAAACGTATCCCTTTCAAGGTAACTACAATAATCTTTTTTGAAAACTTAATTTACCTTTGGAAAAACTTTACACAGTGTTTATTACTGGTTATTTTAATTTTATATAATACGATGTTTAAAATAATCAAATATAAATAAAATAATCTCGAATATAATTGTTATTTACGAAATATATGCATCGTAAGATATAGTACAACACGAGTTTGGGGAATTGGTTTATTACAACACTTGTGCTTTAATGATATTCTTATTAAGAAACTGGTCTGAGCCAGTTTCTCTTCATATAGTAAAAGTGGTAAAAAATTAAAAAAAATGTATTTATAATGTGGTATAAACTGTAGTTTGAGAAGTCCATGTTTACAGTGCCAAAGCATCACCGTGGCATCCCATAACGAACAACCGTATATAATATAATTTTCGAATATTCACGTGGGAGACACCACAGTTATCGTCCATGAAGCAGCCTTAAGTTCCGCCCTGCGATTCTTAGTTTTGATGGACCGCAAACTTATCACCCCAGTTCATTCGTATATTCGTCTGTAGTTGAGTCGCGACACGATTTTATGTCAAAAACATAGTGATGTGTATATAGATTTTTATGCACGTAGGTACAATATCCGTGCTAGAGTTGCAAGTATGCTAAGAGCCAAGCGAATCGACGTTATTCCCCATTCATTGTTGCGCCTCGCCGCAGAAATGTGAACTAGTGCTAACGCCTTTAAGTGGCGATGTCGCTACTACGAAGGCTGACCTCACACACATGTAGATTTTTTCTTTAAGGGTTTGGTGAGTGAGCACGTGCATGCATTTCATTGTAGGGCATGCGCAGGCGAATGAGACTGCCACACATGAATTGTATGGGTCAATAACCAAGGTAAGTCATATTACGTTTGTAGCATGTATGAAGAATGCAGTATTTGAATGTTGTTTGTTCGAATCTTCTGAACCTTACCTCCCCGTAATAGATACAAACAATAGGTACCCGCGACCGTTTGTGAAGTCAATACCCAAATCAGCGGCAGCTGTAATACCACTCACCAATCGTCGCTGTAGTTTGGCTTCTCTTGAGGTTCTGTAAATAATATTTTTTTAAGTTCTAAACACGAGTTCCAAGCCGCAGAAGAGATATAATTACACATTACTTGAATGTTGTTAAGAAAAAGATTGTAAATCAAACTGAA
>BOPP01000029.1:9450334-9518796 GCA_017312745.1 Gryllus bimaculatus
GCAAGCGGTGCAGGGTCGGACGTGCCAGCTGCTCCGCTCCGCGCGTTAGCCAGTGAGACCCCGTTCTCCTTAAGTGAAACAGTTACTATAAACGGTGATAGTGTGTGTCCAGCGTGTGCAGTGCTCCGGCATTATCAGTGAGGACGCTGTTCTCCTAGTACATCAAGTTATTTTATAATGCGGCGATACTGTGTGTCGCAGCGTGTGCAGTGAAAGTTCCCGCTTTCGATCAGGGCAGCGATTTAACGGCCCCGCCCTCGTTAAACGGGGCCACCAGGATGGCGGGAAGAGAATACCATCAACCAGCGGCCGTGAAAATACAGCTTGGCTGATACGCAAACAGCAACAGGACAACTGCTAATCGCTCAATACCAGTGGCCAAAGCCAACACTGCAAGCAGTGACCTCGCAAGAAGCACATGCTTAAAGGTTCAACGCTATGAACAATGCGACGCAACTTTCAATACGCAGTTATCGGCAAGCAGAAAGACACAGAACTGCTCAGCCGCGTTCTCGGAGAACAGTGTAATTCCATCGACCATCAACAAATCAGGTTAGCAGTGAAATTCTACTTTCCTACCTGAATGGCAAGTTGTTTCGCTCTACTACAGCGTAAAGCGACATGACAGCGGTGGTATAGTAACCCCACAGCAAGCGGCCAATACGTAAGTGAAATAAAAGATAAGCAACAGGTTTGAAAGCACTTGCAAAGCATTTAAACAACTCCAACACACGGAAAAGACGCCACAAAGCAAACGCTACGAATGAAGATACAGCTCCCAACAAAACCTCCGCCTATATTTATTCCTAATGTTGTAAAAGTGCTTCGGTTTCAGCAGAAGTCATTACGTGAAGCCATCGGTGCAAATAAATTTACATATAAAATGTACAACAATGAAGTAAAAAGTCAACCCAGAGACAAAAGAAAGCTACAGAGCAGGTTATAAAATTCCTAAATGACAAAAAGCAAATGTACTCACACTGTACCAACTAAAAAAACGAAAGAGCATTTCGTGTTGTCCTTAGGCACGTACCCCCATCTGTTTGAAGCAGAGAGTATCAAAGTGAACTCGAGGACCTTGGGTCACAAAGTCAGGAAATTCATAACATTCGCCATAGATTGAAAAAAAGACCACATGCCTTTTCTACGTCGTACCTAGAACCACGCGGAATACCACCGCAGATATCTATAAAATTACTACATTATGCATGCCCAGTCAAGTTCGACACCGCCGTATACAAAGAACAGAAATAGTGCAATGCCTATAGATGCAAAGTACAATCATAGTCGTGCGTATACTGCAAACGAAGTCTAGATGTGTGAAATGGCTGGAGAAGCCAGCACCTTGAACGCGGAAATGTGTAAGAAAGTATAAACAAACAAAACCAACATGTGCACTTTTGCGGCAAAGGGACACCAGCATAACTACAGGCTGCAGAGTATACAAAGAACTTATGTCAAAAGAAACATACCCAACAAGTGGAATCGACAAAAAAACTTCGAGGAAAAAAACACTACGCAAGCACAGTAAAACCAGCTATGGAAGAGTTTCCAGGGCTAAACTATTACTCAGAATGCCCGTCGGAATCCCTTTGCATAATACTAAACGCCCAGATAAATAATGATCGATCGTATACCCAAGCTTTAACCAATCAAATCAGTAGATATCAGGAAATGTATTAGCATGAATCATTTTTAAGATTTGAAAAAATACTTAAACATGCAAGCAGAACAGTAAGTTCAGTGCTAAATCTACTCAGATTCTTTATTTCAAAATTACACTGAATTTGTATAACCATGCGTGGCATTATACGATAGCAACATGGAATGCAAATGGCCTCCTAAGCACAAACAAGAATTAATTTTATTCCTTCAAATTATAAAATTGACATTATGTTAATCATAGCGAAACCATTTCACCAATGACATCGTACTTCTCAATCCCTGGCTATGTACCTACAACACAGAACAAAAAAACATCCAAAAGGGAAAAATGGGGGTTGGGAAACTTGGCTCAAAATGGGAGGAAAAACCCCCTGGCCATTATTATACGGAACAAAATCAAACATCATGATAAAAGCATACAACTTTGAATACCTGCAGGCAACCTCTGTCCAACTTCAAGATCTATGCGGCCCAAATGCAACGTAACTGCAGTGTACTGGTCCACCTAAGCATAACATTTCCAAGAGGGCAAATGTTCGAAACTTCTTCCAACAATAATCGGAACAAGATTCATAGTAGGTGGCGACTTACAATGCAAAACATGTGCACTGGGGGTCAAGACCTAAATACAACCCAAAAGGTAGATCGAGGCCCTTTACAATTGTGTTCTTAGAAATAATCTTACAACAGTGTCCACTGGAGAACCTACATATTGGCCTACTGACAAAACAAATACCCGTGACCTTCTAGACTTCTAATTATTAAAGGTATTTCAGTTGATAAACTTCGTATAGAACCAAATCAAAATGATATGTCGTTAGATCATTGCCCTGTAATACATGGACCATCAGCTCGAAGTATCACAAAATCCTCCACGCGCCAACTCTACAACAAATTCACAGACTGGGACAAATTTCGTGAAATTATGGATAGTAAGATTACTAGTAATGTGCCACTGCATAACCCGGAAAATATCGAAGAAGCCACAAATATCTGACTAACTTTTCGCATTCACATGCGCTTGGGACTCAAACGCTCCAAATTGTTCAAAGTACGCATCAACAATTCCATAACAATAAAGAGAAAAATTCAAGAGAAACGGCGGCTTACGACGTATTTGGATGAACAACCAGGCACTCTGAAGACAGAACAAACTCAATAGAGCCTCCAGACAGGCTGAAGGAATTATTGAAACAACTCAGAAATGGGAATCCTTTGCACAATATGTAGTCATTAACAGCAACTGCAACAACAAACTTATTCGATCTGGGAGGGCTAGTAAGAAAATAAACGCCACAAATTCAAAATACCAACCTATAAGGAGAAGCTGGAACTGGGCAAGAAGTGCAATAGAGAAAAGTGAACGATTTGGCTGAACACTTCTCTCCGTATTTGAACCTATAAACTCCATGGACCAATGCAATGAAGGAAGAAGTACTTCGATTTAATAATGCTCCTGTCAATTATCGCTTCCCAACGCAATCTTTTTTCTTCTAATGAAGTAAGAGAAACTACTCAGCGTTTTATAAATCCTAAACAAAGCCCAGGTTGCGACTAATCAACAGGCAAAGTCTTGCAGGAATTATCAACGAATGCTATTTGAATTTATCACCTTCCTCTTCAATGCGATTCCTCGACTCAATCATTTCCCTGGACAATGGAGAGAATAGCAAGCAGAGCATAGCGGATACCTAAACCAGGAACAACCACCTTAACGATGGTATCATCTTATCGCCCATATCTTGCTTCCAATCTTTCAAAGTTGTATTCGAAAAAATCTTTACCTCCAAGACGATTAAAACCTCTTCTGCAAGAAATAATCCCAGAACACCAGTCGGATTTAGAGAAACACAACTCAACAATCGAACAGAAGCGCACCCGAGTTGTTGAAGTTATTACTCAAAATTCTTCGAAAGGAAACGCTAACTGAGCAGCTGTATTTCTTGAATATACCAACAAGCTGTTCGACAAGGTATGGCACGAAAGACTTCTGTATAAAATTAAATCTACTCTGCCAATGCGTATTACCCTACTGATGAAGTCAAATCTATCTAACCGACAACTTTCCCTCACACACTTTTATAAGTACATATCCAAACCATGAAGACTTAAGATCTGATCCTTCACCACCACCATTATGAAATCCGAGCGTAGTCCCCTAGGGCAGCTCGTGAGACTGGTTGTTTCCTGCTGGGTGATAATAGCACCTTACTCAATAGGCATATATGACCTGCCTGAAGGCCAGTGTGAACTGAAATGGAGAGACTACACTGCCACATTCCAAGCATCACACGTATTCTTGCCGAGACAGGGAGACACAATGCCTGAGGGAAATTCTATATGTTGGCCATGTGGGTTGCACTAGAGGAGCGCGCTCCCTGACTAATCCATAGTCAATACAGTGACTGTACCACAAATGATTCTACAAGAAAGCATACTCTGATTAGATTATTATCAGAATCCCTATGAAAACAGGAGTGGGTCTTACACAGTACAGGATGAGAACAATGTATTATTTCCCTAGAGCTAACATATTGTCCTGGCATTATCCTCAAAGTATTTCTAAGACAATTAATCATACTATAATGGGGACTACCCTAATCCGGCAGCATTGAACAGTGGAAGTGTCCACCTATAAGTATACCACGTCGACAAAGGAGATGGGTAGCCTAAACCATCAGGTCTACTCAAACTATCTTGCAGATTAAATAGTATCTATGTGAGCTCGATGCATTTCAATAGCGCACATAACAAACCTATGTGCTTTAAGAACAACAATGAGATGGAATCCATCACTTCAGTACATCAGCAAAAGAAGAATGAAGATAGCACAAGAATCAGATTCTCGCCTTCCTATGGTAGCACTCTCATGGGAAGTTGAAATCATCAACCTTCGCGGGAATCTCGCAACGTAGGCAGTCAAACATTGGATAATTAACTTTAGCTGACACACAGCAAGTACTAAAGATTTCGGGACACTTCACTATGCATGTAGAGGAACAGTAGATACAATTAGGAATCAGACGCTGTGTGGATTTGGTAGCTAGGGCAGGTGAATTCAACTCATGGGGGATCCGAATGGACGCTAGCAAGTCAAAACATTCGAAAGTACTATACACCGTATAAAGATATCGATGAAATAGGCACACTGTACAAATTTCACTCTGCAGTGAAGGGCAACCAGCCACAATAAGCCAAAGAACGTTGGTGATCACAACGATAACATGAATGCCCAAATCCCAAAATGTGCTCCAGACGCTCTTGAGCACACATCTATTGGGGATAATACGGAAGGTCTACAAGATACCTCTTAAATATATGAAGAATCCAGACCTTGCAAGCGGCTAAAGCCACCACCTACTTTTACCTCGAGAGTTCAGCCGGACGCTTAACGCCTAACATCCAAACTACCATCCAACGACCACTCTAGAACACTGACTGTACATCCTTGTGATAGCTTATAGCCGAGTGAGTAGTAGCCAATTCATTTACCCAATTTTACTTTGACATTGTTGTTTCCGACCGACACTGAGAATATAGGTTATCAATCCTACCTATCCTGTGAAATATTCCACCCTGTTCTCGCCTTTCTCACCACACATCAGATTCGATGATTTCGTGATGTTCGCTCACTTCTTTCCATTCTCAGGGGCTTCAGATTTACATCGCCTGTCACATTATTCTTTACTTCTAGCCTCGATTATGGTTGTTTTTCTAAGTATTTAGACATCTCTTTGATTTGCCCATTGTTAAGGTAAACAGGATATTATATTAAAAGTGTGTTAACCATCATTGACAAAATGATTGTTTTATTACGTTCATCCCTACTTTTCCCCGGCAGTTTCTTCAGATATCCGTTTTTACCATTCACCGGAGTATCAAATCGAAATTTTTACTACTTCTCGTCGATCTGGTTTCCACTCGGTTTCTGATAAATTCTCCTGCTCTCTCCGAGGCTTTTGGCTGTGTTTATATGACCTGTAGCACGTTTTATCTAGGCTTTCTTCTCGCCAAGTTCTTTCGTCCTGACATTGTAAGCCACCGAGTCTCCACTTCTTCTCCCTGGTCTTTCTTCTTTCCTGCAGAAGAATATTCTTCAACGTTCGTCTTCTCCAACTGTCCCCGCATACATTGTAGATTTGTCTCTCGACGATCCATTTCGATTTTGTCTCTTACTCGATATCTTTTGTTGGCTCTTTACTCAAGACTGCAACTGCCTACAAAATGTATACATTCATTTTGTAACAGTTCGTATTGGTAAAGTGTATCATCTGTCCAATTATAGTTGGCTTGCAGTCTCAGGGAGACACAAGACACTGTTAGACCGTTCTTGAGTGAGGAGACTTGCACACATCGTGTGTCAGCAGGTTCATCCTTGGCCTGGACACAGTGAATTTCTGCACAATGTATGTCCGGGGTTCGCCTTTGCCCAGATGTTTAGGACTTCTGAATTCACCGTAGAAAACTCGGCAAGCTGGACGCGAGCTCTGTGAGCATTGAGCTCATGAGCACCTCTTTCATTTCCGCAAGTCAACGACGATCTGGTTGGTAAGAGTAGTATGCTTTCATTTTCCAGCTATGATCACACGCATTCTGTTCCTTATTTGAGAGCGTTTTATCAGGCTAAGAACACTTCTTATCGCATGTTGCAAACTGACTTTCTAGATATGAGACAAGCCGTTTGTACCGCCTGTTGGCAATTGCATCTGAACTACTCGCTTTTATGCGTTGTTTATGTTTGATATTTGAGCACAATTGCGTGAAATACTCATTTTATTTCTGCTTTAGTGGCAGTATTAACTAGTCGTTAATGTGTTCTTGGTTTCTGGGCTCTAGTGTTTTTTGAGCTGTGTCTGTTTCGCTTCATGATTTTGGGAATCAATATAATTTTCGGAGCACTTCGACTTATATAATCACTGGAATCTCTGTGACAGAACCTTGTGATTTTAATGTCGTTTGGCGCTCATGACTACAAAAATTTAATTAAGATTAGCTTATATTAACTCTACAGAAATGAGGATGAAGTGACTTATGGTTTTTCGTAAGAGTGAATGGTTCTAGTGTTTCTCATGAGAATGAGGCTCGTTTTTCAACAAAAATACAGTCGCTGATGAAGCGGAAACGCTTATAACACGTTGGATTGCCGAACATTGCTGTAGCTTGTTCGTGCTCAGCATACATTTCTCGGTGTGATTCTCTACGCGCATTGTTGGGTAGCTGGCAGTCGATGCTTCCTTGTCGATGGAGGGGGAACATCAGTGACACTTACAACATGGAGGTTGCTTTGGAGCCGAAGATATCGTTGCATTTTCCGCCGCTAGAGGCGCTGTGGGTATTACACGACAGCAGCCATGTCCTCGGCCGGTAGCTTCTTCGCGAGTATTTCCCTGCGCTAGCAGAACGTGTCTGTTTTGAATCATAGACATCCGCGCAGGAGCACGTAACAGGACTGTTCGCCTGCTGTTCGGTGAGCAACCTGCGTTGTTTCTTCTACATTTACTGTACTCTCGCTGTTTCTGTGTTGTGCAGATTAATGGCTGCGAGACAGGTAAAAACTTGGAATTTAATATAAAACAATAGGATGAAAGTAAATGAGTGAATGTAATTTACTGACCACATATCTCATGAAATATCGGAAATGGAGAAGGTAAAATTGTCGTAGTCTTGATGTAGAATTCATGAACAATATACTAGTTTTGTGATTAGAACTTGAAGAGTTATTTATTTAAAGAGTATAATTTTTCGATGAGAAAACAATAACAACCTTTTTTAAAAAAAAATCTAGATGGTGAACATTATCAGTAAACACCCAAAAAAACAAAGAAGGTATGCTGTTATCACAAACATATTATTCTAAAAAGCATTACCAGTAAATCATGATCTGACTTTTTTCTCTGTTATGGTTTATTTTCCTAATTTTTGTACGACTTATTTCTTCACGGATTTCTGCTTCAACACTCTGGATAATTATACAAGACATGGCAGGCTACTAGTTCAAGCCGCAGAGCGACGAATCTTGACTTCAAAATAGTATCGGTGTCATTTGCCCGCAATCTTAACTGCCGCTCGCTGGATCTTGACCTGCCCTCTATTTCATATTGAACATCCCAATTCGCTTTTGCCAATGATCGCACTAGTCAACTGTAGCCTTACCGCTTCGGTAACTTTCCTCGCATTGTATCGATATTATCAGTGTGTTGCTGTTTAAAATACTTGACTTTTTTTACACCGAGGTTTTTGAAAAGATAATTTTTTTATATTTGTCTATTGCCCTAAAATATCAACGTATGCAATTAAAATATTATATTAAATAAATAAAAAGGTAATAATTTAAATTTAATAAAAATAATAAGTTATGTAATGATTATACACGCTATGATAGCAAAGTAAAAAATTGGCAAATAAAATACCTCTGTGCAGAATCAAAATGTCAGTATGATTATGATTGCAGAAATTAAATAATCAGGGAACAACACACGAAGGTGAGCCATGCGTTTCGCGTTGAAGTGCCCGGCGCTGAAGAAAGTTCACCACGCATTACACAACTATTCCTCTAAATCGGTGGCGGGTGTTTTTTTGCAATGCAATGGCGAAGCTTCCCCTGAAATTACCCATTTCGCTCGCCGCAGCGGCATCTTCTTCCTTTTGTGGATTCCGCCGCTTCGCGACCGGCCAGTGACTGCGCTGCGACCCAATTGGCTCGCGTCCCCCGTCCTCCGCGAGCGGCCTAATTGAAATTCGGTGTCCGTACGCGCCCGCTCGTTTTTCCGATGCGGTCTCAATTGCTATGAGTTCGCTTCCGCACGCAGATCTCTGTTCGAGATAATTAAAAACGTAGGCGTTCCGATCACTGTGTTTTAATAATACAACCTCGTTTCGCGTTTTCTGTGGGGACGTTTGAGGTCGGATCGGTGACGTTGATGAACACCGCAATACCTGTTTCCTCCTCACGATGCTAACACTCGACCAGGTTATCAATAAATAGATATAGAGATACAGATTATGATGGTAGAGACCTAACCGAGCATCCAAACGGAAAGTAATATTAATTTTAACAACGGCATTATGAGTATTATTTCCTGTTTGGATTGTATAATTCTAAAGAACCTGTAACAAGTATTGTCAATTCAGCTTCTGGGTCAATGAACATCATCTCGATGAGGTTTTCGTCCAGTTTCTCTGATCCTTGAGCAAAATTCTGAGATGGCCTCTTGTTTTTGCTTCTGGACATAAGTGTAACTTCAATTTAACTTCTCCTCATGGCACGTCACGTTTTTGACATAAATTAAATAAATAAATAAATAATAATAATAAAATAAATAAATAAATAAATAATATAAATAAATAAATAATAAATAAAATAAATAAATAAATAAATAAATAAATAATAAATAAATAAATAAATAAATAAATAAATAATAAATAATAAATAAATAAATAAATAAATAAATAATAAATAAAATAAATAAATAAATAAATAAATAAATAAATAATAAATAAATAAATAAATAAATAAATAAATAAATAAATAAATAAATAAATAACTGAAGCTGCTACAGCTATTATTTGCAAAAAACAAGTAGAATCAGCAAGTGATTGCACGAATATTGCATTTGATGTGTCGTTGTAAACAAGCATATACCGTATTACACGAATTAATATTTCTCTTAATCAGGATGATCTGTTTCAAAATACACACTTTAAATATTTATTATTTCTCAACCAAATATGTTTCGTGTTATCTTTACATTCCCTCCCAAACATGCCTGTGATAAAAAGTTCAATTCAGTGCCTTATCGGTTACCACGTTGGTTTTCATTCAGTCTTGCGTCGAGTATGTTTTGTATGTTCATCAACAACTCGCTAGTATGCCTCACACACCCCTTTCGTATTTTAGCGACTATGATTCATCCATCAGATTCATTCATCATCCTGACCCTTTATGTAATAGTAGTATAATTCTCAATCATATAAATAATTAAGTTAGTTTGTCTTGGCTTTAAGCAGAACCAATAATGCAGCCTTCTTTGAATAATATGAAATATTAAATTGAGGTCGAGTCGCGACCTCTGGACAATTTTGCCTAGCATTTCGTCGACCCGGGCAGCCCATAAGGGCCCCTAAGGAAGTTGGTCACTGAAAATAAACTTGCGTTTTAAATTGGTTACTCCATTACTAGAAAGCTTTTTTAAAAGATTGGTTTATAAATTATATTTGGGTTGCTTTGGCAGGTTTTTTTGCTTTAACTGACACTATTTGTCCATATTGTAACACCGTATTGTAACCCCGGCTAGAGCTTAACTTTGCTGAGAGCAGTTGGATTTTATGTACTTGAAGCTACAGGATTCGAACAATAACATGTCACAAGGCTTCAAAGGGCTTTGAACCACACAACCTAACATCTTGTTAGTCGATCGCCGGGCGGGCAAGCTCAGCGCTTCCACAGATCCGGTCCCCGTGAGCTTGGTTTCGAAATGTTGGAGAAAGGGAGGCTGGTCCCGTTCTGCGTCTGCAAAATAATAAAAAAAAGTTCTAAACACAAAAATAGTGTATTGTTCATAAATTTTTACATCAGGGATCAATCGACAATTTTACCCTCTCCGTTTCCTCTTAGAAATCTTGTTCTCGAAGGTTTCTGTACTATTAGAGTTTTATCTAATTTTCCCCGAAGTTTCTTCGCCGACATTCAGACGTCCATTCTCTCTGGAGAAATAAACTCAGTTCTCTTCTCAACAACCCCGCATACATTGTAATCGACGATCCATTCCGATTTTTCCTTCAACTGTTCTTTCAAGACTCAACTCCTACAAAATGTATACATTCATTTTGTAACAGTCGTATTGGTAAAGTGTATCATCTGTCATGTTGTTACCCAAATACCTGCCGTTCAGGGAGACCGACACTGTATCTGTGACCTTTGCATGTTGTCGAGGTCACTTGCCAAGTCGAATTCCACCGTCCTGCGTTTTAGGACTTCCAGAAAACTGCAAGCGACGAGCGGGAGAGTATGCTTTCATTTCCAAACGTTCTTTTAACGTTTTCATTCGCAGAAAGTCTTATTGGATCGTAGACAACTCCCTGTTGCAAACTGCTTTTATGCGTTGTAGTGTGCAATTGAATACATTTTATTTCTATTATTACAGCGTATCTCTTTTTGCAATATTTAGTGTCGTCGTTGTTTTGGGATCATTTCAGCTCAACATAACAATTTGGACTGATTTAATCTGGCCTCTATGTATTCGTGTTTAAACAAAATAAAAATACTATATTCATGAGAATGAAGGTCTAGGTTTGAATCGTTTTTCACAAAAATACAGTCGCTGATGAAAGCGGAAACGTACTAACACGTTGGATTGCCGAACATTGCTGTAGCTTGTTCGTGCTCAGCCATACATTTCTCGTGTGATTCTACCGCGCATTGTTGGGTAGCTGGCAGTCGATGCTTCCTTGTCGATGGGAGGGGAACATCAGTGACATCTACAACATGGAGGTTGCTTTGGAGCCAGATATCCGTTGCATTTTCCGCCGCTAGAGGCGCTGTGGGTATTACACGACAGCAGCCATGTCCTCGGCCGGTAGCTTCTTCGCGAGTATTTCCCTGCGCTAGCAGAACGTGTCGTTTTGAACAATAGCATCGCGCAGGAGCAGTACAGGACTGTTCGCATGCTGTTCCGTGACAACCTGCGTTGTTTCTTCTTACATTTACTGTACTCTCGCTGTTCTGTGTTGTGCAGATTAATGGCTGCGACAGGTAAATAACTTGAATTTAATATAAAAAATAGGATGAAAGTAAAATGAGTGAATGTAATTTACTGACCACATATCTCATGAAATATCGGAAATGGAGAAGGTAAAATTGTCGTAGCTTGATGTAGGAATTCATGAACAATATACTAGTTTTGTGATTAGAACTTGAAGAGTTATTATTTAAAGAGTATAATTTTTCGATGAGAAAACAATAACAACATTTTTTTAAAAAAATCTAGATGGTGAACATTATCAGTAACACCCAAAAAAACAAAGAAGGTAATGCTGTTATACAAACATATTATTCTAAAAAGCATTACCAGTAAATCATGATCTGACTTTTTTCTCTGTTATGGTTTATTTTCCTAATTTTTGTACGACTTATTTCTTCACGGATTTCTGCTTCACACTCTGGATAATTATACAAGACATGGCAGGCTACTAGTTCAACCGCAGAGCGACGAATCTTTGACTTCAAAATAGTATCGGTGTCATTTGCCCGCAATCTTAACTGCCGCTCGCTGGATCTTGACCTGCCCTCTTATTTCATATTGAACATCCCAATTCGCTTTTGCCAATGATCGCACTAGTCAACTGTAGCCTTACCGCTTCGGTAACTTTCCTCGCATTGTATCGCATATTAATCAGTGTGTTGCTGTTTAAAATACTTGACTGTTTTACACGAGGTTTTTGAAAGATAATTTTTTATATTTGTCTATTGCCTAAAATATCAACGTATGCAATTAAAATATTATATTAAATAAATAAAAAGGTAATAATTTAAATATTAATAAAAATATAAGTTATGTAATGATTATACACGCTATGATAGCAAAGTAAAAAATTGCAAATAAAAATACCTCTGTGCAGAATCAAAATGTCAGTATGATTATGATTGCAGAAATTAAATAATCAGGGAACAACACACGAGGTGAGCCATGCGTTTCGCGTTGAAGTGCCCGGCGCTGAAGAAAAGTTCACCACCGCATTACACAACTAATTCCTCTAAATCGGATGGCGGGTGTTTTTGCAATGCAAATGGCGAAGCTTCCCCTGAAATTACCCATTTCGCTCGCCGCAGCGGCATCTTCTTCCTTTTGTGGATTCCGCCGCTTCGCGACCGGCCAGTGACTGCGCTGCGACCCCAATTGGCTCGCGTCCCCCGGTCCTCCCGCGAGCGGCCTAATTGAAATTCGTGTCCGTACGCCGCCGCTCGTGTTTTCCGATGCGGTCTCAATTGCTATGAGTTCGCTTCCGCACGCAGATCTCTGTTCGAGATAATTAAAACGTAGGCGTTCCGATCACTGTGTTTTAATATACAACCTCGTTTCGCGTTTTCTGTGGGGACGTTTGAGGTCGATCGGTGACGTTGATGAACACCGCAATACCTGTTTCCTCCCTCACATGCTAACACTCGACCAAGTTATCATAAATAGATATAGAGATACATGATATGATGTAGAGACTACACCGAGCATCCAAACGGAAAGTAATATTAATTTTAACAACGGCATTATGAGTATTATTTCCTGTTTGGATTGTATAATTCTAAAGAACCTGTAACAAGTATTGTAATTCAGCTTCTGGGTCAATGAACATCATCTCGATGAGGTTTTCGTCCAGTTTCTCTGATCCTTGAGCAAATTCTGAGATGGCTCCTTGTTTTGCTTCTGGACATAAGTGTAACTTCAATTTAACTTCTCCTCATGGCACGTCACGTTTTTGACATAAATTAAATAAATAAATAAATAAATAAATAAATAAATAAATAAATAAATAAATAAATAAATAAATAAATAAATAAATAAATAACTGAAGCTGCTACAGCTATTATTGCAAAAAACAAAGTAGAATCAGCAAGTGATTGCACGAATATTGCATTGATGTGTCGTTGTAAACAAGCATATACCGTATTACACGAATTAATATTTCTCTTAATCAGGATGATCTGTTTCAAAATACACACTTTAATATTTATTATTTCTCAACCAAATATGTTTCTGTGTATATTCTTTACATTCCCTCCCAAACATGCCTGTGATAAAAAGTTCAATTCAGTGCCTTATCGGTTACCACGTTGGTTTTCATTCAGTCTTGCGTCGAGTATGTTTGTATGTTCATCAACAACTCGCTAGTATGCCTCACACACCCCTTTCGTATTTTAGCGGACTATGATTCATCCATCAGATTCATTCATCATCCTGACCCTTTATGTAAGTAGTATAATTCTCAATCATATAAATAATTAAGTTAGTTTGTCTTGAGCTTTAAGACAGAACCAAAATGCACCTTCTTTGCAATAAATATGAAATATTAAATTGAGGTCGAGTCGCGACCTCTGGACAATTTTGGCCTAGCATTTCGTCGACCCGGGGCGGCCATAGGGCCCCCTAAGGAAGTTGGTCACTGAAAATAAAACTTGCGTTTAAATATGGTTATCCATTACTAGAAAGCTTTTTTAAAAGATGGTTTATAAATTATATTGGGTTGCTTTGGCAGGTTTTTGCTTTAACTGACACTATTTGTCCATATTGTAACACCGTATTGTAACCCCGGGCTAGAGCTTAACTTTGCTGAGAGCAGTTGGATTTTATGTACTTGAAGCGTACAGGATTCGAACCAATAACATGTCACAAGGCTTCAAAGGGCTTTGAACCACACAACCTAAACAGTCTTGTTAGTCGATCGCCGGCGGGCAAGCTCAGCCCTTCCACAGATCGGGTCCCGTGAGCTTGAGTTTCGAAATGTTGGAGAAAGGGAGGCTGGTCCGTTCTGCGTATGCAAAGTTGGTACTTAAATTATCGGAAGCAATGGGAGCAAAACAAGACAAAGTTAATAAACGAGAATTCCGTGATCTTAGTCTTTTTTCTATTTGAAAATGCCCCGGTACCAACGAACTGCTCTGTTCAACTACTTTTATTAGGGTGACTTCGGGAATTTCTGTCCAATTTTAATGTGCTGTTCGAAAGTTAAGCGAGAGTAACACTGTGATAAGCGTAAACAACTGTTAATATTTTGTCAGTTGGATTTTATTAGACATAAATTATTTTTTTAAAGAAACTAGAATTGAAAATAATTTGCTTAACTCTGTTGTGCATGCAATAACATACTAGTTATATTGTACGAAGCCCACAAGGAACAGTCGTGAAATTATAATTAATTAACCGGCCTCGCGTTGCAACATTTCCTACTGGAAAAATAAAATGTCACGTTTACCACTAGTATCACAAATAACTATTTTACGTAGGATGTACGTAGGACTTGTATCGTAAATAACTATTTATGTAGTTAAAAGTTTCTTAGGCTGCTTTTAATATTTGGAACATCACGTAGTAAAATTTGGAAGCGATTAGGAGAGATCGATTCCAGGTATGTCTCTTGTAGGAATAAACAGAGTTTCAAAGCCAAATCACGTTGCTATGTCTCAAGGCAGTTGTGCAAAAGTTTGCTGCTGCCGCCATTCTGCGTCCTCCCCTCCATAGATGCAACATAAGCCTCGATCGAAGGGGAGGTGGCGGCACAGTACATCTCATGCAGTGGCACTAAACCGCCATTTCACTAATGTGGCACGAGCCATCGCAGAGTGCCCTGCCCCGTTCTTAAGCCTGTTTGACATGATAATTTTGCATCATTTTTTTGCCGGTACAGAAATATATAGTCCAGTCTGGTTGTAATTTGTACGAAAAAATGACGCATGCTTAATTTTTCAGTTCAGATTTCATCCAATTTGACTACAGCGCTCCTGGCGGCACTTTTCGGAAGTTTCCCTGTTTTTTATGCGTGTGGAGCGATTTATTCATTTTGTAGATTCGAGAGCGTTCTGATGTTTGGAATTGTAATGTGAAGTGATTATGTAGTGAGCAATAAATTATTTACTGTATTCTAAGTTCGTCGCATTCGTGCTCAGTTCTAATATAACATAACTTAATTTTCCGTAGATGCGATGTTCAAATGTTTGAACATCAGCGTTTGAACATTTGCGGCGTCAGGAAGAAGTATTTTCTTCACGATTACGTACAAAGAAATGACCGTGTAACCGCTGGAATCACTCTCATCCAGTTCTCATCCATCTCTTTCTGTTCAAAAAAAGATGAAAAAAATGACCGTGTAAAATAGGCTTTAGGAAGTTTGTTAGTGAAAGACGATTTGCTCTGAGTTGTAAGAGCGAGCGTTTATTATGTTTCATTTTAAAACAAGATACGAAGCGGAAAAGGTTTCACCTCTCTGCATTCTCATGATGACGGACGATGTTACAACGCTTTCTTAATATCTACTGCTCTGACAGAAATTTCATGCTATATTCTTCTTTGAAACTTTATGATTACGCATAGCCAATACTGATGAAGATTATGGTTAAGAAAAGACAACATGGACAATTTTGTATTAAAAGACGTTCTTAGTTTTAAGTTTCAAGGAAAAAACTCTTAATCGCAAAGAACTATAAATATTACAATAGGTTAATCTTTAACTACCCTACTGAAATGTAGGAGATTTTTAACATATATGGGATGTTGTACGGGCAATTACTGCTACCACTACTAATACTGATGATAGAATAAATACTGATAATAATGATAGATGTTGCATTCGTTTGGAACTAATGTTCCACAGTGTACTAGAACAATCGAATTATAGAATTTTAAAGAACAGTCAAAAGAATATTTCTTAGAGCTTTTCTCTATAATTGCTAGAAATATTTTCGTATACTAATTTCATAAAGAATAAACAATGTTTTGTATCTCGATGTGAATATGTTAATAAAATCACACATTTTAAGTGAACCAATCAAGGTTTCACATTAAACCACCCAATTATGTTTTCATTACAGGATGTGCAATAAAATGATCACAATCGCAATCATAATATCTTTATTATTTTAACCAGGAATGTGTAACTTGATTTTATATTGTATTAAAAATAAACGGTTCAAATTCTTTGCACCATTCTTGCATGACGTTTCTCATTGCTTTGTGAAAGCGAAACTGTTTTTGCACATTCTCTTTGATACAGTTACACAATGGAAAACTCTTGAAACCGGTTTCACATCCGGACATTCTCTCTCTTCGCTTAAAAGTACACGAGAAGTTCTTTAGTCAAATTAAAATAAAGTTGAAATTGAAGTGAATTTGAAGTTCTTTAAAAAGAAAACGTTAACGTTGGTCTTTGAAAACATTTATTTTAAAGACTATGCTATTATTCTCTTATTGTAATGTATTGTTTTGAGTGTAGTTATTGTATTGCTTTAATTTTTAATTTTAACTGTCTCATAGTTCTTACATTTCAGAAGTGTATTTGCTAGATTTTTAGGTTCAATTAATTCCAGTTCAATTAAATACTTGTTAATACTGATTTACTAAAATAATATATTATGGGGATCGACTTTTAATAAAAACAAAAAAAATGTTGAAAGCGGTATTAAATGAAGAAAAGATGTGTTAAGTTTTCAAACATAAAATGTCTTTAATTCTTTAAGCCTGTAATGTGAAAGTGCAGGTGTTAAATATGTAACGTTGTCCGCTCATTTAAGTTGTAAAGCATTTAAATCCCTCAATAGCAGTGATGCAAACAATGGAAATGTATTAACGGCGATAGTTTTGAAACGGTAGCTAATCCTATAACGCAAAATTCTATTGCTTTACGCACGTTCTGCAATGTTGTCGAACATAGAATATTTCATGAACATATGTTACGCGAGGAATATTTGCTAGCGAAAAGTTAAAACAATCTCCTGTTTTTTAAAACTACTACTAAAATACAGACCCGCATTCAAAAATTTATTCTTTTATAAAACTTTGGGCAAAAAGTGCATGTCTTGGCCATAAGTGTTATTGAGAAGTGGAAGGCAATGGCAAAAAACGTATGTGTCATTCATGTAACATTCACAATCTGCTTACCCACCCAACGCACATGCTGATCTGATCGCCATACCTTCAACTGAACACAGTCTGAAAACACATACCTCAGCACAAAATACGAAATTAATGAAGAAAGGAATAATATGAAAATAAGTAGTTCGTCCAACGTTTAACACTGATTATAACATTACTGAAGAAAGTGCATATTGTAGCAGTGATACATTTGTCGCCGCTAGGGAAAAATACTTCAGTGACACATAGCACGGCTTGTAACCTGAATATTGTATTTGACATTACAGTTGATAATTGTGTTTATTTCGACACTATTCAGTGAAACTTGAGAGTAATGTTACATTCATTACTTGTGGTTTTTTGGCTGTCGCCGCCGGTAACATCGGCCACACGTTCGCAAAGTCTAGTGACAGGCACTCGCTCAGTATGCCCCTAAGTGAACAGTGGGCAACCGGCTCTTTGAACTGGGTTCCCGGAGGCTGAAAGGCCCGCGCGGGGAGTTCTCAAACAGAGGTCGCAGTCGGCGCGAAAGCCGAGCGGGCGGCGGCGCGTGCGTCGAGCGTGCAACACAGGCGCACAACACAAGCGCGCAACCGACAAAGCGCCCTTGCCGCCGTGCGACGCGTCGCCTGCGCCGGACGAGCCGTGCGCCAGTACGTGCGAGGGAGGGGCGTGACCGGTGCCAACGCGAAGCCGCCGCGCAGCGGTCTGCGGACAGCCACCGCCGACGGAGGCGCGAATCGACAGAAAGAGATCGCAACAAGGGCAATGGCCGAAACGCTGGCCTTTCATTTTCGCTTTGGCATGCGGGTTCTGGTTGTCACGTGTTGAATGTGCGTCAAGGGGGGGATGAGAGATTTTTGTTATTGAAAAAATTAACCATTGTGACCTCGCTTTCTATGAAGCTGTGTTCAAACGTTCCACTGTTTGAACGGAATAGGAATACATTTGCAGGGGACCACACATTTGCAGTGAAATTCGTTGTCATCTCCCTTGAAACTTCCTTCCCATTTTATGAACCCTCTCTATACCTCGTCAGCAATGAAAAATTCGAGGAACTTTACCGTAACTTTCAAAATGTTCTATGTAATATTGTAAACATTGTAATACAAACATATTGTAATGTTGCTCCAAAATTATATTATTTCATGTTTAGTATTGGTTAGTAGTATTAGGTCATGGTTAGTAATGTTATGTTTGAGAAAAACTATCTAATAATTTACAAATAATTCTTTCAAATTTAATATTTTCGTCGTAGAATGATTATTACGGAATGAGTATTCTATTAATTTTCATAGTAAAATTAAACAATTGAAATAATTTTAAATTAAGGTATCATTCGACTGAAATTGAAAGTCGATTCAGTGCAGTTTTGCGCGAGTCTCTTGAATCACGAAAAATATTTTTCCGAAAAAATGCAATTTCAATTTTACCAATTTATTGAACATTTTTCGAATTACAATTTTTACAACTGTTTAAGACTCACAAATTTGTTGTGATACGAATGGGCTCTTAGAATGTACGAGTAAATATACAAAATCAGTAGAAGTTGTGGAAATATTGTTTTCAATTCCTTAATTTATATCAAAACTTAAACTTCCTTTTCTGGCCAAACATTTGCATTTCAGGTAAACAATTTGAAAAAAATAGTTATGAAGAAAGAGAAGTCACTCTCTATTGATCATATAAGCACGTTCGCGTTTCGTGAGACAGGGCGATAACGGAGTCATTTCTTCGTGAGCTTTTTGCATCCAGTGCAGTACCCCACCGCATCGCATCGTCCACCTCCTCCTCCTCCTCCTCCTCTGCCTCCACTCCTCCATCACAATTGCTCAGCTCGCTCGCTTTTGTAACAGCTGCGATTGTTCCAGCTGGAAAGCAAGAGGCCCCCATAAATCCGTGCATTGTACGTCTTGAGTTATCTGATTGCTGGGTGAGCGGGCGGCGGTATTTGCACACAATTAATAATAATGCGCATGGGAGATGAACTTTGCCTTGCTGCGAGCGAAAAACCCGGCTTATTTACTAACGTGTTTGTGGGCGCAGGCGGCGGGGCGGTGGGGGGGGGAGCGTAGCATGCGAGCGCCCGCGCTGCTGATACGAATCGCGCGCACCGGCCGCCCGACAGAGGAGCCCAAGCCGCGGAGGCGGATGCCAGGACGGGACGACGGCGGCACGTGCGCGCCACAAAGAAGGCTCCGGGAGGAGGGGGGGGGACTTATCAAGCGAAAAAGATAAACAGGCTTCGTTATTGATTGAGGGTGAAATTGTTGGCAATAAAAAAACAAATGGACATATATTTTATTACATCAAAGGGAATATTTTGTTAACAATCCTTGTCAAAAACGCTCGGTATTCAGAATTCAACTTGTATATGGTTTAGGGTATGGATCCCAGAATTAGTAAAACGTGCACAGAATACACTTCTCCCCGTAGCACGTTACACACAGTTTTTAACTGTTTTGGCGTAAAATAAATAAAATAAAATGAAAATAAATTGAACAGGTTCCGGTTGTTGCCAAACAATTGAACAGATACCTCCGTGGACTACTGGCAGAAGGAATTCGGTTTTTGCTCAAAACTGATCGAAATCTTGACATTTTCTCGAGTGTTCCCAGTCTCGAACTTTTCGAAACCGCCATGTTGTCATATTTTTAGCGATGAATTTAAGCAAATATAATAATGAAACATGGCAGAGGGGGAAGTTCGGAATAATACATTGACATTTGAAATAATCACATTTTACTATATTAATTCTAACCTCTGTTTTGAAAATATAGATAACACTTTTCATTTTGAGTGGAATTTAAATAATTAATTGAACTTAACAACAATGAAAGGCTAAAGAGGAGTAAAATAACGTAAAGAGGAATAAAAAAGAGAAGAGTAAAAAGGGGTAATAACTTGAAGTTGATGCAAACGATTCCAATGAGGCTGGAGGAAAAAACGGGTTAACGTTGGGTATTGTTAAGTAATGGATAAATTGTGGAAATACTGAATTTTTATAATCTGTAATATTTTGTCAGGGATTTAAATATGATTTCTCGTGTTTATGGATTTGAATAAAAGTACTAAAAATAGTTGAGGCAGTATGTTGATAATTCTCAAGAGTTAGTCGACTCGATGTTCGTGTATAATTCACATATAAGTTTTAAAGAGAAATTTATTTTGACTTTTCTGAATATTTTTGGGATTCTATTCCGCACTACATCATAACAAAAGCTAAATTTACTATTTCTGAGCTTCTTAGCGGATTTGGCCTTTTGAGAATGAAGATGTGAGCTGATCGATATAGGACGTCTGGGAGACATCTCGTCCTAGACAGTGTTGCCAACATCTTTTTCAGGGAAAATACCATCAATGCGATGGCATTCGTTCTGAATAATGTAACCCGAGAGAGTGTATTTAGGGCATCAACTGATGTCACTGCACTGCCTCTGACTGGGAGGACCTGGGTATCGAGTCCCAACGGTGACAGGGTTTTCGAAAGTAGCTTGGCAGCTAAGTCAAATTCAGTCGCTGTCTGGAAAAGAATTCCAGTGGCCGTCTTCTCTGACGGTTGTTTTCCGTGGTTTCTCCCACAAATACCAGGCAAATATTCGAATTAGAGCAGTACCCTACCAAACCGCGCAGACTGAGCGCGATCTTTCCTTTCCATTCCTTGTCCTATCCTCACCCCTTATACACATTTACTCTAACATGCCCTATACTATCGCACATGCCGGGAGACCAGTCGGGAGCTTAGAGCTTGTCGCGGCTGGGTGATGCCCAGTGGTGGCAGATACCTGGTTGGGGAAAACCACAATAGTCGACGGAAGGTCGGCGCCGGATCTCGCCATCCAGCAGGGAAAGACCATCGCCTCCTCCAGAGGAAAAAACGCACTACATTTACGGGAGATAATGAAATTAACAGTTAACGCGCCCGGAATTACTAACAACCAACCGACGAACGAAACGTTGTCAACCATGCCTAACACTCTGCCTCTCCATGAGAGCCATGAGATCCATGAGATTCCAACTCTCGAAATCGTCCCTATTAGACGCTTCCGCAGGCGCCAGACTTCGTCCATTGGGCGCCATTGACACGGACTATCTTCGCGAGGGAAGTTTCCGTGCTGCGCCGCTGCTCTCCTCGCGTCGTCCTTAAATCTTGGGCTCGCGCGCGGCTCGATATGCAGCTCACGGCCAACTTCCGACTAATTTTTGGCATCGGGGAGCGCTCCAGTTTGAATAACTTCTGACATTTTCCGCTCGAAGTTGTCCGCATGGCGGGGCTCCTAACGCTGCCGTCATGCCGCTCCGCTGCGTCTCCGGCGGAGGGAGGGGGGAAGAAAAGGGGGTAACAGCGGGAGAGGGAAATGGATGGCGGGGGAGAGCGAGGGGAGAGAAATGGGGGTGACGAGACGAGGAGGAGGGGACGCTTTGTAGAAGACGTGATGTGGGTGACGAGGTGGCTGAAGGAAGAAACGGGGTTAACGATGGGAGTTCTTAAGAAATGTGTGAAAGGACTTCCGTGTTCATGATGGGCGAAGAGGGTGACGATGAAACGAGAAAGAGAAAGTGAAAATGGAAGCAAAGGTGAAAGAAGTTAAGGAGAGTATGGAAGATAATAAAACAAATGAAGAGGGTCATAAGAGCGACCAGCGAAATAACAACAATGACACGATGGTAGGATCTTTGATGTGGAATAGGAATAAAAACGCAAAAGACGATTATGTCAACTAGAGTGACAAGTACAATAAAAATTAAGCATAGAAGCGCGAGAACACGAGGTTGAGTGCGAGGAGACAAATTGCTTTGGTGCAGATGACGACGGTAACAATGGAAACTATGACATTGGCTCAGCTGCTAACGAGAGCCGTGGGAAACGCGGGTCTGTGTCAAAAGAAGTTGGAGGGAGAGGTAGAAAGAGAGAGAGAGAGGTACAAAGAAAGAGAGAGGTACAAAAAGAGAGAGAGGGGTAGAAAGAGAGAGAGAGGTAGAAAGAGAGAGAGAGAGAGAGTTAGAAAGAGAGAGAAGAAGTTAGAAAGAGAGAGAGGTAGAAGAGAGAGAAGAGGTAGAAGAGAGAAGAGAGAGAGGTAGAAAGAGAGAGTAGAAAGAAGAGAGAGAGGTAGAAAGAGAGAGAGGTGAAAGAAGAGAGAGGTAGAAAGAGAGAGAGTAGAAAGAGAGAGAGAGGTAGAAGAGAGAGGAGTAGAAGAGAGAGAGATAGAAAGAGAGAGAGTAGAAAGAGAGAGAGGTAGAAAGAGAGAGAGAGTAAAGAGAGAGAGAGGTAGAAAGAGAGAGAGGTGTAGAAAGAGAGAGAGAGGTAGAAAGAGAGAGAGAGGTAGAAAGAGAGAGAGGGTAGAAAGAGAGAGAGGGTAGAAAGAGAATGGAGAAGGAGGAAGTAGAAGGAAGAGAGAGAGAGTAGAAAGAAGAGAGAGAGTAGAGAGAGAGAGTAGAAAAGAGAGAGAGGTAGAAAAGAGAGAGAGAGTAAAAGAGAGAGAGAGGTAGAAAGAGAGAGATGTAGAAAGAAAGAAAGTGACAAAGAGAGTGACAAAGAAAGAGAGAGTGACAAAGAAAGAGAGAGGCGCGAGAGAGCGGCTAAAAGAGAGAGAGCGAGAGCAAGGTTTGGAGAGTAAAGAGCGGTGAGGGGGGAGGGGGAGGGGCCAGTTGCATTGCGGCGATGGCGCTGGGTGACGATGCGGGGGTGGGGGTCGCACGGGCGACGGAGAGTGAATTGGGCGAAATTGCCTAGTGCGGGGCCGACGCTAATTACCCTGGCTTCTGGAGACCCTCGCGGGAACCTCCCTTTTCTGCAGAGCCAGATTCCAACCCCATTCCCACTTTTCCCCCCTCACTCTTTTGCGTCTTCGCTGCCGCAACTCCATATAATCTGGTCTGGTTGTGGTCCGCCACTTGGAGGCAGATCTTTGAAATTTTGAGAGTTCAGTTCGATGCGGGTTGAGGCCTGTAATGGAATGCCCATTGCAGTGGAAGTGTAATTCAACGCATCTAGTTAAATTACATGCTATATTCAGTTTCCTAGAAATATATTGTGTGGTGAAATCTTATCTAGATATAGATAAAATATATTTATTTATTGCATAAAAGTCCAGCGGAATTATACAGTTACAGAAATATTGTTGAACTGCCATTAATGAAATCACGGCATGTTGATACAAAAGAATAATTACAGTGTGTTATTGAGGTAGTAATTCATATTGATAGTTAACATTGTAATGGATTCGACGAAAATATCTGAATGAGACTAATGATTAGGTAAAATATTAGTAGATAATTCCTTAATTTTATATAATCTCGCATTATATATTAATTGATTATTAGATATTTGATTCTAAAATTTTGTCAGAATGATTATCATATAAGGGAATTTTGAACGCTACATGTGACAATAATTGTTGGATAATGCCTCTAATTAATTTTATAACGAAAATGATTTAATTCAGATGTACCTACGTTTCAAGACTCCGAACATTAAACATAGAATACAGGTAGGCGTTGTAAATTCAACGTACAGGATGATTTCAACACTCTTTAACTCAAGGTACTTTGCGAATCGTCTGTGGCACGCCTCAAGAAATCTTCCCCACCCTGCCTTGTGCCCTTATCACAGATAAATGGGGTTGGGATAAAAAATAGTAGGAATTTCCCTTCATCTATTAAACATCTACTCGCAGAAGTGTTTCAATAACAGACGAAGGAGAAGTAAAATTATTGTCCAACATGCCCAAAGCTCTACTAAATTGGATGGTAATTGAAGATGAATATGCTTGATAGCTGCTTTAAACTCATTCATTCTGAAAAACTAGTATTTCCTATTTTACAAATATTTTACTCCTTTGTGTACGAATTTGTCAGTCATTATACTACAGTCATAGCAAGCGTATAAGCTAATAACCGAACGATTTACGCGGCAAAGTCTCATCCTCTAAGATATTGGAACTTCCGATTTTCTACTTCCGGCCGGACTGAGCCCCGCCGAGCCCTTGCTTCGCTGCTGCATTCAGTGGTGCCTCTCCGCTCCGTCTCAAGTTGTGGGAAGTTGCTGTCGTCCGCCGTCCGCCAGCCACTGACTGCCGACCGCACGCCCTCGGGGCGGCGTCTTGGCCAGGCGGCGGTCAAGTGGAGGACTTAAAGCGGGTCTGCGTTGGCTGCGTTTGCCCCTGATGTGCTGTGTTGGTCTGCACTTTGCGCCACTCGTTCTTACTCTGATAGGAGCGGTTTGAAAATTTTCTGGCGGATGGGGAATTGGGACTGGTTGAAGATCAAATAATAACATGTAGGAAAATTAAGGGAGGCATGTGGGAGCAGGTGGTGTCCGAACTGTTTCTTAAGAACAATTCTAGAAAAATCAGAACGTTTCGAGCTTTCTATTACTTTGGAAATGTGTCTCTCCTGTGTTTGCCTTTCTGAAATTCGAAATTAAGAGAACTGAAATCTGTGTAAAATACAATTGAAAGAAAAATACAGGTATGGTCTTCCATGTTTGAATTGAAGGAAATATTTAATGTCCTATGCAATTTATTCTCAGCCATTAGCTGATATTAGACTGATTTCTCTAGTACACAACTGGGTAAATAATGTTGTAAACCACCGTTGAAGGGGCTAGTCGATCGAATTTGGATTCTACTACAAAGCAATTTTCGGTCTTACACAAATATTTGTGTAATTGTTGTGCATAACATTCGCGTTTTTCAAATTCGAGGGGCTGCAATGTCATTTATTCGATAAAAGCGGTAAAAATCAATACGGACGGACCAATAAAAAAATTTTTTTCTGGTGTCAGGTACCCCCAAAACGTGTGTGTCCGACAAAAGTTCAACATGGATTTTTTACCGCATTAGAGAGAACGTAACAATTATCAAAAAGAAAGTTCTTTGAAATCAATTCTCTGCAGTGCATGTGTATTTTAGTATTTGAGGAATTAGGCGGATGTAAGTGAATAGAAACTTCAGATTTCAATTAATATAAATTTATTCTATTTGTGGATGTGTGTTTGTATTGATATTCACCATTTGTACGAGTGAAGATGCACAAATGAACGGTATTAAGTCGTACGAGAAAATTTATTATTATGACTCTTCTCCATTTTTATTCAATGTTTTTAATTAAACATTAGGTAGTTGATCAACTTCTATATGTGATGCTGGGAAATTTGGCGCTGTAGTAGTTTCCTAATGAACAATCATATACCTCTGTAACCTATTAACCGAAATGGAAACTAAATAGAAATGTATTTATTAATATAAAATGAAACATCGGATAGTGTCATAAAATGCCCAATGTATTAAGTGTCGCAAAATGCTGAATGTATCAACTTATGTTGATATACCAATGTATCAACAATGCATTACCTTTAAACACCTTAAAGGCTTACTCCCCTGAAAAACACGGATTTATAAATCAACAGCTATATGACACCTAACGCAATGCATTTCCAAAGTAGTGGTGCTCAACAGCGCGCACTTTGTCGCATTATTCATAACTTTTACAATTTTCGAAAATTTAGAGAGTTCTACGAGAATGAGTCGTGCGCCATTTATTTGTTCTGTGTTCTATCCGTGGAAAAAAAAATTAAGAAAAAAACGAAGCAGTTTTTTAGAATTATGGGTATGCTGCTGTGGTATTGATAACATAATTACATTACTTCCATTATTTCTTCAGTTTTTGAGAAAATTTTTCTATATAATTTTCATTAAATTCAAACAGAAATTACGCGATAACTATTTGTTTTTTCAAAAAATTCTCCTTGTACTATTTTAAGATCTGCATTTTTTGAACATTATTTATGACGAAAACCTCCATCTTCAAGTTTGTAGTTTTACAATGTTAACGTTTTGCAATTTTCAAAAATACGTAGTTTGCCGGAAATGGGACTAGCACTAATGTTTTCATTGTTATTTGAACATACGAAGAGAAAAACTTTGAAGAAAAAATTTGAGAAAAAATGATTAAAAATGCCTATTTTTCACTAAAAATTACGCAAAATCTTCTCATATTTTCGAAATGTTGTGCAAGACGTAATATCAAGATGTCTTTGAAGAACAGTTTTTATTGAATAAAATAATCTATCTTCGTTTTTATAGTTGTAGGAATACACCGAAACATTTTTTAATTCTTGCAATTTTCGGAAAATAAGGGATTTCAACGAAAATGAGATCTTTGGTATTCTCGAACGCGACCTTTACGCTATCCGACAACAAAGTTAAACCAAACATTTGGAGCCATTTGTTAGAAAATTTCCAAAATGTAAATAAGGATTTATGTAAAGTAATCCTGAAAGTAAAAATATCCGTTTGAAATTCGTAGGGTCTCCAGTTTGTTTAGATCGATCGGGAATACCAATTTCGGCAAATATAGGCTGGCCGGCTGTGGCACTAATGTGTATCACTCACGAACAGACGCAGCCGTCAATAAATTTTTCTGTAACAATGACTCACAATACATGGATTATTCGTGGATATTCGTAATGTAATTGAGAATGTAATGTACTACATTTAGGAAGAAGATTTATCAACGATTTTGTTACCATGGTCTGGCAATAAGAGTTTTTCTGTAGAGAAAATGCCGTTTTTCGGCACATGATTTATCTTCTTATAAAGTAAGACAAGAAAATAGAAGGTACTGCGCATCAATTACTCCTTTTACACTAATTTTAATTTAATGAGTGGTTTGTCTGATGCAGTTTTCTCTAACAAACCAGAACATTATAAATAGGAACAATTAAATATTGTTTCTATTGCTCTTATCCTTTATATCATTATTTTGAAATTAATATATTCGTATTCTGAATGATTTGGCTACTCGTTATAATTTTAGTAAATTACTTTATATTGCAGTTTTATTGCTTCCTTCACTGAATATTTTACTAAAACTTCTTGGAAAATAATTAGAAAATTCATCTTCAGAAATATCGTTTTAAATTGTTTTAGTGATACTTTTTGTGTACTATGACCGAAAAATGCTTTAAATCATTCATGCCTAAAAACTTCATTTGAATGTGAAAATTCTGAGCACGTATTTCTGAAAAGCATTTTTCAAAAACGCAATTTACCAGAATCAATTGCTTCCGGTTATATGTAAATATTAATATCATCGTATATCTCATTTCAATTATTTATAGTAGAGCTTGAGTAAGTAATTGCTTCATTGTGCAATGCACACACAACTGGAATTGTTCAACATGCAATTGTCTTGCAGCTCCTGCCCCCTACTGCATTTCCACCCTCCCCATTCAGGTTCTTGGCGTCTCTTGCACAAGTACGATACTTGCATATTCAATTATCTTTGAGGAGTAAGAAGACGAAAAGGATAAATATTCAACGTGCGTGACCTACTCTGCATCCAGGAAGGAAACACGAAACCTAATAGACGAACCAGGTGCGCTCTGCAACTCTCGGGCAGGTGTTTCTGGAGAGCATTCTACCACTATTCCGCCAAAGGCAAGGAATGCTTAGCGAGATTGCAGTACATTGTGTATTAATGAACTGGATACGTACTCTTTGTGATACTTTTTATCAGAATACTTGAAAGCTCCATTAGTTGCTACTGGCGGCTTCTTTAACTTCACACGGTCGTTACTTGCTGCCTTTTTAATTGCACATAGAATTCTGAGTGTGAATCTTAATGTGGTGCATATATTCCAATGGGTGTATATGAATAATGGTTGCTCAGTGGGATGAATAGATCTCTGATGAACAAATTCTGAATACGAATAGTATTCTCATTCAGTACTCGTTTGAGCACGTCCTGAGTGGACGAAATTGAAATGAAATCGGGTGAGGTGAAGTGACACAGTGGTCAAGTGAAACAATAATTATCAAAACATTATTGCTATCCGCAATCGTTTCTGTTTCGCTCGTCTTTTCGTGTTTGCTTTTTTTCTCTTTTTTAATATGATAGCAATTCACCATTTCACGTAATTACTTTCAGAATAAATCGATCTCTCTTCGAATCCTCCAACGTTTTGAAATTGGGAGATGTCTCAGCAGCACTTCGCCTTCGTGAAGGCAGCTCTACTCATTCGTTATTCGGCGAATAGCCAGCAACCGCGCGCCGAATTACAAGTGGGACAGAGTTGCTAACTGCCGAGTGACGAACATTGGGTGTTCGTCCTACCCATCGCGTGTCGGTCGTTTGGACACATCAAAGCAAGCAGGCATTCGGTGAACGTATCAGCTGTTCGGGATTGGGCGAGCAGTAGCTCGCTGCTCGGCGAATGCGGAATGTATGCAGCCACCTTGTTGTTCATGAAACGACGGACGCCGTGATCATAAAGCGACGAAGTTGGGACAGAGTCTTCGGGGCACCCCATCCTCCAAAAATTGTTTAGGAGAAATATTCAGCATGCAGTAGCATTGATATTTCCTGCTACATAATATTACATGTATGTTTTATTTTATCACATTTGTGGTTTGTTCCTCACTAGAAGAGGACAACCTCATCTTCCTCTTAGTTACGGTTCATTCTTGTAATAACGTACTCCGTTCGTACTCGGTTTTGAAAATATCATATGTACTGATTGGAATAACACAATTGGGGTATTGAGGTTCAAATCTCTTTATTTAAAATTTGCAGGAAAATATATTTTATATATAAATAAATCGCAAAAATTTTACCGGATATTATTTTTTCATTCCATCTCATCGGTAATGTCGTTTTATGATGTCAATTTTTTTAACATTCTTAAATATCAAACGTGTTCTTTTCTTTAATTCCTCACATACTTTTTATTGCTATTACGTAAATTAAATTAACAGGAGATTTAAAATCAGAACAAACTATTCCCAACTCTCATACGGCTTTCATTAGGATAAAACCCCTGAACCCTTTTTTATTTGTTGTACCACAACAGTGTTTTTCACATTTTTACTGTTTCACTTATAGCTAATAAAGACTAGTTTACTTAGATGCGGATCACGTGCATTCCAATGTCAGCAAATTAATAGAAAAGACCATTGAAGTTTGTAAAATTATTATTTTAATGGTTAAAACCCGCTTTTATATCGTAACATGAAAGATGATAGTATGTCTGTGATAACTATCGAGGAATTAGCATCACAAGAAGCATTGGATGCCTGTATGTGCGCATTATAAAGAAACAAATTGGAACGGAGCAACGAAGAAGATCAAAGTGGCTTTCTATATGAGTGGCCATGAACAGATGATACTTTGTATCTGAAACAACCAGACAGAATAGCGATGTATGAGAAGATTGGAAACACATCTGGTTTTTATGGACCTGAATAAGTGATGTGTAAAGTATGATAATATTCCCAGAGTTAAGTTGAGGGATTAAGAATAAATGCCAATTTCGTAAAATATTCTATCTCTAAATTGATTAAACAACAACCATAAACATTTGATACATTTCGGCCTACTTCAAGTTCACGAAATGGCTGTTGCAGGGTTGCTTCCGTCACTAACGCTGTTAGAGATGTATATCAATGTTACAGACAATGGACGAGAAAATATAAATATATGCGAGTAGAAATAAAGACTCTTATCTGTATTCATTAATGATTACAGATGATCAAGTTATCTTTCCTACGGACAAGGAAAATGTTAACTATGTGATAACGAAAGTGAAAGAACGGGTCTGGGAGGACTTAAGGACAATGTTGACTAGAGAAAATACTTACGCCAAGGGTCGATTTCACGAATAGCCCAGTAAAGTTAAGAGCAGTTAGTCGAGAGTAAACATTACCTTTCGACAGCTACTCTTGAGTAGAATATAAGCAATGCCATATTGACACTAAGGCCTGTCGACTGACGCATGGGTAGTCATCGCGGCAAACGAATCTTTCGCCGACTGTTAACGTTTACTTAACGTCTCGGTCGATTTAATAACGATATTTTACAGAAAGAAATTTTCACAGCATTTTATTGTATTTCATTCAATCAACAGTTAATTTTTAACTAAAAAGATATGAACGATTTTATATATAAAGTATCGCCATATTTAAAGTTATTGCGCATGTCAAAAGTCGCACTAAATTAGGTAACTAAATGATCCACATGCATAACACCGTTTTTCATATATGGAAAATTAAAATTCTTGGTTAGCTTGATTTAACCAGTTGTTTTGTAAGAACTTCAAGAGGTACACACAGTCATAAGAAAAAAGTCATTTTCTATGGAATTCGCATGGATATTCATAAGCTCTTTGTAGTTATGGAGGATCAGAAAACGACACTGCTTTTCGATTTACATGATTGTTGTCAGAAATCACTGCAATCACTTCAAGGCCAATCTTTTCAAGCCCTACAATTATGATCGTGTCATAATGCTTCAGCAACTTACCTGTCAAAGTTTCTGACTGGATATTTATGAACTACATCTTTATATGATGAAATCATACTAATTCCCATGAACACACAAGTTGTTGATAAATTTTACTCTTCATTAAAGGCAATTCCAACTATACTTCCTTCTTTAAAGTCTAAATTTGACTTCAAGAATATTTCGTCTATTAAGTGCACAATCTATTAAGTGTATCTTGTCATTTTCATTCGACAAACTGAATTTCTTTCCTATGTACTATAACGCATATCCTGGGGTTTTCTTCACTTTCAGGGTGTTTAATTTTGTCGAAAGCGATTTCAATGTAGAAGTGCAAAACAACTTCACGTAACCCGAATTTGCAACGTTTTTACAATATGTTATAATTACTCTATCAAAGTTGCTCTGCTACAAATATGTTCTGTTCGCACAAATTTATTGCATAGATATTATTATACCATAAAATGGATAAAAACACTGTTCTCATGTAATTATATACACGGCATTAGCAGTTTACACTGATTCACACGCAGACCACATTTTTGCCACAAATGTAACGTTATGGCTACAAGTAGTGACGTCAGAAGCAAGATGGCCTCCTGCCAATAGGCCTGATGTTTTAGGTGGCATTGATATAAGCGTTTCACCATGCTTCTGGGGAGTTATTTTACTCTTAGAGTTCACAATGTCCAGTTTACTCTGTGCACCCGGTGAACAGCAATTGATCATAGACAGCAGATAGCGATTCAAGTGGCAGTGAGCGAGAGTGACTCAGTGAACCAATGCGGACCAACGAAAACCTCGGGTTATTTCCTTTCATTTCACTTTTGGAGTTATAGGCGGGGTCTTGGTGTTTTAGTCTTGTGCGGTAATTTGCGTGAGCGTAGCTTATTTGTTAGTTTTTGTATCTTTATTTCTTCATATTTCTTGGTCGAGGTTTTCGAATGTGGATTATTATGAATTTGTACAAAAATGCCTGGTTTTTCAAATATTGCTAATCTCGCGCTTTTAATTAAATTCAAAATTATTTATTTTGTTTGTTTTATTTTTTAAATTTTTATTAGTCTTTCAACTATTTATAGTTATAATGTTGGGAAGAGATTCTGGAACTCAAGAAAACAGGCGCAGATGATCTTCTCCCCCCATACGTCACATACAGCATTTTGACTAAATTAATAAACATATAAGTACTGTTAACCCTTGTAATTATTATATCTACTTTTGTTATCGTATATTTACTATCTTTATTTGATATCCACATTGGTGAAAAAGAAATTTACAAAGTCCTCCACAGTATATACTGTACCTAATGAAGTTAACATCGTACTTTACAAATAAAAGACGTTGTTACACTGTTTAAATAATGTTTAATAGACATATCCTGTTTTTATCTGGACTCTGGACTGATTAATTATTATCTTAAGATACATATAATTCAGAAAAAAATAGTTCATGAAAAAAATATTTTACTACTTGTATTTATTTTTTAGTTTCGTAATTAGTATGCGACAAAATAAAAACATCAACTTGATCACAGTCTTTCACATATATTCGATACTTTCCATTTATTCGTTTCTAAATCAGCTTCAATTCTTCCAAATAGAAAAGCTGACAAACATAAGTTCCTGGAAAAATCTCGATCGTCATAGTTGCAAAACCAATCTGTTCTCTCTCACTCCCATCTTTGTCTTCGCTATAGAGGGTAATATTCCGAATCAGTTTCAAATACCATAATTCACAATCGTCAAGCTATAACAACATTTCGGAGGTACACGCACATTAAAAACTTAGCTTATGTCGTACTTGATTCGACAGATTTTTGCCATGTAGAGGTACTCTCGAATTTACTCTCGTGTAAGCAATTTAAGTAAGTGATACTCGAGTAAAGTGTTGATGAAACGCTCAAAGAAGTTCTCGGGTAAACATGATTTATTCCACAGTAAACTCTTACTATTTGTTTGGTGAAGCCGGCCCTTAGTGTTAGACATTAGGGACTTGGTTATTGAAGAAGACGTGATGAAAGCTTCACATGATATTAAATACTTTGGATCTTTTGGTAAAAAACTCTAACAGTGAAACAGATGTCGAAAATCGAATATATCAAGAACGAAGGGCTGTCAAGGAACTAAATAGAATATGATGGACGGAAGGAATATGAAATGGTAAAAAACGATTTCTGGAGTAATTGTTGAAGAAATTTATCTATACGGCGCCCAGATATGGGAAGTAATTTTTTACTAAAAATGCCAACTTTAGAAATGATGCTCCTTCGAGGAAGTTGCGGAATCCTCAAATGAAATAAAACAGAAAATGAATATAAGAAAAGATAGAATAGAATTCTAGAGACTGGTGTGGTATAGACACCTAAGAAGAATGGAAGTGATGGAATGGCCACTGAAAATTATTTTGGGACTAGATAGTATAAAAAGAAGAAAAAGAGGAAGACCAGAGAAACCTAGGGAGATTCTGTATACTAAGTGATAACATCCATACACTTGGAAGAAGTGGAGGTATCGGACAGAACAAAAAGGGGACTTGGGTGCGGAAAATGAACGCTCTAAAACACGCGCTGAAAATAATATATTATTGTAATGTTTTTTATTAAAATATTGCATGTAATTATAACGTATGACTATTACTAAAAAGAGTTACATTAAGAGTTAGGAGTTGTTAAAGTACGTAGTGTCAGTCATTTCGTAGTTGTAATAAAATTAAGAAATAAATATCATTGTTGATTCAATTATTGTAATTAACAATTGTCTAAGAGAAACACAAGGAAAACCACAATGAAAAATTAAGAAGTAATAAATAAATATTTAAATAAATAGGTGAAAGTGCGGTTAATGCCTCGTACTTGTAATAAAATTAAGAAATAAAAATTTTTGATGATTCAAATATTATAATTAACAATTTTGTAAGAAAAACATTAAAAAACACAATGAAACATTAAAAAGTAATAAATAAATAAATAAATAGGTGAAATGCTTTGTAGTTGTAATAAAATTAAGAAATAAATATTTTTGATAATTCAAATATTATAATTAACTATTGTGTAAGAGAAACCTTGAAAACCCACAATAAAATAAATTAATAAATAATAAATATATTCATAAATAAATAGGTCAACGTGCGGTTAATGCTTCGTGGTTGTAATAAAATTAAGAAATAAATATTTTTGGTGATTCAAATGTAATTAACTATTGTGTAAGAGAAATCTTCAAAAAAATCACAATGCAATAAATTAAGAAATAATAAATAAGTAGGGGTCAAGGTGCGTGGGTGCTGAGGTGCAGGACGAGTACATGTCAACTCGCCCGGCGGCGGGCGCACTCAGTCATTCCGCGGTGCAACCTTGGCAGCTGCCTTGCGAGAGGGCTTGCGAAACGGTGTCGCATGCCACAATCGGCAACGGAAACACTCGGCGAACGTGGATTGTATGAGAGCTGGGTGAGAGAGACACGCGGGCTTATCGCGGGATCTCTGGCAGGAGCAGATAGCCAGGCAGCCTTCCCGGGCGCGGAATCCAGGACGCAACCCGCCTGCGCCCGCGGGCCTCTGGAAACTGCGAGCTGACACGCACGCGGTCCTAGGTTGTATTCCCGGCAGATGCTCCCTCCTCTTGCTTGTTTTCTGGGGTTCCGCAAGGCGGAATTTTGTATGCAATGGCTCGTAGCTTTGCGGTTTTGAAATGTAGCGTGAAAAATCAGCGAGGCGTGTTATAAACCATGTAGTCACTTTCACTGGAAACTTTCATTTAAAAATAATAATTGTCATGATTAATGTCCCCGGAAATGCGTGTGTGAGGTATTGTTAAATTTGGAATATTGGAATTCCTAGAACTTTTTAAAATTGTTTTTGTGCCTCACGTTTAAGATTTATTTCGGGTACATTAGGTGGCAAAGTATAGAATGTATGTGAAAGATTGTGATCAAGTTAATGTTTTTATTTTGTCGCACACTGCTTGGGTAAAATATAGTTATGGAATGGTGCAGGGGAAAATGGTGATGTTTTAGGAGAAAAAATCGTATTGTTGGTCCGTGATACAGAAATTTGGATTACCCGCTGTGTAGTAAATTATTTCCTCTAAAACGTTGTGTACTAAAAACTTCATTTTAAGCATCTTAATTCAGAAAAATATAGAGTAGCATAATACCATAGGATGGTAAGAAATGTTGCTTTTTTGTAAAACTTAGTACGCAAGAGTTAGACTATTTCTTCATTTGCAGGTGTCAGCGAAGAAGTAATATGATCGTTATGTGTTCATTAATAGTTGTTTGAACAATAAAATGTGACTACGTCAAGTCCCTTGGACTTAACTAACGATTTGAGGTTACAATGTGACAGAAGGTTTTGTTTGTTTAATATCGTGTTAAATTGAACACTATTTACGTAGAGACATCGATTTATCGATACATTTATTTAAACTGCAATTGGGGATACCTCGGTGGCAGCTAGTTACATATATAAGGCCATATAACTGACATGATAATTATATAATAATAATGGTATATTTTATTTAAGCAGATTGTTTAATCATTTGTGACACTTGCTCAACCTCACGGGAGGAAACACGACACCTGTTGAGGATGAGTTGAGCCAGCTGCTAGGGATGAGTGTCACGCATGGGAGGGCCTTATCCCCCCCTCCCGAGAGCATTTGCCCCTTCCTCTCCGCAGCGTTTCTCACCGCCTGCTGCTCGTGGGCTTGGCATGCGGGCGGCGGGGCGCGACGCGACGCGACGCGGGGCGTGCGACGCAACACGGGCGGGGAATGTCGCGCCGCCATAGCAGCCTCATGAAATAGTCACCGGCCGGCGATTCTCACGCGCACCTTGCCGCTTCTTCCACGGCCGCGCCGCGCCGCGCCGGTCGCCTTTGCCTGCTGTACACTTTGACCCTCTCCCGGCCCCGCCCCATTCCCCAGTCTCGCTCCCTTTGCCCTTACCCTCACCCATCTTGCTCTCGGACTCGCCCTCGCCCTCGCTCTCACTCTCGCACACGTTTTTTCCCTCGTCCCCGCCACCATCCTCGCCATATACCTCTATCACATCCTTGCTCTCGCCTTCACCCTAACCCTTGCCATTCCCACCGCAATCGACTTCGCCCTCGCCCTCGCCCTCACTCTCGCACTCGCTTTTTGCCTCGCCCCCGCGCCCGCCACCGTCTTCGCCCTCTACCTCTCTCACAACCTTGCTCTCGCCTTCACCCTCGCCCTTGCCTTTCCCACCGCAATCGACTTCGCCCTCGCATTCACGCTCGCCCCCCTACTCTCTCCTTACCTTTGAACTCGCCCCTCGCATTCATGCTCACGTGCACTTCATCTCCTTCAACTTTACCCTCGCTCTCGCGTGTACCTTCTCCCTCGAATGCATACTCTCGTGCCTTTGCTCTCCCCTTCATCTTTACCCTCGCCGTCGGTTTCACTTTCCCTCCTCGCCCTCCCATTCATGCTCTCTCCCCTTTACCCTCGCCCCGTCCCTCTCTCTCTCTCCCGTGACTTCACCCTCCCCTTCATCCTCTCCCTCACCTTCACCCTCGTCCTTACCCCCCTCTTGCCCATATCCTCTCATTTGCCCATATCAACTCCCCCTTTTCAATATATTCCTAACTGGAGTGTAGCTTAGAAAACTGGGTGTGTTGAAAGAATCAATGATACTCGTATGATTCTTACATGAAACAAATTTTATGTTTTATTGCTGATTTGTAATAGTTTTCAAGGACCAACAACCTATTTGTTCCTTAAAATACGCTGAAGTCTTGTCCAAATAAAAATGAGCTTTCGTCGGAGTGTCATATGTCACAGTCAGAGTCACATTGCAGGTCATAAGGCTTTCTCTCGTAGATGGTGCAGTATGCTAGAAATCTGACTGGTACACAATGTGTTGTTTACATGTACAGAAGCACGTTCAACTTAATTAATTTACAACATGGATCCTTCCGTACTGGTGGAGCAAGCAATAATTCAATTTGTGGATGTAGAATGCGTTAATGAAAATCAAAATTTATCATCGAAGAAAATGTGTATGGGAAGACATATTCTCACGTGGTTTACACACTTTTCTTCAGTGAGACAGGTTCATTGTTGTGAAATTAGCCAGGCACAAAAGGAACTGTCAACACAAACCCATGCTCTTCATTTACAATCTAAAATTGTCCATGAAGAGTAACCGGCATGTCACGTTGTCAAATAGGTGGTTGTGTTGCACGGAATCGCACGTTATCATCTGGAACATGAGTGTCATGATCAGCAATGTTGTTTCCGCTGACGGTCGTTTTTCTCAGGGGGAGTACAGCACGTAGCTATATGCATCCCTGGGAGTCTTATTAAAGAAAATTTAACGGAGTCTATTTTTTGCGACTATAGCATCCATTACTTTTTTGTGTTCATGTATTCCAACCAATAAATTATTACAGAAAAAATAATAATCTCTCATTTGGATGAACTTTAAATGTGGTCAAGTTGATCTTTCTATAGGGCATCGTTTAATCCTGACGAGCTACCGGAGAAAATGAAGATGCGGGAAGAAGATAAATTATTTTAATCAGTTTAATTTTATTTACGACTTTAGTGGAACGTAATGAAAATTAAATTTGCGAAACATCCTTCAGTAATGATGTATGGTTAATGAAACGGGTAAGTTGTATAAATATATTCTTCTGAAAAACACTCCCAATTTGCAAAACTACTTAGATTACGATTGTTCTACTTTAAATGTAACGATAAAGTTCGTAGTTCTCGTCCGACAGAATAAAAATGTGCACTGTGTGCCACGAAATATATTCACAATTATTTACGCAATATGAAAGGTTGACTTAACGGTTCGAAACACTACATATGCCATGAATTATAGAAGCACTATAATTATTTATTCTCGCAATGTACTAGATACAATAATTAATGAAGATACTTTAAATTGGAATGAGTTTTGTCCGTTTAGTCATCTTGATGCCTAATTACATTACAACCATGTTGATTTACATAAATATTTGATACATTTTCACTGTGTCAGTGTCAACAAGACATTTACACTGATAGAAAAATGAATTTGCGATGGTTTTATGATTTAAAAATGTCTTGTTCTGTTCTAATATTTTGTGTTTATTACATTTAGATTTATTTTTAATTAAGGCAATTGGAAATGTCCATTGGTATATTCATTAATATTTCATTTTGCGTAATACAAACATTGCAATCCATGTCTAATGAATTATGAATGCTAATATCAAACGGAATTAAGCTACCTAGCAATTAAGCTTTATTTGATAGTTAAACATTTGTTCATATCACTATGGAATAATTGAAGGAGCAAAAATGCTTTGACATCATGGAATCAAATATTACTTCATCCTTGAATATTATATTTCATTTAATTTCAAACACGTTTTACCTTGCTCTCTTAACTATTCCGACACATTTTACTGTTGCTCTCCACGGTACCTGAATGGACTTAAAAATGTCAAACATGTATGAATATATTTGTATATTTAGAAGTATTTTATGCAGATAATTAGATTTTTGGGAACATTAGTCTTCCGATATAATTGACTTACCATTGGTTCATGGGGTTTTTAGTACGAGTGGAAACCTACTGGTACAATAAAATTTTATATTTTGGTTACGTTATTAAAAAGGAACGCTAATTCCCTTTTCCAGTTTTGTTTTACAGAAGCACGTCAAACTACAGACTTACTATTTCAGGATTTACTTATCCGAGAAAAATAAGACGATGATAGTCTCTTAATCTTTACAAAGAAGGGATTTTGGATTTAGGTGAAAAAATATGAATTGGTGGAATCGTATCAGATAAAAACAACATACTAGTATGTTTCTCGTAATACAAGACTAAATTATTACTGTATCTTTTTGATATCTGAATCATAGATCTCCGTAGAAATTTTTCGCTTTCCTGGCAGATATATATATATATATATATATATATATATATATATATATATATATATATATATATATATATATCACAACAACATCATGCTCATTTCCAATACTCGAGCGGTTTTAGACTCAGGAAGCTATTAGCGTCATTTGCGATCAGCGAGTGCACTGCAGTTCTGTTGGCAGGCTAAGATTCTGACGGCCTAAACTCGGTCGCGATCGCAGCAGTGCGCGGATCCAGAGACGTAGTAATTTATTCCTTAATTCCTTCAATTTACAAAATTGCATTTTCAAAATGTATATCGGAAAAATATATTATTTACTCGTAAACTTAGAACTATTCTCAGATCTTCGCCTCATAAGCGCAACCTTCTGGACGTTATAGAAGATTAAAAATGCTGCGCAGAATCGAAGCGTTTCTCAAAAACAAAAATTAGATTCATCATCTAATTGAGAGGAAAACGACCGGGAACTCTTTCCCATCTGAAAGAACTTGCTGTGAGAAAATAATGGAGAAATGCGACCGACCAAGATGAAACTGTTATTTTCTAAATTAAATATTCTACAATTTAATCGCATATCCTATTCTCTCCTCTAGGAAACGACCATGTGACGCATCGATATAATTAATGCCGTTGTTATGATAACGAATATAAGTAAGAGAAAACATTAATTTATATCTCAGTAAGCCTGTAATGTACGAAACATGCCGACAATACATTCCATGTATTGGTCCTCAAATTCATTAATTAATTATCAATGGGGTCTTGATTCCAAGGCCGCTCAGGATTTAATTTGAACCACACAAATGCTTTTGTATGTATTAAGCTTCAGAAAACCATGACCTCATTCAAATTCGTTTTCTTGTGAATATGAATGAACCCCAAGACAATGTAGGGATGAAACTACTACATTACGTTAGCAGCATCAAAGCCTGATTTTTAGAATTTTAGACAATCTTAAGACTGGTATATCAATCGTCGCCCCATCAGTCGTTGACGCGTCGTCGTCCGGAGAGGAGGTAAAAGCAATCCCGTGACACCTGCAGCGGAAGCCTATCACTACTCAGAGAATGTGAGAAATTTCCAAGTCAATGGGATGCCAGGCTTTGCCTCCTATCTCAATCCCTTTTCGCGGGGAGTGTCAAGGGTATTCCGTCGAGACAGGTGGCGACTGGGCGCGCCGTGAGCGCACGTCGCCAGCGCAGCCACCGCCGCCAACTCGCATTAAGCGCTAATGCGCGATTTGTATGCGTGGTCGCGCGGGTCACACTCTTTGGCACGGGTGCGAGACTCGCGCACGCACGCGCACACGCACGCGGGCGGACACGCACACGCACGGGCACGCGAGCTTTCGGGAGGCGCACGGCGAGCACGCGGCAGCTGGCGGCGGGTAGCGAACACGGGATGGAGAGTGGCTGGCGGCCGTCGGTCGGTAATGAGCGGTGGGCGGCTGGTAGCGGGCGGTGGATCGAAAGAGACAAGTGGCGAGCGATGGGCAATGTGCGATGGGTGGCAGGCTGCAGGGTGACGGGCAGTGGGCTACGGGGAGGCGGGGCGCTTGGGCGTCAGGGTTAGCAAGAGATTAGCGGCGGCGGGCGGCGGGCAGTGGCTGGCGGACGATGGGCGTCGGGCGATGGGTTGCGGGCGACGGGTGGTGCGCGGATATGAAGCTTAGAGCTATAAACGTCGGGCGATGACGTAGGTGATGAGCGCGGGCGACGGGCAACGGGCGGCGGGCAACGTGCGGCGGGCAACGGGCGCGGGGGCAACGCGCGGGCAACGGCGGCGGGCAACGGCGCGGGCAACGGGCGCGGGCAACGGCGCGCGGCCAAACGCGGCGGCGGGCAACGGCGGCGAGGCAACGGGCGGCGGCACGGGCGGCGGGCAACGCTAGCGGGCAACGGGCGCCGGGCAACGGCGCGGGCAACGGCGGCGGGCAACGGGCGCGGGCAACGGGCACGGCAACGGCGGTGGCGCAAAGCGGGGCGGCGGGCAACGGCGCGGCAACGGCAGCGGGCAACGGGCGGCGGGCAACGGCGCGCGGGCAACGGGCGACGGGCAAACGGCGGCGTGGCAAGGGCGGCGGGCAACGGGCAGCGGGCAACGGACAGCGGGCAACGGGCAGCGGCTCGGGCAACCGGCATGACGCAGTGAAGTTTTGGGGCCGAGGTACGGGAGCGGCGGCCGCGGCTGGCGGAAGGTTTTGAATGTGCGGGCGCTCACGCTCTGTGGGAGACGAGTTCATTTTAGTGCGCTTATCGTTGAACACGAGCATTAGCGGACATTCAATTTTGGAGAAGTGGCAGTGCAAAATTTAGGTAAATGCAATAGTTATTGATCCTAGCAATTTCATTGTGATCCATAAACACATGCATCATTCAAACCTTAATCTATGGTTGAAGAATCGGTTTCAAATTTGTTATGTATTTAGTACACAAATTAGAGCTGTCAGAAATTAAATGTTTAAAGTTGATGGATTCACGTTGGTTAAGATAATGTATTTATATAGTATGTTCAAAGGAGCGGCATTGTGAATTGATTTGCATGCTCCAACTCTCTTGTTTATTTATACAGATTTAAAAATACAAAGTTCTCAAATACGCCTAAAGTAATAAAAAATAACACCCTTCGTTGTAGGAAATTAGATTAAAAATTAAAATCTGATACCTGCAACCATTTTGCGAACATTTTGCAAGCGTTGTTGGGGCTTTATGTAAAGTATCCTAAAAAATCAAAATATCGGGTTTGAATTCAAAGGTTGGAGACATCAGTCATATTGGTAAAGGGGCTGTCGATATTCATGAGAATCGATCGTACAGTTCAGTCGCCAGAGTCCTTCACGGACTGACGGACAGACAGACACGTTTTGCTGTCCACCGATTTTTGGGTATTAAGGACTCACAAAACGTGTATTCTGACTACACAATGTATTAGAGGAAGTTATTTACTACATATTGGTGCAAAAAGTATTTATTTTTCCATAGACATAGTTTTTCTGTCGAAAAATTGCCGTTTTCCTGCAGCATTACAATACATTAAGTACGTAAGTAATATACAGGAAAGTAAAATTACTGATAAAACTACAAATGAAAAGTAGATGTGTGAACTGGTTTTATGTTGGTCCATAAATCAAAAGCTGACAAATTTTAATATTTTTAATCTGAAATTAAATTTGAAACAATTCCATATTTTACATACCTTTGCACCTGAATTACTTAACGAGCGCCGATAGATCATCTATTGTTTTCGAGAAAATTCAATTTGTTTCGCTTTCTGTGCATGTAGTTCATATCCTTCCTTACTTAGTGCAAAAGAAGATACCCCTTGCATGGAGAATTGGCATTCTTCACGCGGCAAAGAGGTACTGACTTGAATCATAAACATCCGCGTTGCACGTTGCACTCAACGCGCACATTCCTGGGGCGCGGTGGATCTCTGCGTCGAAGCCCAGAGGCAACGAACCGACGCCCTATTCGCTTTCCACCATCCTCTTCTCCTTCCTAACCTTCCCCTGCCCTGCCCCGCACTTCTTGCACCCCCCTTGTCACTTCGTTTCTCACTGTTAACTCTGCGCCGATCAGAGATTATATACCGTTTGATTATGTACCGTTTGGACTTTCACGCTCGTCTTTTGTCGCGCTCATCTTTTGTCGTTCTCATATTTTGTCGTGCTCATCTTTTGTCAGGCTCATCATTTGTCGCGCTCATCTTTTGTCGCGCTCATCTTTTGTCGCGCTCATCTTTTGACGCGCTTATCTTTTGTCGCAATCGCCTCTTATCACGCTTGTTTCTCGTTCGCGCTCGTCTCTCGTCTGCTCGTATCTTGCTCCACCAATTCCTTCCTTCTCGCTTGAGCACTTCCCGTTCACGAACTTGTTTCTTCTGTGCTCTTCAATCATTCGCAACCCAGATAAGAATTGTAGTGGGCGATTGCTCTGATGCGAATTTTCTCCCATCAACACCAGGAAAATTCCGGAGCAATACACCATGAAATGGACCACGGTCAACCTTTCCTTCCTTATCCTTGTCTCATTCTCTTCCTTTATACATGGCTAAGTACACTTAAATATATTTCACTTATAAATATGACGGTATTGATTGATTGATTGATTGATTGATTGATTTGTAAGTTCCGGCGCGTCAACTGATACGGTCATGCTTTATCAAGGGAGGTCGCTGTGGTTTGCCCCCGCTGGATGGCGAGATCCGGCGCCGACCTACCGTCTGCTTGCGAGGATTTTCCCCAACCAGGTTTCTTCCACCAGCATGGAACCGCCCCAGTTGGAACAAGCTTGTCTCTCGACATGTGTGGTGGTGTAGTGCGTGTGTGTGTATGTAAGTAAAAGGATGAGAATAGGGCAAGGAATGGGAAGGAAAGATCTCGCGCGGTCCTTGTCCCGTTTGTTACAGTTCTGCTCCAGCACTAGCCTGGTAATGATCGGAGAAACCACGGAAAAATTCCGATTGGAGCAGCTGATATCTAACATTCTTCTCTATTCAGCTGCTGAATTCGTCTTAGCTTTGTAACTAGTGTCGAAAATATTGCGCCCGTCGGACTCAAACCCCCGGACCCCCCCTGTTAGAGCCTCTGCAGTGACATCAGTTGGTGCCCTGAGCCATCTAAACTGGTAAATATTATGGTCGATCAGCCGGCATTAAGAGCTTGTTCCGGCGGAGGCGGTTCTCATCTATCAGATGAGGGGAAACCCTCGCAAGTCGGCACACTTTATCTTCCGGCATATTTACCACGCATAGGTTACCAAGATGCCACAAATCTACGGGACAAATGACCATAGCAGTTGACGCGCGCGGAAACACAAAGTAATCCAGAACTCTCGCCCGCGCCCGTCCCTCGTCAGCGCTCATCTCTCGTCAACTCTCGTCTCTCGTCAGCGCTCCCCTCTCGTCATTGCCTGTCTCTCGACATTGCCCGTCTCTTGTCATTGCCCATCTCTCGTCATTGCTCGTCTCTCGTCATTGCTCGTCTCTCGTCATTGCTCGTCTCTCGTCATTGCTCGTCTCTCGTCGTTGCTCGTCTCTCGTCATTGCTCGTCTCTCGTCAGCGCTCGTCTCTCGTCAGCACATCTTTTGTCGCGCACGTCTCTTGTCGCGCTCGTCTCTTGTCGCGCTCGTTTCTTGTCGCGTTTCTTCGTCTCTTGTCGCGCGTGTATCTCGCCTCTCGTCCGCACTCGTCTTTCGTCCTCCTCGCTCTTCTCTCGTCCGCGTTCATCTCTTGTTGCGCTCGTATCTTGGCACGGTCGTGTCTTGTCGCGCTTGTTTCTCATTTGCACTTGTCTGCCATCCTCTTCGCTCGTTTCCCGCCTGCGCTCATAAATGTCCTTGTCAATCGACAGTGTTGTTTTTCACTCAGCTCCACCCTTCCATGCCCGTTCCTCGCAGTCTTCCTCCTTTCCTCTCTATTCCTCCCTTCCCTCACGGTCTTGCCAGACACGTGGACGGCCGTGTCCCCTCTCGGGACGCGGTCTTTCCCTTTGATCCGCAGCGCAAACTTTTCCAGATTAATTTTGGCCGCTTCGCCCTTACCCGCGCGCGCAGTGGTTGGTTTCGCTGCCAACTTGGCGGTGAAAGCGCTGTCGCTGTTGCGAGTGCTTCGGGCGGTGCGTGTTTGGTGAGGTGTTTCAAGGCGTTCTTGCTAAATGCGGCACATCACGCGCTGTGCTGTGCCGGCGTACGGGCGAATACAACTATTCACAGAACATCTGCTTTTGTTAAGTTGCCTCTAGCGCAGGCGGATAAATACCTATAAATAATCAGATCAAAGTGTGCAAAGCCTAGTTTTGTGTCTCACGTTTTTCTTTCAAAGAAGTAATATGCAAGAGGATTGTTTTGAAAATGCAATGCTGGAGCAATGCAAAAGCCTGTGAGGCCCCACAAAAAATTTTATTCAGGGAAACTCAACTTCTCAGTGTCATTTGAAATAGATATCAATTACAAAATGAGCGTTTAGTTTGAGAGACAAAGAATTTCACTGGTGAGAGAGCATTATCGATCTTTAGGTCCCTGTTAGAGCATGAATCCCTTCCACTGACAGTATAGAAGGGAATTACGTCCACTCGTGGTACTGTTCAAGAATTATCCATATGTGGCAACGTGGGCGTCATGTGATGTTCTCCACATTACATACAACTAGAACCGTGGTATTTCAATTTAAGCCTTTAACCTCAGCGAATTACATCCTTGAAGCCTATCAATGTTGTGTTGGCTTGTCCGAATGCGTCTGATTGTTTCCAACCACTTCCAGTCACATCTGTGTAAGTTTCAAAGCACCCTGGTCAGCGTTTGTCTGATCCGGTCCAACACACTTCTAAACATTGAGGTAGGAACCTTTCAGTCATAACGCTCATCCACAGCAGTCACGCATTTAAATCAATCGAATATGAGGGTTTTCTCGCGGTTAACCCGTTGAAATCCAAGAAAGTACCTGCTTTCTGCTCCCCTGTCAATGCCAACGAGCCAATGAGCCATGCCACCAATGCCAATGAGCTGAGTTCTGCTTCCCAACTTCTCAATGCCAACCTAGCGGTGATCTGTGAAATATCAACTTTAGGACACAGCTGTCGCAACTGAACGTATCTGAAGTGAGGTTTCAGGTTTTGTCAGTTGCCATATGTTGTAAAATACAACGTATATTTCACGCAAAAATACGCATATTAGTTTCCGGTAAACAAATTTCATTAAGGAAAACAATTGTCATCATTGTAGTTGTAGGAAGGCACCAAAAATGTCAACTTTTGAAATTTTGTGAAAAATCAGGAATTTCAACGAAAATGAGACTTATCCCATTCGCTCAAGCGTTCTTTACACTGTACGACGACAACATTTTTATTGAAACGTTTGGTGCCATTATTTTGAAAACTTAAAAAAGGTCCCAAGGTCTTCATGTGAAGTACCTCCCAAAATTAAAATATCAGTATCAATAAATTCCGTGGTGGTAGCGGATATCTTGTGGTAATCCATGGTATTGTAAAGGAAATAATCTCCACAAAATTTGTGGAGATTATTTCCTTTACAATACCATATCAGTATCAAATTCGATGGGCCGCAATATCAGCCAGATTGATTGGGGAAAATTCTCTACGGTGTATCCCGCTAGCGTTGTTTACAGACAGTCGGACACGGACAGACGGACCGATGATGTGCCGACAATGTATTTTTCGTTACACACAAAACATGAAATCTGACAAAACAACGTGTTAGAGAAAGTTTTCGTTATCAGGACCCGGCAACAAGGGTTGTTCTGCCGAAAAGTCACCGTTTTGTTCAGGCAGTATTACAATAATTACTCTGTAGTGCGTAAGCAATAGCGAGAAATTAAAAGTGATGAAGATATTCAGTTTGTGTTTACTATTTCGTAATTCATCCCTAACATTTTATCCATGAAATCAGCAACACTTATGACTGGTCCCGTTGTAACTACTTTATTAATACTTGGGCGAAGTTTTTAATCGATATTCTAAACTTGTCTTCTGTACAGGCAATGTATCCTTGGAGGAATTCGCCCTCCTGGGAACAAAGAGGTTCTGGGAATTGAAGGGTCGCTGCGACTATGGTATTTGTTCCTGGAAACAAGCTCTTTGATAATTTAACCGATTCTAATTGAAAATGTTCTCGCTGAACAGTAGAAGTAGTAGCTTATTGTTATATATTTAGTTTCAGCCCGCTTGTACGCTCAAAAGAGTTGATATAAACTTGAAAGGATAATGTTAATTAATTAATAATTTATTATTATTATTATTATTATTATTATTATTATTTTTATTATTATTTATTTCGTCGTAACTATTACAAAGAAAAAATAATTATTTTCAGGGATGAAAGGATATCGAGCGTTCTTTTAATTTCATCAGTTAAACTCATAAGAAGTTGAATGTACGTACATACTATCTACCAGCTTGAACAAAGTACCTGCTTTAAATAACGTACATACTACTACTACTACTTAAAATGCGTACTTACTACCTGCTTTAAATAACTACCGTAAAGGAACATTTGAATAAATAGAAAATTTAGAACAAATAGACTTTGAAAACAATATGTAACAGGTCAGTGCTTGAGATGAAAAACAGAAAATGGTATTCAAATTAATAAAATATGAAATTTGGGGAAATTTTAATAAGCTAATACGTTACCGTACATCTTTATTAAGAAATAATTACATCTACAATGCAATGTGCCCATAAAAATGCATCTCTAAGCGGCTAAGCACCCGTATGGGGCGTCCAGTACTCTTGGGTCTAATATATATAAATATAGTGTTACTGTTTATGAGTTTTTTACCGTACATACATACGATAGGTACATGTAACTGATTATTAGCGTTTACGTTCGTTCTACAGGTTTTTATTACTCTCCAGTAGTCCGGCAATTTCAGTCATTTAGCGTCAGATTTGCAAAACGCTTCAATATTTATGAAGCGCGCGTTCTGTACTTTTCTGGTCATTCACAATTAATAATAATAGTAATAATAATAATAATAATAATAATAATAATAATAATAATAATAATAATAATACATGCATTTGTTTCAGCTTTTAGTCTTATTTAGAGAATTCACTGAATACAAGAGGTTTTGTTAGAAAAATCATTCCCTGGGAAATGTTAAAACGCAACCTTTCAAAATGCGATTCATCTAGAGATTTCCAAGAACATCATGCTTCTTTAGCAAATAATCTACGCTAATTTACTGTTCGGAGCGGCAAAGATTATTTTTAGTCCATTGGTTCGACATCTCTCAGAAGTTTCGCAGCAGGCACTTATCTGAATCTGTCTGTTTAGAAAGCGGCATTTCTTCTCCGTGCCATCTCCCTCCTGGCCGAAAACGTATTAGCAGAAGCGTTGTAAACAAGTTTCTCAATCTAGATTGATAGGTAGATTTATTATTTCTGCAGGTTGGTATACAACCTGGTGACAGAACACTACAATTTACATATTACTACTAGGAATAGAAATATAATGTAATTTTAAAACAATAGTAAGGCAATAGTAGTAATAATAATATAAAAATAAAGACAATAATAACCATAACAGCATTAACTCTACATTTATGACTGACATGCACAGAAATTTTAACTAATAAATACATTTTTTAAATACACTGCACTTTACTTCACTATACTTCACTTCACACGTCACAACGCTCCAATTTAACTACTACTTTAAATATAATTGTATATTTAATAAATCAATGCCTTTTATAATGATTATCACAATACTAATAATACTAATAACAATTATAATAAAATTATAACTATTTTAATAAGCCTAACTTACTAATACATTTTACAAATGTCCTTAGTTAGTATACTTTTAAATGGCCGTCGCAGGCAACTTATTCCAGTCCGTTATTGTTCTATTTGTGAAGGAAAATTATCCGACATCTGTTCTTTGGAGGCTACAAGAGGGCGGTTAAACATTGCGGAGAGGAAAGCGGCGGTGGTTCTTGTGTGAGTGGGTGGCAATGTTCGGATAATCGGCCGAATCGCTCGCGGACTTTCGTCCTCGAAACGGCGAATCGCGGTGGGCGGAGTGCTTCGGCCGGGGCGAGGGCTTCGCGAGAGGTTTTGCGACGGCGCCCGCGGGCCCGAAGCACTTCCTTATTGGCGCAACTCGCCCAGAATGCTGTCGAAGAGACGGAGCGGAGCGGTGCGGAGACGGAGTGGAGACGAGCGCAAGAACCGGAGTAGTAGCTTTGTCTAGGGTTTCCTCCACATGGGAAGGTATCTTGGTCTGCGCTAGGGCCTTTCAACTCCCATATAACGTGGTGGAAACCATTACAGTGGCGCGCTCTCCGGTAGCACCTTCTTACATGAACGAAAATATGAACTGTAACTATATGTTTCGATACGAAGATGTGGGTTCGCGAGACGCAAGCAGGCGCGTATTGCTTCAAAATACAGCGTCGATGTTCGCGCTTTCTTCAGAAGTGTCTTATATGTATGTATTATGAATAATTGATCATTTAAAAGACACTTTTCGTATTTCTCACAAATTAGCCAATGTTTATTGGGCGAAAGTTGGCGAGCCTAACCTGTGGCTGCACCCGGCGACACTAACGCCTCCTATCGTAGCACCCTTCAGAATTGTTCCTGCTTTTGATGGTGAGTTGCAAGGCCCTGGTATGAGCCGTGCAATCTAACTTAGAAGTGTAAGTTTCTTCCATTTGTGGAGGTTTTGAATCACCCTTGTTTTTCGAGTTTGCGAATAATTAAAAAAGAGATATTCAGGAGTTTAGTTTTTGAAGTTAATGTTCTATTTACTACCACTTTTTGCATATTGTGGGTGTGTAGCATCGAAAAATCTCGCGAATCCGAATGCTTGAGTTCAGGCGCCGTGTAATGGATGAATGTTTTGATCATGTGACAATAGCGTAGTTGACATCTCACGCTACCTAATGAACCCAAAAATAACACCCTCTTATAAGAAAACTTTCATCTAGTATCACTCATGATCACCTTGCTATTCAGTAGAAGTCAGAATGAATCAACCCTTATAACTTCTCGTATGAGTCAGTGGTGTGACACTAGATAGGGCACATCCCGTCCTTATTCAAATTCCATACGGTAGCCAATCAGAGTTCAGAGCGACGCCATACACATCTGTACAACACCAACTCGCTCAAGCGGAGAATCGGTGAACTACTTATTCATTTCTAATTTTTTTCGCAAACGAGCCGATTGGTTACCGTTGGATTCCTTCATCGACCTGTCGTTGTATGATCACGTCCTGTTCGTACGGCCGTTAACGCCATATCGCAGTCAGTGAATTAGAGAAATGAATTGATTTACTGCTGTTTGAAGTCTGAAGTTTGCATTATGGCTTCGAGAAGATGCTGGGTGCCTAACTATAAAAATGCGAAAGCGAAATTAGCAGTTAAAACACGTTTATTTAGGTTCCCAAGAAACGTGAAAAAGTGAGTTACATTTATTTTATCTTTCGTTTTTATGAATGTAGTTTGTTCTAAATCCAGACTACTCTGTAGATGGTAAATTTCTACATCGTTGTAAAATTTATAAAGAATAATGCTACTTAAAGTCTAGGGTGATAATTCATTTGTGTTTACAGAAACAAATTCCGCTGAATGGTTCACTACAGCAAGTGTGCATGGTACATTTGCTGTCAATATTCATGGTAAGTTTTTGCCTTGCAAGTGTATTCAAATAATTCAATTGCAAATTGTGAAATTTTTTTAATGTTCATGTTCATTTGCAGATCCCTTGTTCGGACAAACCGAGGTGACACCCACTATAGCAATGAGTGTAATTGGTAAGACTTTTAATAGAATATTAGTAGAATATAAGAGTTTTAATGGAATATATTTTTATAGTTTTAGTAGAATAGTTTGATGGGAGTCTGTTACCAGCAATTTGTAATTTTCAGATCCTTGTACACAGGCATCTTTTCAAACAGAAAATGGTAAGTCTCTTGTATGTTTGTAAAATGTAAAAAGGAGCATACTATTAAAAGCATAATGTATTGGTAATAATTTGTTGTTGATTAATACAGACTCTAGTGCTGTTGAACATGCTGCTACAGCAAGTGCAGCAGATGCCTATACTAGCCTTGTGAAAGGTCAATATTTGCTATAATCTTTAAGAATCTCAATTATTACTTTGTGGCATTTATTGAAGATGGGATAGATTTCAAGTTTGTCTCCATTTTCAGATCTTTTTCACCCATGTGAGGTGTAACCTCAAGTTTTTATGAACGTTTCTCATGGTATGTTCCTTTCAATATACAGTTATTAGTGCCAATTGAGGGTAAATTATAGTAAATGAAAAACTTTTTTTGGGTGATTACAGATCCTCGTACTTCTGAACAGGTGTAAGAAGCCATTCTGGGAGATGAATCTGCGACTTCGGTGAGTGGTAAGTGCAAGATATTCCTGTGCTTTGTAATTTCCTATTTCTAGATGGCGAATTAAAAGAAAACTCTTTCTTTTTTATACGGATTTGTTTTCAGAACATTCATTTGATGACATAGTATCTTTCTTAACGGCATTTTTTGCTTTTCAGATCCTCTTCCAGAGATGGCTTCTGAAACATGCATATTAGACCCTACAAGTTTGACCCTAAGTGGATTTAAATTAATGTTCTCATTGAGAAGTCCGAACTCAGAGAGATAATTTTAAAGAATTATTGTTATGAGCAGTGAATGACTTGTTTCATTTCTGCACATAGTTTCTGTACATATATCTTTTATGCTGACATTTTGTAATGGTACCATAAACGAGAAGTTTAAAATAAGTGTGCATTCTATTATTGGATACAGATCCATTACATAAACTGTATTTACCACATCTGATTTGAAAAGTTCTAATTCAATTAAATTTAAAAATAAAATTAAATCTGTAAGGCATGATAATTTTCTCAATTTTAGAATGCCTCTTGCTATGATAAGACGCTTTATTTGAATATTATGAATACAAAGGTTTTGAGTTTCTGTTTCAGAGGCTATTTTCATGCAATTTTAGAATTTCTTTAGTGCTTATTATTTTCTATTATTTTCTTTAGTGGTCTGTAATTTTTTCTTACTTATTAGTATTAATTTTTATTATTAGTATTGATATAAGTTGCTTATGTATTGTTATACTGTTCTGACAATTATAGTTTCTCATGACAAACACAACCTTGATTCAATTTATATTCTATTGTGTGTGTATCATTGTGTTTTGTTCATCCTAATGCCAATTACATTCTGGATTTGAATGCTGATCCTTATTAAATTGTGAATTGTTATGAGTCGTGAATGCAATTCTTGATTCCGTAGCTCAGTTATTAGGACATTTGCCCAGTTATCAGAAGGTCCTAGGCTTGGCTCCTGGTGCAATTAAATATTTGCACTTTGACAATCCATTTTCAGAATTAAATTGTGGTGAATAAGCATTGATGGAATTCCACTATTTGTAAATAATTGTGTTAAAAGTGAATGTAGTTTCACAGTGGATCCCATTTTAAAAACGCCAGGCTCTGAACTGTGCATGTGTCAGATTAGCACGGGTAACTAAAATAATTTTGTCAAATATTTATTGACTAATGAAAAACATTTTTAGGTTGCAACTAGTAAAAGCAGTTCTTTCAGGGCATACAGAGCATGCTAAAAGCTCAATTTTTGCACTACTGCTGAAAGTGGGACAATACTCAAATGTTCTGATAAAACTTTGAAAGCAACCAAGAAAACAAAATACGTTCATGTGACCTAATCAGATACTACTGGTCTTAATGTAACAGTATATAATTAATTCATATTCTTGGATTAAAATATAATGAAAGGCAGTAATACCTCTTAAAAAAGCATGGTGAAAGTGATTTTATTTTGCTTATAGAAATGAGCACCTGACTTATTGGCTTAGTGGTGCTACCTTTCCTATGCGCAAAATAAAATGGCACTTTCACCCCTTGTATCATAACTCTTTGTTTTACCTGGGCAAATGTGCGGTTGTATTTTCATTTTCAATTCTGTTCATATTGTTCATTCATAATGCTTGTAATAATGTAGTATACACATTAACTTGGCATATCTACAAGCAAATACTAAAGTTGCAATTGTGCAGATGTACTGTTTATTACCTTCTGTAATACAAAATTGTTATTACTAATAAAATTACTAAATTGTGTAATATTAATATGCTCAATAAATACTAATTTTACTACCCTAATTTGACTTTTTTCTTCCATAAACTCCTTATAAGTATAATTTTGAATTTTTTAATAAATTAAGGCGTGGAAAATATGGGAGTGAAATTTTAAAGCTCCCGCGTTACTGGTTTATTTCAAATTTACCGGTTACTTCTTCGCTATTGGCTGTCAGTTTACCCAATAGAAATTATACAGAATAATGTGGCGGCACCGGAAGTTGGGCAAATAAGGCTTTTCCTTTTAACATTGAGTGCCGTCTCTGAAGTATACTCTTTGCTTGGAAGTCCGATATGTTCTTTCAAGACATGGCTGTCTCTGCAGCAGCGCTCCACTCTTTGGTGGGAGATCCTAGCAACTTTTTCGCACTTTCTCGTAGATCAAGTAAAGCTACGGTTCTCACACTGTTTCAACTGCTGTCGGCGTCGACTTTCGCAGGATAGACTTCACACCGTTCTTTTTGTTTAGTGAAAATACTATAGGATGGATAACGGAGATAAATGAAGATGATAAATTGTAAGTATTGTGTTAAGATAAGTTTTTCCAAATTTTAGTGTTTAAAGAAAAACTTAAAGCTGAACGTGAAGTACAAGTTAACGGTTAAGTAGAGCTCTTACAAATAGTATAGTTGCAACGTCTTATGTAATAATTAATGTTATATAATTCTGTTATTGGTAGATATACTTTTTTCTCGCGTCATAGCTCACTTGAAAATGGTAGAAATATGAACTACTCAGTTGGAAGCAGTGTTGAACGAGAAAGTAACAGATCAATTCTTTGTTCCTAGAAAATGAAAAATTGAGCGCAATTACATCGTTTTATTGACATACATTAAAAGTTAAACTCTTGTGGATTACTGAATATTGTGCAATGTCTTGAAGATTATCTAAATTTTACTAATGTTCTGATTTTATGAACATTTTAATTTTTGTTTGTTCAAAATGTTTTTGAAAATATCGAAATGTTTGGCTTTAAAGCATTAACACTGAGCATTTACACGACGCAACGCTAAATTGTGGGTTTTCTTGCCGCATTTCAGAAGCTTCTAAAAGATTATCATTTTTATGATGAATAAAATACAACGCTATATTCGCACAAAACCAACACTTTCAAAATTCTGCCCCCTAATGTTGTGTATTTAAAGCGTATATATCTTCACTAGTAGGTAATCTGAAGTGTAAGACCAGAAGTGTGTAGTTATATCGGTTGTGGTTGCTTGATTGGGTTCTTAACCACCAGGTAAGGAACTTATGAGCCTCGGCAACCATCTTGGATAATTCAATAATTGTTGAAATTCTCAGAAGTAAAATCAGATATGACGTTTACATTGAAAATATCTGGAATGCAAATAGTTTCTACAAGTTTTGGAGTTAGTTCATAACGTTTTCCATGTGTTATTGATGCTTCAGAGTTCGAAAAAATAGTTTACAGGTTTGGAGGTATTTATTCAACCAGTTCAGTGGTTTCAGTTGGTATTTATCAACAGATCTGGCATATAAAAGCACAAAAGTTGACTGTCAACTTGAGTCGAATGGGAAATTATCCAGAGCTATCGGCCAAGGCAAGATAGCTTGCAAGTCGACAAGAGTAGAGAGAACACGCCGATTTGGTTGACCTCCAGCGGCACGAGAACGTCAGTCGCCTTCATTTGTGCAGCGCTGTGAACGCACGAAAACCCTAGTGCACTGCGCGTTTACGCCGCTGCGGCGAGGCCAATCCTACCATTTCAGGGACTATGGCAAATCCTCGAACCTTCAAGTCTGGAACATTTAGCCTACCGGCGCAAGCTGTGCATGTGCTTTAAATGCAAAACTCGAGTTTTTGTGCTGTTTTAGATCGGTTGCTTCGCTCGAGTACCTAAGCCCGATGTTCAGGACGTTCGGAAGGGCATGTTCCTCTGCGCGCTTGAAGTCTAGTTTACGGTGTAACTTAAGGAAGTCGTTTAAACCGGCAGTTCGCGCCGCTTCGGCGAGGGGGAAATCACGGTGGAGGGGACGAAGGGTGCAACGAGGGGAATCGGGGGGGGGGAGGGGGATTCGGTGGGGAGGGGTGGTGAGCAATGTAGGTAACTTAGTAGTATACAAAAAGCAATGCGGGGGCGATTTAAATAAATTGTAAAGACATACACTTCTGAAATAGTGTTAATAGTTCGTAATTGGTCACGATCGTGACTTCAAAAGTTAGGAGGGCAATTTCATCCTAGTATCTTGTCAAAACTTCACTACAAAATGGCATGTGGTGGCACGTAAATCGTGTTTTTGCTACGTGATTTTCTATGTCGGGTAGCTGTCGAAGGGGGTAAGCAACGTTGCTGTCATACAGTAAATTTTCTTACGTTCTTTAGATTCTTTGTGATTTGTTGTCGAGTGTCTGTGCTACGATGGTGAGAATAAATATGGCTTTTTTACGCGTTGGACCGAGGGGGGTGTTTGGCTGTTATTGAATGGGCCCAAGAACGTGGTTTGATTGCAGGATTTAAGTGTGTTGAGTGTAAGTGTCCTACAAGGTTGGGTAAGAGAAAGAAGTTGTGTGATCATTTCGGGTGAAAGTGTAGCAAGAAAGGGGCCACTCCTCATGTGAGGAAGTGATCCGTGCGGAAGGAGTCATGGTTTGCGGGAAGCAAGTTGAGCATGATTCAGGTATTAGTAATGTCTTATCTTTGGGTTACAAAACCGTCAGTCAAACCTCCATAAAAATCGCCTATCGGTAAGTTTCATTAGTTCTTGTCAGAGCGCTCGGCGTAATTTGAGGGAGGGCTTAAATAAACCCCTCTTCCCCTTCTTTCTCCCACTTCCCTTTCCCATCCCATCCCCTCGCCTCCTTGCCGCCCCGCTTCTCTAAGGGTGAACCGCGTATCCTACTTTAACTCTCTGCGCTAGCACAGAAGCTGAACTGCTCCTTTATCTTCTGCCCTTCCGGAAACTTCTTCAAAACACTTAACACCAAATGGCGGTACTCTCCTGATCTGCAGAATGCTACCGAAGGGGACATTGTGACTTCCTTCCAAAATTATGTTTTGCTTTATTTACGCATATATACTCTCTGTATTTATGTAAAGTATGTGGATAGAACGCACAGAGGCATTGCTCTATATTAGGGAATTTGTGATAAACGCGAACACGTCTTCGATGATGTTAAGAATTTGTTTACGTTCATGTAGGATAATATTTTTTACAGTTTTTGTCAAACGTATGCTCTTGGTTACGAATGTTGGCTAATAGAACGGTACCAACATTTGACCTTGAAATATACTTGTAACACGGGCGTTTACGTCGTGTAATCTCTCTGATCTTTTGAGATGTCTGTTTAATATTTGTATTACGTCCAATAGCACACACCTTTTAAATTTCATTATTTAGTAGATAGTATTACTAGTCAGAACGTTGATGAAAACACGTTTGATGAATTTTGAAGCAGCTTTTATTTGATGTTGCTTCTATGATTTTGTTTAACTTTTTCAGCTATTCAAGTATTTGAATTTTAGCCATTGTTGTTACGATGTTCAATACTGAAATATAATTGTGTAGACCGAGCAATGACTGGATGAAAATATTACCAAGTAATGATACAATTAAGTTTTATTTATTTCGAGAGAACGCTCTACTTAACTATTTTGACAATGCAGCATTGTATCATTATTTCTGTCCATGGCCTAAGAATTATCATCTTTAAAGGTCATGTGAAGAAAGATGGATCTCTGCAGGTAGAATTCTGATGAATTATTCTGGGCAGCTGTTAGCTTAGCTTAATGATTTTGTGATTTAATGGAATCTTGATTTGATTGAGATCTATTTTGATCAGAGAAAATGTACAGAAATATAGTTGGCTACGTCGCGCAATGCTGAGAGGTTTATTATTAAGCTAAGTACGGATAATATTCAGATTTGGAGAATGTCCCAACGTGAGTAATAATGGTGAAGAGGTTTTATGATGATGGTATTCCCTTTTGCGTATTTGGGCTTCTATAACGGTCATGTTAAACGTTCTCTGTGAAAAGAGCAATTGGCAGGTTTTTCAGAAATAAACAGAGCGTAGATATAGTGTAATTTACAAAATCTCAGAGTTGGTAACATTTCAAACTAGATGCTTTAAAAATGGAGTTTGGGCGGCAAATTTCCGGATTTCGGCAATGATATTCTTTTATTAACATTTAAAACAGCATGTAAAATCTTAACTATTCTACAAATGGACAGACATTGAAATAATCAAACCCTGGGCGACTGTCGGAAATTCGGAAAATAATACCTGAAAATATTGTAATATTCTGCCTACATATAATCAGCGAGGTGAATTCGTGAGACTCCTCATCGCTCTCGCCTCCCTCATCGGAATGATACTTCTGCTCGTCCTCGTCTCCTCTAGAGGAATGACCGAGCTTGTGTGCTGCGGGGACCTCCTCAGATTCGCAGGGTCACGTTCATGATGTAGACAGTGAAAATAATAAAAATATCGTTACATTAATAATAAGATGAAAAAATATGAATTGAAAAATAGAAAAGCAATGAAACCCTATTTTTTAATATATGCTATCTATTTAGAATGGAAAAGCCTCAGATCATAAGAATTATTTATATGGAAAAGAAATGGGGAAATATGCCTATTTGAATTATTCATTCACGACTCATTGAAATATTTTAACATTCTAGTATTCAAGAAGGGTGATTTACTTCATTGTTATTTGGTTGCTAGTGTTTATAGGAGAAGTGAATGAAATGAATTAAAATAAATATTACAATAGAATGTATAGATAATATATTGAACCATTCATTTTTATGGTATTATTACCAATGTATTAGAGTAATATATTTGTATCATTGAAAATAACGGTCTAAAGAAATATATAAGAATAAAATGATTGTATTCTTTTTGTGGTCTCAACTTACTTCTTTGCATAAAAAGAGCCACAAAGTAAGATATTCTATGAATGCAGATTTTTTCATCTTGTTCAAGACATGAATATCTCACAATACAAAGGGCAATCTTGAAATAAATAAACGCATTTGATTTCGGTGTTCTAATTTTGGCTTTGTATTAAAAAATAATATTAATACAGAAAATAAATATTTCTACGTTCATTTGCAAACAGAGTAGCAGTTGAAAACACGCATAGAATAATTATTTCTTGTTAATTATCTGTAAATCCCTCAAATTATGAAATTTCACACCCAACAATAAACGTCTCTTGAACATGAATGAAGGGCCTTTCAGATAATTATAACGAATACTTTACATGCTGAAAAGTTTTGCAATTTTAATTGAAAGAAACAACTAAATAAACATAAATGTGATATCATATATGATTTAAGGTAATATGAAGAAGTGTACTACACATTATAGATACTTTCCATGTTTGAGATATCTTGATTTGACAAGTTCATTAATGAATTATTTACATTGAGTAATAAATGCCTAACATCTCATTTCAGTATGAATCATATGTATCTGGTCGTATTTTTTATAGTTTAAAAAACGTTTGTAGCTAAGTGAAAAAGAAACTTGGGAATGATACGAAAGAAATAGTAACCTCCAAAGACATTTTTTTAAGACACACATTTTATGAAGGCATTATACTGCATATACTTTAAGGATGCCACCCAAGCCCTAAGTAATAATTAAGGTTAAAGTTTCAAAAACATGAAATGGGTGCTACAACAGCAAATTCTTTCTCTTATTATTGGTAACATTTATGTAATATTATTGCATTACAGCGTCTATCAATTCGCTATCTTATTCATACCCGCTACCGATTCCTCTCCAGCTATTGCACCAATTTCCGTACAATCTGCTGCGACAAGTTGCCACCTTCAATGTCGCACTGTCTAAAAATGGAGTAAATATGATGTAGCAACTGTACTGTGTACGGTGGGATGTATCAGAAAAACATGTTGGATTGTACGTACGGTACTTGCAGAAAATTCACATAAAGTACCACAACGGTCAATATCTTTCAAATAAAAATGTTTTTGAATCTGCTCTACAGAGAAAATAGACATTCTTTGCTTTGCATAACATTGATTTTCTCGTAATGAACTTAGAATTTTTCAAATGCACAATGTTCATCTTGTCTATTATTGTAGAGCAAGGGAATTACTTGTGAATAAGGGTATTCCAAAGTGGTTCCTGTATTTACGTAAGAAATTATATTAATTCTCTCTTCTTAACGGAATTAAATGTGCATTTACCTGACTTAAAAATATCTATTGTATACTTTCCTACTCCCAAAATTATCTTACTATGCTTCTACATTCCTCCAACAAAGTGGGCTAAAATGTTGTACTTAAATATGTTCTTAAAAATACACAGAAATATAATAAGTCTGTAATCCTCTTCGGAACGCATTTTCGTTTGAGAAAATATTAAAATTAAAATTAGTAGAAAATAGTAGAAATTATCAAGGCCCCAAGGAATCGCCTGTCGTGTCTGATATCTCTCACCGTCAAAACTATTTGGTGGATCTGGGATATTGCGAAGTTGTATACTTGACCTTGCAACCCTTACAATGTCAGCAGCTGATTACACTAGTATCCAGTTAAACAGACGTTGGAAGAACATGGTATTAGGCAAAAACATCCACATTTGAAATATATAATTTTTTGTGTTTTTGAGGAAACGCAAATTATAATTGAAAGTCCAATTTGAAAATTTTTTGTGGATTGCATACTTTTTCACAGAACATCTAACATAGTTTTTCTTTGCTGGAAAAATGCTGTTTATCGTAAGAAAATTTAAGCAAAATAAATTGTGTTATAACAACAGCCTTATTCATCAGTACACTCAACAATACTGACGCGAACTGAGGTGCTGTAGACATCACAATCAAACCCCGTTTGGTACTCAGTTTCGTTTCTCAGGTCTGAAATACATCTGCCTGATAATCGATTTATATTGTATTTCTGGGCGCGTTAACTGCTATGATCATAAGTGCCAAAAGTGTAGTGAATGTTTCATCCCGGAAGGTGGCGGTGTTCTTCCACCTTTAAACACTAAATTCGACTCCTGTTCGTAAATGGAATTGATAGATTGTTGGTTTTCCTGAACGCGTCAACTGCTGCTGCATTTATTTTCATGTACTACGTACCAGGAAAATAACTATTTCTCAGGTACTGGGACAACGTACATCACCTGTAATCTAGATCGATGAAAGGACCTATTTCTCGCGTGGTTCTCTATTCACGCAGTAACGCCTTAATGGTCTCCGATGCTGTGTTGCCGCGCTAACGGGCCTTGAGGTCGTAAATTCTGGCGCGAAATCCTTTCTCTGGGCGCGTGAGAGACGCCGCAACAAAGCCCTGTTATGGAGGTGCAGCCGTGAATGGAACACCGCATTCGGTGAACCGAGGAGGCAGTGACGCCAAGCCAACAGACCATCTTTTACTACTTTTTATCCGTTTTTTTGCCATTTTTTCTGTGATGAATAAAACAAGAATATGCTTACCGTAAAGAGTTTTGGAATCTAGAATGTCAAACGGCAAATAGTGAAGAAAACGTCACTGGAATTTCCACTCCGTTATGTGTTTTGAAATTCGCGGTATCACTTAAGTCATGCGAACAATGCAACATAGGCACTGGTTCTGGAGGCATATTGGGAGTCTAGGTTAAAATGCACTCTGTAACATCGACATAGTCTGTTCTCTCGGTGTAATTATTCGAAATACCGTTGTCGTTGTTTCACAAATCAATTTTGGTAAATTTCTTCCTGCTAGTAAAACTATATACCTCTGTAAGGTGGCTCGTTATTTTTTGCATGCTCGCTTTCCATGGCACAACCCCGAGTTAGATTCCCGGCTGACGCAACGTGTAACTGTGCGCGTTCCTTAAAAATGTCCCAGTATCTCTTGCTGCGTGACGATAAAAGAACCCAACACAAAGATTATGAAGACATGAATATTCGGTGAAGAGATGTCTTCGTGCCATATGAATCCTTTATACCACAGCCGAGAGGATGGGTGACCGCTTGTCGGCCAAGGTCCGTAGTGGAGGGATTGAGACAGAGGGCAGGACAATAAAACTGTATATTGAATGTTTGAGCGTTGACTTCATTGACGAAAGGAATTGGTATTTTCAAAAGTAAGATTTGTACTAGATTCGCGCGATTTGGTGTACAACAAATTCAGAATTCGCAACGAAATTAGCAGTTTTATAACAGATTGCGTGTAGCCTCTAGGTTTATACCACAAATGTAGTAACTTGGTAGACAATTTGGCTCCGTTTTCATGTTGGTATTTTTAATGCCATTTATCGGTATTTAATCTTGAACTTTATTTGAAACTCTGGCCCTCAAGGTTAGACACAGTGGAGCTCTTAACAAATTCATTTGGGAAGCCTGTAATACTCTTTCATAATTTTTTCGTCTTTTTTGCAATTTTTTTCGTTTCACTTGTGAAACAGAGGGTAGATTGAGATACCACATTGTAAAATCTCGTTAGTCTGCCATTCAAAATTTTAAAAATGCCTTGTTATAAAGCCTATTATACTTATATTCTCTTACATTTCGGGTTGATGCCATTTGATATTTTGCTGTTAAGGAGTTAGATTCTTGTTAAATAATATGCTGGTTGATAACAATTGTTCATCTTAAATATTTACCTTGGTATGCCATAGTCTTAATGTTTGATTAGATATCTTTAAATTATACCTTTGTTGCAGCTTTGAGATATTTATACTAGGGCTTTTATCCATCCGACAGCCGGTTACTCTTTACATCACAATGGGACCCGTATTCCACCATATACCAGACACCAATACATTTGCGGGCTCTTCTGATCTGGGTTCAGCAAAACGCGAAGCCCTCCGCGAAAACGAATACATACGAGGCAAGGGAGAAACACTCGTGACAGAGGCGGGACTCGAACCCGCGTTCCTTTCGACCGAAGCGCCGAGTCGGTACTCGCTCTTAGCCACCTCGACCACCCAGGTGGGCTTTGTGAACAATTAATTTTCATTAACAATTTCCATAATCAGATTTTAAATGCTCTAGTTTCCAGAGCCTTTTTTTGAAAGAGGTCCATTTGGGGCCGTGGAACTTCATCGCGGGGCAGGCCTGCGCCGCCGCGTCCAGCGCTTGGGCGCTTCGGCGAATGCCTTTGTTCTCTGTTGATTAAGAACAATGCGAGCCGAGCCCGGGCGGGACACGGCGCGCCGGGAGCCGCCGCGGAGCGAGCGCGGGCAGCGCGGCGCGGCGGCTGCCGGCAAAGACAATAAAAGAAATGGCTCCGCGTACGACAAATTATGCAGGAGATGAATGGAGCGCGCGAGGGAAGGCTACATGCCAGCTGACACACGGGTGGCGGACGCGCAGGCGGAGCAGGTGGGCGGGTGGGTGAGCTGGAGAACATGCAAATGAAGTGAGTCGGCGGGAGGGAGCGCAGGTAGGTGAGTGAGTGATTGATCAAGTGGGTGAGGGGGTGGAGGTGCTGTTAGGTGAGAGTGGATGGGTGAGAGGTGACCAAACGAGTCAGCAGACAGAACACGTAGGAAAGAGTAAAAGAAGGCAACATGTAAGCTGCCACATGGTGGCAGACGCGGAGACGGAGCAGGTGAGCGGATGGTGAACGAGTGGATGGGTGCACTGGCGAACATATAAATGGAGTGGGCGGGTGAGAGCGCAGGTAGATCATTGAGTGAGTGATCAAGTGGGTAAGGGAGTGGAGGTGCTGTTCGGTGAGAATGGATGAGCGGATGGGTGAGAAGTAGGCGGACGCGGAGACCGAGCAGGTTGGTGGATGGTGAGGGATGAGTGCATAGGTGAGCTGGTGAGCATGCAAATAGTGAGTGGGAGGGTGAGAACGCAGGTAGGTGATTGAGTGAATGAGTGATCAAGCGGGTGAGCGAGTGTTCATGCCGTTGGGTGAGAGTGGAGGTGTGTGTGGGTGATGTGGTCAAAGGAGTGAGCAGATTGAACTCTTCGAAAAGAAGAAAAAAGGCCACATGCCAGCTGACACACGCGTGACTACGAGGGCAAACGAGTCAGCGGCTATTCAGCTACGAACGAGCATGAATCAGTGAGTGATCTTGAGATAGATGAAAAAGTGCATATTGAATGCAGTTTGTAAGATATAAAAAAGCATGAATAAGATGAAATTCAGCATCAAGTAACAACAGAATTGTCAATGAATATGTAAGATATTTGGGACATGAAATCCAGTTCATAAAAAGGGTTTTGTAAAGAGTACTATTGTTTCATGGCGGCGACGATTCTGAAATTCAAGGTGCATTGTACTGGTTGGGAAGCTTTTTATTTGTAAACGGGTTTTGGAAGCTACATTTGCTCCCAGTAAGCTCCTCTGAAATTTCGAGGAATTATATGTGCGTGAGCGAGACAGAGGGAGGAAGAGAGAAAATATAGAGACGGAGAGAGGCTGATGAGTAGATTAGGAGAGACCAGATGAAGTCATTCTTGTGATCAAGGAGAGAAGGCAAATTAAAAGTAAGGAAGGGAAGGGAGGGCGTAGAAAAAGGAGCAGGGACAGGAAAATGCGCGAGGAGAGACCAGAATGACAATAGAGCCTGCCATCGCAGAATGGTAAAGAGCGAATAGGAAGCTGTAAGATTAAGAGGAAGAGTGACGAGAGAGTGTAGAGTGAATGAGAGAGACGCACCGGCGAAAAGCGGTCGGTGAATGGCTGCGAGGAGTCGGGGAGGCGAAACAGGCGCAGGAAAGAGGGCAAGAGGAAGGCGAGGGCGCGGCGTCTTATGAATGGCAGCGCATGCCTCGCGGGAACAATGGAGGCGCGGCGCGCGCGCGGGCGCAGGCGCGGGCGGCGACGCACCGGCGCACAAGAAACGCAGCGACGCGACGCGGCGACAACGCACTGCGGAGCGCCTGGCGGCGGCAGTGACGGAGGTGAGGGTGAGGGCAGGGATGGTAGCGGAGACAGTGAAGGCGGCGGCGACGGCGGCTGTGGCGGTTGGGAGCTAAGGGTGTCGGTGGCGGGGCGGGAGACAGGGAAAGGGACGTGACGGTGACTCGGCGGCGGCGGCGGCTGCGAGGGGGTGGTGGTGGATGTACGCCCACAAATCTTGCGAACACCACCACCACCACCACCACCACCACCACCACACAGGTTGCAGTGAGTCCTGCCTACAACGCCTCACAGGTTCTTTCTTTCACGTGTTCTCGAACCATCAGTCTCTTGTTTGTTTCAGTTGTCGTTCTCCCTGTTCTGCGTCTACGAGTGAGGGTCTCTTTCAGTCGCTCAGAAATGCTCAGAATTCCTTTTGACTTTTTGTTGATAAATCGTCTGCTTTCCAACCGCTTTTCGCGTCGTAATTCAATTTCCTTACGCAAAAGTACTCTCACCCGTACGAGTCGATTTTTTCTTGCCGTTACCAACGTTTGATCACTCGTCTGTTCTTCACGGAACCCTGCATTGTTTTAGCAAGCCTCTTCAACCATATGCATGTCAACCTACGTGATTGTTATGTTTATCCCATGTTTTTAAAATCCTTTCTTTAACTTTGTATTTGTGAACAAGCAGAAAGTATCTCTCTTTAAGTCAAAATAAATGAATATCGCTACTGATAATTTTCGTAATCACTGCTAACATTCAACAGAAACACTGGTATTAAAGAGAAAACAAGTTGATCTTTAATAATAATAATAATAATAATAATAATAATAATAATAATAATAATAATAATAATAATAATAAAAAAATAATTTTCGCTTCGTAAGTTTTTATCGGTTCCTTCAGCGCCAACCACTGTCCTGGTGGTGACGGAGATAACTTCTCCTGCTACCTCTCCATCTGCATTCTGACGTCATCGCCGCCTCCGCTTCCTACATCTTTTGCACGGATGACGTCTCCGCAACCGACAAAGCCTCCGCCCCCCTGGCTATATTTAGCCCCGCGACGTGCAGGACTGCGGCCAATTTGTCACCACGAGTCGGCGGGGCGGGCGCGGCGTGTGTTTTGTCTTTCTTGCTCCGCAGATCCTGTTCCAATCCGCGCCCGCGGTCGCACGGACGGAGGAGCTGGCGGAGGCCGACAAGGACGACTCGGGGAAAGCGACGACGCGTCGCGCCAACCGCGGACGAGCGCAAGTGGTTTAGTTTATAGGCACGCGGAGGTCTCATTAATACGACGTATGATGGAATGCACACATGTTTTATCTGTGCGTTCTAATATTCAATTAATTACAATTCTACTGTGATTAAAATCCTAGAATGAGCACGAAACATTACGTTTTTGGTAACAATCACCTGTACTCTAGACCGGTGCATATAGTACCTAAGAAATTCTAGGAAGTCTACGAAATTAATGAAATCCAAAAAGGTATCAATTTTTTTTCAATTCATTTAGGTGAAATTCCCATTCGAAACCTGAAGTATGAAAGTTTTCCTCTACCTGCTTCAAGTATATGAGTGTAAGTTTGAACTACAAATCTAGCACTAGTAAAACGTTCGCCAATTTTTGTAAGTTGAATTTAAAACGTTTTCTCGAATGTTACGTTTTTACTATCTCGTATCCAAGTAATACAATACTGCTCTTACACGAGATATGCGCGATTTTGATTAACATATTTGTGTTTTAAAAAACGTCACATGATTTTTTTCTAAATGTCACTCACGCTGATAAATATACTTTAAGCATCTTCAATTGATCTCTAATGTTAGTTTTTCAAAATTTCAAAAATTTTCCAACATAAGGGATTTGACATAATTTTGAAAACATTCAAACCGAATTTTGTCAAAACGGTAATAATTATTTCTCGAAAATCTACATACTGCTAAAGATTTCATTTGTCTACAATATTCCGTGAGACTATTTTTTATGAAGTTATTAAGTGTGCTATTGTGTTGTGCAAAAATGTTTCTTACCTGCAAAAAAAAGTTGTTTGACCACGCTGGGATCCAAACTCAGACACTTTACACTTCGTAATCACTTCTCTTACAGGTTTCTTTAAATTGCGGAATTGTCATATATGATCTTTCCGTACGCTTTCAAGGAAGTTGAACATTACAATTTTAAAGATTTTAATTATTTAAAGTTAAATTATTAAATTTAAAATATTGCTTGAAGCAATATTTAACGGAAGTATAAGTAGAGGTTTATACAAACTAAACTGCAATTGAAATATTCCGAGATCGTGACACATTACGTGTTTTCTAGCATTCACCTGAGAATTAATTCCAGCTTTCAATGTTTACGTTTATGAGAGATATTTGCTCCAGTTCGAACTTTGTAAGCGGTGACAACGTGGTGCTTGTCGATACGATAGTTCGAACGATAGTTCTTTTCCTTTTAAGGTATTTTTTCAGTCAATGGCCTGGTTATCTTACCATTGCGAATAGTCGTACGCAGGGAAGTTTTCCGTCCTTTTCTCTAGTGTCATGAGGGAAGCTTTTCCGATTGCTCGTGGCATTATTCAGCAAAACAATTTGCATCACTAAGGGAGGTAACGATTGCTGGCAAGCTGCAGTGGAAATCCATACGATCTTCTCATCTCTTTCTGTTTAATGGAATTTCAACAATGAACTCCACTCTTCGCAAGTTAGAAATTCTCTTCATGAGGCACGAATATCATCCCATTTTTAAAATATAAGTTGAAATTCAGAACTCTGTTTTGTTTTGAAACCTCTGTTTTTCACAACAAAATACTATTGAAATCTTTTCATATGGAACTGTTTTTTTGCGAATTGTTGAAAATTATTTAATGGAATAATTTGTACGTAGGTTTACTCTTCAACAATTAAATTAGCATGTTGTTAAAAGAGGAAAAATAATGTAAAAGTAAAAGAGATATTGAAAATAGACTTTTTTACTTTTCGAATAATATTGTTCGCTACAAATCCATCGAAAGTTTTGAACTCTCTCAGTAGTCATGGTTCACTAATATTAATGAGGTTTTTGTTTACAAGTTCAGTTTTAGTTATGAATTATTTCGCAATGAATTTAAATGTGCTTACATATGTTCTCTTAAATCACCCTAAATTATATTGTTTTATAATGTTTATATAAAAAAGATTTATTATAGTTTAACAACGTGCATCAAGTTAAGACACCATTAATTGTGACTACTTGCTATTACAGCTTAATGAACGACAACAACTCGATGAATTTCGACCGTTATTCATGTCCATCTTTCGTAGAGTTTGTTCAAGCTGTTTTGCTGCGTTCGTCCTGTCTTTATTTTTCTTTGAGAAACACTATTTAACTCTCATATTTCAATTCTGATTCCTTCTAGTCTCTCTGGTAGTCTCTCGCGTTAAAACATCTAATCCTCTTCTCCTTTTTAATCTCTAATCTGCTTCTGGTAATCCCGCTACTCTTGTCATTTGCTGTTCTTCTCTGCCTCCGGGCGCGGGGTGTATAAACCCGGCGTTGTGCTGCGCGGTCTATATCCGCGTGCTTTCGCCGAGCGCTGGGCAGACCCATTATGAATCTCGTTACGTGCTTTATCGGCTTATTCGGAAGCTCAGCGCTGGACGCAGCCGTCGCCGCGGCGGCCTGCAGCTACCGCACAATGTTTCAGGATAAACGGAAAAGAGGCGGAATTATGCTTCGGACTAGGGCGATTCGAATGAGAGTCCGAGGCCTACTAGTACACTGAACGTATTTTGGAAATCAGCATTGCGACATTTAATTCTGAGAATTTCAATGTGTGTGAAAATGTATAAAATCAATCCAAGTTAGCGGTAAATTTTCAGTTACTTTGATGATAGTTCGTGGTCTTCCGATTGATCAATTATAATATACGGATTTATCAATAACTAATATATTAACTTTCAAGGTGGCATTATCAATATAGCAAGTGTTAAATGCACTGAAAATAAATCAGCTCTAAATATTTTAAAATACAAATTTATTTTATAAATTAATCAATTTGGAAATGTTAAATTCATAATTGCAGAATGTGGTTTGGATAATTGGAAAAATCCTTTTTCATGACGCATGTGGTCGTCTTAAACCGGCGCTGCAACCACCATCCCTCCGTAACATCACTAATTCACTTGCCGCAAACCCCTTCGTTCGGACCACGGAATCACAGTCACTACCGTCTCTGCTATTTCCAAAGTTCTTTACTTGATCCGCTTCATTTATTGCATCCTTTCCCGTTTATGCCAAGGCACGGCTGCACATAGACATTTGAGTTGCCGTCCTAAAACCTCCGATCGTCTTAAAACTCTTTTCTCGATAAGTGAAACGTGAGTTTGACCGCAATTTATAACCTTTCGCCTAAGTCGCTTGGCGTAACTTTGAAATCTCTCGTTCATCCCACATAATCGTTATGGTTTTAGGTGATGAATGCTTCTAGTCTATGGACGTGCAGCAGACTCCGGTGTCTCGTGTACTACTATATAGTACACGAAAATGAATTTAAACAATCGGTTAATGCAAACAGGCGTTTTTGGTAGTTTTACGTGTATCTAAACATTAAAATCCTTTCTTTTTGATGAGTTTTTCTTTATATTTTACATTGAAACTGGGAGTTTAAAATGTACTCATGTGGAGTGATGTATGATAGTTCGAGAGCTCAACATCAAAGTTTCATAAGATGGCAATGTGGACGTGCGCCCAGTTATTTTCTGATTAAAGATTGAAAATGTGAAATTGGGCAATGTACGTATTTTAATTGTGTAAGTTGACACGCGATATATTTAGTTTTGTTTCATTGGAGATTTTCCGTGTAATTAAAAAGTATCATGCAATTGAGTCAACCAAAACCCTATTTGTTTTTAAAAGATTTTTTAAACAAGTTATAAAAGTGTATAATGCGTTCTGCGTTTCTGAACTATGGTCTCCTTATATTTAGAAATACCCAAAATTCTTAATTTGATCTCTCTGTCAAAAAGTTAAATTTTGAGTCCGCAAAATGGAATGTCACGTGCCTGTGCGCGACTAATTTTCTTTGCGAGAGGCTTAAATTAATTTCCCCAGCAAAGTGAAATGTTCTGGGAAACCACTTTGGACTGTCAGTTAGGTATTAATTCCGACCGGTACAATGGACATTATATTCCATCCTTTTCCGTGATGCCAAAATCTATAATCAAGAACTCATAGAGAGAAGGTTTAACAAATAACGTATTGGCATTTGAAATGATGAATGAAGTACACATTTTTCTTTCTGAAATTTCGACAAAATTTAATAATAAAAAAAAACAAAAAAATTGCAATACAAAACTTTAGTCAGTGAAGCGGACAAACATGCTCAGCTAGATCCAATAGACAGCCTTCCTGAAAAATATATAATTCTTTACAACATGATCCACTACCGCATTTAATACATCGATATTCACGCTGTATTAGTAAATTTATATTATTGGTATATCATTAAATTTAAACAATTCACTCAAAGTAAAAAAAAGTGGAGAGAGAGAGAGAGAGAGAGGAGAGGAGAGAGAGAGAGAGGAG
>BOPP01000029.1:9530942-9657132 GCA_017312745.1 Gryllus bimaculatus
ACCGCCACCGCCACCGCCACCGCCACCGCCACCGCCACCGCCACCGCGCGCGTCCCGGCGGGAGGTACGTACAAAGGCAGCAAATATGCGGAGGGGGCAGGTGGGAGAAGAAAACAACAAAACAAAGGCAAACCCAGCGGCCGGTCGCGCGACAAATGAATGTAAATCAAAGGCCCCCACAATGGGTTATAAAGGAAGCTATAGCGCGAGGGAAATTGTCGAGCGATGGCGGCGGCGGCGGTTGCGGCGATGTAGAGGGAAGAAGAGGAAGAAGGAGAATAAGAGAGAAGAGAAACGGAGAGAGGAGAGACAGAGCCGGTCGCGCGTCAGACCATCTTCGTGGATCAGTAGCAGTCATGGGTGGGATAAGTGGGAAAAGGAATCACAGTGAAAAATGGAATAGTGGGAGCAAAAAAAGACGTTATCAAGTAGTGAACATGAAACTGAGGACTGAGAAGGAGGAGCTAGGGGAACCGCAAGTTCTTGAGAGAATGTGTAAATTCAAGAAATCAACTGAAAGGCGGTGGGAGATGACACGGGCAGTGGGAGTTAGAGGGATGTGACAGTACTCAGTAGGTCGCAAAATGAGATGTAGCATCAATTTGTTGATGGATGTAGGGAACTAAAGGAGACGTGGGAAGATATGGGAGTTAGTGAGTGTGAGAGACAGAGAGAGACAGTCCAAGGAGCGAGGATTTTTGAATGAATAACAAGAGATTGCGGAAGGTAATGGAAGGCTCTGGTAACAGGAGGGAGCAATGGATAGTGGTGGAAGGTTATAAAGCCGGAAAGGCGTTTGAAGGCGATGGAAGCAATTGGGGAAATGGAAAGCATCTTGGGACGGCAAAACGATAGAAGATAAGACACTAGAGGTAACCGAGATTACGGAATGTACTGGCAAAGGTGTGGCTTAGAGAGGCGATAGACGGGGGTAATTTTGCAGGTAATACAAAGTGGCTGTATAATTCAGTTTAGCGGGAAGCGAAATTTCGGCAGTTTAAAGATGGTGAAATGTAAATTTTGAATGAGAAGCAATAGTTTAAGATGGGAAGCGATAAGACAGTGGGCGCTAGGTCACTCAGTGAGTGACGTCCTATTGATCAATGGCTATTGATGATGATGTACGGTTGTCAGACGGTATTGTGATTAATAATTAGAGGTAGTGTTGAATAGTAGTACACACACTGCATAATAATAAAATTTGTAACTGACGATGGCAAATGCCAACGGGAAAAAACAAATTGTAATGATTAATGGAGAAGAAATTGCACGTTTTTCATTAAACCGTAGGTAATTGTTTCATGTGCAATCAAAACATTATGCATCCCAATGTGACTCCCATCAATCAAGTGGCTATTCTCGAAACAATTTCTTTTATCAACACAGTTAATACTTTAGCGCGGTAGAGTAAAATTTGCAAACATTCACGTGAACTATAACTACCGTAAATCACATTCGAATAACTTAAAATTTGCATTTACTACTAATTGTATATCTAGATTATTTTTCAGATTTATAAGGAATTAATGGTTAATGGTTATGGAATTAATGGAACGAAAGAAACAAATGGTGCTACAGAATGGCACAGACTTTACCTTATTAGTTTTCTATGTTCTTTGGTATCAGCCATACGATCTTCACAGCTGCAATCTATTGCTGCCCAAAATACAATTTGGAAATGGTCTTCAATTTTTAAGTTTCGTAATAACAGAACGGAAATATTATTTTAAGAATATTAAAGAACAGTAAACCGCGTCCTAAATGGCAATTATTTTTGGGAAAATTTGGAGTCGTTTTTAAGAAAATGGCGCCTAAGCACTAAGCAAGTAAATTCGAAATTTGAAGCACTTTTACAGAAAAGCTTTGAGTTATAGAAAAAACTTCATTTGAAGTCATTTGAAGCATTTTCACTTTTTAACTTTCAAATACAATAGTGTTTACAAATTGCTATAAATGTGTATATTACCTGCGTGAGACATAGTTAAAAAAATACATTTCTGTTGTTTTTAAAAAAGACTTCAAAATTAACTGTACGTCATTTTAAAGAGTGAAATTAGCACTACCCGTTCGAAATGTTAAAAAATATTGGACCCGTTTTTGAGAAAATGGCATTCGAGCGTTTCTTGAAATGCTGAATTTTGAGCTAGTTTTCACAGAAAACGGTAGAGCTTTCGAGAAACTTTATATGAAATTATTTAAAGCACATGTACACATGTACTCGTAAATATAATAATGTGAACAAATTGCCAATAATGTAAATGATAATGACGCGAGAGAAAAGTCAAAAAATTACATTTTTGCTTTACATGTTACATAGTTTACAAGAAAGTATGTGCTGAAAGTATGTATGTAATGCAAGAAAGTATGTGTAGTTGTACCACCACTTGCTCATGATTTATATCTTTTGCATAATCAATGTATTTTCATTTCATGTTCTTTTTAAATTGTAATTGTAATTTTTAGAATTCTTTATTTATATGATATTGTATATAGGTACACATCCAAATAAAAGTCAAAGTGATATTTTACACGAAATTATTTAAAAAACTTTCATGTGTACGAAAAAATTCATGTGGATAAGCGAATTTCCCTACAGTTTCTCAACAAAAAGATTTATGACTACAGACATAGAAATTGGCATTGTACGATTTACATGGTAATTAGATGTGCATGCAAACCCGCGACACAGGAGGCAGCAACGCACTTTATCATCGCGCATAACTCTGAAACGATGCTACCTTGGGCCTTAAAATCATGTTCGTGCCCTTATAGACACCCGAGTTATATTTAATACCCTTAACCTACTAAATGAGATTTTTGTGGACGTACTATTATGTTTTTGGGAGGGTCCCTCACGCTGAATTAGTATGCGTTTTCATAAATGCCGGAAGTTCGGTTCCAGTGAGAATCTATTTTTACTTTTGGATCGTCTGGAACCTTTGGTTACATATTTTAAGATTTGTCTCTTGCTTTGACAAATAAGCGAAATTTTTAAAAACATTATGAAACTACTTGGCTGTCCGGAAGACGCCCTCGCGTCCCAGGGAAAGGTGCAAACGTTTCGGCAACCGTAAATGATTTCGCCATATGGAAAGAAAATGCATTTCGCCCTGAGAAACGTCGCAGAATGGCGGCCGAAATGTTGGAACCTGTTTCCGTTTCCCTGACAGCTTAGTAATTAGTGACTCCGGCTGTGGAAGTCTACGCTCCCACATAATTCACCAATGTTCTGTGTGGTTAAAAACGATCTTATTAGATCTCTTGTGCGTAACACCAATGGTAAATAATTTATATATACCCTCGAATGTATTTTAGATTATTTAACATTTTCAACTGCTCTCACTTGGTTTCATTGACAATTACGTTGTAAATATGCTCATAGAGTAAATGTTATTCATGCCATGACTTTATAACTGTGTTACGAATGTAACTAATAATTCGCATTGTTTAAAATATTAGTCACCCCGACCTAGAACCGAAACCAGGACTGTAAGGTTTCCATTCAGTTGCTTAATCACAATCAAAACTAATTAATCAAAACTACGGTGACGGTCCGTTCGGACGTATCCCAGTGGATATTAATACTGCACAAAGTAACCAAAATTGACGTATTTTCATAACGATACAAACCGTAGAAGATACAATGGTGGAAGTGTAAAGTGTTAATTATTTTTAAAAATTCAAGGAGCTGTGCTGTTAGCAGATCTGTGAGAAGTAAATAAACAAACAAAGATCATGTATGAAATGTTGCTCGATCTCTAGGTTATTTAGAATAACGAAAAACTTATACTTAAGTGATAATCGTGTATTAGGCAAAGACAAGTAAAGAACAGTTACACTAACATTTAATGATAGTAAGATATGAAGTTTGGAAAAGGGAAGATAATTAAGTATATTATTTGAATTTGAATTATAAAATTTTTGCTAGGAAGAAATTACAGAAATCTCAAATCATTTGTAAATTGGAAAGGAGAAATGTACAGCCAGATTGACAACCAGGAGAACTGTTTTTTTAAACTGCGCGATGTAGAAAGAACAAGGCAGCATATGGACACACGTATTTGTGGTCTTGGACTGACAACATCGTGGCAGAGGTTGAGTTTGATTTCATGTAGAATTTGTTTTTAAGTGTTCGATTTCGTAAAAGTGACGTTCCTAGTATGTGTATATATTTTAATTCGAGAGTGTTTTAATTGGGAATTTAAAAAAAGGAGAATATGGTAACTGGAACGAGTGGACTGAGACGTTTGCAGCGGTCGGGGACGGCGCCATTACGGGGTTCAGCGAACCAGCATCGATGGAGGTGCCGCAATTTTGATAAATAAAAGTGGTTTTGAAGAAGTTATAATAGAGCGTACATATTTTTCAATTGGACACAAAACTAGAAGGGACGGCATCTCGCCTGCTTAAAAGTGAAACCCAAGTCCGCCCGCAGCATCCGCCGCGCGCACCACCAGTGGCGCGATCGCAGTCGGAGTCTGGCTGCGCCTGGAACGATGCTTGTTGCGAGGACGATGCCTGGGGGCGGAATGCGGGCGGCTGGCGATAGGGAAACAGGTGGCGCGGCTGCGGAGGCGGAGATGGCGGTGGAGGCGGAGATGGCGGTGGAGGCGGAGATGGCGGTGGAGGCGGAGATCGGCCAACTCTCACCACGTTCGCTCGGCTCGTCTACTACTTATAGTACTATCGCAGTCGGTGCCTCAAGAAGGCTAAAGAGAAAACAAATCTTTGAATAAAACTTATATATTAAACGGTAGGGTTTTTTTTCAAATTCATATTTTGAATGAAATTTTTGGTACAAAACCAGTATTGCAACACTCTTAAATATATGCGTCTAAAATTAGCATCCATTTTTCATAAACCACTTCTATTCAGTTTCAAATGTTTAATTTAAAAATATCACCACGTCGTGGAAATGATTGCTTTCTTCACTACTCAGAAAATCAAGCTCCTAATTAGCCTACTAGCTACAAACTATTGTTCCTAATGCCTTTTCCTACGAATCGATAACCTTCATTTCTTTATCTCGCTATTTTCACTTGCTTCTCGAACAGCTAAGTGAAATGGCACGGAAAATAATAGGTACTTACTAAATAAATACAATAAGTGTTACTACATGAATGCTGTACGTTTTATTCACTTTGTAAAATTTACTATGAACTACAAATTTCGTTGAAACTTGTCTATTCGTCCTGCAAACGTGACGTATTGATGTTGATAGTTTAGTAGGGGACCCTGCATTAGTTCTAATATTTTATTACAAACTGATTATTGCTGTAAATAATGGTTCAAGAATTATGTGAACCCTTGTGCTCTAATATTTCATATTATGATACTGATCTCAGTTTGACTTAAAATGACCGAAGTTTGTAAAAGTTACTTGAAATATGACCTTTTCCGGTATTGAATTCACTAAATTTCTGTAATGCAATCGTGTCCCAGTACGGAAAACATAAACCCAATTTTGTGAATTAAGTTTTATTGACATTAATTATTTATTCAAACACATTTTGAACAAATGAAAATGAACTTTTGTGATATTGCCCCCGGATGTTAAACTCTGCTTCTATTTCAAAACTGACCTTCATGTACAGACCTCGCTCTTTTGTGTAATGCGCATTACATCGAAGGAATGATTAATCATGAATTAAATTGCATCATCGTGATCTGAAAATACACATTATAAATTCTGAATTACCTTTTTTTACTACTTCAACCTTTCTATTTTGTCTCGGTATCTATCGTAATTATGTAGCATGTTTACTAAAAGGCTTGAGATCTCTCAGCCCCTGCAGGAAGGTAAACAGGTTGTGCTAACAGGTGCCAGACGATATGACTACCATGCAAATTATTTTCTATGCAACGCTAAATACTGCACTTTGCAGCTGATCCCACAAAATGATAGACGCCTGCTCACCAATTTATTTCTATTTGTTCCTAATTATCACCCTCTTAACGCTTTTTAGATCTGCCAGATAACGTTCGACCTTGCCATATGTGTTGCAAAGCCTTGGTAAGAGAATAATAGAATTCCCTGAAGCTATTCTATGCTATACTTTAGAAATGATTTACACTTTAATGTGTTGCTTGCTTTATCTAGAATATTTGTGAGTGATTTCTTCATATACAATTTTTAATCTAAAGAACTTCTTGTAGGTTGTCTCGCAAGAAAGAAATTAAATTTATTTTGATCGCAATATTTTGATTATAATCTATCTTTCACATTGCCATTACATTAACACTACCTCGTCAATAACGTACTGAATATGTAAATGCAGTGATAGCGAGTAAATGTAGAATAGAAACTATGAGAAATCACTAACTGGCGTGTTATGTAATATTTTCATCAAACGTATGTCAAAATATAGTCTTATGTCTAGGCACAGTATTTAATATTTGCGCAGGATACAGTTTTTCTTTTATATATATTTAAGATACAAGATAATGACTTCCGCCGTTCAAGAAACTCTCTTGAGCAACGTTGAACAAAGCTGTGCAGCAATATTTGAAACCCAAAAACCAAAGCTGTTTAATTTGCTCTTGTGACTCTCGCTAACCTCTTCGCCCGATGTATCATTACAGTTCAGGAAACATTTTCACGAACTAAAGATTGTATCATCCATAATTTACAGACGGCAGTTTTATTAGGAGTGTTATTAATGAAACTTTGATGTTGATGCGTATATGTCGTTGCCACGGGCATCCGCCGACATAAACACATTACGAGGGACAATCAGCAACAAATCTTCCAGTAATTTAACCGGGAGATGCGTTAACACCTTAATAACACAACTCAACACGAAGGAGGATATAAATAACCTTCTCCATTACGGATGGTTAAGGTCGACAACCTTTGGATATATCCGCATGGGATCCACTTAAAACGATTACCTACAGAAGATCTACAATGATATTAGCTACATCGGCGATGGTTTGTTCGTTATTTAAATTGTTATATTAATATAAACCACCATTTTGCCGATCCGGTGGCCGAGATCGCTAACGCAGTAGTGTCGTAGTGATCTCGAGGCGAAGGTTTGCGGGTTCGGGTCCCACTTCGGGCATGGTTGTATTGTGTTCGCCCTTTCACCCCTTATCATGATACCGTGTCATCCTCACAGTTTCACAGTTACCATACCGTTACAAGCAATAGTAGTCGCTAATGACCAAGAAGTTGAGGTGACCTTAAATAAAAAAAAAATGATGGAATTTTAGGAAACATTAAACTTGTTTTTGAACACTATTTTCACAATAGTATGATGTCAATAATTAGAAAAATGTATTGACTTGCAGTACATACAAAGAAAAGCTTGTGACTGCGTGAACGCAGGAGATTCTCTTGCGATAATATCTCGTACATAAAGTGCCAAATAAAAGGCCGAGTAAAATTATGCTGCGAGCTTCCTCCAATGGCATGGCGAACTACTGAACGACGCACTGACAACGTATTCTTTAGAGAAACGTTATCAGCTGCTGAGACAGTGCAAGGGAAAGTAGATGGAAGTTATTAGAGAGTATTTGCTCATCGATGCTTAAAAATAACTATGCTTTTATTCGCAAAATAATATCAAAACATTAACATTTGTTATGAAACATGTTATGTAATATCATTGTAATTCTCTTTTTATGATATATCTATTGCTAGTAAGAACAATTCACATTCCATTTACAAAACCAAAGATGATTATAGTTCTCGAAAATTAAAAAAAAAAAAAAGAAACACTAATTCTTCGTTATATTACTTGCTCCATGCTTCCGCATTGTTGAGTGACTACTGCCTTTCGATATCGTGAACAGTTCAGAAGTTATCGGGGTTGCACATAGTTGGTGGAACTCTCTGTACGTTGATAAAACCTACTTATTAAAATCACGAATCTATTTCTGTGTACGACCGTCAGACTTACGCACTCGTATCATAAATATTATATTAACAACAGCGCATACATGTTGTTGGGCACTGTGATCATAAATATTATTGGGACGGTGTATGGAGAGTTTAATTCGTTATATGTGCCATTAATGTGTGTAATTAATTGTGTTACTAATGAGGAATGTATTTAGTAGGTATAAAATTATATTTTTCTAGACAGCACTCATGTGTATGTAGCTAATCAATTTCGGGGTCAGTGAACATTTGAAGCAGCCATTGCTGTTGGCCTTCTTAAATGCGAGATAGCCATCGCAGCGGGGCGGGGTGGGGTGCAGGGTTGGCAGACGTGGAGGAAGCAGTGCGTGACCGCTGAGTCAGCCCTTCGGCCGGGAATTCCCCGCGACTCATTCACCTCACCGGGCGCACGCATATCCAAACCGCTAGATGCCTTTTGATCCACAACAGCTTGTACGTAATGCATGCGGTAGAATTTTGATGTTCTCCTTGAAGAATAATTTTTTTCTCGGATATCTCCATATTGGAAAATAGTTTAATTATCGACGATATTCTGAAATCATATTTTAATCAAGATGTTTGGAGTTCAGAAAATCAAAAACCTACTGGAAAAATGTAGAGGCTTTTTAATCAGTGTAAAAATATCGATTGGAAACGAAAATAAAACTATCACTTTTTGTGAAAGGTTTTTCAAATATTTTGTTTTCTAACATTTTGCCAAAAGTTTGAAAACGCTAAGAAAAATGTGATTTTAGTGTTTTCGCGCGCTTACGAAATGGCAAGTGATGAGCTGTTCAAATCGATAACTATGGTAAGAACTTTGGATAAACTATATATTTCGACAAGACCTATTATTTCCATGATTTAATGTACTGAATATATTGGTCCATATATGAAATATGAAAGAATATTCTAATATAGTACATTTGTCCTCTTAGTATTTAGAATTGTACTCTAGTGTGAAATGGGTTCGTGTTGTGATAAAAGTGCTGGCTACATTTTTTATTAATGTACAGTTGTTTTAAAATTAACTTACCTCAATGTACGAGTATGTTTTTAATAAGCATCTTCAGAAACAATTTCATGGATGTTGAAGTGCGAGGAAAGTATAGAGTCGTATATGATAAATGTGACAGATAAAGCAAACGGAATAGTTTGGTAATCTACTTTTCAATTATAAATAACCTCTGTGTGACCCTCATCGAGAGTGTCATATTATTAATTTTAAGTAAATATTAATTAATAGTTTGTGTATCTCGTATTTCACATTCATCATTTTATTTTACATATTACATAGCACGTCCGAATATATTTTAAATAGAGATATGTGACACTGCCAAAAAGGGCGAGATTTAAATTTCAATTCAGCTACAGAAGGGGACAAAATTCTGTCGTTCCGTGTTTTCATTTTTGGTGGACAGCACAAGATATCACGGAAATATACATAAGATTTTACCGAACATTAATATTCCTCAACTGATCTGTTTGAAGAAAGTTCTGCAAATTGAAAATTTATATTGTACATATTGTTGATTATTAAATTCGATGTTTTCAATATACTTTTCGAAGCTGAGTTATAAATTACTGCCCCATAACCCGGTTTGGACAGAATTAATTCCTTATGTGTTTTGTTTAAGCATTCAGACTGTGCATCCCATTTAAAAGAAGACAACATTTTAATTACATTTAATCTCCTAATTCAATACACCTTTAGAGCAAATACGTGAAGTTTCTACAAATATTTCGAATCGAAGGTCTTTAAAGGATTTTATAGATGTATGCTCTTTTAAGATGTACTCCAATTTTCAGTGTGACTTCTTTATCCCTAAAAGAGCGACGTTTGGAAAACACTAGAAATTCCTACTTTGTTTTTGAAATGGAGAAGTCTGAATTATTTGCCCAATTTCTGGTATTATTTAGGGTTTCTTGAATAATATTTGAAGTAAGATTTTTACCACTACACTGTAAGGTGATGTCCGCAAAAAGGAATATCTTCACAGGCTCTTCTACTATTAGACTCGCTTCATTTCTTGCAATAAGAAAGAGTATTACACTTACGACTGACCGTTGTGAGAGACCATTAGTTATCTCAATTATCTGTGATAATTTGTCTTGAATTATGACTCTCAGATAACTCAGTTTTAGAAAATTAATTAGGAAACCTAAGATATTTCCCTTATTCTTTCATATCTGCAAGAATTGATATTATCCTGTCTTTATACACCATTTCACAAGCTTTTGAATGTCAAGTGCGATTGGAATCGCATGACGGTGCATAACTAATGCATCACAAATTTCCGTGTCTTTGTTTACTAGGTGATCGTTGGTTGATCTAAAGGAATTTTGATGTTGTGAGATTAGGTAGTGATTTTCTAAGATCCATCACCGGCGGCCACAGACCATTTTGTCTAGTAGTTTACGTATGTTACATGTGAAGGATATTGGGCGAAAATTGGTTGGTTCGGTGTGATCCTTGTTTGGTTTAGGTACTGGTACGACTGTTGCTTCTCTCCACTGGTTGGGGAAGGGGGTTGAGTGTTCCAAGTATATTTATATAATTGAAGTAGATACTCAAGGCCGGCTTCAGGGGGATTTTTTAGAAAGCTATTTGGTATATTATCTGGTCCAGGTGCCGAGTTATAACATTTATTTAGCACGAATGAAAGTACACTCCTAATGAGTAATTGGTTGTGTTATTTATTTTGTTTTAATATTGCCTTGATATGTTCATGATCTGGACTAATAATGAAATAATAGTCATACTAGTGAAATTAAAGTGTAATCAGAGTAATTAGTGAAAACAAAGTGAACTGTGGTAAAATTGACAGTGACGAAATGAAGTGTTACTTATTTTGTGTGTAATTTTACGTTTCTATTTCCTTATTTGTTATATGTAAATAGCGTATGTACGAGGAAGTTCCGGATATGTGTGCTCGGGAATTTTACTATTGTGTAACACATCCGACAATCTCTACGGGATGTTAGCGAGCTATAATAATAATAATAATAATAATAATAATAATAATAATAATAATAATAATAATAATAATAATTGTAACAGGTTGGGAGTGTCGGAGTAAACGTGTGAATAGTTGCAAAAATGTCATATAAACAAATCTTAAGTATCCATGTCTTCATGTGGTGTATCATTCAGAAAGAAAAACAAAAATGAAGTAATTCGTGATATGCACTATGTATTTTTCACAGAACTTTATATTCATTAAACGAGATTTCGGAACAAGGACATAAATTAGAAAAGTTATTTCGCTGAGGGAGAAAATTATTTGATAATCTTTTTTCTGTCTTTGAAGGCGTCGTTAAAAATAGATTGGGAGATTAAGTTGGAACCTCTTGTATGGAGACATGTGCGGCGGGACTCAGAAAGATAAGCTTGTTTAATTTTGATAGAAGTAATTAACACATCAGGATTCACGCTGTTTTAATTAAGATCCCTCCTTCCTCTCTGCCCAAACGACGCTTAGCACGAATCTCGCAGCTTAAGGGGCGTAGAATTACGTGAGCCTTAAAATGAGAAGTGTCGTTAAAAGAAGTGGTAATAACTTTGCAAAACAGAACACTTTTAATGAGATGTAACTTGGAGGATTTATAAAAATTCATAAGTTGTGTAACTTCTTCGGACGCAGAGACAAGAATGTCTTTAGTAGAATAATTTCAGAAGACAAACAATGGAATGTGTTTAGATTTTACCTACGTTTTTTGCACTTCACGTTCATGTGCCTTCCCAGTTCCTTCAGGTAGGAGAAACGTCACTGCAGAAAGACAATACAATTTTTTCTCAGTTTATAATGTGGAAGTTTACAAGAATTGTACACAGGCCTGTTACGTGCGAAAATGCAATGGTTAAATATTTTTATTATTACTGGTACAATTACGTTAGTTCTGAAATTAAGACAATATAAGCAAGAATTGTATGGGAAATTGAAGATTAAGACAATTGTAGATATCGTTTGTACCGGGGTTGTCTATTTCAATTTTCTTAAACATTCACTCTTGATTTTTGTCGCCCATGTGCTTTGTAGATTTTTTCATTTTCCCTTAGTAATACTTTTGCCTGAATCTAATACTACGCCAACATTTGAATGCTCAATGCTGTTTGAGTGATCATTTTACCATCAAAACTCTCCAAACGTAAAAAAGAGATGAAAAGATAAAGAAGTTGACATAATAAAAGCTATGACATGTTCCATTTACGAAATATTGTTGTGATGTTATCAACAAATTAAGACGTTCTAGAAAATATAATCATCAATGAAAGAAATGAATGTCAAAAGATTTCAAATTAATGATTTCAGTTAGTAATTATTTTCAGTTACAATAGTCAATCATTAAATTTCCAACATAGAGTTATGAAATTGAGTTCTACGTACGTTTTATACAGATTGTGGTCCCAATCAATTGCAACTTCACAATGGCCACGATATGTTTTATTTTGTATGTAGTAAGTGTGTGTTATGATAACTTTTTGAAGGAACTAAGTTTTTAGTGAATGTAATTGTGAAGATTATCTCTTCACTACGTGGCATAGATTACTACACTACTATATTGTAGCACCAGTGCTGTTTTTCAATTCATAACTGATTAATTGTATCAATGGTTTATTTACAATAAACAAATATCGTGAATTTCAAATTTATCTCATTTAATTTATCCTAATCCAAGCCCACACTTTCCACAATCTTCCGAATGACCCTGAATCTTTCCACATTGAACCTTGGTGAACATTTAATCAAAATATTTGAATTCGTTCCCGTTATCCAAAGACATATTTAATTCCTTTAAATAAAAACAATTATTATATACATTTTAAAAAATATTTTAAAAATTTAAAATTTGAAATTTTTTTACAAAAAAATTAAACACGAAAATTACGAGTATTAGTTTGCCTGTCTTTTATCCTCTATTCTGCCTAAATATTATACAACACTATAAAAATATAAACTACCCGTGAATTTTTGAACGGAAAGTAAATGAAATTATTAAAAGGGGTATCTTTTGATAATTTAGTTTTTTATTAGGTAGAAACCAATAAAGAACATTCAAGGGCATGCATTAAAAAATATTAATTTATACATTTTTGTTTAAAAAAGAGAAATTTCAAAGACACAATCATACAATAACAATTTTCACAATCTTCATATATCTTAGACCTTCGACAAAACAACACACCAAGCCTTAAACCACAAATTAAAAGAAATATGCATTTCGCAGAACCTTACTCATATCTTTTCTACTTTGCTCAGCAATAGAAATTAAATGTTAACTTCAAAAACCATCCCACTCATCCGAAAGACGTCAAGGCAGCCTTACCTAAAGGTTATCCGTAATGCCCTGCCCTATATAACTAGGGTAACGAGAAGCCGACCTTTACCGAAGTATATTATTTTATTTATTTTATTTAATAGGTAATTATTACAAACGAATTAGGTTACTTGATCCTATGTGGCTAGGCCGAAGGCTTTTAAGCCATTACAATACCTACATCCTTTCGCGTTCTAATCTTTCGAATTCTGGTTTTCACCCCAAATGGTCTCTCCATCGCATCAAAGCCGCGGTAAAGAGACCACAAGGTACGGTTTAGGAAAAAAACCCTGAAGGGGGAAAAACCTGCCGTCAGAAGCCGAGTACATTCTAATCTATCCGACGTTTATTTTAACTATTTTATTTTCTGGCGCGGGCGTCCCGCCGTCTCCTTCCAGTGCTTGGCCTCCTCAGCACATGAAATCAAACGGCGCCACAGAAGATCGTCCGCACCAACGCCTCTGCTCTTACATTTTCGATCCCCCCTTCCCCTCACCCCCTAATGTGCTTATTACTACGCCAGTTTTATTTTATTTATTGTATTGACCAGTTATTTACCAATTGACTACGACTTAGGACTTATTTCTTAACTGTTTACTAACTTAACATAAAATTATGATTAACTTACTTATTGTTAGCTTATTGACTTATTAATTTCTCTCCAGTCTAGGCTCTGCTCAAGCTAACCAGTGCTGTTTTCCCACTCTCTAATTTCAGTTTCCCTAATGGTCCGGACCTTTCCTAAAAATGTTCCTAATTCTTTCATAAATTTATATCTTTTGTCACCTAAAATGTTTTGGGCGAGAGTTACGTTCCTGTTTAGGAAGTAGTAATTTCCCATCCATTTTTTCTCCGAAGTATATTGTGACCAATCACGTAGTGCCGCTCACGTGAGGCAGGCACCACAAAATTGAAATGCCCGCGTGATTTCCACCTAGAAGTCGACAACGCTACCTAGGCTAATGAGTTCTGAACTCTCGCCGACCACCGACTCCAAGGAATAAACACTGACAGTCGGTTGGAGTGGCGAGTGCGTGCGTGCGTGGAGACTAAAAGAGGATTCGGTTAGTGAGATTGGAAGTGAGCAGACGGCGGTGCGTGGAGACTGGGAGACCGAACTGATCCCAGGAGTGAGGCGTCGAGGCAGAGGCATCGCAAAGAAGCTGGTCCCTTCGCCGCAACGCGACCCGCGATCTTACGCGAGAGGAGGTAAAAAGTTTTTCAGTTTCTGCGGCGGGGCGGAATCCCCGGCTGATTATCACACGATTTCAGAAGAAAGAGTTTGTGCAATGTCTGCCAGCTTTGGCATAAACCATTTTCTATCTTGTCATTACAGTCACTATGGTTCTCTTGAGCACAGATATTGCTCACTCTGATTTTACATCCTCACAACTAGCACACTTTCTTGATACTGAGGTCTCTAAATTTGCGGTTCACCCATAGATACAAAGAACTTGTATCTGTGGGTTCATCCTTCAGACAGCAAAACTAAGTAGTTGAAGATACTAGCCCAATGTGAAGTGCCAATTGAAAAGTTTAACGAGGGAATAAAGAATAAAATAAATTATTTGTAATATTATTTTAAAAAAAGAAATGGTTTTTTGCTTGATTTTAATAAATATTATTAAACAGTTTGCTATAAAGTACGTAAAATACTAACTATAATACTACTTAATATTATTGAACCTTAGTACTTTGAGTTCGTAGTTGAGTTTTAATAGATCATTATTTTACTACCATTCCATTTTCTGTTTATTCTATTTATCACTGGGAAACTGTTTTACTCCAATACAATTCTCCTAGTTTTCTCATGCTCACTTATTATGTTATTCTGTCATCTTTTCTCTTTTTCATTTTCTCTGATCTCTATCATTTTATGACATTCTTTTTTCTAAAGTGACGAGACAAGAATGTACAAATGACGTACATATTCGAAGAGTACTACGGGGCCCAAAACTTATAAATGGTTCATGGTATTGAAATGCAGTTTGCGCTCAACAATGAGGAATTGAGGGTCAAGTAATATGCCGTAGACATATAGTTTGAAATATTTTTAGTTTTCGTTTAATTTAATCTTTGATTTTTAAATCGGAACTCTATTTTTCTCACTTGCAATGGATAGATAATAAAGAGAGGAATACAATGATGTAATATAAGTTACTGGTTTGATAGGTATTATAGGACTATAAAATTATTCTTTCTGACATGTGATTTTAAAATTAAAATTTACAATACTATTTCCGGGAGCAGCTCTTGTAACTGTCGCCTGTCAGGAAGGTGGACTTCGCGGCGTCGTGACTATTAAGGGGAGGGGGAAACTGAGTGGGGTGGGAATGAGAGAAGAGACGGAGAGGCCTTGACGACAGCACTTCATGTTCTTGTCACGACGGGCACGGAAACAAACATCAATATTAACGATCAAAATCAGAGATTTTTCATTGATTCATCAGACGACTTTTTCTTCAACTGGTGGAAATTCCAAAGCATAGATTTACAGCGCCACAAAACACTGGCAGTCAGATCGCAGACCCTTGCACACACGACTACAAAGGTGCATTGGTGTCAATGGCGGACACAGAGCGCAAAAGAAAAAAAATATTCGGGTCATATTTGTATTGTTTCTCTATTGTCATCTACATCTTGTTTTATTTTTGTAAATTTACTATGAGAAATTGAGATCAGTAAATAATAAAAAAATTTCCACCTATCTATAATATCAAGAACTATGTGAAGATCTTTTAGTGAAAATCTTAAAACATTAATTCCCTTCCCTTGTTTTTGAAATATTTTAAAATGCTAGCTTGTTTTTTCAACTTTTAAACATGTCATGTACACTTATTTAACATTAAGCTCGATTCTTCTTAAGTTTTAAAATGATCTTTGTTACTATCTTCCTTCTACTATGTGCTTATATGGTTCATTTGAAAGAGCGATGTCTTGGAATTTCAATAACTGGAAGAAAGGGTTAATTCTCACGATTCAATGAAAAAATTAGGTTGTGTTTGTTAATATTGATGATTGTTCCTCTGCCCTTCTAGTCAAAGCCACAGATTTATCAAATTGCGTGTTTTCTTTCACCGCCGCCCTCTGTGCCCCCTCTCCCCTCTCCACCATAACAGTTCGGGACCGACAAAGGAAGGCCACCTTCCTCAAGGGCAAGAGCAATTAAGGAAATTTTGTCCGTTCAATTGAAAATCACATATCAGAAAATATTTTTTATTCAAATTAGAATAAAAACGTTAACGAATTATATATTGCTGTAATCCTATTTTTATTATCGATTCAATTTTAGTAAGAAAAAATACACTTTCGTTAAAAAATAGATGATGATTGAATTTTTCAAAAACTAAAAATATTACAAACCATCTCTCTACGGGATTTTACGTGTTCCACGATTTTGCATGGTTGGACGAACACTGCATTTCGATATCGTGAACCATTCAGATGTTACGAGGGTGACTTGTAGCTGGTGGGGCACTCTGTATATGAAGGGTACATTTACTGTATAAATGTAACCAAATATTTTGTCAATAGAGTAAGCCCCGATTAATTAGAGGTTTAGACTGAAAAACCTCTACTAACGAATCGTTATTTAAAACACTCATTTGCAACGAAGTATCGAGTGGCCCAAAAATATTACATAACCTCTCATTATTTCGATAAACTCAACAATTAATTTAAATCACGGTAATTGCACGCAGCTTGTAAATATGGATCGACGAAAACAATTATATTGTTCGTATATGTAATCATTGGATGATTTTTTAAAATGAAGCTTTAAACCGAGGGAGGGACGTGTGCCTGAAACTGACATAGCTCGTGCCTCTCACACATTCTGGTCTTCAAAAGTGGATTACCAGAGAGCAGCCCTGTTCAAAACAACATCCTTACAAGCGTTGAGTTGTAAGGTTAAATATGCCATCAACGCCCCGTCGCCGGCATCTTCTTACAGGAAATGATAATCTTTCTAAAAAACTAAAAATAATAATGTAATTACAAGACTTCCAACTTACCGTTTCCCAAATCCTATTAACTTCCCCAAACATTAAGAAGTTATTACTATTATTGTTAAGCAAGTCATTCATACTTCGAATTGTATAAAACCTACAACTCGTGGAACCGAGAAGCTCTCGATCTTGTCTTTGCAATCTTAAAAAAAATCTTCCTGTCCATCATCAATGTCAACATGAAATGAATGAATGCTCGTGAAATTCAGAACTGTATAAGTGATATTTGATGAATTCTGAAAAAAAATGTTTATATTAGGCTATATTTAAGGTTTTAATGATTGAAAATAGTTTTAATGATGACACAAAGCATCACGCCTTTACAGTGATATTGAATGAAATAAAAAATATCTCTCAGAATTGATAAAGCGTGACCTATACCATGATTGGAGCAGTCCATCTACGGTTAAATAGTGATGGGAAAGGCCCCCTTGACCGCCCGTGACGCGCGAATTTGAATATTAGGCTGAATGAATGTTTGGTATCTCTAACTTTTTGTAAGAATAGAGTAAAATTCAGTGAGTTCAAAAGAAGAAAGCTGTTTTAATTTTAGCTTCTGAATTAAAGAAACACATGGTATATTTTTTTCTAAACCCTTGAGTGCTTGGTTACAAAATTGTCAAGCTATGGATGAAGTGTTGGTAGAATAGATGTTGTAACAATATTAGACACCATTCAAGAAAAAAATGTGCTGTTGCAGCATCACTAGTTCTTTTGTGCTCGAATTCAGCAAAGTTGGCATAATAATATGACGTAGATCCAATTTTCATTAAAATATCTGAAATTTAGGAAATTGCAAACTTTCAACTTTCTTTTGTGACACTAGTATTAAAGCATTTACAGTGAGACTGATGAGACAACTGCTTATGAAACATATGAGTTGAAGTTCAAATCAGCCCAGGAAAATATTCTTTTGAATTGTAAACACGTTCCAACCATTATAATTACATAATAGTTTCAAATGTTATAGCGCTGTTATAGAACCACTAGTTAAAATTTGAAGTTGTTGGCTGGTATTATGAATACAGAACGAAATAAAAATAATTTTGATATGTATACGTACTACATTGGAAAAGCTAGTCTTGCATATTTTCTTGGATATCGCGCTACTCATAAAAATATGTCAAATTTACTTAAAGTTCACTTCGCCAGGAAGGACGAGTAATTTGACTCCATTCTTAACTCTCTTGCAATTGGTCCAACAGCCGCCTCCCTTTCCCTTCACGAACAGAGCAGCCGAGCGTCCCCATGACATCAGCGTGCGCGGTTTCTACCAGACGTTTCGCGTACAGGCCAGCAGGCTACTAGAGTAATGACACGTTCCTTCAGGTATACAACGTCTTCATTGTTTGTATCCTTCAAAACAAGCAACTCTACTTGCGATTCTCCGGTTCATTGTCAATGACACCCAAACACTAAGTCCATATGTTTAATCCCGTTTCGAGACTTTGCACTGCGCGCGCACACACACACACACACACACACACACACACACACACTCAATCACATACACACTGGTATGAAGGCAAGTTGCGCCAAGTAGATAACTTTGTTCTGAGGAAATCCTGTTTAAAACTATATTCAAACAGCGCAGCGAGCGGCAGAAATTGGTATAATTAGCGGAGTAGAAGCAGCCCTAATTGGAGAGAAATCTTGAGGGACGCCGGCGGCGAGGGCGACTGTCTCCGGCCCCGCCCCTGCCACCGCCCACGCGACCGCCTCCGCCTCTGCCTCCGCCTCTGCCTCCGCTCCCGCCTGCCCGTTTGCCTCCGGCCCACTTTTCCAGGCGGAAGACTCCATGCTCAAGAATTAAACGTATTCAGAAGTTACCGCGACTTGGGAACTTGCCGCCCGCCCTCCTGCTCACTCGTCGGCTGGAGAGCGCCGCGCGGAGCGAAAACACAGGCGGCAGCGGGAGCGCGGGCGGAAGCGGGGCATGGGCGAAGGGGGACGAGAGTGCGGACAGAGGGAGAGGGCGAGAGTATGGGGAAGGCAGGTGCGAGGGCGAGGGCGAGGGCGAGGGCGAGGGCGAGGGCGAGGGCGAGGGCGAGGGCGAGGGCGAGGGCATGTCATCACGATCCTTTTTCTCACCTGCTGTTTGGATTAGTCTATTTCTTCTTTTTCTTCCTTTCCTCCTCAACCACAATATTTCTTCTTCTTTCTCATTTCCCTTCTTTTCTACAGGTTTTTTCTTTTACTTCACATCTTGCTCATTTCCTCATCTTCGTATGATCCTCATTTTCCCCCTCCTCCTCTTCTTACTCATTTTTGTTGAATAAATTTTATAGTTAACGGTTAAACAAAGAAACAGATGTAGACTGACGGATGGTAGGACGAACCAATAGATGGACGGACTGACGGTCAGACTGGCCAACGGACAGAGCTCCGGACGTTCGGACGATCAGACTTTTTGCCGGAAATCAGTTTATCGGTAGCGAGGACTCGAAAAACTGCTAGTTTTGACAACTTTTCTTATTCGAGAAGAGTCTTTACTACGTAAGAAGAAAGAAAAATTCACTCCTTTGGTAGAAAGGAGCTTCTGAGCACATATTCCTGCAGCATTTATATCTGCAACAATATATGTTCAACTATACAACGTAGGAGTATGGACAAAGAGTAAATTAGGGAGACAGCTAGTTAGTGTTACTGTTATTTACTAAACCTTTTTGGAATATTTAGACTAATTTTACCTAGTCCTAATTCAACTTAGTTTCTTTTAGAAATTCTGCATAACAATCCATAGTAATTTTACAAACACCGATAGCATGAAGGGCAGATACATCTTTGCACTCCCTTTCTCTACGCAATGGGGACGTATGCAACCAGCAGACAAATGTACCACTGCTCCTCGGACGTGTTTTATTCAGACCAAACATGTTGCATGCTAGTATCTGATATCTGTGATCTCTGCAAATATAAATGCTTCAGAGTGAGCACGTTTGTTACTTGTATGTAGCATCTTATAGTAGGGCAATGTAGGAATGTTTTTTGTTATAATGTTACTTCGTATTGAATTTGTGTCCTGTTAGTGCTTCTCTCTCCACATGGACGTAGAAATTCAAAGAGGGTGCTCGTTCTGTTTCCTGTTAGTGTTAAACATGATTGTTTCATTTAAGAATAATTATACATCTAAGTCACATTTTCTCTTTTATCTCTTGGCTTCATAAGGAATTGCTTGTGGAATTGTGATGTAATGGGTCATTTTTTTTAAAAAAATTTCTATATATTACTAGAACTATTATTTGTTAATTAAGGAAATCTATAGGAAATATTACGATTTAACAGCATAAACGTTAAGATTATAAAAGAATTGTGAAGTGCGAATATTTTATGTAAAAAATCTTCGTGCATTGTAGACCAAATATAGGTTTATAAACGATTAGTTTCAAAAGCTTTATTTAAATTAAAAACACTTTCTAAATGAATGAATCTGGTAAAATAAATGCGAATATTTTTTTTTCAGACCAGATTACGTAAATAATTTCTTGAGAAAAAATAATTATTGTGTTTAAAAAAGAGTTTAAAGAAGTGACTCATTTACTTTACTTTATAAAACGAATTAGGTTAGGAATGATTTGCCGCTATTATAACATTTCCTTCTATTAACATAAACGATACATTAACTAAACAAAATCTACTAAACAAAATGCCTTGGAAGAGACGTATTATTGTACTGCCATAATGAGCGGCGCTTTAGAACCCTTCGAAGATTTACAAAATGGGTACATAAGAAACAATATCGCACAAAAGTATGTAAAAAATGCTACCGTCTTCCACAAAAATCAAGATTTTCTGGTATTGAACCTATACGAGTTAGAAGACAGATTTATTACAGACAGTTACTGCAACAGGACAATTTTCCAATGAACATTACAATATTGTTGGTGATATAAATGAAGAGAAGTGGGTATTGCTTATGCCAAGATGTGAGATTATTATTTATATACAATGTTTATTAAGAAGCCCTCGATGGCTGGTTGGTTTGCGTGCTCGCTTTCCACTGCACAACCTCGGATTCGATTCCCGACCGGGGCAAAATTATGACTGTGTGCATTCCTTACAAATGCCCCAGTATCAATTGATGTGTGCCGATGTGAAAGCCCACCTCAAGGTTAAGAAGACCAGTATATACGGTGGAGGGATGCCTTTGCGCTAACCACACGAACCCCTTATCCCATGTCCGAGAGTCTGGGGCACCGCTGGTCGGCCTTAGCCCGTATCGAGCTGTCGAGCAAAGAACAGGGCACAACGAAGTTTATTAAGTTTAATGTCGGAATATTTTATTAAATTCATGAATAGATGCAACACACATTAACCATTTTAAATCTATTGCTTGTAAATTCAATAAATCGATAAAACACAATATATCAATAAAACATTAGTATATTTAATCACTTCCTTTGGTGTCGCTTTCCGGGAAGTTACGTGTCATAGACGCGTGTGATGACAAAGGGGACTGGATACGATTAGCCTCAATGATAATGAACACCTGAAATTTGTCCAAGATTTTGATCTATCTCTGTTTAGTACGCAGACACATGATAAGAATGATGACAGGTGATGCAATTTTTATTGGACCCAATGACGAAAATGAAGTACAAAACAAAAATCATCTGTAAGAAAGTGATGAGGATTCCTCCTCCATCAACACTTCATTTCTTTACTCAATTATCAAACTAATCAAACAAAAATAATTATATTGTTTTCCTCTCTCTCTTTCCCTCTTTCCCCCTCTCTTTCTCCGTCTGTATTTTCCCTCTCTCCTGTCCTCCTCGGCCTCGCCCTGTTTCACATGGCAACGCATTCTTATGGCGTCAGAAGCAACAATAGAGACCAATACGATTGGCAATTGCTAATTTCACTAAAGAGCTATCTTGTTCTACAGAGCTATCTAGTGGAGTTGCAACAGATATAACAGCATACAAACCTTCTCCATGAAAAAACATGTAAATGTGCTAACTTTCATGGAGATCGGTCAAATGGTGTTGGAGTTTATCGATTTTGAATAAACCAACATCCACTTTTATAAACATATAATCAATGTGCTAAGAATGGATCACGGGTTTTGACCATACATATGAAACCATCATCACAAACTTTCAGCTTACTTCTACTTCTTACTTCTTTCAGCTTACTTCTACTGGATGTGGAATTAACTCACTTCCGCATAAAACATATAAGAAAAAAGTTGAATAAAAAGAGAAAATAATGAGAGACGAATAAAAGAATAAGTAAAAAAAGACAAAAAATACACGTTTGCCAATCATGACGTATGAAAAAGATAACGTCAACATACACTAATGTATTGGTGTATTAAACATGAATTAAAATCGCACATAACTCGGAAACAATGCATCCGAGGCCTGTATTGCATGTCCTGAAAGGGCATGAGTTTTCAGGTCATGGAAGGGACATGTACTGAAAAGGCAGGAGTTTTGAGGGGACAGTTGAATTTTGTGAGGACATGAGTTGTGGAGGGAGACATGGGACATGGAGTAAGACGTGGAGTAAATGTCTGACGAGGTAACGGAATTGGGAGAGACTCTGGTTTGCTTTCAAATTTAATTTTACCGCTTAGTGTTATTAGATATTTTACCCAATCACAATATCTGATATGTCATGCCTTCACGTACAGTTCAGGGTCTGGCTGTTCAGTTACGATACGGAATGAAGCTTTTTAACTTTTAAAACAATTACTTTCAAAGTGCAGAATTTTCACACGTATCTATTTACTTGCATGTGGTGTGTTAATATAGTAAAATTACGTGACGTAATTAGGTTGCGTAATTTATTTACGTTGCGTGCACTTCGGTATAGCCTAGTAACAATGCGGATTTCCAATAAAGTATAATTCTCTGTCCAAGTATAGGATATCATTTTGGGATAGCGAAGTTATTGTGGACCAAACATAAATATGACAACATACATTTATTTTCATATTTTAAAAGTTAAAATGTATATATTTGGTTATGTATAAGTTAGTTTTACAAAATCTTTCGAACCACTGAAGCAACTGTCCTAAAAGTAAGGAAGTGTATCGGCAATAGGAGAGGAGGGGACAACGATGAGAAATAAAAGATCACGTGTGGTTCGCGGCCAATTTGTTACGGTACTGCTCCGGCATTTGTCTGATATTACTCGGAGAAACCAAAGAAATTTATCTATCAGAGCAGCCGACTGTTAGAATTATCCACACAGCATTTGAAGTCGTCCCAGCTATCTAGCCAGTGTTAAATTCCCCCAATTTTGGAACTGTACCCTCAGGATCTCCCGGTCAAAGGCGCCTGAGCGATGTGAGATGGTAATTTGCCGCGTTATTCGTTGTGTTCATATCTAGGTAGTGTCAAAAATTCACAACCTTTGGACCTTCTGGCAAATGTGGCGTGAACCATGTAAGATGGTAGTTTGCCGAGAATATTCGTTCTATTGCTATCTAGCTATAGCCAATAGCTATTCTATTGCTATTGCTAGCTAGGTTGTGACAAAAATTCTACATCTTTGGAACTATACCCCCAGGACCTCCTGGTCCCATGACATGGTAGCATGACCCATGTGAAATGGTAATTTGCCGAGAAATTCGTTGTGTTGCTATCTAGGTATCGTCAAATATCCTCACCTGTGGAACTATACCCCCAGGGCCTTTTGGTCAAAGTGGTGTGAACCATGCGAGATTATATTTTTCCGAGTAATTCGTTCTGTTGCTTTCTATCCAGTGTCAAAAATCCCCCACATTTGGTACTCTGCCCCCAAGACCTCCTGGTCAAAGTGGCCTGATCTACGTGAGATGGTAGTTTGCCGAGGAATTTGCTATTGCTATCTAGGTAGTCACAAAATCCCTCAACATCGGAACTCTACCCCCAGAACCTCCTGGTGAAAGCCGCCTGAACCATATGGGAGGGTAATTTGCCGAGGAATTCGTTGTGTTGCTATCTGCGGCCTGCGGGAATGTGGGTGGGCGGGAGCGCGCGATGGTAGCGCCCCTTTAAGCGGCAATCGATGAGCGGCGCGGCGCCCGCGACCTCGCATCCACCCACCCTCGCCCTCGCCCTCGCCCTCGACGGCGAGGGCGGGTGCGGGGGCGGGGGCGTCAGAGCCCTGTTTGGAAAAGCCAGCCCTCTCCACGTGGCGCGCGCCTAGACTGCTAATCCACAAGCGATGCCCTTCACCCAGATCGCCGATTCCCTTCCAAGGGGAAGGCTCCAAAGACGCGAACACGCGGGAAGGTGCGGCCGAAATCAGGAGAATGAGGGTATGCACCCGGAAGACGAATACGAGAATTCATGTGCTGCACATGGCACATGTGGAGCACATGGGAGAAAACTTCTTTATGCAAATTACTTTGTTGAAAAGTTTGTTTTGTTGAAAATGTATTGACAATGTTATTTGCCAAGTCCTCAATATAGACTCCTCTTAATAAGTGTTTATTTCAAGAATTTTTGTACTATAATTTCATGGTAGACTTAAGGAACATTTTTAAAAAGTTAAAAATTAAACATATTATTTTCAGCCTTATGCGTTGTCACACACAAAGGCACAAACTTGAGTAATTGAATAACTAAAATCCTTTATTTAGAAACATGTATATATAATTATAAAGACGTTTTGTATTTAAGTAGCTTTATTCATAGGGGAGGATTGTCTCTCGCTCAGGACACAGTTTCTTCGTTCTGAATAAAGGCAAAATTCTGTCTATCTTAAATAAATATTTATTAATGAACTAGGAAACGTTACATAAACACTTAAAAATTATAGTTTCAATATTTGTAATCATGCAATATTTAAATTTTAAGTAAAACGATACAATTTTCCCTTCGTATTCGATTAGTTAGTTTTTGAAATATTAGATTTCATTCGCTCAAATGAAATCTTCAACAAATTTATGCTTCCGTAATTTCTCCACTGTATTTTGAAAACGAACGATGTAGCGAACCTTATCGTTCTGTAAATATAATTTTAATTTCATTTAAAATCTCGTTTATAATTTCATTTATAATTCATTTATAATTAATTATTCTCCCGATTCTTCCCCTAAGACGTTTTCTTATTAGGACTTACCTGTATCGTTTCGTTTGTAACGTTTTCTAAATAATAAACTGAATCAATTAGATCTTATTTGTTTTAGAAATGTTCGGCAAGTTACTAAAGTTGAAAATTTTGCGTAGTATATAATACAAAAGTTGTTTATAAACGACAATCTCATTACATACGTCAGTTATCAAAACATATTTTTCCCTTTCTAATGATTTCCGAATCGACCTAATGCATGTGTATTATTTTCTGAGAGAGATGTTGAGGGAGCCTAATGAAATGAAAATTCAGCGTTTTTATAATAAATATATTGTCATGCGATTTGTTATTTTGAGAGCGAATTGTTCTTCTTTTAAAGTAACTTTGTTATTTAATAATGTACGTTTTTTCAGGAACGACTTATTTAAATTCTTTTGAAATTAATATGGAACCGATTTTGTTTTATTTCAGTAAGCTGTTACTAAGTTATATTAATATCGCAGTAAATTATTGTTATTTTTTTATTATTATTACTATTATTATTATATATTCCCATAAATTCCATTTTTAATACTTGTTTACTTATTACTTATTACCATTACACTAGTGCTCTGCAGCAGCAAAAATTCTACTAAACAAAATCATGCAATATGTGTTTACGAAGCACATGCTCAAGAATCACTAATGAAGTACTCTATTTATACTTGTCTTTAAAGTACTCATCGTACGTTTCTGTACATCACAAAAATATCAATACAATTGCTGTTCCATTACACAATACGTGTATAGCAAATTTTTAATGGGGGTCGGCCATTCTTTTTGCATGACGTCATCTCTTTTGTAAGCAGTGTTGCGCGATAGTATGAGAATTCAGTGAGTAATCGGTGGAATAGTACAATAAAATATTTGCACTTTCTAGTCTAAATTGAAACTGGTTCGTGTTTTTTTGTTTATTCCCCGAGTTCTTGGGTATCTCTTGAGTATCTAACGAACCCATAAACATCTCTGATGGGACTAGAAGCTCCATTGTTCATTTTAAATTTCTGCCACTATTGTAGATAAGTTATAAAGATGTTTGTTAACAAAACTGAAATATCTATTTCAAATTGTTTGCAAGGGCCTTTATCCATCGGGTTACCCTTTACGTCCCGATGGGGCGCATATTCGATCATACACTGGACACCAACAAACTTGCAGACTCATTCGATCCGGGGTGAGCAGATCGCGAGACCCTCCGCGACATCACATACATGAGAGGCAAGGGACAAACAACCATGCCCAAGGGACGACTCTAACGCACGGCTCTTCTGATCGAAGCGCTGAGACAGTACATGCTCTAAACCGCAGTTCTTAGCGGTAACTTTAGTAAACCATAAACAGTATAACATTTTACTAATTGATTTAATATCTCACGTAAATCTATTTATGCGTTTGTGGTATAACGAATTTAGTAATTTACATCAGAATACATTGCAAATTAAGAACAACTACATTGAGTGCTACTACGTTTTCGTTAATTGATCTATACTTTTATTATACCGATTAATTACCTAATACATTGTATCTGTACCTGATAAATTCTGACAAGTCTGGATTTGGCTAACGAAAATTATACTAATTTTCGTATTAACATTGGTTGCAGAGAAATTCATTACAGTACAAAAGTGCTGGCTCAACATAATTTTGAACGCGCCCGGCACTCGCTTTTTGTTTCGCTACCGCCATCGCTCCCACTGGGCTGGCCGTGGCCTAGCCCTAGCTTTTCCCTCCGTCACTGTGGCAGCTGTACGTCTCCCTCCGACATCTCGGCACAATCCGATTGTGATCCAGACCGCCGCTTAAGAAAACTTTCCGTCGGTTTATCTGCCATTATGAAAAAAAATATGCTTTTTTGCCCACTTCAAAGACGATTCCTTTTAAATCCGTTTTTAAACAACGGTCGGGATTTAAAAATCGAGAATGATGGTCTGCTTCCTTCCTTCCTTTCTTCTCGCGCCGCGTCGCGCGGCTGCTTGCCTTTCGACAGCCGGCGCCGTCTGGTGTTTCCCGAAGACCAACCCTCCCGTGCTGTCTTTCCCGGGGAGGAGGATCCATCTTTCTCCCTTACGCCCTTGTCGCCGACTGCCGAAACGATAAAATATTACAGAGAGGGGTGGGAACTTTAGACGAAATTCAACGCTTGATTATCATCTCTTTGTAGCTCTCTTTCCGTCTGGGTAGTTCAGAAAAAAATCTTAGAGGAGACAAAGCAATGAAATTGAACTGACATTGTGATAGCACGAAGTGAAATGATTTTAATTCAACAAAGGATTCAGGAATACGTACAGAAGGACACACGTGGGACATCTGATGTTTTATTTTATTAATATCAATGTATTGTAATGTAGATTCATTTAACCAATTATACGAAAATTCTCTCTCAAGATGATGACAGAAATAAATATTTCGATTTCATTATAACTGTATGGAAAACTAAGAATATGTTACGAGTACCATTTTGAACAGTTGTTTTATGGGCAATATAACTGAAATATAATTTAAAGAATATACTCTCATTAATGCGTGAATTTAGAATTGGTTCTGCATTGTAGATTAAGAAAATAATAGTATAATTTACTATGAAGGAAAACTCTTCCAAGGGAAAGGAAAGAATCAGAAAATGTGCAGTGCACGAAATAAGAGTTAATGCCAATCAATGCAAATTGACTTTCTACACTTTCTATGTTACACAAAGTTACACTTTCTATGCGAGGAAAATTCTGTATGATGAAATGAGTGAAAAAACTTGTTGAACATTAACTCAAAAAAAGACTTATACACTGCTCTTTGTAGTTTTCATATGCTTTCTCAATATTTTTCTATAGATGATTCTTTCCATAGTATTAATTTCAAATAATGGTCACAAAAAATATCACAGTTGAAAACAACGATATTGAGACTGAGAGTTTTTACAGAACTCTTATTGTACGCCGTGGAAAAGAACAGAAAGTAGCTCACGAACAGAGCTCGTAATGTTGGATTTTTGAAAATTACCGTTTACATTCAAGAACAGCATTACTCGTGCAGAAATGTTACCCACAGAAATGACAATTAAAAAGTGGTTTTTGTTGGTTATAGCTATTTATCTGTTTGATAAAGTCGCCGCTAAAAATACCCTTTTATCCCAAGTCGTCAAGGAGCAAACAAATGTTTTCTCAGACGAATGGTGCGGACGATCCAGCAAGAGCATCGGTACACAAACACGCTCTTCGGGCTGCAACAGCTCAACGGTTCAATGGCTACCACAAACGACAGATGCATCACCAGAAAGTGAAGGTCGCCCAGGAAATGTATTGAAACATTGTACTGCCATCCTGCCACTCTCTTCCTATTGGACAAAGAAGAACGGAGAACGTGTTTACGAAGGCCCGGACTACAATGCGATGATGTTATTTCAAAACAAAATAGGTCTTAACATGGAAAATGTTGCACCGCGCGATAAAGTTGAATTTGCAATTGCTGTGAAATTTCTATCCAATAAGTCGGCAGATTTCTCTTTTAACCGACTGTACATCAACTTGCATGACTATTTGGAGTTTGCAGACTACACAACACCATTAGTTCAGTCTCCTACATACATTGTAATGCGCAAGGCGAAAAGAATCCCCTTCAGTTTAGTGTTGCTTCTCCCCTATCATGGCAGTGCATGGTTAGGTATATTGATTTCATTGTTGGCGGCCGTCGCCGTTTGGTTCACAGTCCATCACTTTCGTCGGCGATCGCCCATCTCGACAACTAGCGATAAGTCTCGGAGGACGGACTTTGGGAGCATAATCCTCGACATCACCATGGTGACGTTCTCTGGCGTAATCAGTAATCATGCCCGCTCCGCACCTCAACGCCTCGCTCTGTCAGCAGTTCTTCTGTTCTCGCTGGTGCTGAGTAACGCGTACACCGGGCAGCTGCTGGGTTTCCTAGCGGATCCACCGCGGTATCCAGAGCCACAGACCTTAGTGGACGTGGATCGAGCGGTCAAGCACGTTTTCGCTTTTGTTGACATGAACGCTATGTTTGATGACGGTCAGGAAGGTTCTATTCTTAACAATATCGCCAAGAAGATAGTCGTCGAAACACCAGCAGAAACCCTAAGACGTCTACAGAGCATTGTAGCCACGGGAAAAGAAGGGTACTTAATGGCGGAAAACATGTATGAATACCGCGCGGGGAGTGTTGAGCTGACGGTAAAAGGCGAGCGCACACTCCGTAAGATTCCTGAGAGTTTGGTCAGACCGGGACTGTTGGCCTACTTTCGGCGGAAAGGGTATCAAACCCCTATGGCCGAGAGGTTCAAGAAGTTCATCACTCATTTGGTGGAGGCGGGGCTGTACGACCGCTGGACAGGGATGATGGCCCATCACATGACTGTGTACGGAATTCGCGTTCCTGATGGCGTTGTGCGGAGAGATCCCGTCCCGTTGACCCTCGCGAAGTTGGAAGGGCCGTTTATGCTTCTGCTGTTCGCATTGGCTATTGCGTTTTGCGTGTTCATGGGGGAGCTTGTGGTGAAAAGACGTTCGCAGACACTACTGCGTAGACGATTTCTTTTGCGTGCTAGTATGAAATAAGATGAACGAAAGCTCATAGGCTTTTAAATGTAAAACAACAAACATTATAGAATATTTTGAAGAATTCATATTTCTTTTTCCGCTGATGTTATTCTTGTTATTAACGTATGAACGATTGAAGAATATGTTCAAGTTATTCAATTTTTAAATAATTTGTTGTAGAAAAAATTGTTTGTAGTGATGTAGAGTTATATCATTCCTAATTATTTTCATATGTGATAAGTTTCTAAATGAGCTATCCGTAATCGATTTCGAGCTTCTTTAAATTACTATTTTTTAAGATGTGTTGAATGAAATGTGGGAAGTTTTCACTTTGTAAACGCAATGCGCGTTGTTTCAGCATTATTTTTAGAAATTAAGGCAACAGTATTTTCAATATTGTGTCAAACTCTGATGTGGTCTTAAAATAATTTTAAAAGCGTTCAGTTCTTCCTATCTGTGTGGGAGGATCAACAAATTTATAGTTTTACATTTTTTATGTAAGCTAAATAACATTTTTAATGTCATTCTTCTACTGGGGTATTGAAATATTAGTTACTATATTGAAGATTCTTGTGGATTTATAAATTCATGGTTACAGATCTAATCATGAACTTGTTGACTCTGTGTACACTTATAAATATATGACATGTACACATTTAAAATAGATCTAGTGAGAATTGGTGGTGTGTCGAAACGTCTCCCTTTAGTGGTATTACTCAACGGTTATAAAGATTTAATAAGAGTGTCAATCTACATCACAATCAATAGGATTGAAAAATGCTTTATAGAGTTGCTCCATAAGAAAATTTTAAGCAGAAAGGATGAAAGCCAAAAATAAGACATGTGCAATGTATATTGTGGCCCATTCACATTTTTTAAATAATTTAATCTATAAAATCTACCTTTAGTCATTTTCAGCAATTGATGAAAATAAGAACAGTAATATCTAGTTTAGCTTTTCTGCCTCCAAAGATCAACACAATGAAAACATTGTTAGAATACATTGTGGAAATCATTGGAATAATGCTCGGCTGTCTAGAGAGAGCACCACTTATTTAGTTTTACTATTTTGTGTGTTAGTCGCAATTTGCATAACTCCATTAAATTTAGGGATGAATTGCATTTAAAAAAATTCTTTGAATTTAATATTTGAAAAGGAAGAGAAGATTCATAAATAAAACTGAACTAGGTTATCCGTTACAGTCTCATTAAATGTGAGGAAGAGCTGTAGAAAATTTCTACATATTAACGATAAGGAAAACCAAAAAATCGCAAAATATTGTTTAATGCCTTTTTCTATTTATTCCCTCAGACAAAAAAATTACAAACATTTACAAATTAAGGACAATGTCACGCGCTTTTTGAGCTTTTTTGAGTAATTGTTGGTTAATAGCACTAAAAGGAAGAAAGGTTTTGGTAGGTCGCGTAATCCCACCATTTATTCAATAAAATAACTAAATATTGTAAATTTTATGTGAATCTTTGGAAACAAATTGACTCTCACTTGACAGGTTTTCTGTTTCATATTTTTGAAATCATTTGCACGCTAAGAGTGATTCAGGTTATGATTATGAAATAGAATAGTTCTTGGGAGACCATGTGTTAGTTTCTATTCCAACCTTCCACCAGCACAATAAATTATTTCTAAAATATCTCCAATAATTAAAATATAAAGAATATTTTCTTCGAGACAAATGTTATTTATTTTTTAACAAAGTAAAACTTCAACATAAATAAATTAAGGAAGTGAAATTCAACATATACACTTATCTTCATTTTTTTAAACCTAGAAAGAAGGACAAGGCGAATGGTAGCACGTGTTAGCTTGTTTACATTTCTTTAATTTTAGGACCATTATCATCAACATTGGAGTTGTTTCCTACAAAGTATAACACTCACGGCTCTTGCCTTCAGGAGTTGAAATCAGTTATTTTAAACCCTGAAACATCTACCCAGTCTCCCATACCTTCACGCCGTAGACACACTTAGGTCTTTTGCGGCCCTCACTCACTTGCCGCTGCAACTCATAGAATGCCCTTATCTACTTATGGAACCCTTTTAGCAGAGCTACTGTAATGGACGAATGATTGGAAGAAAACAAAAATGTTCGATGTCCAGGAGCTTCAAATTTTGAGGAGCAAGCAAAATAGTTCTAAGTTCAGGACATCGATAATTTTTTCTTAACATCAATAGTTAAAGGAAACTCTACGGAGGACTCACACTCAAACTCTACAGGAGTTCACGGACAACGAAATTTTATACATAAAATGTTGAATTTAAGAATAGTTTCCCATTTTTAACTCAAAACCGGCAAATTGTTGCATCGAATCTTTTTGTTTGCACCGATTGCGATGGCACATATGTAACTGTTTGTAGTCCCATTCACAATACAGCTTCCACTTAGCCTCTGGCCGTCTCATATTCGTCCTCAAGTAACTCAATTTAGACCGGGAGAGAAAATGGAAGGATATGTAATTTTGTTAGCTGATACATGGTGGTTAGTAAAAGTCCCTACCAACCACGAGACTCAAAGCAAAAATCCATTATTATTTCACGATTCTAAGCCGAGACCCTTCGAACAGACTCTCGACTACAGTTGAAAATTTTTTTACCAATTCGAAAACAGTTGAGTCTCCCCGAAGATTGCATGTCTTGCCAAAATGTACTCTTCTCCCAGAAAATTGGGCTGGAGTGTCAGCTATTAAAGACTCCAAGAGGTCAGTTTAGTGCATGCATTTGGAAGATAGGTATAGTGTTGTAGATTGAGTTATATTTCCCCAATATCCTCACTAAAAATAAGAATTAATACAAATAATTTGAAAATTATGAGTATACATGTGCATGCAAATTAAGTAATTAAACGAATGTAAGCGGACCAATACGAATGTAGGATATAGTTAATTTAGACCAATATAAATACAGAATTTCAAAGAAACCGGGTTGTTTACTTTCCTCACGTTTTTAATTAAACACTCAATAGACTGAATTTTAATTACAGAATTATACACGCAAATAATATTTATTTTAAAATAATTGAAAATATACATTATAGGTACACAAATTGAGTGATATCATGTAAAAGCTCTGGAGTTGGTCGAATTACAAGGCTAATACGGAGTAAAATGGTTGAAGTACAAGTTATCCAACCTTAGTGAAGTAAATGTGAATTATTTTTACATGTGTATTAAGACCACGCCCCTTCATTTGCTATGGCATCAATGAGCTTTATAAAAATTGCTCACATGAAAGAAAGAATTTAAGGTGAATCTGACTCAGCAATCTTGGCTAATCAGATAGATTTGTAGGACCAACTTTGATTGTGTTTCACAGCCAAAGAAGATGCATATTAATAAGGCATGTTTTCGCAATGTTGGAGAAAACAGACGTACAGACGTCTCGATTAGCAGTAGCTCATGTCTCAAAAGGGTGATAGCCTCTGAGAGCTCTCCCTATGTATCTTTAATCTGAGCCACCAGTTCTTGCAGATTGGTGGGTGTGATGGCGTCCTCCAAACTCCAAACATTCTTGTTTGAGAGAGGTCTGGCAATGCGTCTTGTCATGGCAGAGAGTCCACAGCTCCAAGACAGTCCAGAGTTCAAGACAATCTAAAGCAGGAATAGAAAAGGAGGAGTGTTATTTAAAAAAAGTCGATTATGGTTCTACATTTTACTTCTGTTTGTTCTTTGACACAACTGTAGGAGAGACTTTTAAACAGTTTCAATGTTTCTAATATAATTAAAGATGTTGTCACAAAAGCCACAAAACGGCTTCCATCTAGCAGACAACTGATGATGATGGCTAAGCCATCGAAAGCTGCTATTGCATTAAATAATATTATTGGCAATGACAACATCTTTAATTATTTTAAAAATGCCAAAGATATCACACCACAACTCCTATATTCAATGTTTCTAAAACAAAACATATAATTTGTTACTCTGCCCTGATATCTAAGCACTCTTCAGGATCAAATTGGTGGTTCGAAATGATAAACAGCCACCATTGTATTAAACACAAATCAGAGGAGAATTATTTTAGATTTATTTCTATGTTCTTACATGTTCTTTTATTCCTGTTTGAAATGTCCCGCATGTCTGTGACACATACCCTGCATAGCAGTCATCATTGTTCTGTTGCGTGAGGTCTGGATGTTTGCGTAAGATCGTCAAGGATAAGAATTTACAAATATATGTGTGTTTATTGTGGTGTTTTCATATGCTCAAAAATTGGGATGTTTAGGCTTTACTCGTGACACTCAAATTTTAAGAGTTGGTGAGAATCTCATATTTGAACGAAAGATTAAGACGAAGATTCTAATGGAGTCAACTATGCTAAATAATAAGGCTGGGCAAAAATATATTATATTTAAGAGTTTTATCACTTCAACACTGTTTCAGTTGAATGAAAAAGAAAATGAAAAAATAGCCGGAAGAAATATGTACTTCATTTACATCCTTGTCCATTAGAATACTATTTTCCAATTGTGCTATTCGAATGCAAATGCGATTGGCAAATATTGTCTTATATATATTGTAGTAAAACTGCTTACAAAGTAATTGTGTTCAATAAAATCCTGGAAACTTCAGGAAATTTAAAAACTTTATTTTTCTTTGTTGTTTTTCGTCTTCCCAATAAGAACAGCTAGGGACAACGCCTTCAAATACAATTTTGTCGTGTTTTTGTGTTTTCTTTTTCCTTTTCAAAATGTCTTACGTCCTATAACAGACATTTTTTTCTTCTGCGTCCCCATTGAACCGATATAAAACTGAGTTTAAACACGTTAAAAAACAATAGTATTACTGTTCATTATATACCTTAATCGGTTTTAAATGTCTCATTGAACGTAAAACAACTTTTACACAGAGGAAAAATAATTTCAAAACTTGAAACATTATTTTTATGAGAAAAAATGCAGAGCGTTAATACCAGTAGGCAAGTAAATCAATGTATGACTTAGCATTAAAAGCTAAGTTCTTCAAATGAACCTCCCGTTCGACATAATGATTAGAGGTAACTCGGAGTAGATTAGTTAAAAAAGTTTACCTCCCGTACTTTCAAATTATGATGACCTCGCACAGCCTATTTCCATCAAAGATGCCTTCAATAATATTTATCACAATATGTTAATAGGGTATGTTGCAAAAAGTCGTGTTTGTACTCTGTACTATAGACAGCAACGTTACTTTAAATAACTGGTCACAAATCGCAGAGAAAAGTTCACAAGACAACTCATAGCACTATAGTCATTGTCGTTTCGAATATTTTCGTTTGAAATATTTGCACAATAAAACGCAGTTAATTGAAATGCAATGGATAAAAATGATTTTCTTGGGTCTCTCCATTTTTTCTTTTCACGGCGCTGACACAAAACGTGCTCTCCTCAGAGAAGTTGTCAAGGAGCAAACAAATCTTGCAGAGGAGTCGTGTGAGGTAAGCGCGAAAAACGTGATGAAGGACACCGCCCCTCTGCAGTGCAATCACTCACAGAAAACTCCACGACCAACGGAAGAAGCGTCAACACAAAACCCAGTTAACCCAGACTACGTGATGAATCATTGCACTGCCATCTTGCCACTGTCTTCATATTGGACAAAGAAAAGTGGAGAGCGTGTTTACGAAGGTCCTGATTATAATGCTATGGTTTTATTTCAAACACTGACAGGAATTAAAATGGTAAATGTTGCACCACGTGAGAAAGTGGAATTTGCAGCTGCTTCCAAATTTCTATTTAACAATTTGACAGATTTTACATTCAACAGACTTTACATCAATTGGCATGGCTACACTTATTCAGACTTCACAACACCAGTGATTCAGTCTCCTACATCAATTATAATGCGCAAGGCTAAAAGAATCCCTTTCAGTTTAGTGTTGCTCCTTCCGTATCATGATAATGCGTGGTTACTTATACTGATTTCAGTGTTGGTTGCTGTTGTTGCGTGGTTCATAGTTCATCACTTTTGCGTGACGCCTCCAACCTTCACAACCAGCAAACAACCATCCAGGACAGACATTGGAACGATAATCCTCGACATCACCATGGTGACGTTCTCAGGCGAAATCAGTAATCATGCTCGCACTACATCTCAACGCCTCTCTCTGGCAGCAGTTCTTCTGTTTTCGTTGGTGCTGAGTAATGCCTACACCGGCCAGCTCCTAGGCTTTTTAGCGGACCCACCACGCTATCCAGAGCCCCAGACCTTGGCGGAAGTTGACGGAACTGTCAAGCACGTTTTCGCCTTTGTTGATATGAATGCCATGTTCGACGACGGTGAAGGTTCTACTCTGACCAATATTGCCAAGAAAGTGGTTGTGGAAACGCCAGCGGAGACTACAAAACGCCTGCGGGACATCGTGGACACGGGTCAAGAAGGATACTTAATGGCCGATCTCATGTACGACTTCCACGCTGGGAGCATTGAAATGACTAAAAACGGCGAGCGCACGCTTCGTAGGGTTCCCGAGAGTGTGGTGAGGCCAGGGCATTTGGCCTACTCCATGCGCAAAGGGATTCGAGATCCGATGACCGAGAGGTTCAAAGACTTCGTCTCTCACTTGGTGGAGGCGGGTCTGTACGACCACTGGATTGACATAATGGTCAATCACATGACTGCGTACGGAATTCACATTCCTGATGGCGCCCTACATAGAGATCCCGTTCCCTTGACTCTTGCGAAGTTGGAAGGACCGTTTATGCTTCTGTTGTTTGCGTTGGCTTTTGCATTTTGTGTGTTTCTTGGGGAGATCCTAATGTGTGTTCACTTAGAAGCTTTAAAGCGATTTGTTCAGAAGTGAAGCGATATTAGTAATTTTTTGTAGTAGAGTATAATAGTAATATTATATACGTATAATAGTAATATTATATACGTATAATAGTAATATTATATACGTATAATAGTAGATTTGGTTTATAATTTTAAGCTTTATTGTATGAGTACATGTTAGCGAAGTTAGAAGAAAGTTGTCAAGTTTGTACGATTGCAATAAGGCAACATTATAATCGAGTTACATGCGTTATTATTTGTATAACAGAATTATAAATGTATAGGGCAATTAAATTTAATTTTGTGAAACAACTTTCTTGAAATGACTCAGGTATTTGGCATCTCTGCGAGAAGACGGTGAATGTTCTGTTTCCCTTTTCCTCCCCACGATTTACTAACTGCTATTGGCTGAACATATGAAGAAGCAATCATTCGTGCTGTAAAATGCTAATGCGTTATCATTTGTACCGTAATTTACCCGATTATGAGCAATTTCTTCCAACGCAAAAGGTCGTTTATAATTCTGTTATAAAAATACCAAAAAGTATGAAATAATAAACAATTTGTCTATGAAAACAATTTTCTTATTACATGATTGGGTGGATAATTTATTTACTAAATGTTAGCAGACACACCCATCATTACGTTACTACTGCTCCAGAAATTTCTCTTTGTGATATTGACTTTAATCGAAATCTAGTACTTGTATTGTGATTCGTTTTTCTCGAAATGTTGCCATTTTATAGAATATAGTTTAAATGTTTTGTAATGGATTACTTATTTCTTGTGAAACAAAATCTTGAAACACTGACTAACGTACATGACATTTTGTAAATCAATAATCAATTAAATTGTGTATATAAGAGGTGAGAATCATATAAATAATTTTATAAACCTTTTCTCTTTCAGTTAGTGCGGACTGTCTAAATGAATCAATATATATCGAAAAATGATAAATATCTTGTGTTATCGCAAAACAATTATTCCCATCCTACATTTAATAATAATAATAATAATAATAATAATAATAATAACATTATTATTATTTGTATTATATAATAATTAGTTACAGAAGTTCTTGTTACACTTTTGGTATTAAAAACATTTTTATAATATTTTTTTTATCGTAAAAGTTGCCACGTATTTATTGCTCTCTCGTTCTTGAGAGATTCGACTTTACAGTTCAAAGTCGTTCATTCATCATCTTTGAGTTCATACATTTTGTATAGTACGGTGTGGTAATTTCAGTAAAGTATATTGGTGGTAATCGAAACATTAGTTTGCAAAATAAAGCTTTAAGACTGCTTAGTGTGTAAATCAACTGAAATCCTCCAGGAAGTTTTACACGGATTAAACACATGGAAGTGAAATTTTAAAAATAACTATTATGATCGGTTGCTAATGAAAATTCGTGCACGACACCTAAAAACTCATTAATTATATGGGTAGGACATATTTTGGAATGATACTAACGTTAGCCCTCCTAGGGTGTGATGAAAATAGTGAAAATTAATATTTTTCAGATATATGCAAGAATTTTCAAAAATCAAAGGAAAATGATAATTGTCAGTGATATAAATGGCATAAAGATAATCGTTCTATCATTATAAATTGCTGCTACAACCATTTAAAGAGAGTTCTTTCCTTTGTAAATCGGTTCACAGGAATGCTGTACTGTTATAACTTAAATTAATCACAATGTTCGAGTGCGCAGTATATGAAGGGCACTGGCACGCATTCACTCGTTCTTTTTATTTCTTCTCGTAATATTAATTTCGAAACTTTTTTATATTTATTTAACGTTTTGAGTTTGGGTTATACAATTCTGATATTTGTGTTTGAGATTAGATTCACTCACGGGATGATGATTTTGTACTGTCACAGAGAGAAATAATGCCAAGAAACCTGTTTTCTGCAAACGTCTCTACATTTTTTCCTATCTGACTCCCTCGTCTGACCGTTTTCCTTTTTATATTTACTACTTAAATAACGGAATTTACTACTTAAAATATGAAAAGCAAAGACTTTCAGATGACGATGGGATTTTAATATAAATTTAGGCAAAATTATGTCATATAATGTACCTGTATATTATAAACATCTTATTTTAACATGATAACATTAGTAATTGTAAAAACATTGCGTAGTTTGTTTTCAAATGAGGTAATGTTTTCTCATCTAATTTTTACTGGAATATGATCCACACATGGCGAGTCTTTGAAACGATAATGAATCATTTATTTCGGGAACCAGTCAAGCGCCAAGTTAACCAATTTTGGAAGAAAAGTGTATAATTTTAGAAAAATATTCAACTACTGTATTACTCATTTTTAGCGCTTGACTAGTAGTTTTTTTGTGAAGTAAATTAATCAACTTTGAAATAGATATCTAGGCCTTTGTGAGACTTTTTCTAAATTGAAACTTTTCATTGTCCAGAAAAATATTTATAAATTAATCTCTTCTAATGATCTAAAGGCTTTATGTCGAAAATGATTTCTTCTCCAATAAAACATTGAATAGAATACGTATGAGATTTGCAATGAAAATGCCGAGAATTTTACCACCATCTATTATTTTCCCATCTAAAGTCAAATTATTACTGTGAATGCGAAGGTGCAGAGCTGACATTCTTCTCGAAGGAACTAAAGTGAACAGGTGATAAATAAAGCAGCCGACTGAGCACAAAGAACAGCTAAACGGGAAGTATTTATTAATGCAAAAATATCGAATATCCCAAAAATAGAAACACTTTAAGAAGGGGAAATATTGCCGCTGTACTATTACAAGGTAAAATTCAATATGTAGCATACCGTTGAGCAAATACGAATCAAGCCAATAATGCGAGTCGACTTCCAAGCCAAGTGGGCAATAAAAGTAACGATCACAATTCAAGTACGTAATGTAGAAGTAGTAAAGAGAATAATAGTACTTCATAATCATATAATTGGACTTGACCTTTTTAATCTGATTTTTAGAACTTAGTTTCTTTAAAAAAATAACAACATTGTACTTTTGAAATGTTAACATTTTGCAATTTTCGAAAATACGGAGAGTTCACAGGATATGGGACACACTATTTTTTTTACCGTCCTTGACGAGTACAAAGAGAAAATTTAAAGAAAAAATGAAGACGTCTTTGAGAAAAAAATTGATTAAACATTGCCTATTTATCATGCAAATATACGTTAAAAACTACTCATATTTCCACAAATAAAATTCTACATTTTAAACTGTCTTTGAAGGACACATTCAGTGCAAGAAAAAACCTACACCTTTGTAGTTGTAGGATGAAGCCGAAAGATGTTGAAGTTTTGTAATTTTCAATACATCAGGGATTTCAACGAAATGAGACCTGTGACATTATTTTGTGTCTTTTATGCTATCCAAGGACAACGTTAATTAAACAAAATTTGGAACTATTTTTATGAGAACTTTTAAAAACTTCATAGAGATTTGATGTACAATACCCCCGTAAATAAACATATGGTTCAAACTCCCAGACTCTTTAGTTTCTTAGAATCGATGGCGAATACGTTTTGCCGTCAATCGAGTTTTCGAAATCAAGGATCCACATAACATGGACTATAACTACACTTTGTTTTAGAAGTAATGTACTAAACACAAAACTTCCATAATGCGTGGTACAGGTCACCTTTGTAATCTAAGTAATGTAAGTAAATGTTCTACTAATTGCTAAGAAATTGTTTTCATACTTGCATCAAACAGGTTCAAAGCGAAAGTAAATGTTTCCAGACTATGATACGAAAACGGTATTTGAGCATGCAACCCGCGACACACATTTCAGTGAAGCACAGCATACTATCGCGCATCCCTGGGAGACAAGGAGTCATTGACCCTTAAAGCAGATCTCCATGTTCCTGGATCAGGAATGATGGTTTTTATACTGTAATCTAAAACTAGTGCTTTAACAGAACGTATCTTCTCGACTCACTAACGGTTACCGAGATTAAAATACCTGGATGTCTGTTCATATAAACGCATTTCGTCTATCACTTGCAAAAATCATTATCAATCCTATTACATTAGGTGCGTGTGTGTGCTTGGCGGTGCCCAGTTGCGCGTGGAAATGCTTCGTTGTGCGTGGTGGTGTTTTGGCGGTGCGTGGAGTGTGCGTGGCGGAGCTTCGTTTGTGCGTGAAGGTCGGTGACGGTGCATAGCTGTGTGTGGTAGTGCATAGTTGTGCGTGGAGATACATAGTTTTTCGTGAAGTATAGGTTTGCGTAGCGATTGGTGATGGTGAAAAGTTATATGTGCTGTCTGGTGACGTTATATAATTGTGCATGGTAGCGCGTAGTGGTGCTTGATGTTGTGCGAGATGACAAGTGGTAATGGATTTCAGAGCAAGTCGCCGCAAAGTGGTGCGAAGTTGGTGCGGTGGTGGGCGGCGAAGGACAGCTGAACGAGACGTCGCGAAGCATCGCCCGGGGATGGTGGCGGGGTGGTTCAAGGGTAGCAGAAAGCGGTGCGGGGGCGGCATGAAAGTGGGCGCGTGGGCGTGGCGGGCGCCAACCCGACTACTGCGCGTCGCCGCCTCTGCGCGTGGGTGGCGCTCGGCGCACATTTATCTGCCGCGTCGTTTGTCTCTTCGCCCTCGCCCTCGCCGCGCGCGCGTCATTTTTATTATTGACAAATATCTGCGGGCGCTGTGTCAACCCGCGTCGTGCCCGAGCCGTTCCCGCTGGGGGCGAGCGCGGACCGGAGCGTGGCCGACGCCAGATTTACACTATGGACTCGGGTGCAATGATGCAAAAGGACGCGATGGACAGTAGCTGAAATTAAAGCATTGCCGTGTTTATTTTCACCCATGCGAATGGTGGTTGTGGACGGGTGAGTATTGGCTAGAGCATTATTAGGAATTTTGGTTCGAACAACTTCATCGTGAACAAGCACCAACTCGCGTCAGTTAGTAATGAAAGCCTAGATATTAATCATAGGAATATACGTGATTATGAATGTTGGACCGTCACAATATTTTCAATAAAAGTTTACTAGAAGGTATATATTAATCCGTGTGTTTCATGATGACAAATAACGTATAACATATTTAGGTAACGCATAATTCTATCGAATTATTGGATTCCGAAACGTTCTTTAAATGTAGACAGTTCGGACCAGATTTATGATAATATAATTACTATTTGACATAAATGCACTTCACAAAATATTATGTTTCTTCTCAATTATTTTCGTTAAAGTATTGCAGCGAGAAGGTTTAGGAATAGCTATAAAATTATTTGAATTAATTTATAAACATATGTGAATTAATTTGTTACATTCAATTAAACTCTGTTAGTGGGGTACATATTGAAGGTAAAAGCATTTACTTGTATTGTATTTTGTACCGCTCTCTTCAGAGGCACTGAACTTCTGCGTCGGCATGATCTCACACACACAGAAACAGTTTGCGCTAAGAAAGCGCTTTAATAGCTTTACCCTTATCTCCCGAACTCTCGTCAGTTGTCTCGCTCGGTTCATCATAGATTTAAAAAGACGCTCCCTTGGTATCAGCCGGAAGGCGCTGTTACCCATCCAGGCAGAGTGGCTTCTTATCGCGGTCTATAAATGTGTTTTCAGGCGCTGTTTACAGTCCGTTTTGCTTGCGGAACTGCAGAGAGTTGGCACGTTGTTTTGGCAGTTGACGCACGAGCGCTGCGCCTGTGGCTTTATGGCCAAAGGGAAGGCAAAGACAAAGGTCGAGGTTGACGAGGCTCAGTGAGAGAGAGGATAGAAATTATAGAATCCAGCACATCATTATTTCTCATCAATAATATTAAATGAATTTAGATATTTAGAATCCATTGGCATAATTGAATTTGATCTTTCAAAACTGATTCATTGGTTGGATGTTCAATCAAATGACCGGGAGAGGTGGCTCAGGGCATGATTGATATCCCTGCTGTGCTTCTGACAGGAAAACCCCACTATCCGACGGTAGATGGGCGCCGGATCTCACCATCCAGCGGATCAAGATCACAAGACCCTCCCCGAGCAAAAGATAGGTACTACACTTACGGGAACAATGAACTTAGAAGTTGATGCACTCGGAATAACAACTAATCAATCAATCTATCAATCAAACGGTTGCTATATTCGAGATATATGCTCTTTCTGGGGATTACGAAGACTAATTACTATGCGTTTGTTTAGTCACTGACAACACAATTAAAAAATATGTTTATGTAGGAAACGTTTGAACGTCAATTCATACGTTCGTTGTATTCGCTGCTCAAGTCATCTGCGCCTCATTCATTTCTAAGATACCGCATCTACCAACCTCTACGTCACCGCGTACTGCCCGCAGTTTACGGCCTATTTGTTAATTTGTTAAGGGGAAGCTCCAATATTCGCCAGGTATTTGGCGGAGACTCCGCGGAAATTTACTGGTCAGATCTGCCGGCCACTCGAATACTCGTCCAGACAATGGCTGAATTCGACCTAGCTATCTAGTGTCGGAAAGTCACCGTCCGAACTCGAAATCTAAACTCACCCGGTTGGCAACGCTGGAGCGGCAATGGATGTTGACATCTCAGCTGGTTGTGCCTCCGCCTACGCCACTAACACATTTACTATCTCCTTCATCAGTAGAGACCGGAAAAATGTGTAGTAAGAAGAGTCAAAATATGTAATAAAAACAGTAAGAATATGTAATAAATATGAAAAATCGGATATAATATGCAATATTAAAATACACTAACTATAAAACACATTATAAATACATTTTAAAAATGATACAAAGATTTAAAAACAAATTCGGGGGCACAAGCTTATGCCCACTTTGCACCATTCAACTTTTTGGTCAGAAGCAACATCTATTGTTATTCAGGACCGTAATTTAGCAACCATACTAGACTCAATATAAGCCATCGTACAGACTGGTAATACATACGATCACTCCAGCGTGCAGCATTCTCATCGAAGTGTTACACAGCAGCAATCGCCCAAGTTTCTCGGAAATTAAGACTGAAAGTGGCGAAACTCGGCGTCAGTGATACTTTTCACACCTAAAGGTAAAAATGATCTCAGTCGCCGACGCGTACTTCCAGCCCCGAGATACGAGTCAGACGCGCCGAACTCTGAGACATCCGACTGCGTTTTCACATAACGTACATGGAGTAGACAACACGTAATAATAGTGAAGGAAAAAAGCATATTTTTTAAAATACTTCTTTTCAAAAAATGTATAAAAATTAAAGAAAATTGATGGAATCAAAAATATTTTGTGAAAATAAGCAAATATGTAAACTATGTTATATAGTGCTTAATATGTAAAACATATGTAACAAAAATATTAATATTCTGTTTAGACGGCAATTTACCTATATTATAATTTTGAGAACGGTTATTATAAAGACAAAATATTTAATTACATAAAAATCTGGTCTCTATTCATCAGCAGCCATCTACTTCACCAATGTCTCAACCATTTCCTCTACAGTTTCCTGCACCAATTGCATTCACTATATCCTTCACCACCATATTCTCTATCGTTGCCTTCAATATCTACTTCACCACCACGTCTTCCACCATTGCCTTCATTGTTTACTTAACTACCACTTCCTCCGCCGTTGCTTTCATCATTTCCTTCACCAATTCCTCCTTCTCCAGAACCTCTTTCACTAACTCCTTCACCATCACCACCTTCACCGTTGCCTTCACCACCTCCTCTACCACCATCTTCGACTTTGCCTTTACCACCTCCACCATTTACTTCGCCACCGCCACCGCCACCGCAGACGCACGCCCCGCCACAGACGCACCTGCACGCACAACTCCCTTATTACAGATCTCTTTACGCTAACTACTTTCACCCCTCCTATACAGCATTTGTCTTTGCCTCATTACCTCCTCCACCATTTTTGCATTCGGACCCGCCACCGGGTATCCTCGCCGCTTGCCCCGCCCGCCCCATCGCGTCACGTCACCCGTGCCTGCTCTGCTGCAGAGAGGCGGTGGTGCGCGGCCCCGCCGCCCGGCAGGCACAGTGCGGAACGCGGCGGAGCGATGGCGTGGACACCTGTCGCGGCACGCTCTGCCGAGGTACCAGGGCAACAAGGGTGGTCTGGGGCGCGGCGGAGGGAGTGGAGCTGAGGAAGAAGGGGGGGGTTGAAGGGCCTTGGGCTTTGGAATTTGCTATATCTGGGTGGCTCTGAGGCGGAGGCGGAGAACGCGCGGGTGTGGACGGGGCAGAGATAAGAACAGGGACTGAGCCGGTAATGGTGATCACTGTGGAGAGAGTGACAGCGGCAGCGGCAGAAATGGCGTGGGAGTTGGCGCTGGCGGTGACATTGAAGGTGGTAAGTGGCGACGACGGGGGACGGGATTGGATAAGGGTCGGTGGCGTAGGAGGGGGGTGGGGTTCGGGGTCTGGAGGGTCGGGGCGGGGTCGGGGACGGGGGAAGGGGTCGGGACGGGGTCGGCGGGGTCGGGAGGTCGGGACGGGTCGGGGACGGGGTCGGGGACGGGGTCGGGGACGGGGTCGGGGACGGGTGGGAGGGGTCGGGGACGGTGGTCGGGGACGGGGTCGGGGACGGGGTCGGGGACGGGGTCGGGGACGGGGTGGGTACAGGGTCGGGGAACGGGTCGGGGACAGTCATGGGACAGGATCGGGGAGAGGGGAAGGGGGACGGGAGGCTGGGGCTGGGGCTGGGGCTGGGGCGGCGAGAGGGGGGTGGGGGCGTGCGGCGCGCGGGGCGACGGCGCGGGACGGCGACGGTGAGGTGAAGGTGATGGTGACGGTGACGGTGACGGTGAGGTGGACGGTGACGGTGGACGGTGCGGTGAGAGTGACGGTGACGGTGACGGTAGAAGGTGACGGTGATGATGGCGATGGCGGGGAATGGAGTTGGGGTGGATGTGAGGGTGGAGCGAGACGGGTCCGGTGGAGGAGACTGCGTCGAGGTTGGAGCGGTGGTGGGGGCGGTGACTAGGAAGGGGGGGGGTTATTGGGAATGCCTTGATGCTGCTTGCTTCATGTGACATTTGATATGCCCTATATCTCACTTTGAGCGCTGTACTTTGATCAAACCATGATCTTCCGCCAATGCCAGTCAATAGACGTGCGAATTCTGCGTAGTTTGAGCAGTTGCTGTATGTATGCTTCCTGAACTAATACATGGACTAATGTTTAACATATTAGTTTCAAATGCTGTGTTATTATTGTTATTGATGTTATTATTGTTGTTATTATTATTATTTAATTTATTAGTATCAACGTTGAAAAATCTAACAATTATTTTATTTGTCGACGTAGAAAAATTCAATAACACTAAGTTATCTGATTGTATGATTAGTATTTAATTCCTTGAAGTATAAGTTTCTTATGTGCGGTAAAATCAATTTCTAGTATGATTATGATAGTCTAATTAAAATAAAGATCTTGAAGTAAGGACGGAAATTTATTTATCTTTCTCTACAATGATATTCGGTAATAAAGTCCGTCTTACTGCCCTTCCTTTTCAACTTTCCGGTTGTTTTAAAGTAATTAAAGATGTTGTCATTGCCAACAATGTTTTTTAATTCAATAGCAGCTTTCGATGGCTTAGCCATCATCATCAGTTGTCTGCTAGATGGAAGCCACAAAACGACTACGAAAGCTGCTATTGAATTAAACAACATTGTTGGCAATGACAACATCTTTAATTATTTTAAAAATGCCAAAGATATCTTACCACAACACCTATGTTTTAAAGTAACTTCATTTCAGAATCTTTGCCGTGATTTTCTCTAAAAAAAAGGAATGTGAAGAATGGGGAAAAAGTATAATTTTCGCATATTTTCTTGAGCTTCAGAATGTCTTTCCTGTTTAATACACCTAGTTGAATGTTAAATAAAAGGGCAAATAAATAGAGGTTAATGACATAAAACCGACTATTCCGCTCTCACTTATATAAAACTCAGGTACATCGGTAAACACACTGCAGGTTTGATTTTGTAGTATTACTAACAAACTACGGCCATACACTCCCGGTTCAACTTATATCATAACTAGCAGTGCTCAGCAAAAGTGCACTAGTGAGGGTTCCAAAAATGCTTCGTTAGAAACATTTAAAAAACAGAAATGTTCGCCTCGAGTAATAAAATACTTATTCGAATCGTGTATTGGTTGTACAAATTTCAATGTTTTATTCCAGGCACACATTTAATTTGTTTAGGTTACTTTATTTTAAATCGATTTTTGGACATCGAGGTCATCAGTGATTTGTCTGCTATTACATTTTATTAATATTAACATTTGAAAGTAATACAATTATGTTAATGCTGTCTTTAATGTATTGTAACAATTATAATGCCTTTGTAAGCTGTCTTAAAATGAAATTGTAAAATCCAATACTGATTAAAACTTGTAAGGTTCTCATACAAACTATTTTATTATTCAAACATTCCTCTAGTTCATTAGGAAGATTGAGGTGATTTCTAAATTTCTTCAGTTTTGAGGACTCAGAAATAATGTTTTACAGTAATTTTTCAACATTATAGTTTTCACACATTTCATGTGTCTAAGAAACTATATTATTCTTGTTTATATAGAGCTCGAGTTCTCAGAAGTTTCGAATGCCTTAAAGGCGAAGTTGTTTAAAAAGCAATTCAGCAACTTGGCACGTATCTCTTTCCAATCGTACACCATACGGTTCTTACGTGGCCTGAGTGTGAAGTCTTTGTTTCTTTTGTTCGTTTGCCACAAGCGTACGATTTCAACTTCTAGTAGTATTTCCACTCATTTTGACGTAAATAAAACACCAAAATGATATTCTGTTGCTTCCTTTTCTCCGAATTCAAATAAAAGAAACACAAGAACTAAAAATAATTAAAAAGTGCAATGAAATAATCAACAGTATTTTTGACTATTAAAAAAGTACTGACAACTTATTAAAATTCTAGAAAGCAATTAATTTGAAGAACCAAAAAATATAGAAAAATTATGGGAATAATTCCGGCGGATGCCAAAACTTGTAAAAAATGCGTAATTTGGAGTTTTACACCTACCATGATAGAACAGTAATATTACACACGTAACAGTCATAATGCAGTTGTTAGCGCTGATTATTGTCTGGATGTTAATATCTAGTGATTTGTATATTGTAAATATTTGATCAAGTAGACAATATGAATTTTCAAGCAAAATTGTATTCAATGAATGCTCATTGTAACAGCTAATATGTACAACTGAGCAATGACATGCAGTTTATTCGTGGTATGAAGCATTGTGGTGAAACGAGAAACGCTATCTTTTTATTGGATACCTAGTCTAACGACAGTGAACCCAAACCCATTGACTGGCCGTAAAATGAGCTGCTTTAATAGTGCAATTGGTATCAGTGATGAAGGAATAGGGCAAAGGATAAAAAGGTAGAAGTCATAAGATAATGGTTACAGGGAAGTGTTTTAATAGTAGTGTTTTTTGTTAAAAATTATTTTATTAGAAAATTTGTGTTGTAATTAATGCAGAGTATGCTTCATTTCAGAATTAAGACATGTTTTAAAGCAGAGTTGTTAAAGCTTGCATGTTAAAGCATGTTGTAATGCATTTTAATTGTGTCCCTTTCTCAAATTAAATCACATTACTTGCCTTAGTACCAAGAACGTAATTTTGGGAGAGTTGTTATAGAGAATCACATTTATTGTAGTACCTACAAAGAGAGTGCATTTCAATGTCCCCAAGAACGTTAGTAAATGAAGGGAAAATTGTATTACCGAAATTCAGAGCGACTATTACAAGACATATTGATGCCGCGTAACGGTCACTAATAGGCGCACAAACTGGGAATAAAGGTGGCGTTTTACAATGTCTGATAATGATGTTGGGGCTTGATTGTGAACGAACTGCAATAAGACAGGCAAGTTGAAGGACAGTGCAAAAAATATTTTTTAACGCCTTGAAAAATATATTAGCGTTCATTTTTAGATAACGCAGTCAATGCCTCCTGTATTTTCGTTGACAAATATTTTATTCAGGCATGAAATGCGAAACATAAAACTATGTTGAAGGAATAGGTTTTTTCTTTAGTTATAGTTAAGGTCAAGGGGGTTTATACGCAAAATTTTTATTATGAAGCAAATTGGATGTTACTGTAATAGATATTTAATGTCGGGATTATTTAGAGTGACGAACGCAGTGTGGAATTGGAGGATCTTAAGATTTCCTTAACCCACTAGTTGCCTGTGCTGCCGCACTGCCTTTGTTACCTGACAATCTATGTACGACTCATAGAACAGTGAAATGCCTTCGTTAATTCTGTGCTTTTCGAATTCAAAAATTGTATGTGAACAATCCTATAAATATTTCTCATTTCTATGATAATTTTATAAAAGCAAATATAAAGACTAGCAGTTATTATGAACCTTTTCTGTCAATTATGAAAATAATATCAATATTTACTAAGACAAATATATTTATCAAACGCTTGGTTATATTGCATTGTTTCTAAATCATGTAATTACAGTACTCCGTCCAACTATTGTAGTGGCGTTGACAAAAGGCAAAAACTTTGTTCTCATGACTCGCTCAATATCGCAAGAGATAAGGGCTATACAAAAGGAAGAATAAAGCTCAAAAAGTATCTGTGAAATTATTTATTTTTATTTTTGTGACATTCAATTTGTTTTGGCAGCTAGAACGTTGAATGTGAAGGAAAAGTGATCCCTCGAGATCACAGGAATTTGATGGCGAGTTTTTGACGATAACAACACATCTGAATCAAAAGTTCTATCTGGAGGAGAATTCCGTCTTCTCTGATCTGTGATTTTTCTGGTCAATGCCATTCGATTGCCGGAGCGATCCCTATCAAACAAGCCACGGACCGCGCGCGATCTTTCCTTTTATTCCTTGTTCTACCCTTACTTACACACACAATCACATGCACTACACAACCACACTTGTTAGGAGACCGGTCGGGAACTTTAGAGCTTGGCCCGGGTGGGGCGGTGCCACTCTGGTGGAAGATACCTGGTTGGGGACAATCTCCGCAAGCCGCCGTGTGTCGGCATCAGTTAGATCACTCCATTTGGGGGGGGGGAGATCAACGCCACTGCTCGCGATAAAAACATGCACTACACGCGCGATCTCTCCTCTCTCATTCTTGTTCCATCCTCTTCCCTACACACACACACACACACACACACACACACACACACAAACACAAACACTTAAACGTCATGCACCGCACCACCACTCGCGTCGGGATGTCAGTCAGGAGCTTAGAGTGATTATGGCGGTGCACCGCCGAGGGAGATAGCTGGTGAGGAAAAACAAAGTGACGTATAGGTCGACTTTGGATAACACTTGTCGACGGGGAGGGAGGAATGTTACCACATCCCGGAATATAAAATTCACTTCCCTTGTGGGACTGATGACTTTACTAGTTGGCACGCCCGGAATCAATACTAACGTACGACAGCAATATCTGCAAAGTCTCTTATTCAGTAGAGAACGCGGTATAGAAGCGCATTTGCATATCTTCCGGGCGACTGCCGTTCGCAGGGCGGCTCCGCCCCTGCGCTCTGGCGGCGCTTCAGTTTATGCGCTCGTCCGCCGCGTCCTTTGCGAGAATCAGCACTTCTTATCCGGAGCAGCGCTCCTCAGCCCCCTTTGATCGACCCCGCCCACTCTATCCCCTCCCCTTCCTTCCCCTCACCGCTGCCCTGGCCTGCCGCCCCCGCGCCGCTCGCTTCCGGCGAGCGCGGGATTGGGTTCCGTTGCGAGAAGTCGTCTTCCGCGGAGGCGGTCGTGAACGGCCCCGGAAGTGGTAGCGTTCGCTTCCGGGTGCGGCAACCACGACAAGGTGCGCTGCGTTTTACAGCTCGTCCCCGGGACGCGATTGGGGAAGCTGCTATCAAAGCTCAGATTCGATGGGATTCAGGTCTGGAATACACGTAGAAACTAGCAGTTTGTGGTTACATTTCGGATCACAAAGAGTAATCTTTGAGGAATTTTCCAAGAAAGATATTCCAGGACAGAGAAATATATTGGTTGTAAAACGTGGTACAATGTTTTCATTGACATTTTATTTATAACTATAGGGACATATTCTACAAAATTACTTAAAAGCCTATTTCTCCTTGAACTGAACTATTAGTCCCAACTATCCTTTCCCAAAAAATAAATTTTTACGAAATGAAAATATATTTATATAGAATATATTAAAACTTCAATTCCAACCTCTTCTGGCGGTTTTTCAGTGATATTTTAGGAACAGTAAACAGCATTGGATGAAAGAAATTGCATCTCATTATTAAACTGACTTTTATGTACTCTCTTGGACGTAATTTATTGATTTCATTACTCACATCCAAATGGCGACCCACGGAGTTGAAGAAAGAATATGAAACTGCGTCCCAATTGTTCTAAACACTTCAGACATCAAGTGCAACATTGGCCGGAGAAATCCAACTTCGAAAAAGAATCACAGGAGGACACAACAGGGAAAGAGGGCCACCCTGGGCAACTTTTCTAAGGCCGGGTCTTAATTGGGGGTGCAACGTTTCTAAGATCCCCACTTAATTGGGGGTCAACTTAATTCAACACAAATGTATTTACTTGTAAATCAAATTTACTGTTCTTAGTAATTTCTGTGGATCTGAGAAATGAATTCTGGTTATATATTGCGGGAAGGCAAAGCTTTTGTTTGAAAGAAGAAGCTCCCGGGTCCCCCATGTTCTCTGGACGCCCGTGGCCTTACATACAACTTATAACTAATGGGACATAATCTGCATACAACCGGAAGGGAAATGTCTCTACGGCTAAGTGATGTTTCGTTCCACACGTATCTCGTATTTTGCAATTTGAACCTCTCAATCGTCTTATATATTTAACTAATCATTATTCATAAACTATTCATTAACCCGTCCACGCATTAACTTTGAACCCAACTGTTGATATGAGTATCAAATAACCTCTCTTAGGAAAATATACTTATTTCTAAATAAACTTGCAAACAATCTCACCAATTTTGTCTGTAATCCATTGCATTCTACTTCACAAAGGTATTTTTATTCCTGTAACGGTATGATTATTTAGCTCACACGAACAAACATTTTTCTACTGTTTCATTTCTTTGCGTACCTCATTTTTGAATAATCGCTCTAGAATTGGAGATATAGATAGAACCAGGCGTTGTCTCTAATAACAGATTTTATTCCTAAAGTTTTGCAAAATATACCCTTTTAACGGGCCAATAGTTCTGTCAAATGTGCAGTTTATTTTTGAATTCCTCTTACATTCGAAATTGGGAATATCCACTTTCTTTAATCGATCTTAATTTTGAGCCTAATTGTTCATCAAAGAGCGATCTTCTTCTGATTTTATTTGTCTGTCACATCCTTAGTAGACGTTTGCAATCTAATACAGAGAAATTATATTTGGATTTTCTTGGCTTTAGTAAAATAGTAATACTAATAAAGAATTTTTATTGAAATGCGTGATGTCTTCCACACAGAATATAAACATTCTTTGTCAGTATTCTAAGTTTCCTGAAAAGATTGTTGCTTTCTTTTCAATTCATTACATTCATTATATTTCTTTCTTTGACGCAAAACGTCACCACGCCCCGCGGGGCGTTGAGCGCTTTGCGCTTCCGGAGTAATCCTCCATTAATATTTCAATATGTCGAATCTGTCACGTCTCGTCACAGTCAGGTTTTAAGAGGACCGCCAAGTAGCATCGCGTACGCGCCCCTTGTGTCACTACTCCGCGGCCAGAATTGGGCAGGAATTGGGATTGGGTTTAGGACACTTCACCTGGGTTTGTCTAGCCCCTCTAAAGTATGCAAACTCGTTTTGTCGTAACAAATTTCACATGAGGTTCTATGGGCATTCTACGGGAATCGAACCCGGAACCTCAGTTTAAAGGCAAGCGACTTCGCCATTGAGTCATGTTAGCGCTTCCGCAGTCGTTCTCATCTATCCACATCATCTGTTTGTGGCGGGTGAAAATGCGTATTTAAACAAAACCCTTCGCTCTCCATGCCCTGTCGGGGCGTGCTTGACTCCGGAATCTGCCATTCGGCGTTGGCCAGGCGGAGGGGGGAAGAGCGCCCGATTGCGCGTCGTTTGTTTCGCGGACAGCTCTGGCCGACCGCAAGTGTCGCCGACGCTGCAACGCGACGGACGCGCTGTCTGGCGGCTGTATAATGCAACGCGCCCTGCGGCCCCAGTGGCGGCCAAACGCATGAACTGGCCCGTCATGTGCCTGGGGTAGGCGTTTGCCCCGCGGATGCGAGTAATGAGCGCGCTGTGTGTTGGAATTGAAACGGTCGTGTTTGCGGTTTCAAAATTTTAAAAACATTATGAAGTTAACAGTTTTTTTGGGCGATGTGATTGTAGTTAAATATTGTACTGGAGATCTGTGTGACGCGGAAATCTGCGGCATCTACAGCTCTTCGGTGGAGTTAAAAGCTAGAATTTCGCCGGTTGCATAGGCTAATTTTCCCGTGTCAATTGGTTCTAACAGAAAAAAAATCGCAAAACACAATATATTCAATGATATAACTGTTATCATTTTTGTTATTTTATAAAATTAATTTTGGAAGCCAAGAACCTATGTGAGCTGTTTGTACTTTATTCCAGACGTAATGTTAAAAAATATGCTACAAGGAAAATAACAAAGAGAAACTATTTTTCTGATCGGATGTAGATCAAAATTGTGATTTTGTCCTCGCAGGAGACTTTATACTCACTGTGTAAATAGTTAGTATTGAAATTTATATTATTTTTAATATTTTGTATTTATTTCAATGGACAAACGAATTCTTCGGGCATTGTAATTTGTGTTGTTGTCTTGCAACATGAAGAATTAAATGTAAATAGGATATAAGAACACTTAGAATATTTCTTCTGCGTTTAAGCACAAATAGGACGGAGGCAATAGGACGATTCTCTTTATGACTTTAGAAGACCGTTCGCCTTTCAATAATATCGACTGAGTATGATGGAAGTCACTTGAAGCCTTCTATTGAAGCAAAGACTTCTAAACTGAAAAGGATGCATTTTACAGTCAGCGAATGCAAGATATATCAATGATTTATGATTTACTTCATTTAAATGTTTCCAAAAAAGCTGGTAAACTGTGATTGTTATATTACAATTTTCATGCATAAACAAATAGGTAATTATTATCAAAACACAATTACTTTCGAAATAGAATTTACTTTGGTTTGTTTTGGAAGAGGTTGCTGTAAATTCTATAACATCTAAACCACTTAATGTCCTAGAAGAAAATCTATATTATTTAATAAAATATTTTTAACATGTGACAGCACAATGACAAGAGTTGCAAGAAATTCGAATTCATTCATTTGGAAATCGTTCGCTATATTGATGGTAAATTATTTGTTAACATTACTGACGTCCAGGGATGACGTATTACCATTGAGAGGGACATATATGTTTTCTGGGATAATGAAACTAATCTTTCATTAAATGAGCAGAAAATAGATGATATGATGTATATATTTTTGTGATCTCACGTCCGTTTCTGTATAAATATATGTTATCTTTGAAGAATGGAGATTTACCTAAGGTGCGCAATGGCGTAAAAGTACTTATGAAAACCTTCTAGAAGTTAATATTTTTTATTAAATAAAGAACATTATATTAAGCTGCATTGTTATAAAGGTACTGCTATTATAGGAAAGAATTTCTTAACTGCTTGTCTTGTTTTTGTATTGTTATATTATTGTTATTAAGGGTCCAAACCTAGGATAATTTCTTTTACGAGATACCCTGCAAAGGCGAAACCATCACGAGATTACGAGATGTATCGATTTTAACTTCTTGTCATCATTAAAATTTCTTTCGGTAGTTATTCTGCCTCACGTACATAAAATTTAAACGATTTGAACTCCATAAATTACAAAAAACAAATAAAACAATTTCAATAAAAAGATCAAATAAATTTCTCATCAAATTTTCAAATTAAAATGGATTTACATCAAAAGTTCAATTTATATTCCCATCACCAGTTGTGTTCTTGCTAGTCTGTGCAATCATTCTATTCAAATAGTTGTTTTACAGTGCTTTATTAAACCCGATACATTCCCTTTTTCTATATTTTAAATTCACATCTTTTTATATACTGACGATATCCTTGATATTCACTAGACACACTTCTTAATGAGAAATTCAGAGTTAATAGGCTGCTCTAAAATACAGATATGTCAAAAAACGACAATAAACCAGGAATTATTATTTGATGCTTACGAAAATAACTCAACATTAAAGTTTTTATTTTAATTAACAAAACAAAACAAACATTAACAAAAAAGATAATTTGATTTAATAAAGATCATTGTTTACTTCAACATATAATAGGTGTTGAACTAAAGCATGCGATTGCTGCTAGCCAAGTGCAAGCCATCTTTGCCAACGCCAAGTCAACGTTACCAACGCCAACGTTGCCTTGCCAAGTCCAAGCCAGCCAAATCCACCTAAGCTAAGCCAACGTCCAAGTTTGCAGCCAGCGATTCCGAAAAACTGATCGTTATTAGACCTCTAATAATGGCATTCTGGCTGCAAACGTGAATCTTGCTACTTCATTTTCCCAAGGAAACTTGTCCCGTTTCAATAATACTTGTACATATTCTTCCTCAATATTTGTTCCATTATTATGTCATTGCTTACGAATCTGATCCATTCATTAAATCCACATGTTTGTGAATATTTCAAATTATTTTCATTATTACTCAGACTTTGAGAGCGCAGTACTATACGAGCAAGTTGTCTTGATATTCCAGACAGCGGGAGATGCTGGGAGGGGAGGAATGTGGCTACGTCACGGCTGAAAAGGGCGTACCAACTGCGGGCATGAACTTTATTCGCCAAAGCAGGTGACGAGAAATGCTACGATTGTTTTGAAAGTTTGAGTTGGTTGTTGCCAGCATTGTAAATTGGTACGTGCTGTTCCGAGTCAAACCTACGCATCTCAACGTACCGTGCTATTCAGCGCTGAGCGAGAACTAGGGAGCTCGTGTATCAAGAAAACTTGCGCGAGTAATACACACCCCTTCCCCACAACACTGATCACCACGTTATTTCTTCTTCTTCTTCTTCTTCTTTTTCTTCTTCTTCATATTGTTGCTCAACAAAGGCACACTGACCCATACTGAGATCTGTGTCTAATGTTATTTTCTTATTTTTATTCGGAATCCAATATTAAACCGAAGTAATTTATCACGAATTTCCAAATTATCAATACTTGATTTCTTCACAACAACGAATCAACTCTCTGCAATCAATATTCTTTCATTTTTCGTTTGGCAATCATGTAAATGACCCATAACACATCATTTGTAATTGTAATATATTTACAAAATTCATTTTTTTCCCCTTAGGGCGTAACGATGCTTTAATTTGAGTTGATAATAATATACAAAATTAGGTAATTTCATTGACTGTTATGTAGTGTTATTTCCATTTCAGAAACCAGTGATGTGAGGCACCACTAAAGCTTTTACGCCGTTCTCTAAATGACGTCGTCCTTGTTGGAACTGTGTACAGCTTTCCGTGTTCACGCGCAGAATGAGCCGCAACGGAGTGTAACTTCATCGTTACCACTGTTGCCGTGCGTGGCGGGCGCGTCGCGACAGCAGAGGGGCGTGGCGGCAGCGGCGGCGGTCACTGCGGCTGCAGCGCTGCATATGCATGAGCGCCTCCCAATCAGCCGCCGCGCGACTCCCCCCTCCCTCCCTCCCTCCCTCCACCACTCACCCCCCTTGGTCACAAACCGTCGCGCTCAAACCGTTCTAGCTAAACACCTACACCTGTCATGGATAGTTCAATTGTGTCGCTTTGGTTTCTAGATCACTTTGTTATGTTTTAATCGGTTGAGGAAGCTGAAGGCAACTACTGTTGCCACTGCAGTGTTTGTGATCCGCAGCTAGGTCGAATTCTGCCGCCGCTGTTTCTTCAATGAACACCAGGCGAAAATCGGGGGAGTACTCCAACAAACGGGACACGGGTCGCGCGCGATCTTTCCTTCCTCTTCGTTGATCTGTTCTCTCCCTATACATGTACAAACCAACACTTATATGCAATACACTACCACACATGTTTGAGGACCGGTTGGGAGCTTGGAGCTTATCTCGGTTGATGGTGCTTCACTCGACGGAAATATCTGGAGAGGTAAATTCCAAGCTGGTGGTAGATTGGCGCCAGATAACATTTTCTAGGAGAGACAAAACGGGTAGGAAACATTGCCTCTCGGCATACGACATGCATTACGCCTACGGGATTAATGACCATAGTAGGTGACGTGCCCGGAAACACGATATAATTAATCGATGATTTGTTCTATTTTCAAGTTACGTCATTTTCCATTTCTTAGTAAACAATCTTTCAGTACGATAAGATATATCAGTGAAATGAGGGCCAAACTATTTGATTTCCAACGAAAAAATAGGTAGGGAGTTTGTAGCTATACCAGGTAAAAGTCAAAATTAGTTTGAAAATCTGCAAGACCAACATCCTCACCGATCCCAAAACTGTGGGAACTAGATACATTATATACATTTGTTTCGAAATCAGATAAATCACTTTATTATTGTTATTATTATTATATTATTAGTATATTATTGTTCCAAAGCTATAATTCAAGAAAGCTAAAATTTGATTTACGATTAATATTATTTCGACCTCGGAATGTACGAAAATATTTTGAAAATGCTATCCATCAAAAATTTTTGTACTGCGATTTTGTGTCTCGTGATATTGAACGTAAAAATCTTAATTTTAAACGAGCTGTATTTCTTAAATAGAACATCTACTTTTTTTCGTTAAGTCATATCTACCCTCCACGCTTTCACAGCCCTAGCAAACGTTTTTACACTATCACAGAATTTTTTTACACTAACAGAATATTCTCAGTTGCAGTGCCCTAAAATTCGACTAATTTCGACGATCCAGTAATTTTTATCAGAATTGCATCTTATTGTCTACGCGTAAAAACTAAAAAAAAAATGATAAAACACCGCATGTCGGCTTTCTCTTCCGGTAGAACTTTAGGATTTCCCCGATCCCTAATCTTAACACCTTCTTTAACGTTTCTTTATTTCTTCTACAACTTCCCTGTATCTTAGTACCTAGTGATTCACGCTTGCAATTTTGCAAAGGAAATACTCTTATCTTTTCAATATATTATCATTTGATTCTTCCCTTACCTGCTATCCTTTCATCGACCTTTATCGAAAAAGTGGTACTGTGTTATAAAAATTTATTTACATTTCCTTGAACCTGTAATTTATTCTGGCAATGATAACTCACTGACGATGAAACACTGCACTTAACACTCATCGTACTAACACTCTTCTGTTACCTGTCACACGCGCTGTTCTCTCGTCACCTGCAACGGCCCCCTGTGAAACCGAATCCTCGCCGCCTCATCGGATCGCCGGCCGAGCTAATTGGGCGCGAGGCGTGTGTCACGCGGGCGTGTGCCGAGCCGGCACGCGTCGCCCCACGCCCCTCGCGTGCGCCGCGCGCCCACGCACGCGTGACCGTGACCCTGCAAACGCGCACGCCCCTGGCGGCTACGCCCCGCAAAGGCACGCCTCGCTCGCTCCCGCCCGCTGCGGCGCACGGCGGGGCACGTAGCCATGGACATCCAGTGCGGTTACTGAATTATTGAATGTGTAAACACTGGTGCGCCATTAATTAATTAATTATACAGACAAAAAAGGTTGTAGAAAGTCACCTTTTTTATGTTTTCTGTCAGATATAAGCAGATTATTTAACATAGAATGTGCAGTTGTTAAGAGAATAGTTAAGAGAATTTTTCGAATATTTTTAAAATTCTTGAGCTTCTCAAAATAGTTTGTTGGCAAAACACAATAGGCGAATAGCATATCCCTTTACGAATGTATCCAATGCCTAAAATGGACAATTTTCAATTTGTTCTATTGCCACAATCATTTTTCCCAACCCTGTTTTAATCAGATAAATGCATGCCCCTTGAAATTGCAAAATGATGATGATGATGATGATGATGAGATACTTGTTTCAGTAATGATTGTTCGATATTATACCCACTGATCGTGTTTGAGATACTGTAAGATCAAAATGTATACAATGTACCAGTTAATGTTGTAATGCCAATATTAATAAGATTTTCAACTATTCTTTAAACATAGAAAAAGAAGTAAAAGAAATAACATTTTTATTCTCTTCATCTTTGGAAGGCATAAGTTTCACGTTATACAATATTCAAGTATGTGAGTTACCTCTAATGGACTTTATTTTCTAATTTTGAGCTTGAAGTAGCCACTACTAGTATTCTTACCCTTTAAAGTTTGCTTGATCCCTTACCCAGCCACCATCTTGCGGTGTCTAGATACTTCCAGAGATACTTTTCTAACTGACCAATGTTGTTGTAAATGCTATTAACATTTCACTTTGATAGCATACAATATAACATTGATATAAGGGTTATTTCAGGGATGGTATCAGTTAAGTCAATTGTATTCAAATCACAATATTATCAGCCGAAATAATCCTCTTACCCGCCGTGCATCTTGGCTGTGAAACTAGTCCCGCAATGCGAACTGTTAGGAACCCGCGCAGGGGGCCGAGTGTGCGGGTGGAGGGGGTGGGGCGGGGGGCGGTGGCAGATAGCGACGGCTGTCGGTTGCGGTCCAAGGCGGTCCGTCCGGCGCCTCCGGCGACAAATTGCGCTCGCGAGAGCTTGGCGAGGCTATCGCCGCCCGACCTCCTCCTCTGCATGCGCGCCTCGGAAGCGTGCAACCCCACAGCATTGCACGGCAGCATTGTAGGATGCATCAGATCGCTAGGTCGATTACACCTTTTCTCACGTATCCACGAATTAGGCAAGTAAAGAAACGGTTCTTAACTCACACACCTACTTTATTTTATCTATACTAGCAGTGGTCAATCAACAGTCCATGAATCATGTACCAACAAAAGAAAGTAGAGTCTTCAACGGCGGGGCGATGTCCCTCAAAAATGCCCCAATCACAAATAGTCCAACAAAGGCCGACCTGGATGGCCGAGGTGGCTAGAGCGTGTGCCGACTCAGAGCGTCGGTCCCAAGGGCCGCGGTTTCGAGTCCCCCTGTGAGCATGGTTGTATGTCACTTGTCTTTCATGTAAGTGTGTTGTCACGGAGGGTCTTGTGACTTCCTTTGGCCGTCCATAGAGCGAGGAGCACGCAAATGTGTTTGGAATAAATGTAAATGTGTATCCCCATTGGTGACATAGTACCCGACGTGTATATATAATTTAGAGCTCTCTGATTGGTCAGTGATGGCGGGGCACGAAACACAGGTTTCAACTGATGGATCGTTCTCGAAAAGATACTTGCTTATGTCTTGGGCGCTTGTGAAAACATGAATATTTATAATGTTTATAGAGGTATCTTAATCCAGTAATGACTCTCTAGCCATGATATTTGTACCCGAAAACGCAAATCAATCAAATATTATTGTCTTTTTACTTCCACTACTTACTTTTACCGCATCTCTCTTCACATTTTCTCCTAGTTTATCCTAGTTGCAATTCTCCTCGACCCTTTTTGTTCTCAATCTTCATTTAAAATCATCTTCGTTGTTTCTCTGTAATCACGTTACGTATTTCCTCGTTTCCCTCTTCTCCCCCTCTTGTTTTCATTGCAGTCAAGTTAGGTATAGCGCTTTCAATAACTTCTTGATTTTAAAATTCAACATCTTAGAATGAAGGGAAAACGAACACTGAAGAGATTTTCATTACATTTCACTTCAGGTAATTATGTAAATTCGGACAGTAAATATCTGTATATAATCTTACTAATATTATCACTTCAATTCGCTGTGAAAATGATGTGGAAATATTCCACAATTTTTTCAGTTTTTTTTTTTGAATTTTTTCTGGGATTAGAATATTAGAGGAGTCGAAACTCTCCGTCTCTAAAGAACTTCACTTAACAAATACTTTAGAAGTTGAAATGTATTGTCTCTTCCTTATGTTGAGAACTAAACATGGAGAGAAAACACAAGTTATTCTTGTGTAGTTCAGAATCGCTTAACTGTAATTCGGTTTAACGGAAATCAAAATGTAGGAAGAGACATAAAGTGAACTAGTCCTGCTTGAGGTTATTATTAATCGTACATTCTGGATTTGATGTTGTGAGGATATGGACCTTCTCAACACCCGTTTTCGATTGAAACCTACCGCATCACAGATCTAGGAGCTCGAGCACATCGTGTGGAGCCTTTGTGAGCTTGGTATGAACTGACATTTACTTTGCAAAATGTCTGTTTCAGTTAATGATGTCCAATCTATTGTTCGCGAGGTCTCGATAGGAAGGTTTTATTTTTGTCGTGTATCTGCCGGAGTAATATTTCAAAATATTACGACGTGGTATTGAGGATTTCTTACCCTTCGAAATATCTCCATTCCAGAGGAATTGAACGAGTGAACTTTCATTTTGTGGGTGTTAATGAACACGGAAACAACTTTCTAAATACCATTAAGCAAAATTTTCAGCGCGGGTGGTGCTCTTGTGAAATGCAGGTTGCTTATCATTCAGGCGAATGTTCAACGATCTTTCCATTCTTATTTATTTCGTGACTGGCAGTATTCCCATGTAACCAAGAAAACAAAGAACGTTTATTTTTATGTTCGGTAGATTTTGTTAGTAAAAAGGCATACTAATGTACTTATCTGAATTACGACAATGAAATTACAATAGTAATGATACAGTTAATTTCTTTGGGCGCGAACATGAATTGAAGTACTAAAAATAAAACATGTTGTTTCATTCTAAGAAGCATATCTCTTCAAATTATAGAAATTTACTAATAATTATTTACAATTATCACAGCAGTAAATCAAGACTGCTTTTGTGAAATTAGTTTTTTTAGACGTCAATCGATACACACATTCTTACATAAAGTTATAAACTTTAAAGGTACTTAAAATAAGTTTATTTTTGTTACAAGAGACTTATTACGTGCTATTTTCAACAATATATTTACAATTCTCACAGTGCATCTTGTGAATAAACGAGCAATTTGGATTGAAGTACCCATTGTTTTGCTGAATTCAAAATATTGTATTCAGATAGTATTATTTACATGATAAATATATTTATTATATATTATTTACATTTAGTAGTATTACACATATTTGTGTTTTCTAGAAACATAGTCTCAAAGTGATCGAAAGTTCGCCCTATCGATTTTCAATAATAATTGTAGTTTTTTGAAGAATAATTTGTTGTAAAAGAGACTATTTTATAAAAATATTCGTTATATTTCTCATATTTTAAGATAATCCAAACTCATACAACCAATAATATAAGAGTGGGCAAAAGTCAATATCAAAGAATGTAAGTTATTTATTAAAATTATTTATTCTCATCATTTATAGTACATTGTTGCAAATTGTTTTCCTTCAGCATTGACACATCTCCGAAGACTATTGGGGACACTTGAGCATATTTCTACTCATAGATTTGGATTCGAATCAATAATCTGAAAAGCATTATCAATGGCTTTTCTTAGGTCCTCGATTGTGGTTGGATTTGAAGCATATACCAGATCTTTCATCTATTCCCAAAATATAAAATCCATGGGAGTGAGATATGGTAATCTGGGAGGCATTTCTGTTGTCTCTTGCAAGTTATTAACTCATAACCACCTTTTTATCATCTTTGAATATAAAAAATTATTTCTTCTTTTGACAACAAATTAACATGGGCACATAACGTATGTAAGCAAATCTGACAGCGGATTATTGTTCAGCAAGCTACTTTAGTGCGCTTGTGAGGAACTAGTTATCATAATGTATTAATGCGACAGGCGGGAAATAGATTTCATGCGAGATTATAACCATAATAGAGTAGAAGCAATCATGAGTAACGACTTTTGTCCCAGCCGGTATAAATTTAGTCGACAGTTATTATACTCCATGGTATAGTTTTGTTCTATTTTGAACTTTTCTTTCAAAAGTTTGTATCATTTGCTGTTGTTGTTTGCTACTTTAAAACGTTGTCTTTCGTCGTGAACATAAAGACGTAAATAACAAAATTATTCATATTATAATAATAAAAAATGTTCACAGTTTTCTGAGAAAACTAATACGATTGTCAAAACAGTTTATTAATCTTGAAACTTTATTAAAAGTATTTTCTAAGTTTTCATTCTTTGTTGATCTTGCTGCACAAATTTTCAGCATACTAACCTTCATTCAGAAACACGTGCCTCTGGCGCTTGGTAACAGTAAGAGGAATGTAGGGTGATGACTTCCGAAATGTGGTCCAAAGATAAGATCGCCCGTGTCAGCGCAAATGCCAAGAAAACACGAAGTCTGATTATGTGAACACGTGATTTACATATTTACGCTCAAATGACTATCATAATCTGAAATACCAGACCAGTTCGCCCTAAATGAAGAAATAAAAGAAAAATATTTTCCAGCTGCGTGTTCAATAAAATGTGCAAGAAAAGGGTACGTAATTGCAATGATCTGATGATTTTAGACACTCAGAAATGAAAAAGATACGGTGGTTCACACATTACAAGAGTATAACGTGTAAGCACACAACTGATGATTAATTCCAAAGCTGTACGGTCCTTCACGAATATGCTTGAAAAAATCGTACACGATGTTGCTTGATTTAGAGGATCAAATGACATCTTTGTATGTCACTTTATAGGGCATTTTTCTTCATTTATTTCCATGCTTTAAATTATCTTAAATGTTCACAAAACCATTTTGGACTCTAGTATAATTTAATGTGTGTATCTTGTTAATTTAAATACATTTATATCAGAAAATGATTGCAGAATATAGTATAGTTGTATACAAGAACTTCATAATAACTCGCAGGAAAGTGTAAGTGATCATATAAGAGTTATTAACAAAATTTCATTAATACATTTTGTGTGACATGAAGTGATATCTCAATCATCTTCTAGAATGCTGTGAAGCAATAAAAACAATTATAAAAATCATGATTATCTACGCTAAATATATTAACACGAAAAAATCAGTACGATCTCATTACCGTGAAAATATTTTTTTTGAGTTCTCTCTGTTAACAAACAACGTTATTTCTTCTCCTATAGAACTCGCGACCCTCTCTGAACCTGATCCACCCCATTGCCGTCGAGTTGTTCTGATAGTTTCATTGTAGTGGTTCTACAAAACACATTCTTTCTTGCTTTAACTGTACGAGATACGCAATATTATAATGTTACATGAACTTGCATATTTCCAATCAGCAATATTTTTCCGCGCTGGGATTCAAATTCAGCTTCTTAGAGTCATTAGCCGTCATTCATTTCGTATGCACTGACAGCCTTAAAGCAAAAAAGTAACCTTAACGACGCTTTGGAGAAGTTGAACATTTGCACCTGCAATTTAAAAAAATCAATTTATTTTCAACATATATTTTGAAAGAACATACTTCATTAAGGAAAATTCTCTATCATCAATATTAGCCTTATTATTTATTTGTTTCCAATTTTCAAAAATACAGAGAGTTCTACAAAATGAGACTTACACATCTTTTGACGGTTCTCTCTTCTAAAGGAGGGGAAATATTTTTAGTTATTAAATAAAAAATTGCCGCCATGTCTGTATTTGTCAATAAATTGATTTAATCTCAAGGGAAAATCAAAGCCATGGAGCTGAAAGTTTTCTTTTCCGACACTATTTGCGCTGATTAGCTCGTGGCATGCCATGGTGGAGCGAGGCGTGTTGCTGCCACCAGTTCTCAACTTTGATATCACTGATATGCAGCATTGTGACAATATAGATCTTCTGTCGTACAGTCTTTAGTTCTGGGAAAATACCCTAATGACATTCAATACTCAAATAAACAAATATCCACCAGTAAACGACTTAAGCTGCAGAAAAAAACAGAACAAAAACATCAACAACAGATATAAAAATATCTTTGAGCTGAAATCAAATTAACAGTATAACTGCTATCCGCGAAGACATGCGGAAGCTTCTGGACAGACGCATTGTAAACATTCTTTCTCGGTACACTGCTCACTTGCGTTCCTCAAAGTCTCAGGACGCGAATTAGAAATGCAAGGATTGCGGTTAATTGCAACTAACGAGCTTCGCGGTAGAGAATGCATGCGATGCGTCTTATAATTGCGTTTTCCTCGTACGAAGCGCGCATCTTTTGTCCGTGTAGCCGGTGCTGGGTCTCGATTGCCGGCCTCTTAGTTCAACGACTCAGCTTCCGAGTCGCATCCTATTTCTGAGTTCGTCACTAGATCCTCTTGGTCGGGAAATTACACTTCCAGCCTTATTAGATGTTAATAACCTTTACAAACAACACATAACTTTTGCATTTGTTTTTAAAACTGTTTGCAATGGAATTTCAATTTAATAGAATTTTTAAACTCTAGAATTGGTAGTTGAAGAAAACATTAATATATATCGTCGTATGACGTATACAAAGTGTAAATAAATAATGGGCTCCAAGAAGTGTAAAAATTAGTAACACGACAAATCTTGCCTTTTATAATTTTCATAAATATTTATCTTCATTTATTAAATTTTTTATTTATTAAATTTATTTTCATAAATGTTTATCTTTTTTAAGAAACTTATTTCATTGTGAATAAGGTAGAGAGTAACTTTCTGAACCTGGAATCAATTGAATTGTGTGAGAAGAGACTGAAACTTTATATTCGCAAATATAAGCAATCAATTTATATTAGTGATAAAGCAACATTATCGAAAAACCCATCAATGGACAGGAAATTGCCACATTATTTGCGACACTTTACTTAGGGAAACAAGTATCAGATATATCATACACAGAACGGATTTAGAATTCCCTTCAATCATTCGCACTGAGGCGAAGGGTTCCTACACACTAACTTCTTTAACTTCTCTAACCTTTAAATTTATTGCGTAGGCTTCCGTTGCCGCAGTTTGTATTATCTAGGCCATCCGGAAAGAGCCGTGTCTCTGTCGTTGTGGATGACGTTTCGGCAGAAATATGTTGCCCAAAACGACAGAGACGTGACTCGCCCCGAATAGCTTAGTTAACTACCAAACGAATTTTGTAAATGTAGCTTTTCTATGCCCGTGTTTTTGCTTGTGGTGATAGGAATAGAGCTAAGGGCAAGTTACTATTTTGTTATCATCGCAGAAAAATCAATCTGCGGTTCGTTTACCGTTGCAATTAAGTTTTTTATTACTCGGGGATGAAAATGTCTAGTTTTTCAAATGTTGTTAATCTCGCGATTTTTTAAATTTTATTTTTATTCCTTCATTTATATTAAACATTTATAGTTGAAATGATGGGAAAGGATTCTGAAACTTAAGAATACGTGCGCAGATAATCTTGTTCCCCGTATGTCACATATAGTTTTTATTGTTTTTTGACTAAATAAATCTAAATTGAACCTATCGTTCGCATGGACGTTAAAAAAACTTCCGAAAATATTCGTTATGGGCGAGGTTTGACAATCAAACTAATAAGGCATACGATAACGATTGTTTTTGATTGCCAACACTTTTGCGTGATCGAAGCGCCAATTAACGCCCGGAAATATTTCGGAATGTCTTTATCGTCGCTGGGGCGGTTGGGGGCTCTGGATCAAGTGCCGACGCGCGCTGATCCACGGCGTTTCGCGCTGATCCATGGCGTTGCGCACTGCTCTGCGCGTCTGGTAGGTCAGGGATGCGGAGCACAGGGGTCTCTCAAGAGCCCCAGCACGCGCAAGGCGTCAATTAAGTCGTGGCAGCAACTGAGTGTGATATAAAAAAGTCTTCTCTATGATTGTATATTCTTATATATTTGTGTTAGGATAAGGTTTCCAATTATATAAATGTTAATCAACTGCTTGATCTTTTGAACATATTGTTATTTTACTCCATGTACATATTCTGTATTCCTCTATGAATATGTGGTATAATTAGTAGGTAATAGTATCGATAAGTGACGAATCGGCAAACATTTTAATAGAAGGTCCAAGCATATCTCATCCTATATATTATGGCGTAAAACATTTCTTGTATGCTTATAATCTCAAAATTTTAATTTATAAGGACCTAGATCGCTTTGTTTAAGAGTTATTTAACAATTTATCTGACCAAGTGTTGCGGGTTGGATTTAACACGAATAATTATATGCGTTTTTTTAAAACAAATCCTTTATATTTTTTAAGTTAAAATGTAGTTAGTCACGTCAGTGAAATTGTTTTGTAAGAGATCTCATTTATAAAGATTAGTTGCCTGTGAGAGATACAAATGATATATATATATATATATATATATATATATATATATATATATATATATATACTACTGAAATATATAGGAGACAATTATAAGAACTCTAGGTCGAATAGACAAAATAGAATCAATAAATGTTATAACAACACAGTATATGATTATATGATGAAGTATATGATTTGTTGTCATGGTTCCAATGTGTGAGCTGGTCCTCGTTTTCACCGATTTTAATAATATTGGGGCTATACCGAATGCAACTATCATCATATTTCCTCCTCAAACATTGTATTTGTCGTTCGTCTTTGTCACTTCTAGTTGAAGATGACTCTCTGTGACTGTGATAAACGTGTTCATTAATTCACGCTGTGTTCTGTGATTTGTATTTTTACAGAATTCGAAAATATATGAGATTTTCTTTTACGAGATTCTCTAGGTTCCAATATCCTCAGAAAAAACGAATACTGTATTTCAACATCTTTTTCAAAAACGTTTTGAGTTTTAATGATAATATAACACTAAACGTATTTTGATTCGCTGCAATGTTAAACATATGGATTCTATTTTTAAAGAGGAAGATATGCGTATTAATTTCAGGCATTTCAAATTTATTACATACCTTCATCTCCTAATTTTTGGAAAGCGATTTTCGATGGTATTGTTACTAAATCGACCGTCAAAGATTTTATTTTTCAACTACAGTATCGGCTTACAGTCATGATTATAGTTTAATTAATTTTATAACAGTATGTTTTTAAGAAATCTGAAGTTTTAAAATATTTGTTAAAATACATATAATGAAGAACAATTGGAAATATCATTAGACAAATAAGTTATAAACAATAAACATTATACATGTTTTATCCTGCCGAAACAATTTCTAGATGCATAAGAATGTAATCAAAGCGTGGAATTTTCAGGGCGAAAAAATCCTTCGTACGTCTTCCTTCGTCGGGGAAGTAAAGTCGGATCTCCCATGTAATAGATTAACTTCATGTAAAATATTTCTAAGCTTAAAGTTAGTTCGCCTGTTTCTTCCCCCAAGTGATACAATCCTTCTCCAGACGGTGGGGGCTAAAGAGTGAAAGGAGCATAGACCAATTTGCATGGTTAGACGGAAGAACGGGCCTGATGGCCTGAGTCTCACCACGTAAAAATAAGGCTTAGTTAGTTTGAAATGAATAAATAAAAATGTAATTATTTTGTTAGATTTCACCGGGCGAGCTGGCTTAGAGCATCAAATAATATCACTGCAGTTCCTTTGACCGGGAGGCCCTAGGTTTGCGTCCCGACGGTTGCAGGATTTTCGACATTAGTTACACGACTAGGTCGAATTCAACGTCTGTTTGAGGGAGAATTCTGGCATCCAGAGGTCTGCCGAGAAGGTATTGAAAAGTTTACCCCTTTCGTATAAACTAAAAAAATCTTCAATTTTTGAAAGATTTTTTTAAACAGAACTACATCAACTTTGCGGTTTGCTGCATCAATATTTGACACTGCAGTGCCCCAGAACGGGAAGTTCTCGGGTTTGGGAGCCGATGATGGCAAGATTTCCGACACTAGCTTCATAGCTAAGACGAGTTCAGCCGCTGTCTAGAGGACAATTCTGAAAGTCGGCTGCTCTGATCGGTAGTTTTCCGAGGTGTTTCCGTATATCAGTCGAAGGCCAGAACAGTACCCTAAACAACGGGACGCGGTCCGTGTACGATATTTCCTTCCTCTTTCCCGTTCTATCCACATACTTTACTTACACACTCTTACACTTGCATGCACTACACATGACGTGAGACGGATCGGGCGGGTCGGGAGCTCAGAGCTTGTCCCGGCTGGGTGTTCCTCGCTGCTGGGAGATACCTAGTGGCAGAAAACCCCACTTGCCGACGGGCAGGTCGTTGCCGAATTTCACCATCCAGCGGGGAAGATCACTGCCACCTCACGAGAGGAAAAACATGCCTACACTTACGGAACTAATTACAGGACAGCTGGCGCGCCGGGAATCACCAATAAATAAATTTTTAGGTTCTAGTTATTTGAATTTTCTAGCCCTGATATGTATAATAATAAATAGTTGTTTTTAATTAAAAAAAACAGGCTTTTCTGCCTCAGCGCGCGGTTCAGGCCAGTGTGGGGTACGGCGCGCGGACTCCTCGCTGTCAGCTGCCTCCGCGAGCCCCCGACAGCGCCACGTCAACCGGACTGGCAGGCGCGCGGGCGGACATCGAGAGCGGGTGGCGCAATGAGAACATCGAACTGGTTTGCTCTTATTCGCGGCAGGAATGTACGGAGAAGCGAACGGTTTCATCTAGATCAATCTGGCAGAGGCTAAGTGATAGGAAATGCATGTGCGGTATTTTTAAATAAGCACGTTTTTCTTATTCGTCACTGAATTCCCCTGGTTTTAGATTAAAGCTTCTCGTCGTTAGCCAGAGATAGTTTGGGGGAAGGGTAGATGACGCAAGGTTTCAAGATTTCTCTATCTTGTTTTGTGAAGCTTTAGCAAACAACTTAAACGGTAGTACGTAATTAAAAAGTTACAGATTTGAACAACAAAATATGGCCCACTAAATATGGCCCACTAAATATCTTGGATTTTTACAAAAATAATAGTTAACCAAATGAAATTCTAATGATAGTTTTTTTAATGATCGAAAATGACCGCTTGCAATATTTATTTTTGTACTTGTAAATGCTACGAGAAATTTTATTCGCTTATTTGCATTTCCCATAATCTGAATAACTTATCAATTTAAATATGTTGTATTTACTTTTTTTGAAATTAACTTTGTATTGTTCTATTTTGTATAAATAAAATGGTAAAAATTGTTATAATTTATTTTTTCTTGAGAGTCCTTCACAAGGCTTTAGATTTACGTTCCTTTCGCCAATAAATTCGCCTCCAGCAACACAGCGGCACCACCTAATGTACAGTTATATCCCCGCAAAGCGTCACTTAACGTGCTCAATTTCCCTGGTAGCGTCGTTCATCTCGAAGTCCTGGCATCGCTTGCTTGTTGCGTCGCGTTCTACCGCAAACACTGTACCTCTTGCTCCCTCCCATACTCCGCCTCCCCCTCCCCTCGCTGGCGCAAACGAGGAGGGGGAGGAGCGCACACAAAAACGAGGGTCTTCCCTGTGATTTAGTATAAGCCCCTGCGATACACCGAGGCGTGCACTCGGCGCCTTAAGCGAAGACCGTTTCACCCCGTCCCTTATGGCGGGCTAGTCGCGTGCGTGGTCGCATCTCGAAGAGTAAAAATACGCATCTATAATTCATAGCGACGCCTCCGCGGCACAACCTTCTCCTAAGATATTGACCGCAACGGAGCGGAGAGACCTTACAGCCCATTGCTCGCTGAACAGTGGTTCTTTGGAATAGGTTTCGAATAAAAACGGTGGTTGCTGCTGACGTTTTGCCCGGCCGTTATTGAATTCTGCGGCGGAAAAGCGTTGCCATTCATTACAGGGCGAGCGCTGGACTCGGGGGTACCGCCGGGGGAAGGGCAGGGGCGGCGCGGGGCGACGCAAGGGTGGCGCGGGGGCGACGAGGGGGCGGCGCAGGGTGGAGTGCGGGGCGGGGCGCGAGGCGCGGAGTCCGGGGCTCGGGATGCGAGGGAGGGGCGCGTGGAGGGCGCGGGGCGAGGCGCGGAGCGAGGTGCGGGGGCGGCGGCAGGCCCACGCCTCCTGTTATTCATGGCCTCCTGGTATCGGCGCGTAGACTGCATCGGCGGAGGCGCCGCTAAGAAAGGCACATTGTTGCGAGGCGGTGCTGCTGTATCGACAAGGCTGCCAACTGCGCCACCATATATAACGCACAGTGCGGCATTGAGTGCAACTCTCTTACATCAGCCCCATTGTGGTGAGTTACTATCTTCCGTTCGTGATGGTATTACTCATGCCAGACGGCGGTATGTGTGCGCGCGTCAGCGTGCACGTTTGTGCCGTTTGGGGTGAAACAGCGACACTCCAAAGTCCTCGGCGAGCCGAAATTTACGAAACGTTTCGACTACTTTATTGCGAGGTAACTGGGTTTATTGTGTTGAGGGATTTATAGAAAGCGAATGAGATATCCCGGCGTGAATATGAAATATATTGAAGATATAATTCTTGTGCAGCTCGCTTCGAAACTTTCACTTGAAGATACGAGGTCGCCATCCATTTTTCACGAGCCTCTGTTTCTTTTCCCCAGGAAAATATTTTTCACGGCACAGTTCAACCATGTTGGATTCAAAATTATGTTCTAGGTCTGAGGCTGACGTAATGCCTGCATTAATTAACCTTTTATGTACTTTTTGTGAAATTCATCTTCCCGTAAAACATTCATTTTCGAGTTGCAGTAAGCCCACAACAGTCATTCTAGCAACATACATGTCTTAAATTCATACTGTAATTTGTCTTTTGTTATATTATCCTTAGTTCAATCGGTCGAATTTTTAATACTCTTCGCTGATATATTTGATTATTTATTTTACTTACATCAATGAAATGATATCCATTTTCTCAACTATATTTTACTTAAATTGCTTTTCTGAAAGTAAATAAAAAGAATTAAAAAAATAATTCAACCAAAACTTCAGATACGCAAACACTATTATAAAAATAATTTTAAAAACTTTGATTTATTCTTTGAGATATTGATGGACAACCCTTATCTCCAATTTCAAATGCGTGCAGATATTGAAAGAAAATTTTGCATTCCGCCCATATCAGAGGTGTTTAAAGTTTTGTTTGATTCGAAAAAAAGTTAAAAACAATTAAACAATTGTAATATCAACTGAACAATTCAAAAACCATTTTGTTTGTCAGTCCGGCTATTCCCATATCGGTTGAATTCTCGGGCCGACTGAATTCTCACTCTCAGTGGGCCCTGCTTACGACACAGCTGGCGTCATCCAACTATAAGGCTCAAAGGAAGATGCCGCCCACCATTGAATATTCTCTTTTCATGCGTTGCGTTGAAAAACAGCAAGTTATTTATTATAATATACATATAATTTGTTTATGATTATATATGTTATACACTGAAGAGTGTTTTTATTAAAATATTTAATTTATAGCATTATTTGTATTTATTGTATTAAATAAGGGTCTTTTATTTGTTATCTTGAGAAGGGTGCGTGCTACCTTTCGAAAATGCATTTTCTGTGGTTTTGTTCAGCAGATTTTTGCAGTTGCAGACCACTAGTCCATGTATCTTTTATAGACACATAAACTATGAAAATTGATTTTTTCCAAAAGAATACAATTAACCTGTACTAAGCTTTGAATTTCATAAATCGCGTAAGCCACAAACGGACTATGATATGTTACCGCAGAATAACGGAGAAACATGGTGGGGGACGTGCGTTGTCTGTTTGGCTCAGCATGAAGCACGACTTCCGCTGCTACGCAACCGCAGTGCGCATGCCTTTATATGAGGTAATTTAATGGGCGGCCTTGGGCAAAAATCAAAACTGGCGCGTTAATCACGTTCATGTGTAATTTATGTTCCCGCACCTGCGTATATTTCAATTCGGGGCATTACCCAGCCTTATCCGCTAAATTTCACCCTAAACGTGGGTTTAGTTGTGCATCTGTCCTTACTCATCTCTGTAATTCATGAGAGACATTACTCTAATTTGCGAAATCACAATAATCTAATGATTAGTAAGAAAATGCGTGTTCTTCTCTGACACGAAAACAAGCTTTCTGGAAACCAATAGTAACGGAAATATTGGAAGACAGGGCGAAGCATTAAAAGTAAAATCGTAAATTTTCAATATCGTTTTGTAAGTCTTTAACAAACGTCTACAAAATCTGCATCAACAATAATTATATACAAACTCAATAAATACAAACTTTCTTTTCAATATAGTGATTCCCCATATTATTCTCAGATGACGAGATAATATAGATTTGTAATGAAAGTTTTGAATGTGAGAACGATCATTGTAATATTAAAATAAAATAATGAAAATAAAGAACATGAAAACAACGAAGCATGGTTTAAAAATTAAATAGTTAATGTATTTAAAAATTTAAACATATTTTTCTCTATAGTATTGTGTATTATTTCAAGTCATCTAAAGAAATAAATGTTTGTTTCACTTTATTAATTTTATATAAGTGTATACTTGCGTTCTTGGTTTACAAGTACGACAATAGCTGAGGTGACCAAATATTTTTATTTCACTTACTACTGATAAATCTCTAAAAGTTTATTTCAAATATAATTTGTTTGAGCATTTTTTACATATCCGTAGATTAAATGTAAGATGTTTTTATCAATAAACGTGAACTCGTTTTCCTAGTATGTTAAATATTCAGTTCACACTGGTCATTTCGTTTGACAGTATCGCGGGTTACAAAAGAGAAATAATGCCTTCTTTTATTTCCCTTTTGAATTTCATAGACGTTTTAAAAGAACTTTTATGCATACTTATCTCGGTCAAGTATCATGAGAACCTTCATAAACTGGCAGCCTGATAACATCTGGAATTCAGATATCACTTTATTACAACCCACTGCTGTGTTAGAAGGTTTGGTATCTTTACGTTAGTAAAATGTGACGCAGTGGCTTTAAACGCAACAAGTACTACGCGAGATATGGCTTCTATTCCACTGAGAAGATAAAGGGTTATTGTTCTCTGAATTAAGTTTTTTTTCTTTTAGGTTTAGTTATATTTATACATACCTTGCTGGTAACTGTTGCAGATGTTTTGTAACCTAATAATAAATGGGCCATTATATTGAAAATATGAATAAGTTATTCTCATTACCAAAACAAATGTGTCATACATTATGTAAACAAACGTGTATATATGTGTAATAATAATTCTGTTTGCTTACGTCACTTCATCAATCAATTTGAATAAAAAATGTATTATTAATTTCATAGTGCCTCGGAAAATGAAGGACAGCTACAAAATACTTTTATAGGCGTTGAGATATTGTCATTGCTTATTCTTGCTGCAACTCACGAAATCACCAGACCTAAAAGGCGAATGTGGACTACATATTTTTGAATCACATTACAAAACTGTAGATGAGAAGTGGATACGTGAAATTGTCTAGAGAAATTGCGCAGAAAACATAATAGCATATGACCCAACATTATAGAGTTACGAACATTCCCGTAGATTTCAATTAAATGGGAAAGTATGAGATAATGTAGTTTAGTAAATGTTCATTTTTCTAAAGATCGCGACAATTCTTAGTTTTCTCCTATCTTAATTACTCTAAACTGTGTTACATACTTTTGCACGCCATTTAACACAATTTTAACACTAAACCTATCTTGACAAATTGCTATAAAATTATTACTTGATCAAACCTAGATGGTATCCCCTTCGAGAACAACACAAGTTACAGGTAATAAGTTGCCTTGTTAGTTGTCGCAAAAATATAATATTGCCGGCCAAGAGAGGAATTCATGTAAGATTACGGAAAATTGCTGCAAAAGTAGGCAGAAACTAACTTTTTTAGAAGACATATTTAATTTCGGTAAAAACCTTGGAAAAACGCTTTTCTTGCGAAAAGAACTAGAAATAAAGATGGAGAAAATACTTTGCAAACATACTTCAAGTAATAGCATAAAATACTTTCAACATCTTACATGTCCGTGCTTTGTTAGGATTACACAGTGATAACATTGAAGATCTTTTTCACTTCACTGTAGGCGATGCCTGTTCCGACTTTATACAGTGTTATTACGTTATCGAAGGTCTTCCAATATCTCTTTCCTCTAGGTAATCTCTAATTACAAAGGCACACAAAATAAAAAAATGAGTTTCAAAGACTGAACATATGTTTCTCTATGTATGGCGTCGCGCTGGATCCGTGTATGAAGCCAGATTGACTCACCTCCCTCCAGTTTTTTTAATCGCAAAAACATCGTGAAATTGTGTTTTTCTTTTGTTTTAGGAGCTTGTTGATGGACCAAAGATGTGACACATATTTTTGTATGTATGTCGACGCAATGAATTCAAAACCAGAATTGCGCCCTCCTGTTTTTTTATATTGCGAATAACCCATGCTAATACTAGATTTTGGTGTTTTGTAGTGTTCGACTCCACAGAATCTAAAAGTTTTCAGACGCCAAAGATTTGACACACTGTTATCTATGTACATCGGCGCACTGAATCCAAATCGGAAGCCAGAATTGCGCCACCACCCTCCAGTTTTAATAAAAGAACACTATGAAATTTACAATTTTCGGTGTTTTTCCGTGATTTAAAAAAACTGGATGATGATGGCGCAATTCTTCACGTGGCGCGCTTTACATTCATGACAACAAAACCCGAGAACCAAAAATTCAATTTAACGTTTTTTTCGCGATTTTAAAAAAAGCTGGAGGGTGGTGGCGCAAGTCTGGCTTCAGATTGGGATTCAGCGCGTCGATAGAGAAACATGTGTCAAGTCTTTGGGTCAGATTTTTTGTGCCAGAGTTATTTTTAGCAATCGGTACTCCTCTATTCCTTAGAAATGTCCTTTCAATTTTCTCCTACTTTTAGCCGCCCTTTATCTGACATTAAGTAAGTTCTGCTCATATACTGTATCTTCAATTGTTATTCTGCCTAACATGAAACCAACTTTAACTCTTTTGAGGAATGTCATTTCTGCAGTTTGTATTTTATTGACTTCCTTTTACACAGGAATTCAACTCTCGCTTCCGTACATTAAGACTGGTGTTGTATTGATTTAATACAATTTTGTTCTGGTATCCTTTATTGTTCTCTTGCTGAGAGTTCTAATAATTGGCCCGCATATATTTTCAAAATGTTAGATTTTAATTTCTGTCTTTTGTATAAGTATGCTCCTCAATAGAAAAGTATGAGATTTTGTTCGGTTTTAGTTTTATCAATTATAATTATTTTAGAACATAGAGAGTATATTCTTAGCAACACCATTACTTTAATTTTTATCATCGATATTTCTATAATAGATTTTTTGGCAATTTGTTCTTGCCTATACACCACTCTTTGTAGCTTCTCCTCTGATCTTTCCAAAATTGTGAGGTCATGGGGGAAGTAATAATGATGATTAAAAGTAAAATAATATGAACTTAAAGATAAACCTCCGGAACCGAAAGGAAAGCCAATGGAAACAATGTGAGCTACAATGTCAATAAAAAAGAAAAAAGGTGGATTGAGGTACCAAGTCTGAGGGCGGAAGAGAGCAAGGTTTCCGCACGAAGCACACAGCTGCGGTAGCGCAGACGGAGCTGGGGGACTGGAGCTGGGGCCCCGGGGTGAGTTTCGTGGTCGGGGAGTCCGCGGCAGGGAGTGCAGAAGGGCGGGATAAGGTCTGGCTCGACCTCGTGATTTACTGCGCAATTTAAAAGTTTGGTACAAAATGAGCTCTGCATTTTGGGCCCCGCGCCGCGACAAAGTGCGCCGAGGGAAAGCGCCGAGGGACGAAGTGCGGGATGAGAAGTGAAGGAAGTCTCGGAGAAACCTAGAGAAACCGGAGGAGCGGAAAGAGCAAAGCAAACGCTGTCACACCCACGACGAATCGCTGCAAGAGAGGAAGATAACTTCCAAAGTATGAAGGAAGGAAATGATTGTGTTCAGCATAGCAGGAAACAACTTAGAAAACAAGATTCCCGCGGAGCAAAGAGTAGAAATAAGTTGGCAAACACATTTATTAGGAGCTAACATGAATGTAACGCCTTTTCTAAAGGGGAAGTATCTCCCACTGACTAGAACACGACATTCAACGAAGAATATATTATTCTTTATTTTGTACGATGAAACTAAAACCATTAGGGGTTCTCTTTCAATAAGTAATCTATATGTAACTTAAAGGTAATTGAAATATTATAGCTGCAGCATATTTGTTTTAAGCCCATCTTAAAGACCGCCGTGCGTAGTTGCGGAACTTCTTGCAGAACCTGTACTCCAAAATCAAGTGACAAACCTTTTTCAGGGACACTTTATTTTAAATTATCTTATTTTGTTGTTCGTAACAACAAGCATATCAGGGATTTAGATACGTCAGATGAAAATAACTCGGGTTCCTTCAATCCTATCTCTTGCACTCCGTTAGTGACGTCGCCTTTAATATGCCGAACTTTGCCTGGGATTTTTTTTTCAGCATCGAGTCACGCTACTTGCAGGCGACAGGATATAGCGGTACGTGGAGCGTGTATCAGTAATCACGTGCGTTTGCGCCTACACTTTCCGGCCTCTGGTCAGAAACTCCGAGAGGCACAGACCCAAATTTACTCACAACCATTATTTCGATCCTTGTTCGTGATTTTTTTTTAAATTGGAGGCGAGAAGGCTGCGGTCCGCTTTTTAGCGTAAGGCTCCTATGTACTAAAAATAAGCCACGCTTCGTGTTCGTAAAGTGTGGTTTTCCGTACAACTCCAACTTTCGATTAAACCTAACTTTAACCACAAAACATCTGTTTAAATGGAAATTTAGCTAGTTACGGAATTAATCGGAGTTGTTAACTTCGTTTCTTACTTATTGACTTTTTTCGTCTTAAAATTAAGCTTTTCAAGCTTTAAAATACTTTTTTGTTGTAAATTAAAAAGCGTCATGCTCGTCGCGGTAATTTTTGAACTAGCATCTAATGTTAATCAGAATTTTAGTCATATGTTGAAATCTAGAATAAAATGAATATGCATACTACAAATTTTGTTTCTGTTGGATGCAAGATCAGATGTTTTTGTTCTTTCAAAATAACTTAAAAACTCAACAACTTAATAAGTTAAAAACGATACGTAACATAGTGTTATTTAGCAAAACAATATTATATGTTGAATTGTTCGCTTGTACATCTTATTAAATCGTTGCAGAAAGGATTCGCTAAATGTAACTGTTACTTTAAAATTACTTATGTACGTGAACGTTAAGTCAACACTGGACCAAAAATCTCCCCACCACCAATTTACGCCGTCTGGCAAGGTACTTCCTTGACAAAATCACTCGAATACAAGTATTAACTGGTCAACGCCCAGACACAACCATGCCGGTTACAAAGTAGTTCGTCATAAGCCATATCCGCCGCCAATCCGTCTACATACTATAAAACCACACATTACGAAAGACAGGTTGGGAGCTTAGAGCTAGTCTCGGCCGGGGCCGCGCTGGTGGGTGATACCTGGTTCAGGAAAACCCCGGTAGCTGACAGGTTCATTGGCACCGGATCTCACCATCCAGCCACCTCCCAAAGAAAAAAAATCAAGCACTACATATTCGGGACTAATGACCTTAGAAGTTAACGCGCCCGGAATCGCTAATCAATTAACAAACATGACGCGTCGTAAGACTATTCACTGCGTGTCACTCCTCCACTTCATTACTTTGATGCGTCATCATTTCACGTCCTCACCTCACAGTACTATGAAAACAGGTTATTCTCCAATGAAGCGATAACCGCGCCACTATTACACCGTCACATGCTTGCTCAACAAGCCGACTCCCCCACCACGTGATTCCCCAGTGTCAGGATTAATTTTCCAGTTTAACCTATTTTATGGTTACATTATTTTATGAGAGAGCGTAGGCTTCCGCGGCCGGAGTCAATATTTAATTGGTAGTCCGGGTGCCGCCACGTCCATGGCAAAGGTACCGACCTCTCGGTCGCTACTCTGCGACCTTCCTCGCATTACGCCCTGAGGAAGGTCTCAGAATGGCGACCAAAACGTCGGTATATTTGACATGGACGCGACTTCACCCGGACAGCCAATTAAATACATTATTTTATGTTCAATGTTTACCCCTTTTCATAGTTCCCTCGTAATGATTTTTAAGTCCCAACACAACTCCAAGCCTCATTTCCTTAACTGCTGATACTCCTCACCTACTCTCCTCACCTCCTTAACCTCTGCCCTCAACCGCCCCGAGCGCTGGAGTCGGGCCTAGGCTCGAAGGCGTAGGCTCTGCCGGCGCTTCGCCCGGCTCCGGGGCGGGCTTTGTGTGGTTGATTGATTGCGCAGCACGAGCCTGTGGGGGCGGGGCATCTGGGACCGTTTGCGCGGCGGGAGGGCAAAGCCAGGCTGAGGAGGCAGCGAAGGTGCAAGGAATCCGATGAAAATATTCGACTGCGAGGAAACGAAACGAAACGAATTAGCGGGTTCTTCAGAGGGTACCGCGTTCTCCCAGTTTTGCCGGTATCTTTGTAGATAAAGTGGAATGCTTGAAAAGAGGAAGAAGGACATGTCCCTCTTTCTCTAAGGCCCCATTCCCCGACTCTGTAGGGGCAGTTAAGTTCTTAGCTACGTCTCGGGGGAAGAGTCTGGCGCACACTGTTTAATGCAACCAAAAGGGGTAAAATTATAATTGTATTAAATTACCACACGCTACTGTGATATCTCTATTCTTTTCAAGGTGTTCGATTTGCCTAGAAGTAGCCGTTTTTTACTTTGGTAAATTCCTACAAATTACTGGTATTAATGTCTTGAAATGAAAATGAAATTTTATTGTGTAATGTAATTTAGATTGATTACACGGTATAATTTATTAACAATATTTTCTTTGCAACAAATAATAATAGTCAGCCTTAACCAGCTAATATAATTTTTTAATACATTTTCAATTTGTCAAAACGAAATGTTCAATCGTTTCCTTGCTTTTGTAATTGATATCACAAAATTAAAATGTATTGCTCATTAAGTTCATATTTCACTCTGTTCATTGACAATATTTTTGCTCCAAACATATCTTTAGTTCATCAGAAATACTTCGTTTCATATTCACTACAGACATGCATGTTAAGTTTATTAGAAGTATTTTAGTTAAAAAATACATGAACCAGCTTCCTTCCATTCATGGCTTTCATTCCGACAATCTTCGCCATACATTTAATCAATTAAGTTACGTTGTCGATGATTATTGAAAAACAAATGTTCCTTCGGTATTCAAACAATCTAAACAGTTCCCCAGTGAGGAACTACTACTAAAAGAAGCAAAAAAATCTCCTCCATTTAATAAAATTAAACACGAACGCTAGGACCCGGTTCAATTCACGGCCAATACATGTACAATTTGTATGTAAAGCGAGCTCTCGGTGTCGGGAGAGGTTTCTCAGAGCATCAATTCATGTCAATACTGGGCCTGCGACCGGGAGGCCCAAGGCGGCAGGATTTTGGATACTAGCTACATAGCTAGGTCGAATTCAGCCGCTCTCTGGAGAATTCAAACATCCGACTGCTCTGATCAGCAGTTTCTCCGATCAACACCAGGCGAATGCCGGAGCAGTACCCTAACAAACGGGTCTCGGACGATCTTTCTTTCCTCTTCCTTGTTCTAACACCATCCTTCACTTACATACCAGAAGTACTTACTACAAAACACACACACTCCAGGAGATCGGTCGGGAGCTTAGAGCTGGTCGCGGGGTGGTGACTTGCTTGTGGAAGATACCTGGTTGAGGGAAATCTTCTTAGCCGACGGTAGGTCGACGCAGGATCTCACCATCCTGTGGGGAAGATCAATGCCACCCCTTGAGGAAACTGCAAGTACTACACGTACGAAACTTATAACCTTAGCACTTGACGCGCCCAGAATCACTAATCAGTCAATTAAAAAAAAGCGAGCTCTCGGTAGATTTTCCTTCTCCAACTATTATCTTGATAAACATTAATTACCTCAGCTGTTGAAAGGCTTCTAATCTTCAACAGATACATAAATGTACAAATAAATTCAACAATTAAATGTAATAAATAATAAAATAAGACTAAATAAACTAATATAAATACGTTAAGTACATAAATTAATATTGAATTAAATATATAAAAATAAATAAATAAATTAAATACTTATCTAAGAGACAAATATAGTTGTAGATGTAAAGGTTGAAGAATGTTGTGCAAAGAATCGAAGAGAAAATTGTATAAGAGATGTGTGTCAGGTTCGTGGGGAGAAAATGTCTTCGAGGATGAAAGGCCCGTTACAACTTTCTGCACCAAAGAAAATGGATTTCTTCAAACAAAAGGGTGACTGTTGTAAATTTTCACCAAAAAAGTGGCAAGTAACGATATATTCTCTTTAAGGAAGATAATCTGCTTTATGAAGTGATTACAAAATTGTCACTGAAATGGTATGGATAACAAAATCCTGAAGAATGCCGTTAATCTACACGTACCTGTTGGAACTCGGTATCCACTAAAAATGTTCGTGGACAGTTTAAAATGATTGTTACCACCACATACCCACAGAGAACTGACGAGGCGGAGATGGCGAAAAGGCTGAGTGCGGAGAAGGCGTTGTGGGCGAGCGGAGGAAGGTTCGACCTCCGACCTTTCGGGGCAGATTACTCTGGCGGCGCCAGGCGCCTCGGGACTTGCCTCGGGCCCTGGGGGCTTCCATAAAACAAACGGCCAGCACGCTCCTCTCCGCCCCTCTCTCCCTCTTTCTTTCACTCTCTACCCCTCTCCTCGCTTTCTCTTGCCCTCTATTCCTCTCACTCCCTCTCTTTTCTCCTCTCTCTATTACTTCCCCTTGTTCTCTGTCTCATTTACGCTCTTTTTTCTTATTATTTTTCTCTCGCTCACTCTCTTTTTCTTTCACTCTCATTTTCTCTTTCACTCTTTCTCTTTCGCCCTCATTTTTTCTCTGTCACTCTTTCGCTCTCTTTCTGTTTTTCTTTCATTGTCATCTTTTCCGTGTCTTCTCCACACGTTAACGTCGAAAAAAATGGATGAGTCCTGTGAAATATCAATTTGTAGGACTATAATTATGACGGCCATTGAATCCCAAATATTTAAATTATTGAGTGCAAACATTGTAATAGTTATATGAGCGTGTAACAGGGAAGGGCATATTAAATATTATTCGGGGAGGGAAATCATTTTTTTTACAAGAAAAGATATTAATTTTAAACAAACTCCTCATTGTGCTTGAGCATTATCCTCTATTTAATATCACCTTCATTATTTCTACCAGATATACTGGATGTTCTACTATACTGGATTTCTACCAGATATATTACTATACTGGATTGGTCAGTTCCATTATTCTCCAAAAGATAACAAATGGACAATTCAATGCATCGATTACCTATTCCTTTCTTGATATATTTTTATATTCTATATGCCAATTTTCAGATTTTACTCTGCAACTGTATTGCCTTCTTGGGTTTTCTTTTGTCTCCTTTTTCACTTTAACTTTACGTTGGCCAGCGCAGCAAGGCCTGTCTTTCACTACCAGACTTTCTATCTGAGGAGGTCGCAGTGGTGGAACCGGCGAGAGGTGAACAAAGTACGCCCGAGCCCCAAGGGGATTTATCCTTATTCTGCATTTTACTAAGTGCGCAGAGAACAATGTATTCTGCGAGGTAAGACGTCTCCTCCCGCTTCGTGTGTTAACCCAGGCGAACAAGCCGTTTCCCTCTCCTCCATCTCCAGCTCGCGGGCTCTTGCGGTGCTTCTTCTCAGGAAGGAGAGACAGACGAAGACCAGACTCCGCGTATGTTCCTCCGAGCCCCCTTGCCTTCTCTAGTCACTATAATACGAGTACATTATTGTATTTTCTTTCAGGCGGTTGCACTATTCAAGTGCTATGTACTCTGTGCTATGTAGGGTCTTCATCACAGCCGGTCTTTCCCCCAACGATATCTTCCTGATTACATGAATTAGAGTGGTCGGTATGTTGGCGATGTTGAATTTGCTTTGATTTCCCCCTCTCGATATTTTTTTAATGGGGAATGTGAGGGGTACTACGAACACTTGAAGATATTTCGAGTACTTTTTGTTTTAGTTTTTGTTTTGTTTTGCAGAAGAAAAGATGGCGTTACGGTGTGGTTGTAACATGATATGTCGGTGAAGAATTTTAGAATATCACAAAAAGTTTAACTTTAAAAATTACTCACCCAGCAATAATATTTTAATAATTCTATCAAAAACTATATAATTTTGAATCTAAAGCTTGTGGTGCATTAAATTAGTCATTTCTGTTCTATTAATAAATATAAATATCTTGAGGTACCTTTTTCTCTGAGATTTTTTGTTGATCTTTGAGATGAAATAGATGGGAAGTAAATTGTGCAAATTAAGCAGCAGATCCTTTTCTGTTAATTTCAATTTTTATTTGAATTATTTTCCTCTCAATAAAAATGGCTATAACAACATTTAGTTTAGATAGTTGAGTATAGTACTGAATATAGTTAACATTATACTAATAATGTTTTACTAAAACAATTAATTATGATATCTATGAATAAAATAAGCTAATAGTTTGAAAGAATACTCGTTTAAAAGAATGACGTGTATTTTTAAGAGAATATCCTGACAGTTAGTTGTACGATCTTCCGCTACTGAACTGTCAAACGATACGGCTTGTGCGCTTTCACGGTTTTGGAATATAATTTTAATTGTCCCGGAATGGTCATAATTAGTGAGGTTCAATATTGGTAAGCGTTTTGATTATCAGGAGTGTACATGTTAATGACTAGAGAATTATACTAATACGCTCAATTGCAGATTTTCACGGCAACTTGATTCAGCTGATTTAGTTTAGATTTTACCGAGCAATGTAATGCAAGAACCGAAATAATGCCGAATGAATTTCAAAACTTATCTCAAAAGAAAGTAAAATATTAATCTACTTCTTTTCATTGGCCTGCGAACTTTGGATTTATAATCTGTATCATAAATGAATAATAATGATGATATTGATAATAATAATAATAATAATAATAATAATAATAATGAGTTGGTTCTTATTTTTCCTTTAATTCAAATTCACTAATAAGAAAAAACAAATATCCATTTATTTGTTTTAGGGCCGGTGATTGTACGCCGTACACTATAGACTTGAATAAAGGTAACTTACCGTTTGATTAATTTTAAAAAATTTTCTAACCTCAAATCAAAACAAAACATTTATTCACAATATTAAACAGTAAAGATGTAAAAGTAAAGAAAGGAACTTTGGACAATTAACAACTAGAAAGAAACAAAACAAATAAATCTAATTTTATCAGTTATCTGAATATATTTACAGTTCGTTCACGTCTCCGAATATATACCACCTTGCTCATATATATTAATCATCAAAACATAATTTGTCCTCCGGGATCTTCAGTTTTCGCCAACGCATATATCCTCTGTCAACAATTGAAACAATCAGCACTTCTTTGTGTTTGAACATATTTTACGCCATTTCATAAAGTTTTTCGGTCGTCTACTAGACTACGAACCATTCTCCGTTCAGTGAACGGCCACTTTCAAACTGCTTGTTGATTTTGATTTTCCGGCGTATATTCTCCGTCACCTTGGTGTTCGACCTTGCCAACTTATAACTCCACTACAAGCTGATGATGCATCCGTAACATCTTGACAAGTTACAAATAATAATAAGAAAGAATTGACATATGTCCGTCGTATTATGAAATATGAATTGATTTTTCATGTACATACGCATTTAATCACTAAATTCAACACTGGGGGGATTTAAAAAAATACATTCACGTTTACATACGAGAAAAACGCTTGAAGACTGTTATGGGAACAGCTCGAAACAAGAATGAAATGGAGGTTTTATGCTTTGTAAAGTTCGCATGTGATGAACCGGTTTGCCAGGAAATTCAGAATATATCAGAGGCACCAACGGTATATCGGTAGAAGCGACGATATTAACAAAAGTCAGCCAAAAAGTAAAAGTACAGGTGTGAGGAAATTGTAATTTGTCAATAAAACGTGGGAAAATAAGAACAGTTTGCCAGCAATAATTTTCAAAAGTATTCACCTCAATGCCTGTCGTCTTCGAAAGGTGTTGGAATCTTGTAGTTTAGTATCATTAGATTTCGAAACATTTATATTCTTACACATTGTAAACAACTTAGTGTCGTGCCATCCAACAAAGTGTGAAGGGATCCAAAAGGTACTGAAACGTAAAGCAGTGCGGTGTGGTTCAGTTCAGTCCAGTGGAGAGCAATGGAATACAGTACTGTGCATCCCCGTGCGGTGTAATGCTGTTCTGTGCAATAATAATTTACTATTATTATTATTATTATTATTATTATTATTATTATTATTATTATTATTATTATTATTGTTTTGGCCATTTCTGACCTGGCTAACAGGTTACTATGACGATAAGCCTTTCAGCTGTATTTTCTGGTAAGACAAGGTTGTTACGCCTTGAAGTGTGAATTATGAGGTGATGGGATGATGATGATGAGGGGTAAAGGGACAATCACAAATACCACCGTGCCTACGCAGGACTCAAACCCACATCTTCCTCGACGCAGCTTCTTCTTCTTCTTCTTCTTCTTCTTCTTCTTCTTCTTCTTCTTATTATTATTATTATTATTATTATTATTATTATTATTGTTATTATTATTGTTATTATTGTTATTATTGTTATTATTGTTATTATTATTATTGTTATTATTATTTATTACTACTGATAAGTATATTCGAGTTGGAGTGGCAGGTTATAAGCCTGTCCTCCAAACCACACGCAAAGCTACTAAGTGTGTTGGGGGTATCAACGTAGATTGCAATGTCCAGGTGCTCTCCTGCTTCTCGAATGCCGCCTGACGCGAAACGCGGTCGTCTGTGGAGAGCTTAGCTCAGCGCAAGGCTTCTGAGAAGGGCCCTCGAGTGATCCGCCGGGCGGAATAGGAAGCCGGTCGTTGCGAGCAGCCACGCCCAAGCGCTGATGGCGGCGGCGGCGGCGCTGGTGCTGGCGCTGGCGTCGGATATGAATGTTATCCGGTGTATCGGGGCGCGTGCCGGCCGGGCAACGGGGGCGGCGGCGGCGGCGGCTGGCGCACAATGGGCCGAAATGAGCCACAGTCCCGCACACGGCCTCGGAAAAATTAATAAGTATTAATTTTAGCAATATCGCAGCAGTACTTGGTTGTTACTGTGGTCTATCCGAGGTTTTATTACAACTTCAATACTTTGCGGCAAAGGAACATAACCCTGTGTTACGAAATCAAGATGTGTGTATTCTTTATTTATACATAGGCATACTTTCTCGGATTTCCCGATCTCTGTTAAATGCCGTACGTAGATAGCTAAGTGAGCTACCACGGTCTCGACCAGCACGGAGCTACTCAGTGAGGAGTACACACCATTTTCGCGATTTAACGCCGAAGTGGCCCTTGGGTCCACATCGGTCCCTTACAGATGTTTTAGTGAGGTAACCCACGGAATACATTTTGGTGCTTGGATTGGGATTAGTGAGAAATATCCTCTGTGCGCATCAGTTGTACATTTCACAAAAGTTACTGGTAACATCGTGGGACTAAGAAAGTATTAGAGGAGATGTTAGTTGAGGAACTTGGCATGCATTCAAGCTACTGACACAAATGAGAACATTCATATTCGTAGGATTCGAAACTATCTTCTTGATCTTTGCAAACTTTGGCACACCTGTTCTAAACCTCTTCTCCACTAGACCTGCAATTTTCAGTGTTTAAAATAATATATTTTCATCTTTTTTTTACAAGAATTTATTATGTACAAACGCGTAATATACTACGCAGTTACAATTCAAGATTTTTTATAATCTAAGAATTATTAATTTTATTTTTCTTGAAACGATCTAGGGTTTTAAGGTGTGAAAAACACCGACACGCATGCCGATGTTTTTATGGCTTGTTTCGAGCTTCGGTGTAGGCAGATGTTGATTTCACTACCAGAAGCAGCGGTCAAGGACTCATGGCCTGTTCTGTCAGTTTTGTTTGTCTGACTGTCCTCGTTCACCACTAGTGTTGGTTCGATGTGTTCTGTTATTGGTACATAATTTGTTGATCCCATTGCAATCTTCTTAGACTGGCGGCGTAGCTCATTGGTCAGCGTGCTCGATTTGCATGACGCGACACCGGTTTCGATTTCCGGTGGGGCAAAATTATAGTTTATGTTTTCCTTGCAATGTCCCATTGTACATTGCGGTGTGACGATGAGAAAATTCACTTCTCAGGTTGAGAAGACCGGGATACGACATGGGGATGTTTTCCTGCTAACCACGTCTTGACACATGGGGCGGGACGCCGCTGGTAGGCCATGGCCCGTACACAGGCCGACGCGCCAGGTACAAACAAATTACAACATTCGACAGCGTTAAGTACTATCCATGAAGCAGCATTTGGTCCAAAATCCTCGAACTCGCAATAGCGCTAGAATGAATTATGGATATAAAAGACTTTTGCGAAGCCCAGAGTTGTAAGGATAGACTTGAAGAGGAGGCGATTTAAAGGTTATGGCGTCTTCGAAAAAATTGCAACCTAACAAAAATTTTAATAACTCTGAAAAGTATAGAGCGATTAGTTGCCTCCCCACATTGCCCAAATCGTGAGATAAAATTCCACCCTTACAGGATTTAAACAGGCCATCCCTCGCCATCGATTCGGTTTCATCTCCATCTCTAGCTCTCATCAACTCATAAGGGTCAATTAATTTTTTCATGAAGCTTTACAGAAAGAAGACCATACAATCATCACGTGTTTAGATCTTGTCCAGGCCTTCGACAAAGTCTTGCATATCGGCCCCATACACAAGATAAAAACAATAGTCACCCCAGTTTACCTATACAACACAATAACATTTTCTAACGTAAAGTTTTCTAACATAACTTTTGTTCTTGCTGTTGATGATCAACAACAAACGAAAGTCCAGAAATACACTAGAAGGTCTCCTCAAGAATCTCCATTATTACTCACTCTCTTTAACCTACACGTTGCTGATATCCTATTAGCATTCAACACCAACATTGGTCAATTCGCTGACGATACCATTATATAAGAGTTATTCAACCAATTTAATAATGAACAGGTTAAAAAATCTATATAAAATAGATGACAAATCCATAAAATGTAAACTTTGGCTTTATGCTTCAATTGAAATGGGAAACTATTAATTCTTAGACCAATATTTATTCCTCCCCCTCCAAATTAGTAACTCATTAATCCCTTGAAGCTCACCCCATCTTAGTAACAAATATTTAGAACCAAATCATGATACAGAATTACAATGGAAAGGCCATATAAAGGCTGAAGCACACTACGTTAAAGATGCTCCAACTAACACGACTAATGAATTTCAAAATTTCTCTATACAATTCAATAGCTCTTTACAAACATGTCATCCAACCGATTATAATTTACACGTGCCATATCCTGTTAAATGCTTTGAGAAGCAACAAACAAAATTCAAATAATCCAAAATACGTTTTTCAGAACAATATACTTCAAAGACCCCACGGTTCAATTCGAATTTACAGTTGCATAAAGAATTAAATATCCCATACATTATACCATTTATATCCAAGATTTATCTCCAAAATTATTTACATGCATCAAGCAAATGGAGGTGGGAGAGGCAACATAACAATGATAGAGGATGCGCGGAAGTGAAATTTGAGCAGACGAAAAGAAAAGGTTACCGATTCTTTACTTGAATTCCTCACGACACTAGTAGAGCGACTCGCTGTCAGGCTCGTGAAAGCAGGTAGTTTGTGGCTAGACGCAGTTTTAAGTTCGTACACGTAAGCTTCCTCGGCTCGAGTTCGTGACTTCTCTGTCGGGGTGACGTCGCGACGTCGTCAGTTAAAGACGCGGCGTCACCCGAACAGCTAAGAAGTCTCTTTTCAGTTCATTAGCTTTGCCAAGCCTCGCGATGCTATAAAGCATCATGGCCGTTCAAAGAGCGTTGTGCGTCTCTACGGGAAATTTAACGAATAGTGAACAATCTCGAGTTGAAGGAGGTGCGCTGAGTGAAGGGGGCTGAGGAACTACACTGGCCGGCAATAGACTTTGTCAGTACCCACAAAAGTGAACAGTGTCTTCAGAATTGGCACAGCGAACTTGAAGATGAGGAGATCGGCTTAGGTGGCTCTTAGCAACAACTGATGCCACTACACTGCCTCTGACCGAGTGGATATAGGGGTTTGTGTCCCGGCTGTGGCAGGATTTTCGACACTAGATGGATAACAAGATCGAATTCAGCTACTGTCTGGAGGACAATTATACCGGCCAGTTGCTCCTATCGGTAGTTTTCAGTAATTTCTCCGATCATCACCGGGTGAAAGCTGGAGCAGTACCCTAACAAACGCCCTTGTATCGTGAACAACCTTCCCTTTCTCTTCATTGTGCTATCGTCACCCCTTACTTACACACACACACACACACTTGCATGCCACTACACTACCACTTATGTCGAGTGCTCAGTTGGAAGCATCCAGTTTACCCCATCTGGGCCGGTACCACGCTGGTGGGAGATAACTGTTTGGGAAAATTCTGCAATCCGAAGGGAAGATCTTCGCCGGACCTCTCCAACAAGGAGGGAAAGATGACCGCCTCCCAGAATAAAAAGCATGCAGTGTACTATTGGGACTTGAAGGCCATAGCAGTTGACGCGTCCGGAAACACAAAATAATATATCAGTCAGTCAATAAGGCCAATTGTGTATTTTTAATTTGTAGCATCAACTTAGACGCAACGCGTTTAAATCCCTTGGGAAACATTGAGGAGCTTTTGCGCTTTTGGAGTAATCCTCAATTAAACAGATAGTCCGTCACATCTCGTCTCAGTCAGTGGTCAAGAGGACCGCCAGATAGGATCTCTTCGTACGTCTCTCTCTCTCTTACACGCTCCTGCGTCACTACCCAGCGGCGATAATTGCGAAGAAATAAGGATAGTAGTAAGGTTTAGGACGCTTCACAGGAGTTGGACTAGCCCCTGTGAATCACGCAAACTCGTTTTGTTTAAACAAATTTCACATGAGGTTCTACGGGGATTCTACGGAAATCGAGCTCGGAACGTCACTGGTGAAAAGCAAGCGACTTCACCATTGCGTCACGAGAGCATTTAGCAATTTTAAACTTGCTTTCTCTTCCTTTTATACACATTTATTTTACTCAATTTATTATATTCTTTCTTTGTTTTTTGTACCAAACTTCATGTAGTGCATTTATGATATTTTAGCTTTATTTTAACATGACTTCGCGAAGTGTTTTAACGTTAGAAATTCATAATTACCCAATTACACCACGCGCCCATTTGTCGCCATTCCGTCCTACTGTGCGTGTGGTGCCGGGCGGCGGGACCGCCACTCCGATGCATATGTATAGGAGCGCTATCTGGCTCCGGATGAATAATACATCTGGGCGGCGCGCGCTACAGATTAGCGACTCCGGCCGCCCCGATCCATCACGCGCGCGGCGGCGGCAGGTAGCCACCGACGCCCGGCCGCCACCCCCACTCCCAGCTTCCTCTCCACTGCCACCTCAATCTCTACCACCTCCTTCCTCTGCACTGACACCGCACTTTCCACCTCCACCGCCACCTCCTACCCTCACCTTTCTCTTCACTGCCATCTCTAACTCCATCTCCTTTCTCTACATCAACACCTCTCTCTCCGCCTCTGCACAGCCTCCACTTCCATCTTCCTCTCCACTGCCACCTTAGTCTCCCCCTCCACCTTTCTTTCCAACACCCACTCAATCTCTACCTCCACACCACCTACAACGCCGCCTCCTCCATCCTCTACACCGACACCTCACATTCCACCTCCATCTTCCTTTCCAGTGCCACCTCCCCCTCCTCCTTCCTCTACACTGACACCGAACTATCCACCTCCACCGCCACTTTCCTCTCCACTGCCATCTCTGTCTCCAACTCCTCCTTTCTCTACACCAACACCCCTCTTTTCGCCTCTGCACAGCCTCCACCTCCATCTTCCTCTACACAGCCACCTTAGTCTCCCCCTCCACCTTCCTTTCCAACACTCACTCAGTCTCTACCTCCACACCACCTACAACCGCCTCCTCTATTCCCTACACCGACACCTCACTTTCCACCTCCACCGCCACTTCCTCTCTACTGTCATCTCAGTCTCCACTTCTTCTTCCTATATATCAACTCCTCACTTTCCACCTCCAGAGAACCTCCACCTCCATCATCCTCTCCACTGCCACCTCAGTCTCTACCACCTCCTTCCTCTACACTGACACCGCACTTCCCACCTCCACCGCCACCTCCACCCTCACCTTTCTCTCCATTGCCATCTCTGACTTCATCTTCTCCTTTGTTTACATCAACTCCTCTCTTTCCACCTCTACACAACCTCCACATCTATCTTCCTCTCCACTTCCGCCTTAGTCTCCCCCTCCTCCTTCCTCTTCACTAACACCGCACTTTCCACCTCCATCGCCACCTTCACCCCTCACCTTCCTCTCCTCTGCCATCTCTAACTCCATCTCCTTTCTCTACACCAACACCTCTCTTTCCATCTCGACGCAAACTCTACCTCCACCATGCTCTCCACCGTCGCCTCAGTCTCCACCTCCACCTCGAACTTCCTTTGCATTGCCAATTGCCACCTCAGTCACCACCTACACACCACCTACACACCACCTCCACATCCACATTTTTCTCCACTGCCACCTCAGTCTCTATCGCCACCTCCTCCTCCTACCTCAGTCTACACCTCCACATCACCTGCACCTCCATTTTCCTCTCCACTGCCATTTCAGTCTCCATCTGCGCTCCCGCCGGGATGGCTGAGTGGCAGCATTCCTTTTGCCTCTGACGCACAGCTGTCAGCATTCATTGATTGGTGATTCTGGGTGTCAACTCCTAGGGTCTTTACTTCCGTAAGGGTAGTGCGTGTTTTTATTGAGAGAGGTGACGGTGATCTTTCTCCGCTGCATGGAGAGATCCGGCGCCAACCTTCCGTACAAGGTATTCCCACCAGCAGGCATCGCCACGGCCGGGGTTCGCCCCGATTGGTGGCCGGGCATGTGTGTTAGTGTAGTACGTGTTAGTGTAAGTGGTCCATGGTCCGTTTGTTACGGTACTACTCAGACATTCGCCTGGTGTTAATCGAAGAAACCACGGAAAACTACCGATCAGAGCATCTGGCCGCTAGAATACTCCTCCAGACGGAATTTGACCTTGCTATGTATCTAGTGTAAAAAATCTTGCCACAGTCGGAAATGGAACCCTAGAACCTTCCGGTCAGTGGAGTGACATCCATTGATTCCCTGAGCCAAATAAGCCGGTCGCTCACCAGGAAGATCTAAGGATTCGAGCGGATTTTCGACATAGGCTTCTCATCTAGATCGAAATCAGCCGCTGCGCTGTCTGGAGAAGAATTCTAGCTGCCGGCTACTGAGACCCTTCCTTGCTCGTCCTTGTCCCTCCCCTCTCCTCACACAAATTTAGTTGTATGTACATTCATTACACTATATTGCGGTTTTTATATAGCTGTCTCTCAAGGCCCGTCTTGACGACGTAATACGCCACGATATTTTGTATCTCTCTCTGTCGTGCCGCCAGATGCCGCATGAACGCAAGCACTGCTTGATGCGGTCGCGATCATGCGGCATCTGGCGACATGACTGAAAAAGAGTGAAATGTCGTGACTTATTCCAGCTATATAAAAATCGTACTATACTACAGATGTCGGAAGAGCACTAAGGGGATTAGAGTAAGTCGAGGTTGGGAAAAGGCTCCATTGGGGGAGGTTCGTGCAGCAGGAAATTCCGCAAGCTGATTTGTAGGGCGACGAACGATTCCCGAGTCATGGCATGCACCACACTTACGCGACTAATGATTTCAGATATTGTCGCGCTCGGAAATTCAAAATAATCAATGATCTCTACTTCCACTTACGTCTCTCTCCATGTTCACCTCCTTCTACACATTCGCCGTCACCTCGATTTCCACATTTGCCTTCACTGCCGCCTCCACCTTCACTTCCGTCTCTACATTTGTCTTCATCTCTACCTCTTCCTTTATCTGCACCTTCGCCCCCATTTCACCTTTCCCTCTATCTGCACCTTCACCATATGCATATATAGTTTCATTTCCATCACCATTTTCAATTACATCTCCAACTATCTTCCCTCCTGCCCCCTCATTTCCTATCTACACATCCCTCTCCAATGCCACCTGTAGTTTCATTTCCATCACCATTTTCAATTACATCTCCAACTATCTTCCCTCCTGCCCCCTTATTTCCTATCTACACATCCCTCTCCAATGCCACCTCCATCTTCACCTCCACGTTAACGCCACCCCCACTTTTATCTCTGCCTAGGGGGAGAGATGGCTAGAAGCATCAACTAATGCCACTGCAGTTCCTCTGACCGGGAGATACTAGGTTCGAATCCCGTCGATTGAAGGATTTCGACCTTAACTTGTCAGCTGGGTCGAATCCAGTCGCTGTCTGGAGGAGAAGTTTAGCGACTCAGTGCTCTGATTGGTAGTTTTATGAAATTTCTCTGACCAACACCAAGTGAATGCCGGAACAGCACCCTACCAAATACTACATACTCCCCTTACACACTCACACTAACACGCACTACACTACCACACGTGCCAGAAACCCGGTCGGGAGCTTAGAGCTTGTCCCGGCTGGAGCGGTGCCCCGCTGGTGGGAGACGCCTGACTGGGGAAAATCCATCTAGCCGACGGTAGGTCCGCGCCGGATCTCGCCATACAGCGAGGGAAAAATCACTGCCACCGTCCAAGCAAAAAAAATGAACTACACGTAGGGAATAAATGACACTTTTAGTTGTCATGCTGGGATTCACTAAAACAATCAATATCTCCGCCTCCACGTTCGTCTCCACCTGCACTACCTCACTTTCCCCCTCCACTTCTGTCGCCCCCTCTCCCGCCACCACCGCCTCCATTTCATCGCGACGCCTCATGCGGACTCCACCTGTGGGCGATCGACTCACCCGGCGCACCCGCGAGAAGCTTTGCTCTCCCTGAGGCCCAGACCTGTTGGGTGCACGCACACATTGTGCAATTTCTTGGGGCTTCCCTTAAGTGGCCTTAACACCTCAAGCCATTCCCTCACGTGATTCCGCCTTGGCCATATGTGTTTTTTCTTATAACCACTGGACCAGGATAAATGACTCAGGGCATCAATAGATGTCATTGCAGTCCTCCTGATATGAAGGTCCCAGGTTTGAGTTTCGACGGTGCCAGGATTTTCGACACTAGCTTGTCAGCTAGCAGTCGCTGTCTCGAGGTGAAATTTAGCGGCCGACTGCTCTGATCGGTAGTTTTCCGTGGTTTCTTCGATCAACACCAGGCGAGTACCGGAGCAGTACCCTAACAACCGGGCTACAGGCCGCGCGCGATCTTTCCTACCTCTTCCTTGATCTACCATCTCCCCTTATACACACAATTGTTCTAACCCGCACTACACAAGCATACAGGACGTGAGAGCGGTCGGGAGCTTTGAGCCGGCTGGGGTAGGTCTCCGTTGGTAGGAGAAACTTGATTGGGGAAACCCTGCTAGCTGACGGTAGGTCGGCGCCGGATCTCGTCATACAGCGAAGGAAAGATCACCGCCACCTCTGGATCAAATCATGCATTACACTTACGGGAATACTGACCCTGGATTGATGTGACTTCAGTTATAACCACCGGTTAACATTAGCAAAGGAAAATATTCTCCACATCACTTTTCAGGTGAGACAAGTTTTCTTGTGTGAGTTTTCACTTTTGTACATGCATTACAATCTTACATTTTATTTACGTCTAATTTGATTCTCAGACTAAACTATTTTGACCAACTTAATTAAACAAACTTACTTTTTACCCTACATTTTGGAAATACGCTCGTCTCATAGTACGTAAATAATTGCATTATGGGATTTATTCACATTGATTATTTGAAATGTAACTTTACAAAATTGATATTAGTTTCGTAATGAAAGTTATTGAAATACAAGCAATATAAGAATTCGTTGCATACTAATGAGTCAAAATCCTTTAAACAAAAATTACATCGCATTGGAATTTTTACAAATATGATACGCCATTGAATGATATTCCAAGCGTATGATTCTATTAAAATACTCGATTGGTTATTAAACTTTGCCTAACAATGATTAACGGGATTGTTCGAAAATTCTACTATTCTACTAATTCTACTAATTCTGCTACTTGATTTTGTAGAAAGAATGAAATATGTGGGTACGTTCAAATGTTTCTCTACTTCTTTTTCGGTTAACATAGCAATTTCTTCTCTCGCATATAGAACCAATTTTACTAATAATTTACGACGTTCAGACTTGGAAGAAACTCTACACGACCTTGAAAATTCATCTTCATTTCCAGATTTTATTTGTCAGAACTGTACTTCATAAACAACGAAGATTTACCCTTTGCCATGGCACAGAAATGCAAACCTCAGTAAATTTTGAACTTTTGATAGACGAGTTTAACGCACAGGTAAGATAACTCACTGGGTATGTTCGTATTAGCTATGATCTATACCAGGGCTGCCACTTATTCACTTCACTACATTTCTTTTAAATTTAGGTTTCGTTCTGATCAGCTTATTTACTTTCAAATATAGTGAAAAAATAAAAAAAAGATGTTAGTAATGTATCTTGCTGAAGAGGAATTTATGGTGTAAGGATAAGAAGGTAAGTAATTGTGTAATGGTTATGATCCACTACTCTAATAAATTCATGTAATTAGATTATATTTGCTGAAGAAATCAGTTCTCATGGAAATATATTCGAGTGCATCATTAGTCCTCATTAGTTCGTCATTATAAAGTGTCCAATAACACGCACGCACACACGCACACACACACACACACACACACACACACACACAATAATTTGCTGTCCAAAACGAGGTAATCGGCTTGAAGCAAACTCTTGCTCCTATCCTCTTTTCGTTTTTGCACAAATAACGTATTAATGAATGTGAAGTCGCAAGATGGTTTACATCGGCCTTAATGATGATTGGCACAGATGTACACAACCATATCATGTATAGAAATTTGGGAAATCCAATTAAAGGAGATTAAACTATCGATACATATATTTAATGCAAACGTTGTTTTTTTATTTGTTTGCTTGAAAGATTGAATATTCCAAGTCGTATAAAATAATTTTAAAAAGTTATTTTAAATAAGCCTCAAAGATTTTTGTAATGTGGAAATTTTATTTCATGGTAATTTTGCAAGAACTAATTTGAAACTCCTATAACGCGAAGTATAGGAGTATAGTCTTCCCCTATAATAAAACAATAAATATATATGTACGTAATCCCAATGTGTCTAAATAATTAATGATAAATGAAGCTTGTAAATTAATTAATAATGCTATCATCATATATTTATCTTCTTTCAGTCGGAAAGAGAAACGCAATTTGACATAGAATACCTCGCCCCAACACGGCGTCCTTGATATCATGTCACCACTGTTTTGCAGAATATTTTAAAATCGAGTTCATAAAAATCGTCGACACTGAATGTTTCAGTTCGCGAAAATAGCAGAAATGCAGCGCTGAGCAATATTTCGCGGGTAATAAACCAGACCCAAGACCGCCATTTGCGTAATAAAGGGTTAGACACGAGACAGATTAATGAATGAGCACGTGGTGTGGCATGTGAGTCAGTATTTTTTTAGCTCGTTCATATCTCTCGGACGTATCTCGGCGATTTGAATTTCTATTAGGTTTGTTTTAACACCTTCATTCCTACGCGCCCGGCCAACTGACGTAGAGCAGCGCGCCCTCTTCAGGCGATTGTTTACAGAAAGTAAATTACGATGGCGGGCGGGGGGAGGGGGAAACTGGTGGGCGGTGGAGGAAGGTTATCCAGGAGGGGGACAGCGAGTAAATGGAGTTGAGCCAGGGTGGTGGTGATGTCGGTAACAATGTTGTGCCACGTGGATGTTCCTATAAAACAGTCTTCGTTTGTTGGAAACAAATAAGTAGGCTTTTTTGAACCTCTTATAATGTTCTTTATATAGAAATATTTTTTCCTTCTTTTTTAGTAATATACCATCGGGTGTTAAACCCTATGTAGGTCATATATATCTACTTGTTTATTTTGAAATGTACCAGGGTGATTAAAAGCATTTTAACAATATCAGTTTTTCTAATTATATATTTCAAGAACAAATATAAAAAGTATGTTTTTTTGGCAAAATCTCGTTGCTTTTCTAGTACCTATGCTTCAATGTTTTAAATTCACGACCCCCAAAAAGTTTTTTGATTACAAAACAAACAACGTCTTGAAACATGAGAGTTCAAAGGAAATCTGAACGCTATGGGGGATGTTTTAGTATCTAAAGTGCTAATTTTGGAATTATTTCAATAATTGGAGCTGCGATGTGGAAAACCACATTTGTTGTGAAGGAAAAGAATGCCCATTAATAAAAATCCTTAGCGACCAGCATCAAATTGCTTGTTTAGCTTCTTCAACATTACCCTGCAGGGGCCACTATTCTTTGATTCGCTCCTTTCCTAAGTTTAATGAAAATAAGGCCTGCGTCATTTTTAGCTCTATTAAGGAATACATTTAAGAAGAAATTAAAGCTGGTTTGGAGAAATTTCTTTTTAATTGCCTTTACTTCAAGGAACAATTACGCAGAAACTACTAGTTTCTTCAACAATCGTACATTGTACTTTTTCAAAAATATAATTTTGAGGAAATATCTCTATTATCAACATTGTGCTTTTACATGTCAATTTTGTTTACGTTGGGTTCGTCGTCGACCCACCAATTGGTATGCGATTGATAAAAGTACGAATGAATAATCGTGTCAACTTGTATATTGGACATTGAGAGGGTTGACACAGAAGTATACATTAAAATGGAACATTATTTTAAATTTTTGATCGCCCAAGCATTCGTAAATTCTTTTATCAATTTCAGTAGCGCACCATCTATTTATTTCTAGTGACAAATTATTGATCACCAAAACTGTTTCTTTCGTTTCAAGTCTGGGTTTATAGTCTTCTATCTGATGACGTGACAATGGCCAGCGGATGTTGTATACACGTACATCCTCTTATTGGATTACTTATCAACAAACCTCAACTTATTCCACGATTATGGATTAAAAATGAGCTTATTCAGGTGCCGTCCGCTACAGTAGGAACCGCTTTTGATAGATTTGGAAAAGATCTTGAATAAGGCATGATTATTTTTACTTTATTAAAGAAGATTAGAAGGCAAGGCAAAACTAAATGTATACCGCGATAACGTGTTATAACCAGCAGAACAGAGAATATCAAAAACCTAGCGCATAGGAGAGGAATAAGGTTTGTGGCTTTATGTCTCCCTACTTTCTCGGCCAGTGATCACAGTGATGGTTGGTCATTTCAATACTGGATGGGAGATGTAAAGGTGACCATGAGAGGTGAATGATGGCAAGACAGTAATGGTTTTAGATAATGTTATGACTCAGATGGTATTATTAGTAGTATCATGAGACAACCACGATTTAACCTCGTGGTGAATACTCCTACATCTTACTCGGGACTCGTATTTTTCTAGAATTGTGTTCCAAGCTCTTTGTAACTGACGCCCAAATACGTATCTCATATAACAAAATAAATAATTACGAGTTGGCGATCGGCAGCTCATTTTGGTAATTTTTCGTAGCGTCTATTAATTTCAGAAAGACGTTCTCTAACAAACAGGCGATGGGGCCCTCAATTCTTCCTTGTTAACCCTCTTCCATTCTCTCCTTGCATCCACACTTATACACTTTTTTGCAGTACACTACGACATCAGTCGACAGTTTGGAGCTTGTCCCGCCTGGGGCGTGCCCCGCTGGGAGAGATACCTGAAAGAGAAAACCTCGTAAGGCTGCGTGTAAGTGGGCGCTGTATATCATAATCCAGAGGGAAGGATCACCGTCACCTCCCGGGATGAAACATGCATATAAGTTACGAAACTAATTAACATTTAAATTTGAGGCGCCCGTATACAGAAAATAATCAATCAATAGTATTGAAGACGATGGCGTTAAGTAGTGATGAAATTGCAAACTTTCTTCAACAACTTGGCTTGTGAGAAATCACGCAATAGAAAATTTTGCCGGGATTTTCCACTCATCGAAATTATTGATGGATTGGTTCGTTAATGATTCCAGTAAGTGTAGTGCATTTTCAAGCGCAGGAGATGGGGATGATCATCTGTGGATGGCAAGATTCAGTGCCGGTATACCCGTTGCCCTTCGGGTTTTCCTCAACCAGGTATCTCCCACCAGCGGGGCACTGCCCCAGTCGGATCAAGCCCTAAGCTCCCGACCGGTCTCCCGGCGTGTGTGGTAGTGTCCCTGCATGTTAGTGTATGTGTAAGATGAAGATAGGACAAGGAAGAGGGAGGAAACATCGCTCGCGGTCCGTGGCCCGTTTGTTAGGGTACTACTCCGGCATTCGCCCGGTGTTGATCGGAGAAACCACGAAAAACTACACATCAGAGCTGACCGTCGCTAGAATTCTCCCTCAGACAACGTTTGAATTCGACCTACCTATGTAGCTAATGTCGAAAAATTCTGCCACAATCGGGGATGAAATCAATCAAATTGAGAAATTGGCATCAATTGGTAATGGAATTTTAACAAAACACACAAAAAACGTCTCATGAGAAATCGTTCATTAGATAATGTTCGGGCTTTATGCCCTCACCTAAAATATCACGACGAGATGTTGCCTCACGGAGACGGCTCGAGTGCGCCGCGACGTCGTTGGGGAGGGGGAGGGAGGTGCGGAGAGGCCGGAGGGCCGTGGGCGCGCGCCTCTCCCGCCGCAGATCACGATTACGCGGAATGAGCGTCGCGAGTCGCCCCGCCCCGCCCTGCCCGGGCCACGCCCCGCCCGGGAATTCTGCGAACAGCCGCGGCCGCGACCGCAGCCAGGCACCGCGTGCGCACCGGCGCGAGCGCCGACGTCCCGAACGCGCCCCGTAATCGGTATTCTCAGGCACTGCGTCAGTTCACTGAACGGGAGCTGTCGTCACTAGAGACCGGAATAATTCGTGGTATGAAACGTCAAAATATGTCATGAAACGGCGAGAACAAGTAATAAATATGTCAAATGGGATATAATATGTAATAAAATAATGAAACAATTATGAGTCGTCATTGCCAACAATATTGTTTATTACAATAGCAGCTTTCGATGGTTTAGCCATCATCATCCGTTTTCTGCTGTCCGTAGTCGTTTTTGTGGCTTTCATACAGCAGAAAACTGATGATGGCTAATCCATCGAAAGCTGCTATTGTAATACTACCCGGTAGTCGTTTTTGTGGCTTCCATACAGCAGAAAACTGATGATGATGGCTAAGCCATCGAAAGCTGCTATTGTAATACTACCTGGTAGTCGTTTTTGTGGCTTCCATACAGCAGAAAACTGAGGATGGCTAAGCTATAGAAAGCTGCTATTGTAATAAACAGTATTGTTGGCATTGACGACTCATATAATTATTTCATTGTTAATGCCAAAGAAAACACCACAATTCCAATAGAACATGTAATATTAAAACACACTAACTATAAAACACAATTAATTATAACGAAATTACAATTATCAAAAATTACCTAAACAAATTTTTAAAAAAATACAAACGTTTTAAATAGTTGTGTGGAGCACAGGTTGATGCACATTTTGCACCATACAACTTTCCCATCAGTAACAAATGTTTCACCTATTGCAAACCATAAAACTCGGCGTCAGTGATACTTTTCACACTTAAAGGTGAAAATGATCATAGTCACTGACGCGCACTTCCCACCACTGAGATAACGGAAGCCAACGCGCTGGACCGTAAGAATATCCAACCGTGTATAAACGCAGTGCATCTCGATTCAATAGAAGTTAGTAATAATGTGGGAAAATACTTCTTTTCGTAAAACAAATGTGCAGAACGTAGAAGAACATTGATAAAGTATAATATATTTTGTCAATTTTGTAACATATGATTTAATTAATTTAATAATTTTGTGACACTGTGAAGTAGGATTGAATAGAGAATGAATAAGAGTATTAAATTTCATCTCGTTTTTGATTTCTTGACTAAATTGTAAAATCCGCAAACTCAACCCCACCCAACTACTTGTGTGCGCTCACAAAGTTGTACCCACACCTCTTCCTCTCCTATCTGGCCCATACGTTGCCACGCCCTCCTCAAATGCATCCGACTCGGGTTCTCTCACTCCCCAGCCCTCTACGCCCCCGCGTGTTATCCGGGCAATTAACTCCTGCAATTGAAGCGAGGCGGCGCCCCTGCAGCGATGCGGGCACAGCGCAAACGCCCCCTCCCCTTCCCCCGACTCCCACCTCTTCGTCCCCTTGCCCCTCTGCCACACCCCTCCTCCTCGGCCAGGAGCTCATGGCTGCGAGGACCGCTGGACAGCAGGCAACGCGAAGAACAAGCGACGACTTTCCTAAACTGTGGAATTAACGTGCAGTTCTTAACGACTGGTCTTCGCGGAGGAAAGCTTCCCCGGCGATTTATTGCCGTCTTTACGATCGAAGTAACCATATCTGTATCTATCTGCTTGTGTAACTCTGCTTTACATCGACGGTCAACTTCCAGGCTATTATGTACTCGTACTTCGAATTTAACATCGACTCTAAATGGAAATAAACATGTCCCGTTATTTATAACTGAGAAATGACTTGACACGTGCATGATTTATTTCATCCCACACACCATGTATGTATGTATTATATGTATGCATATATATATATATATATATTAGGTTGTATAGTTATATAGTATGATACTATCATACTTTCATTTATTATTGAAAACATTATGTCTGTCTATATTGTTCATTCATTATTTTAAAAGCAGTACCTCGAGATAATATGGTTAAAATTTAATTGTACCCATGATACTAAAACACATGTATTTGTCAGAATAACTCATATTAGTAGTTTATTATGAAAATGGATAAAGTCGTAAAATAAGTAAAATCTATAATTATATCTTTTTTAAATTAATTATTTTAGGTCGCTTTAGAAACTGTTGTTTATATCTTTCTTTCTCCTCAATTCTCAAAACACGTGCTTTCAATTGACAACTGTTCTAGACAAGCATTAGATTTTGGTTCATTTCCCCAGCAGGAGAGAGAAAGCACACAAAACTTACATTCGATTCATTATTAACTGTTTTTATCATTATAGATCTACAATTATAGTATCGAGTTTACATTCAAAGGCAATGTATGTCTTTCCAAAAGGAGTCCCTATGCTTTAGAAACTTAAGGTTCCGTAAATTCAATTTGAAAGCCTATCTTCTTAGTCAACATTATTATTCTGCACTGGAAAAGCCTTGTGGCGACTATAAATGCGAAGACGACTGTCGGGACGTTCCTGTTTGTGTAGACGTCCTTCTAATACAACTCTAAGTTATGACTTTAAAATCGCACACGCGTAACAAAGGACTTCAACGATCACAAAGATAGACTAGAAGATTGAGAGGAGACTGTTAGAATATGCATAATTTTCCTCTACACGATACATTCGTAATTTCATCTAAGTTTGAAATAGATAAATAAAGAAGCAAGCAGTTAGTAAAACCTGAGGTTACGAAATTGTAACTTTTGTGATTTGTTTGTAGCTATTGTAACCATTAGTTACGATATTCCTTTACAAACAAAAACAAGAGTTCCTTGCGAGAGCTCAACTTTTCGAGCGCACTTGTAACTCAGAAGCTGCATACAGCGAGTTCAGCATTACGATTCTTACAAACTCTTCCAGAAAAAAAACGGATAAACCCGGTGCTTTGCGATACTGATTTTGGTATGGATTTAACTTCACAGTAATAAATATCCCTTAATCAGAAACTTCTACAATTGAATTCAACTAGCTGGTAGGTTGCTTACACTTTCGAATAAGCATCGTAAAGAGTGCAAACATTCCACATTAAAAATATTGAAAGAATACACTACATATTTTATTTTAACGTTTGTTAAAAAATTCTGTGCAGAAACGTATTTCATCATAGTGTGTCTGGGGAAGTAAATTGAAAACACTAAAACAAAAGAAGCAGCCTCTTTTACTTCATTTCCTTGCGCTCTGCACTAGTAGTGGATTTTTACTGTCTCAAACACGCAACAACGTAAACGCAAATGGCCCCCAACGTAACTCTCACAGCCCAGCCACTGACGGCGGCATACGTCAGGCGACTCGCCGAAACGCCACGCTACAGGCGGAGTTCGTCCCCGACGCGAAGCCATTTCTGGGAGACTTATCCCGCGCGTTTATGCAACTGGGGTGGCCGGAGTCGTCTTGCCTTGTCTGCCGAGGGCTCGACGCCCGTTAAACGCAGCCGTAAAGCGCGGGTTCGAATCCCGACGTCGTAATCTGCGCGCGCGCTCGCGCGCTGCGCATTTGCATAGTGGCTTGGCGCTACACCCGTGATGCGGACATCGGATGCCGGGTGACGCGCACTTCGCGTCGCTGCCACTCAGCCTACGCTGCGCTGCTGCAGTGGTGCGTGAGGGTTTTATTGCTCGCCGTTTGCATTCGAAGCGGAGACTAGCTACGCCGGCGATGCGCTTCTGTTTTGCGGAGACTTTCGTGACATTTATCGCCCTTTCGGGCCTTGAACCTATGTGGACATGTTTTTCTGGGATGGTAAATGAATTAAAGAATTGATGAAAGTGGAGTTGACATGATGTGGTATAGAAGGTTATGTGCGATGGTTCATGTCCCAGGACGGGAAAACTTGTTTCGTTGTTTATTTCTAAAAAAACATAAACATTTGGGGGTTGAAAAGCATTGCGGAAGATAATTGTTACATTTATTTGTTATATGTTTGCTAGTAGCAAACATTTTTGACTTCCTATAATAGTGCTAACTAAGCGTTTCCTTTTTCGGGTGTCAGTCCGCGTCTTACATTTGAAAGTAGTACGTGAACCTGTCTGGCATAAGCTAAGCTAATAAATGACTGCGTTATACGTTATGATAATGATAAACAATGGGTAGTGATGTACTATCATATGTTTTGTGAAAAAATGAACAAATTTCTATATAATTCCAGTACTATAATTCGAGTGAACTTTTTTGAACATATTAGTATTATTCATGTCATTGATATTAGTGACGAAGAATCAATGGATTGAGACCCAGATACTCGGGAGGTTCTAGAAAAAAGTCATTATTATTAAGATTAATTTTTTTAATTGGTTGTCACAACACAATTCTATTTACTTATTGTTTAGTCCATTATTTTAAATTATGGATATCTAAATTATTTTTTTCACATAATTTTATTCACTTGTTACGAAGTTTCGGAGACTGTTCTGTCTTCCTCAGCAGGTACAACTGTTGTTACTGAAAACAACTAGTATATACACAAATATATACAATATCTACAAATTATAGCCAAACATATCTGTAATTTAAAGTAAGTGGTGGAGTGCTGTCCAGCCACATTACAGTTGAACGTTTAAATTGAGTCGTTGATAGTGGAGGAACTCGTAACAAAAGTGAATAAATTTATTATATAAATTTTTTTGGCATTTTACATTGTGGTTGTCCATCATTTAAAAGAAGGGACTTATCAACAAGTAAACAAAAAAGTCATTAACACGCTTTCTCTACAACAAATTCTGCTTGGTTCCCTTAAACGCTGGTTACGGCAAAACCAGGCTAAATCGATAAGGGATCGCGGGATTCGCGTTATAGTTTAGCAAGAACACATTGAAGATACAGACCTACTGGCAGGTGAGGAAAAGGTGAAACGTGAGAGGTGTCGTGGTACTCGCATCTGGGAAACGAGTCAGCCACAGTAGGAGGAGGAAACGTTTAGAAATCTAACTGGTTAAACACATTATAGAAGCAACACACAAATGCGACACGAAGTCGACTAAATTTGTGTGTAAAATACCTACGTGTAAAATATACTTTATTTCGCTGTTTCAAATCTGTGAATGCTTATCTCGAAAAGCAGAAGAATTTGAAGAATTAGAGGAAGATAATAAAAAAAGAAAAAAGAGCTTTTGATTTTGTTCTTTTTTTTTGGATTTACATTACGAGTGATGTTTTTAAGCACATTCCTGTTGTAGCTTATAAACCCTGAATAAAGCGGATGTTTTTGGTCTTGAAATGTACACAACTAGAGATTATAAATTATCAAAATTGTTCTCTGGACTAAATTTTTAAGTATTAATTTCCTCTTTGAATTTTGTTTATGAATAAGGTTCCTGTAAAAAGGCTGAGAAACAGTATGTAATCTATGAGTGGCAAAAAATGATGTACTCTAAGACGTTTTTATTAATGACTTACCGCATCATGGTACATCAATTCTGACAAATATAGTTCTATTAAATGCAGTTATTTATGTGTGATGAATAAAGTTCAAAAGTTTAGTCTTCCTTGTTAAATTTCTGCAGTTTTGGACATTATAAAAGTGATAGCCATACTGTTAGTATACATTATTACAATATGTCAATTTCAATGAATGTAAAATTAAAATACATGTTTTAAACACTTTCGGTCACGTACCAAAAATTTCTTCATGAGATAGCTAGCTACAAGATAGAGATTAGTAATAATTGAGAAACATCACAGAAAAACAGATAATGAAAGTATTTTTCATTGAAAGAAAGAAAGAAAGCGCGTAAAACAACAGAATGTTGAAACATTAACAGAGCTAAGGGTGTAAGTTGCCTTCTATGACGTATCGATTCGATCACGATGTTTCTGTGTGCTCTAAAATGGAAGACAATTCAAGAATACAATTTGCCGCTACGTTTATAATGAATTATTGCTGCAGAGAATGTACTACTTACAAACGATTCCAGCTGTTTTGACCTCCTTATTGGCTCCAACGTCGTGACGAGTTTTTCTGCGTGTGTATGCCGTCGCAGCCTACTTCTCTTGCAGATGAGAGTTATTGCCACGAAGCAATCATCCATGCATACAAAGACTGGCCGTCCACCCTGTTATTCAAGATAAGAAATAATAGAAGCAAAAACTGCCCGGAGATGCAATTCAGAGGCGACAAAACGAAACAACGAGGTAGTGATTGATAGGGTAGTGTAAGAAATATCTGACAAGGTCAGCGAAAATTATAAGTTAGGATGATTATTAAATAACTCTCTCAGCAAAACACAAAAATTATTGACACTAGCACTAATATTTTAGAATAATTTCCATACGAATGTATCTCTGAAAACCAATTTTTATTGCTTTTCCTTGTTATTATGTTTTTATTAAAATCCACGACTTTAGGTTTTTACAGTCAGCTACAATGGTGGAGGATGTCAAAAAAAAATTCTTTGGTTACAAATAATAAAAACCTATGTGACACCTACACTGAGCCCATTCTTGTCACAGTCCTTTTTATGTAAAATTTATTATAAATTCATCAATGTTAACTACAACTCTTAAAGGGGAAATAAAACAAAATATACTGATTGTTCTGGAGTGCGATTAAATTTGTTGCCGGAAGTCACAAACTCGGATAAACCGGTACGCAACTCTTGGAAATAAGTTGAATTAATACAGTGACATTTAAGGGCCGATGCAAATACATTCCAAGAGAATCGAGTGATCTAGGACGTTCATGTACAAATGTGAATGCATTAGAGTTCCGATCCGTACATAAAACGAGCGAGCAGAATCTCGCGTGAACAAAAAGTACCGTTCGTATACGAAGAACATTCCGAAAGTAAGATTCTTCAATTTATTTCCCAGGAATCTTTACTACAAACAGAAACATTACAGTGTCATAACAAAATACAATCTTTTGGTTATTTTATTTACCGCCTGAAATGGTACAGAGTAACAACTGTTGCCTCTGCAGCTGTAATTGGAAGGTTCTAGGATTCGAGTCCCGATCATAAAAGTTTTTCGCCTCCGGATAGATAGCTGTATGTCTAATTCATCCGCTATGGGGCGCATAACCCAAGTGGTAGTCTGCTCTGATCGCAAGTTTTTCGTGATTTCTCTGATCAATACTAGAGAACTCGTTTGTTAAGGTCGGGTCATAAACTCTACGTTCACAAACGAGCCACGACCCCCGCGTGATTTTTTGCTTACTCTCATCCTTGCCTCTTCTCTCCTCTTTCACACACACATACACACATACATTATATATATGCGCTTGGGTAGTGTCCCTTGGCGTAGATATCTGGAAGGAAAAATCCCATAACGCGACGTGAAGGGTGCACCAATAGGGGGAAGAACACTGCCATCTCGCGGATATAACAAGTTTTGCCGATCCGGTGGCCGAGATCGCTAAGGCGGTAGTGCCGTAGCGAACTCGGACCGAAGGATCGCGGGTTCGAGTTCCGCCTCGGGCATGGTTGTATTGTGTTTCGTCCTTTCACCCCCTATCATCATCATTATCGTGTCAAACTACAGTTACCATACCGTTACAAGCAATAGTGGTCGCTAATGACCTAGTAGTTGATGTGACCTTAAATAACAAAAAAAAAACAAGTTTTGTTTTGTCGAATAGTTTTTGAATTGTCGAATAAGATAATCCATGTTTTGTTAAACTGTTCTGGTGATTTCTGGATTTTGTTTTGTCAGCTAAATCTCTATTAAAAATTAATAAACGATACCATTTTAAAATGAAATTCATCCCCTCCGCATGAACGTCATTTTGAAAATGACACAAATAGTAGTTTTGAGTTGATGTTTTATTAACATCGATGTTTTAATTTTGAGCATCGATGTTTGGAAACATCAATGTTTTCTTGGCGATGTCGCATCGCTAACTCCCAGTCGTCAAGCCCTCGCCCCCGAGACCGGTCAGGCAGTAGTGCCGTAGCTATCTCTGACTGACGGATCGCGGGTTCGAGTACTCGGCCATGGTTCTATTTGTGTTTGTCCTTTCACCCCTTATCATCACCATATAATGTTTTCACGGTAACCATAATTGAATCCAATAGTGATCGCTCATGAATTAGATGTTGATGCAACTTAAAATAACAAAAAAAAACGTGTGTTTGGAATGTTCGCACGAGCCGGGCTACTCCATATTATTACCCCTTATTATTTACTTCTTCTTAGAACATTATTCGTACGTTTGCACCAATATCCTAGCCTCCCATCCTGACTCATTCATTCATTTTTCGTCAACCTGTCAATGTCCTGACACACGTCTACGTGGTGCCGTCCATACGGCCCGTGGGAGGCGTCTTCGTATAATTCGGCGCATGGCTGCGTCGCGACGCCTCGCCGGCGCGGCTAATAAAAGCGGCCGAGAGGGCGGCGACGGCGACGGCGTCGGCATCACAGAGCGTTGGGCGCGCGTCGTAAAAAGTCTGAAGAGCTCCGGGCGAGAGATAGGGCCGCACGCGGGGCTCATCCTGGCTGCGCGACGTGACGCGTCCTCGTGTACAGCTGCTTTCAGGTTGTTGGACTTTTATCTCGGAGACGAGACAGCGGGTTACGTAATTTAAAGCGAGTTAGTGGACAGATTGTCCGCTCGCTTGTTGCCCCCGCGGGGCCCTCCTTGCGAATGATATGAGACAGCGACGCTGTGGAAGTCGTAAGATTTAAAAAGTAAGGGTTTTCGGATGAGATGGTCGACTTACTCTGTGTAAGATTGCATTTCCCCCCCAGAATTTTATGGCTAGTTTTAATGAGATTATTTCCTATATTTATAGCAATATGGACGAACGGCCACATGGTAGCGATATTTTCAGAGGTTGGTTAGAATCTAGCGAAAAAGGGTGTTCAAATGCACAGCCGATTTTGATTTCTTTTCGAAAGTACGATTAACACGGTACTCATTGGTTTAGTTGACAAAAAACAACAAACAAAAGCAAATAATAATTTAAATTTTGTGTGAGCACCAGCGGAGGTTGATCAGGGCATCAAGTGATGTCACTGCAGGGGTCTCCGGCGGTGGGGTTCTTAAGGATCTCACCATCGAGTGGGGAAAGATCAGACTCACCTTCCATGATAAAAACACACACTACACTTACGGGAATAATGAGCTCAGTAGTTGACACTCCCAGTAAGACCAATCATTCAATTCAATTTTGTTTAGAATTATGAGTGAATTAATGTCAAAGGATCGGACACAGAAATTATCCAAAATTGAAATTTCATGGATTAAATTAACCGGCTAAAATTGCAGAATCTCAAGCATTCGTTTTTAGATGATGTTTTAGCCAGAAGCATTTGAGCAAAAGTAGTGAGAGGCAAATATCATGGTAGTGTCAGAACCTAGAGTGTTGATTACACCCCAAGAAATATATCAGCACACTGGTAGCACATCAATGATGATATCAAGTATCTTGAGGGATGGTCTAAGCGTGGCCCAAGGTGCGCTGTCAAAACGTCTTTTCTCCTTTTCGTTCTTTTTCAGGCTTTATTGCTCCGTGTTATGTCTACCTTGTCCCATCTCCCGAACCCTTCTTTTTCGTTTTGTGCCTCGCGCCCTGTCCCGCCCCGTTTCATTCCTGTCAGCTCCTGCTTGCCCTGTCCCTTGTTGTCCCGACCCTTTCCGTCACGCCCCACGTTGCAATCTTCTGGGATGGTTCCCATTTCTACGATACTAACACAGTTCACATATTTACACCAACAGTATCAAATCCTTCCCGACAGAGATCCTTCGTCAAAAAAGTAAGGATAAACTGTAATAAATATATTTACCATTCCAAAACCATTTCACTTACCGTTTCTCATACACCTCTGTTCAGTGGTGGATGAACCAATAGGCAGCACAAGGCAATTGCTTAAAGCTGACGACGGCATGCATTATTTTTAAAAAACTTATTTTTTAATAAATTAAACGAAATAGACATTTTACATTTGTAATCATGAATTCATTTTTAGGTCATAAATGCAACTATGAAATTCAACGAGTACATTTTAAATAGAGAAAACACTATATTTTTTATTATTGAGCACAGTCTCTGTTTTGTTTACACATTTTCCAGGACTTCAAAAATATACTAAAATAAAATCTTACGTCCATTTTTTTAAAGATACGTTATATATATATATATATATATATATATATATATATATATATATATATATATATATATAATCCTTACCCTAATAACACATAATATCGTGAGGGGATTGAGGTCAATGAAAACAGGAGGGGGGAGCACTCATTTGCACTCGCCTAGAGCCCCATTGAGTGGTAATCCGCCACTGTCTCTGATACACTTTATTACACATTTTCATCCTCTCTTTCGGTCACAGCCACTTTCTCCGGGCTAATCTCTCTCCCCAGCGCTCGCTCTCCTCTCGAACGGGCGCTCGTGCGATCTCAGACGTCCTCCGAGCGCTCTTGGGAGCTCCTTGTCAGGGCGCGTGATTAATACACTGGGCGCGGAGTAGCTAATAAAAAGTGTTGTAATTAATTATGGAGAGCAGCTCACAGTTTGATTCGGCGACGCCGCGGGCAGTGTTTCGCTCTGTCAGCGAACCCTGCCCTAACGACTGATGCGCCTTCGAAGACTTTGGAAGACGGATCTATTTATGGAATCAATTAAAATACCGAGGCGATGAATGAATTTCAAACGTTTTCCGTTGACAAAAGAACAAAAAAGGGCACATACAACAAATCTTGGTATGTAACATTCCAGCTTATAAGCTACCTAAAATGGCTCATAATAAAGTTCAGGAAAACTGAGACGGCGGAGATTCTTGCTAGGATTATTTAAGGTCAAGAAATACGTACTTTCATCTGCGTTGAGTTTCAAATTATCGGCTTACAAGATTCGCTACTTGGTTGAGTCTAAGGAAATTTGAACAAGGTGGTGATAATAATCAGTAGTTTCTTTAATCTTATATTGATTAAACTGTCAGAAAACTGAATAAAGAATTAGTGTTTAATGGTTTCACTTATGGGAAAGCATTACTTGTAAGAAAAAGAATATTACGAATATCTGATGACCATTAGCAAATGACATTTTGTATAGAACACTATCTCTCAGAATGTTTCTTAACACACCCCTGACCTAACCAAAGTTATTGCCTAAAAATATAGTTTTATCCTCTAAAGCGTCTGTTGAAAATTTCAAATAAACAGATAAATACAGGACAACAAATTACCATTTCTTAAGCACTTCACTGTTACCAGAGAGGCTGAAGAGAAGGAATACAATGCATCTTGTGTATGAAGGAATGTTGTTTTTTAAATAGTACTTGTATGTAGTGAAGTTTGACATAACTGAATGTATCATATAAACTGTAACTTTATTTTTTGTTATAGCTAACACTTGTTGTGTTTATATAAATGTAGTTTTGTTTATTGATTGGATGATTGATTGATTGATTTGTGATGCCGGTCGTGTCAACTGATGAGATCATAAATCCCGCACCTTTAGGGAATGTTGCTGCTGCGGGAGGAAGGGGTTATCATTGCACGCTGGATGGCGAGATCCAGCGCCAACCTACTCGTCAGCTTCCGAGATTCTCCCCAACCAGATATCTTCCACTTGTGGGGCACAGTCCCAGCAGGAACAAAGCTCCATTTGCCTGGTGCATCAGAGAAACCACGGAAAACTACCGATCAGAGCAGCTGACTTCTAGAATTGCCCTCCAGAGAGTGGCTAAACTCAACCTAGCTACGAATCTAGTCGAAAATCGTGTCACCATCGTGACTCAAACCCGAGAACCTCCCGATCAGAGGCACTACAGTGACATATTTTGATGCTCTGAGCCTCCTAAACCGATGCAGTTGAGTTTAATAAACTTCCAAAAAATATTTATTATATACGAAAGGGCAGAAATTCCATAATACCTCCTTGGTTAGTCACCAAAAACGCACAGCACATCCCATAATTAGAAAGCACCAGCCGTCTTAGGCTGAAGCGCGGGTCGCCACCCAGGTCAAACAGCGCCCTTCCCGGACGCGTCAATTGCTCGTATTTATCCACCTGCAGGGAAAGGAGGCCATAACCCGACAGTGCTAACGCGTGCATCCACTTCGCACCGGGCCGCAGCCTTCCCCTCCCCTCCCCCTCTCCCACGCACCATCCGAGCACTTACGGGCGCAGGGGGCGCCGCCGCCGCCCCCACCTCAAACAACGGAGCGCCGTCCCGCGCCGTCGCCTTACGAGGCGAAGTTCCGGAGAGCGCGGGCGGAAACGGCACTAGTTGTTTTTTTTTTTTTTCAAAAGAGAGTACATAACCTTATTTAATTTTTGTAACAGTCTAGTAGACCCGACAATGCTTCACTATTGCAATGTATAACACTTCAAACGCTACTGGTCTTCTGATTGTTAATCACGTTTTACCTACGCTCTGCAAAAGTTTTAATAGGAGAAATACTTTCCCCCGAGTATGGGTTTATTCTTTGTTTTCATTTGGACATTTTTGTCAAGTATTCTACTGTTCAAACATTCTCTCTCACGTTTGGGCACGCATTCGCTATGACACTGTATTGGAGATATTTGATTTACTTGTCCCAGATAACACTCACATGGTACTTCCGGCCGATATTTCACAAAAGCAGAGGCAGAATACGCAGCGAACGCGGGCTTAAAATTTGAGGGTGCGGCAAGTTGCTTAGTTCCGCGGTGCTTGAGTCGCCATAAACGCATAAAATTATCATTAAATCGCGTCTATATGCAACACATATTCGCATTCCCATTTTGCTATGCCTATATTCTTTGCACAAGTGTTCGACTTCAAAAATTTAATAATATACTGTATTTTTGTCTTAGTAAATCCATAAAAACATTTTAACAGTCAAACATATAAATTTATTCTCGGTTATGTATATCTTCCTATACTGTCTTCTAAAACATTAAACAAAACATAAAAAGTCAACGGAAAACGAATTTATCTGCAATAATTTCTCACAATTAAAATCGTCCATTATAGAAAAATAAATGAACCTAAAAGGAAAGGAAGGAAACAAACAGTTTAGCCACAAATTGATAGAACCACTTTTCCGATAAGTAGATTCGAACTTCTTTCACAGAATGCGTATGTGTAATATCGAATACATATAAGTGTGTAATTTCGAATCTAAGCACAAATGGAATTGCGCCTCAAACAGTTACATTTCATTGTTACCAAAAATGTTGTAATATTGTGATTTTCTCCTCTCCTTGTCTTTACAACTCACCAGTTGTCCCCTTAAGCAGAACGTTTACGTTGGACTGTATTAGTGAATCTTCCTTATGAAATGTAGAAATTGTTCTGTTAGATTGACGACGATTAACTAATAATCTTTTTCCTCCAGCCGTCAGCAAATTACAATTGTATTTGTGAAGCCTTGTTGATCGAAACTGCATAGCTTCAGATACGTTTGCTATGTGGTTTCACTGTTTAGTAAACGTGTTTGTTCTTGATGGCTTAAAGAGAAAATTCAATTTAATAGACTAGATATATTAATTGGAATATTTAGTCTTGAAATGATGTGATCAATACTTCAGTTGTGTGCATTTCTAACACCCCATTGAGATGTTGATATTCGGCAATTTATTGAATGTTGTAATCAATTAACTATTAGTTAATGATTTTTATTATCACAGACCTCCTTTGATCTTGTGACTCTCCCATCCGCTTTTCACCGCATATGCTAAAGTTATCCTTACCCCTCCCACCCCTGACTCCTTCCCTACTCTCTCTTCCCCTCACACACACACACACACACACACACACACACACACTCCTTGAGTGCCGCGAGGGCCTCGTAAACTTAAGAGGCATCGCGAGGCTGCCATCTTCCCAAGTGGCGCGGTGACGATCAATTGCAGGAAGTAAAGGGATGATCGCACGGTAGCTGTTCCGGACAGTCGCCAGGGAAACGACCGCAGAGAGGGAGAGGGGGTGATTTTATCGAGGTACCTTCGCCATAAAAGACTCTATGGACGTCCGTAGAGATGGACATTTATGCCGGACTCAGACGCCGAGAGCGGTCAGCCGCAACCAGCGGAATTCTGGAGATGAATCTTCGACAGATGGGGAATTCTGGGAGGAAGATATTCTCAAAGTAATCTCTTGAAATATTTTTATTGTCGTGTCCGATGCATCCTTTGGGCTTTATGAATTTCAAATGTTGAGGTTCTTAATCGGATTCAAAATCAAAATGAGAACGCTGCTTACAGTAAAGAAAGAGAATATGCCCTAACTAGGAGTTATTATCTAACGCTTAAGTTATTGGTTCCTTGAATTATAATTATGGAGGGGGAGGTGAATTAAAATATTTACGTTGCAAAGCAACTCAGTTCGTGGCTTACTGGTTTTGAAAGTTGACTTGCACATCTTTTCTTTCTGCCAAGTCAAAAGGAAGGCTAAGATTTACATACCTCCGGTTAAAATCGCCGCCTTACAAAGAAAGAGAAAAGAAAATAATTTGCGGTAAGGTGTAGACACTTGCTATTGAAAAAAAGAAAGCAAATATTTCAAGAAAAATACAAACAACGTAATGTTTATGTATTAATTTGTTCAGGTTATTGTGTAATTATTTCGAGAGTGATCTATTACATATGTACAGTTTTTATCATTAAGAAATCGGTGTCCGTCACCCTGGATATTGAACAAAATATTCTCCCTCTTCGCAGTATGACATTTCATACTAGATAGGTATCCTCTACCTGATAAGGTAATGCAGTCGTAGATTGTTTACCACAATGAGTTCAATGTTCTTAAATCTAATTTTCTAAATAAATTTAAATTATTTAACTAATTTAATAACAATATTATTTACATTAATTTTATACATACGTATACAACTAATTGACATACAATAAACTGACATTAATTATATTACAGTATATGACAATTCCAACTTGCTTATTCGAGAAAAAAATGCATGTAAGATGCATATGTGTATTGGTGTTTCTCTGAGTATTCAATTACAGTAATAAATGTTATGTGTTAAGTAAGATCATGTTTCCACACTCAGAATATGTAAATAAATTTCCTTTAAAATTAACCGCTACAATAATGAACGCAGTGGGATAAGTTATTAGTTTTAACCTTTTTCTTAACTCATTTTATACATGTGTTCACAACATTATATTTCGTTTTCTACATTGAATATTTTCTTGGTGAAGTTGTTTTGTGTACTTAAAATGTAATCAATGAATTTATTTCCTTTTTGAAACACATTATTTTTAATATTACATTTTTTCACAAGTCTCTTGCTTACCTGGAGTAATCGTTCTTCAAGATTTGGTCCTTTTGCCTCGTAACGTCGCAGCCAGTCAGTGCATTTTATCCCTTCGGCCAGGGGTTCGGCGCCTTTAGTAACCGGAATTACCAGATGAACACCCGTCTAGTAATGCGTGGTGTGTCGGTTTGTTTAATCTTACGTGTCTTAACGGAGAGTAGATAAGCAAGTCGGCTAATGACACCGTCATTGAAGTCTGAATCCATAAATATTAGTTATTAACCCTTAATAATAAAAAATAGGCACAAAGTCATTAATTAATAGTTAATTGATTACAACATTCAATAAATTGCCGAAGATCGACATCTCAATGACTTGTTAAAATGCACACAACTGAAGTATTGATCATATCTATTAAATTGAATTTTTTCTTTAAGCCATCAAGAAAAAAACGTTTACTAAACCGTGAAACCATATAGCGAAAGTATCTGAAAGATACCATGCAGTTTCGATCAACAAGGCTTCACAAATACAATAGTAATTTGCTGACGGCTGGACGAAAATAAATATTGGTTAATCGTCATCAATCTAACAGAAAAATTCCTACATTTTATAAGATCTCAGTACTCAACTGAAAAGAACACTGGACAGATGGGAGGCGCGAGGAGAAATGATCTGAGCAAGGGAGGCGAGGAAAACGCCAAACCTCTTCTAGGGTTTGAATCCCGGCTGTATAGCCGGCAGGTAACTGCCGTGCGCACTAAACCAGAGAGAGCGCCGTCACATTAGCTCCGCGTTGATTTAATCTAATAACCGCTTCTGAAAACAGATCAAGGATTAGCCTTGTTTACGCTGAACCAATGCGTTTCGTATGCAAATTCCCCCTCGTTCTTTCCCACACGGTTGGTGATCTGGCTTTCAACACGGCCAAGTTAACGATTCTGCACGGATCATTTTCCCGTTCCGAAAGAGGACTTCACATAACAATAGAACGATGCCTTCACGTCGATACCGTGCTAGCGGAGAAATTGCAATTTACTCGTTCTTCTTGTCGAATACCTTAGTTGGAAATTCATAGTTCGAAAGACTCTTTTTTTTTTCAATTACGAATTAGTAGTTGCTAAAATTGCCGTCGGGGGCTCGTTGGTTAGGATGTGTGCTGATGAGAAAGCCCGCCGTAAGGTTATGACGACCAGAATATAGTGTAGAGGACGTCTTCGTACTAACAACACGAACCCCTTAACCCATGGCCGAGAGTCTGGGTCACCGCTAGTCGGCCAATGCCCTTAGCGGGCTGACGAACCATAGGATAGGATAGGATAGGATAGTTGTTAAAATTGAAGGGCGATTGTCCGTAATGGGATGAGGCCCATCAGCTACAACACGCCTCTCGCTATTCGTAAATGTTAATATATCGATTATGATCGAGATATGTCATCTTGTTACTGCACCACGCCTTTCATAAATACGAACAAGCCTTACTTAGTAACGAGAGCAGCCACGTTTTCACCGAAATCCATTTATTAGCATTTGTACTACCGCGGACTTTGTACTTTCTACGGCTGGGGTGACTTTTCTTATTACTGTTCCCAAGATCTTCAGTTGATTTAATCATGATGAGTATTGTGGTGTAATGTAGACATTTATGGCATAAATTTTCATTTTTACAGTATGTGTAAATGGTCTTGTATTCTTCTGGATCAGTTACTGTGATAACTGATATTTCTGTAAAAGCCTACCATCAAATTACCAATATCCATTACTTCAGTTTTAGAAACTAGTAGATGTTGTACCACCCAATAATTCTAGACTGTATTAACTCAGTCAAATAAAATAATAAATGTCAGTGGACAGAAATGAACTTATTTACTTTTCGTTCACTGCTAACAAATTTCCTGAAGTAACATGCATCAACCTTTCCTATGATAATTCACAAAACACGAGACTACGTAATCTTCTCTTTCCTTTGGCTAACAAAGCAAGAGGTTGTAATTCGTGAAATACGACGGAGAAGCTTCGTCGACAAGGACGGAATCCACGATGTCCACGGCTGATTTACCGAGTCGGACCTCCGTCAGACCACCTTGGTCATCTCATTGACACCTGCTGAAACTACCTATTCATTGACCGAACAATTGACAGTCGCTGTCTGGTGGAGACTTCTAGCGGCTGACTGCTCTGAACGGTAGTTTTTCGTGGTTTACCCGATCAATACAAGGCGGTTGCCGGAGCAGCACCGTACCAAACGGGCCACGGAGCTGGCGCGATCATAACTTCCTCTTCATTGCCCTATGCTCACCCCTTACTCACACGCACTTACAATAACATGTGTAACACTACTCTACACTACCACACAAGCGGGAAACCAGTCGCAAGCTTAGAGCGTGTCCCGGCTGCTGGGAGATACCTGGTTGGAGAAAAGCCCGCTAGCTGACGGTAGGTCGGAGCCAGATCTCACCATTCAACGTGGGAAGATCAACGCCACCTCCCGAGGTAAAGATGGACTACACTTACGGAGCCATAGTAGTTGACGATGTCGGTATCACTAGCAATCAGTGAACCATTAAACACAGAAACAAATTTCACAGTTTTCACAAAGTTCGCAATTTTACAAATTTGCTTTTTTACCAAATTGGTCTCGAGAAAAGCAAATTAGTATAAATGAGGAAAATAGCTTATTTAAAGAAAAATTCTGTTTATTATTGTATTCCAAGATAATTATTTTAGTATCTATATTTTCAAATCACTATGAGTTTTCGTTTAGAAAGTGTTTCGAGCTTTCTACTCAACTTTTCTTATTTTTTCTGTTTGTGAGAGCTATGTGTTATCTATTACTCTCATCAATTGTTTTTATAGAATTAGAATTAAATATCAAGAACTTAAAATAAACGGCACCTATCTACATTCTTTTCTTTTGTTCGGCGAATCGCTAACGATGTATCGAAAGGGGCTGTAGTTTCGTCGCCAGGCACGAACAAGCGTGTGTGAGGTTCTAGTTAGCAAAGCGAAGATAGCTAGTTTTGTAAGTGCGAATATTCATGGAAATGAAGCTAGTGCTTAAAGTGCAAAGATGACTAAATAAACCATCAATATTGATAGTTTTCCTCTAGTTTATTAAATTTGCTACATTTATTTTTGTTACTTTGAAAACGTGGCGCAGGAACGAAGCTTTTTAGGCCCACGTGCTAAGGTGCTCCCTCTTGTAGACGTGAGGAGAATGAAGGACGGGACCTTGCCGAAACGAAGATGGCGGCGGGCCATCGCGTAACCCGATCGCCATATGCGGATTCGCCGCCCGCGGCGACAGCAGAGGGCGGCGCAGCGAATGAGCTTATCCTGCTGCCAGTGGATAATGGCCACGCAGCGGCTGCCGTATGGGGTGCTTGATTTCTGTCGGAGGATAGGCGGCCGTTGGCTTCTGGGGAACTGGCAGAGCCACCGAATACTCTTCACAAACATACACACCGGCTGAGATGGCTTAGGGCACCGGCTGTTTATACTGCAGTACCTCTGACTAGATGGTCCTAGGGTTCGAGATCAACGGTGGCACCCAGAGAGGTGGTTCAAGGTTCAACTGATGGCACTGCAGGGCCTCTGACCGGAAGGTCCTGAGGGTTCACTACTGATGATCGCTGTTGAAGGATTTTCGACACTAGTTACATGGCGAAGTCGAGTTCAGTCGCTGTCTGGAGGAGAATTCTAGCGGCCGGCTGCTCTAATAGGTAGTTTTCCGTGGTTTCTCCAATCACTACCAGGCGACTGCTGGAGCAGCACCCTACCAAACGGGCCAAGGACTTCGGACCACGTGCGATCTTTTCTTCCTATTTCTTGTCCTAAACACTACCACATATGCCGGGAGATCGGACGGGGCCTTACAGCTTGTCCCGGCTGGGGCGGTGAGCAGCGGGAAGGAGATACTCCGGTTGGGGGAAAATGGCTATCTTTGAAGAGATTTTTGTTGATTGTATACCAAGGTGCGTTAACTGCCAATTTGAAGATCCTATTTTGGAATATTTGAATTTTGTTAATATTATTGTTGTAGGGACGACGTTTTATCATACTGCGTGATCTGGGCTGTCCGGGTATGCATACCAGCCCTGAGGAAGACCACGACAAGATAGTCGAAACGTTGGCCCACAGCCGCGGCGTCACCCGGACAGCCCAGATCACGCACATGACTCTGGCCGCGGAAGCCTACGACTTTACGTTACACCATACTGGACAAGCATACGTGAGTAACGGATGTAAAATGTCTTTATAAATAAGGAGAGCAGAATGGTGCCTTAATGTGGAGTGACGGTTAATTACTGATCGAAGAATACTCTGTGTTATTTTTAAAAACGTTATTCCAAGTTCATACTATGCATCTCATTTCAGAGAATGTAAAATATTCTTTAACAATAAATGTCGATATACCAAAAGCCACTTTGGCAAAATGTGGAGTAGAGGCATTATTTCTTTAATCAATTCAGCTACAATTATTACTCGTAGTCTACTGATATTTGAAATGCGACAAGACACCATGTCATAAAATGACGGAAATCAGAATTTAAATTAGGAAAGTATAACCAACCTTTTTACTTTTTCTGAATTGTATGGTGACGTATAAATGACAAATCATAAAACACATTTTTAGAAGAAGAAATGAAGACTTGTAGCGTACGAACGTGATTAATTTGAAGACTTGAAATAACTCTTGTAGCCTGCAAACGGGATTTGTCTGATGAATATCTCTAGAAATATACTAACGTAGTTCATTTGATGCCGTACATTTGATTCCACTCCTGCGGTTTGGGGTTGACAGCTATCACGATGGCAACTCAGGCAGGCATTAGCAGTGTGAGGGCCACATTACTGAATTCGGTTTCAACGTCACCAATTTACATAAGAAATGTAGCTTGATTTCCTTGACCAGATTACTTTTTGTTCGGGAATGTATCGCATTGGTCGTCAGTTTTTTACGGTTGCTTCCGTTAAAATAAAACTAAACTCGTAGTGAAATTCAAGTTGTAGAGGATTGGGCTGTCTGAAAAAATGAAAATTTCTCCTTTTTTCACGATAACAGACCTAAGTGGATCAACTAAACTATGAGACGACATTTGTGAACGTTGAGAATTGATTTCAAACGAATATAAACTACTGGAGAGTTACAGAAAACATTTGAATTATCTTAAATGTTTATATTGAAGACTCTTCGTAACTTTGTTGTACGTTTTATTTAGCTTCACTTCTCTTCCCTGATGTGTGAAGCATCAGTTTACTCATATTATTAATATAATAATATAATAATATCTTCTGTAACATTACTTCTCAGCAATATTTCATTAGTTTTGTCTCTTTTAATGAGGTGTAATGACGTTTTCATATACAGAAATACGTATATACCAGGATAACTTTATCATTATCACAGGTGAAGTCATTTTAATTGTTTATGGAACGGTTTAAGTAGTAAGACTTCATGGTGAAAATGTATTAATTTAAAGGGGGCACCGGCATCCGAAGTACAGCTCTGAATATACGCAACCCGCCCACCCGACCGCCCACCCGTTTCAGAAACGTGCTGGTCCAACCCATCTGCATTAATACGGTTACCCGTATCGTACGGGTACCATATAATATGGATCACCCATATACTCGTAATACGGGTCGGCCGTATAATGCGAGTCGCAGGTAGCTATTGCTATGCTGCTTAATTTATTAAAAATTTTATATTTTATATTTTAAAGCATTTAAAATATTTATATTTAAATCAGTTAAAAATAAAAAAGTAAAATGATCTAAATTTTTAGTTCTGTTTAAGCTTTAACGCAATTTCGTTTCAAAAATTTCAAAGAAGAGTTCAAAAACTTTCAAAGGACAAATATGACAAATAAGACGAAAAGGAAAAAAGCATGAAATGGACAAAACGACAAAACAAGAAAAGGAAGAAAAGTGAATGGACGAAAAGGACGGAACGACAAGAAGAGGACAAAAAGGATGAAAAGGACGAAAGGCAAAACCTGACACAAAGGCACTTACGTCTGGGTGGCAAGCCTGATGATGAGATACAGTTTTGAAAATTCACCGAATTTCTCATAATATATGTTCTTCTTGCCGTGATTTTGAGTTTATAACAAAAAAAACATAATTTGCTTAAGTTTTACCTATCATTTCCGTCGTTTTCGTCTTTTGAAAATAAATTGTGTTATTTATTAAAAAGGAATAACAAATTAGATCAATATAATTTTATTTTTCCCTTATTTAAAAAATGTAAAGAACTATTTTTTAAATACTTTAAAATATAAAATGTAATGATTTAAATAATTTAAGCAACATGGTTATGGTTACCGGCGATCCGTATTATACGACCGACCCGTGTTATATGGGCGACCCGTGTAATCTGAAGGTCTTTGTAAATATTATTGAATATGAATCCAAAGACATGTGGATATGTGTAATCAATACATTAAGACAAGTCGACTGCACTGTAACAAGAATCTTTAATCGATTTGGGGCATGGAAAAATTCTTCACAGAATGATTTGTATTTCATTTATTTTTAGAAAGCTTAAAATGAAAATAAAAACAATATGACCTGATACAAACATAATTAGAAAATGTGAAACTAATCAATGTCCCCTTAAAAGATAGCGTAAGTGACATATCTAATATTTTACAGTAATATTTTAAAGGAAAGCCCAAAATGCAATGAAATTTAGGATTTTACTTCAAATATGAGGATTTGAAACCTTAAAAAACATTGAATGTAGAATAAACTAATGAAGTGTTCATCTGTTATTAATCATATGTTAGAAATCACGTGTATTGATACTTCCTCTGAGCTGTTACCTATTCAATAAGTGATTTTTTTCTGTGCAATAACATGAATAAACATAAATATGTAATACAATTATCATGAATGCGCAAAAAATACACTTCTCAAAAATAGTCGTTTTTAACGTAATTTAAATTAAGAAATAAGTTAAGGAAATATATTTTTAGGAAAATATTATTGAAAGTAGATCACCAGACATCACATATAAAAAGGAGAACACTTCGTTGTTGGTCCCGGAATAGCATCTCCGTGCGTATTTAAACCGATTTCCCTCAAAAACGCAACTTTTGAGGTGATTCGCTTTCCTTTGAGCCGACGTTGTGTATGTGAACACAGAATGCAATACTTGTTTATAAAAATGTTCATAAAATTTCACTGCAGATCATAAAATTGCCTCTGCTGTAAGGCAGTTTCTGTTTCACTCCCACCTAACAACGTGTATTTTTCGTAACATTGTACATTTATGTTTCTGTAACTCAATCCATACACAGAAACACATCTGTGTTTCTCGTATAGAATTCTTATAGTGGAAATCGAACCGTTACATACACTGTCTTAACCGTACAACGGTTGCTGGCATCTTTTTATTTCACTTCGCGGGACACATTCATAAATTTTAAAAACTCAATAATTGCTCTCCTTCCTTCATAAATAATCAATAATGGATGTCGAGGAAAGAATGTTAATAATACACTTAAAACGCTGAAAATTGGGTGGGGCAAACGGCTCTGCTCAAATAAGACAAATGCGATGCATGAATATTTTATTTTCCCCCCCCTCTGATCCCCCGAGTGCCTCTTCACATGTTTCGAAACGCGGGCAATTTCCTCCTTTCCGACACCTCCGACGGCCTAGATTGACAGGCCGAGTGTTTGCGGCCGAGTAATTGTCGGCCGCACGCGACCAACGGGGAAAGGAGTATCGGCAACGCCTACGTCGTCGGGAGGGCGACGGCAGGGACCACGATGCACGACACGGGCGTGTACCACTTCTGGCCCCTATTTTCCTTATTCTGATGGACGTTTTCACTTATTCTGGTTTATTTACTCTGGATGACGTCGTTTCTGAAGAGACCGTCCAGTAGGGACACGTTGTGACCTCAGTCAACTCCCATTCTTGATTGTGCGTGCACCAAAACATACTTTTTTTGTCACTTCCAATAGTTTTTCTTACTAGACTGGCCTGTTGAACTGTGAATGAGCTGAACAACAGCACACTTATTTGAAACTTTGCTGTGACATGAGGCAGCGGCACGCAATACGATTCAAAATTCTGTCAATATATTTAAAAATAAGCGGAATAACGCAATTCAATATTTACATTTTAAGTCTTATCGAAACACTTTTATTGGTTACGATATACTCCGATTTCCTGGGTATTTGACGTTAGCATAGACATCTCTCATCGTCCTCGGTGACTCGTTGGTTTTCGTGTTTCCTTTCTAGGGCACAACCCCAGGTTCGATTCCCGGTCGAGGCAAAAACTAATTGTGCGGTTTTCTTGCAATGTCCCAGTTTCTTATGCTGTGTAACGCTGAGAAAGCTCACTTCAGAGGTTGGGTAATGCACTAATACAGCGAAGGTCTGCCTATGTGCTTACGATATAGTACCTCTTAACCCATGACCGCAAGGCCGGAACGCTGCTGGTAAGCCCTAGCTCAAAATGAGCTATTGTGCCAAAGTACATATATACATACATAGATATCTTTCAGAGAGCCGGAGACAGCTTACGTTTCCTTAAATTTCTTCACGCATTTGGACTTAGAAATGTAAATACTACAAAACAATCAACAGACGCATTTATAGCAGACGACACACCATGCTCTGCGACACACGCTACCACAATGAAGTGATGTCAAGGTCTTCTACTTGTAGCAGTGCAACACTTCGTGGCGCTGTTGCACGAGCTTCTCAGCGCAACTAGCGTCGAGAAAGGAAATTATCAGTTGTAACCCCATCGGTTTCGGTAATTGAGAATTAGAACGTTCTCTCCTAACAAATTTTGCGGAATATTTTTGAACTTTTTGTGATATTTTATTTGCCCTAAACGTTATGAGTTCACACAAATGAAGCCATATTCCAATATCGGCCATACTAGAGATAAAAAAAATGTTCAGAATCGCAGATGCGACGACGAAATTTCTTCATGGCAAGAATTGTGGCTTTGCCCTGAGCTGGAGTAACCGCCCGCGAGAAAATTTCAAATCCAGAACGTGTCGTCTGCCAAAGCGTGAGCAACCGCTGACTTCGGAATTTCCTTCGTAAGGCTATCGCCTGCGGATCCTAGAGAGAGCGCTCACTCACTGCCTGCGGGTATCAAGGTATCAGCTGCTGCCGCTGCAGTGTCTCCGACTAGAAGTTCCTAGGGTTCGAGTAGCGATGGTGGTGAACTTTCGACATAACTGTTGCTAGTTCGAATTAATCCCCTGCAGTGAGCTGTCTGGAAGAGAATTCTAGAGGCCAACTGGTCTTATCGGTGATTTTTCGTGATTTCTCCGTGCAAGACCAGGTGATTGCCGGAGCAGTTCCTTAAAAACAGTCTAGGGACATCCCGGGATTTTTCCTTTCTCCTTATCGTCCTAACACTTTCCCAAACGTATACACATTGAGTTACATGCAACACACTACCACGCATGTTGGGAGACAAGTAGAAAGCTTGACCCGACTGGGGATGGAGAATTGGTTAGTTGATTATTGATTTCGGGTGCGTCAACTGCTAAGACCATTAATCCTGTAAGTGGAGATGTCGGTAATCATTCCTCACTAGATGGTGAGGTCCGATGCCGATCTGCCGTCAGACACTGGCTTTCCCCTACCAGGTATCTCCCACCAGCAAGGCACCAATCCAGCCGGAACAAGCTCTACTCGTAAGTTCCCGACCGGTCTCCTGACATGCGTGGTAGTGTGTGTTTGTCTTTGAGTAAGATGTAATGAGAGGATAAGAGACGGGATGATTTCGCATGGACCGTGGCCTATTTTTAGGTACTGGTCTAGCTTACACCTGTTATTAATCGTAAAACTACCTACCATAGCAGTCGGCCGCTTGTATTCTCCTCCATACAGCTACAGAACTCGACTAGGCACTGAAGTGACAATAGTTCATGCCCTGAACCGCCTTTGCCGGTGGGATGGAGAAGATAACTGAAGAAGAAATTGCCGTAAGTCAAAGGGTGGGTTGGATCTTACCTTGTGCGTAGGAGATCCGCCGCGCGCTATAGCCGACGAGTATGGCCGCCGTTCCTAGGCCGTCAAATGTGGTGAAAGAGGCTTTGTGGCGAAAACATGGCTATCAAACCCGCCTCCCGTTGAGATGGGAAGGTGGGTCAGGGCATCAGTTGATTTTATTAGAGTGTCTCTGACCGGAAGGTCCTAGGGACCAGGCGGTAGCAGGATTTTCCCCACTAGGTAGGTAGCTAGGTCGTATTCAGCCGCTGTCTGAAGGAAAATTCAGGGCGGCTGCTCTGATCGGTAGTTTTTCGTGGTTAACCCAAACACCAGGCGAATACCGTGGCAGTTCCCTTACAAACGGGCCATAGCCCGCAATCTTTCTTCCCCTTTCTTGTCCTTTCCTCATCCTTTACTTACAACCACGCACTACACTAAGTCATGCCGCAATATCGATCGGGAGCTTCAAGCTTGTACCGGTTTGGGCGGTGCCTTGCTGGTGGGAGATACCTGTGTGAGGAATCCCTGCAATACAATCAATACGATCAATACGATAAATAAGATCTATTCCGATCACTTCGTTCATTTTAATCACGTCTATCACGTCTAACACGTCTAACACGTCAATGACGTAATCACGTCCATCACGTCGATCACGTCGATCACGTCGGTCACGTCGGCCACGTCGGTCACGTCAGCCACGTCTACACGTCGGTCACGTCCATTGCGTCCGTCACGTCCGTCACGTCGGTCACGTCCGTCACGTCGATCACGTCCGTCACGTCGGCCAGGTCAATCACGTCGGTCACGTCGGTCAGGTCGGTCACCGCAGTCACGTCATAGAGTTCAATTCCTTCAATCATTTCACTTCTTTCAGTCACTTCAATCTTTTCAATCGTTTCAATCTTTTTAATCTTTTCAATAATATCAATCGTTTCAATCATTTCAATCACTTTAATCATTTCAATCAAGTCAATCATTTCAATAAATTCAATCACTTCAATCACTTCATTCAGTTCAATCACTTCATTCAGTTCAATCACTTCATTCAGTTCAATCACTTCATTCAGTTCAATCACTTCAATCAGTTCAATCACTTCAATCAGTTAAATCAGTTCAATCATTATAATCTGTTCAATCATTTCAATTTGTTCAATCATTTCAATTTGTTCAATCATTTTAATTTGTTCAATCATTTCAATCGGTTCAATCATTTCAATCGGTACAATCATTTCAATAAGTTCAATCACATCAATCTCTTCAATCACTTCAATCACTTCAATCACTTCAATCACTTCAATCACATCAATCACTTCAATCACATCAATCACTTCAATCATTTTAATCAGTTCAATCATTTCAATCTGTTCAATCATTTCAATCTGTTCAATCATTTCAATCTGTTCAATCATTTCATTCTGTTCAATCATTTCATTCTGTTCAATCATTTCAATCTGTTCAATCATTTCAATCTGTCCAATCATTTCAATCTGTTCAATCATTTCAATTTGTTCAATCATTTCAATTTGTTCAATCATTTCAATCTGTTAAATCATTTCAATCTGTTCAATCTCTTCAATCATTTCAATCATTTAAATCATTCAATCATTTAATTCAATCATTTAAATCATTCAATCATTTCAATCATTTCAATCTTTTCAGTCTTTTCAATCTTTTCAATCTTTTCAATCTTTTCAATCTTTTCAATCTTTTCAATCTTTTCAATCTTT
>BOPP01000029.1:9658437-9729166 GCA_017312745.1 Gryllus bimaculatus
TCGAAGTGCATCGCAAGTGATCGAAGCTGATCGAAGTGAATCGAAGTGATCGAAGTGATCGAAGTGATCCGAAGTGATCGAAGTGATCGAAGTTGATCGAAGTGATCGAAAGTGAATCGAGTGATCGAAGTGATCGAAGTGATCGAAATGTTCGAAAAGTCTCGAAATGTTCGAAAATGTTCGAAAAATGTTCGCAAATGTTCGGAAATGTCGAAATGTTCGAAATGTCGAAATGCTCGAATGTTCGAAATGTTCGAAATGTTCGAAAATGTTTCGAAATGCTTCGAAATGTTCGAATGTTCCGAAATGTTCGAAATCGTTCGAAAATGTTCGAAATGTTCAAAAGTTCGAAATGTTCGAATGTGTCCCGAAATGTTCGAAATGTCGAAATGTTCGAAATGTTCCCGAAAATGTTCCCCGAAATGTTCCGAATTGTTCGAAATGTTCTGAAATGTTCGAAATGTTCGAAATGTTCGAAATCGTTCGAAGTGGTTCAAACGGTCCCAAAAGTTGTAACAGTCCATGAACAGATTGAATGGTTTGAATCCACGGTATTTGAAACGGTTTGAAACGGTTGAAGACAGCGGTTTGAAACCGGTTGAATCGGTGTTGAACGGTTTGAAACGGTTTGAAACCCGGGTTTGAACTCTTTGAACGGTGTTTGAACGGTTGTCCTGATTTAGAACGTGTTTGACCGGTTTGAATTACGGTTTGAACGGTTGTGAACGGTTTGAACGGTTTGAAACGTTTGAACGTTTGAACGGTTTGAACGGTTTGAACTGGGTATTTTGGAACGGTTGAACGTGTTTGAACGGTTATGAACGGTTTGAACGGTTTGAACCGGTTTGTGAACCGGTTTGAACGGTTTTGAACCGGTTTGAACCCGTTTTTTGAAACGGTTTGAAAAACGTTTGAACGGTTTGAACGGTAACATTTGAAAACGTCTTGAACCGGTCTTGAACGGTCTATCCTACCCTATTGAACCCGGTTTTTGAACCGGTTTGAACCGGTCATTGAACGGTTTAAATCGGTTTGAACGGTTTTGACAGAACGGTTGAACGGTAGTGAACGGTTTTTGTGAACGGTTTGAACGGTTTGAACGGTTTGAACGCGTTGAACGTTTATTGAACGGTTTGAACCGGTATCACAACGTTATGAAACGGTTTGAACCGGTTTGAACGCTCGTCGTTAGACAACGAGCCCGGTTTGAACGTTTGACACGGTTTGATACGCGGTTTGAACGGTTTGTGACAACGTTGTGCAACGGTTTGAACGGGTTGAAACGTTTGAACATCGTTGAACCAGTATCCTTGAACAGCGTCATTCGCATGAAACAGTCCATTTGAACCAGCTCCTTGAAAACAGTTGAACCAGTCTGAACAGTTTGAAAGCTAGTTTGAAACAGTTTGAACAGTTTGAACAGTGTGAGACGAGTGGGTGAGAGACGAGGTTGAGACGAGGGGTTGAAAACAGTTTGAACAGTTTGAACAGTTTGAACAGTGTTGAATCAGTTTGAAACAGTTCTGAATACAGTTTGCAAAACAGTTTGAACCAGTTTGAACAGTTTGAACCCAGTTTGAAACAGTGGAACAGTTTTGAACAGTTTGAACAGGTTTGACACAGTTTGAAACAGTTTGAACAGTTTAGAACCAGTTTGAACAGTTTGAAAACAGTGGATGAACAGTTTGAAACAGTTTGAACAGTATTGAAACAGTTTGAACATTTGAAAGTTTGAACAGTTGAAACCAGTTTGAAAACAGTTTGAACAGTCCTTTGAACACGTTTGCAACAGTTTGAAAACAGTTTTGAACAGTTGATACAGTTTTGAACCCAGTTGACAGTTGCGAACCCAGTTTGAACAGCTTTGATACCAGTGTGCGAACAGGTTTGAACAGGTGCTTGAAACAGTTTGAACAGTTGAACCAGTTTGAACAGTGTTTTGAACATTGAAACAGTTTGAAACAGTCTTGAACAAGTTTGAACAGTTTGAACAGTTTAAAGTTTGAACAGTTGAACCAGTTGAACAGTTTGAACAGTTTTTGAAACAGTTTTGAAACAGTTTGAACCAGTTTGAACAGTATTGAACAGTTGCAACAGTCTGAAACAGTTATTGAACAGTTTGAACAGTTTGAACAGTAGTTGAACAGGTCTTGAAACCAGTTTGAAACTAGTTTGAAACAGTTTGAACAGTTGAACAGTTGAACACAGTGCCACCATTGAACAGGTTTCGTTGAACAGTTTGAACTAGTGTTGAACAGTTTGAACCCAGTTTGAACAGTTTGAACAGTATTTGAACCCCAGTATTCTTCCGAAACATGTAAGGCACTCACCGTTGAAACAGTTTTGCAACAGTATCCACCCTCACGCCGGAATGGGCCATTCCGACTAAATCAACACCGCCACCGTCTGAACGTCTAATTAACAGTCTGAACAGTCTTTTTTGACACAGTTTTGAACCAGTCCACTCTTTTTAGAAACCACCAAGTTTGAAACAGTTTGACAACAGTTTGGAACAGTTTGGGAACAGTTTGAACAGTTTGAACAGTTTTGAAACAGTTTGAAACAGTTTGAACAGTTTGAACAGGTTTTGAACAGTTTGAACAGTTTGTGAACAGTTTGAACAGTGTCTTTTTCGAAAGCAGTTTTTGTAACAGTTTTGAACAGGTTGAACAGTGTCTGAACAGTTTGAACCCAGTTTGAACAGTTTGAAACAGTATTGAACAGTTTTGAACAGTCTTGAACAGTTTGAACAGTTTTGAACAGTTTGAACAGTTTTGAACAGTTTGAACAGTTTCGAAAACAGTTTTGAACAGTCTTGAAACAGTTTGAACAGTTTGAACAGTTTATGAACAAGTTGAACAGTTTGAACAGTGTGAACAGTATTGGAACAGTTTTGAAACAGTAAGTCGGCCTAACAGTTGATTGATTTGATGTTACTTTGACCCTAACTTAGTAATGATATCTTCTCGAACCCAGTGCCTCGAACATAATTCGAACCCCAGTTCGAACAGTGTACACTACTCGAACAACTAGGTCCCTCTGTCGAACAGTTCGCGAACAGTCGATTCCTCAACATACCCGTTCTATAGCTCCGACCAGTTCGAACCAGTAGTCGACTTCGAACATATCTCGCTCGAACCACGTCGTCCGAACAGTTCGCGAAACTGTTTGAACTGTTTGGAAACGTTGAACTGTCTGTTTTTCTAGATGCTTTATCGGCTCTCTTTTTCCACCGTAATCCATCTCGCACGTCGCTACATCGAACCTCAGTTTGGAACATTGATTAACCTGTATCAACATGTCTGAACATACTGTTGGAAACTGTGCAGTTTACCGTCAACAGTGCATGTACTGAACAGTCTTACTGTTCAGCATCCTCAATAGCGAACAACTAATTTGAACATATCGATCCGCGAATTTTCTAGGCAATAAACAGCCTATACATTAACCTTTGAACAGTTTGTGGAAACAGTATAGACATTGAACAGTGCTGAACAGTCCTTTATAACAGTTTGAACAGTTTGAACAGTTTGAACAGTTTGAACAGTTTGAACAGTTCGAACAGTTCGAACAGTATGAACCGTTTGAACCGCGTGAACCGTTTGACCGTTTGAACAGTTTGAGCCGTTCGAACAGTTTGAACAGTTTGAACAGTTCGAACTGTTCAAAGTGTTCAAAGTGGTAAAAACGTTCAAACTGTTGAAACCGTTCAATGCTATGAAACCGTTCAATGCTGCGATCAATGCTATCAATGCGGTCAATGCTATCAAAGCTATCAATGCGATCAATGCGATCAATCTGTTCAATCTGTTCAATTTTTTCAATATGTTCAATCATTTTAATCGTTTTAATCACTTCAATGACTTCAATCACTTCTTTCACTTGCGTCTCGTGCATCACTGCAATCATTTTATCACTGCAATCATTTAATCTCGGCAATCATTTAATCTCTGCAATCATGTCATCTCTGCAATCATTTCATCTCTGCAATCATTTCATCTCTGCAATCTCTTGAATCTATTCAATGCACTCCAATCTACTGAGATTAGATAGAAGTGTATTTTTGATATAGGATGTTAAAATTCCTTTCGGTAAAGATTTGATGACTTGAAAGATTCCCAAATGATGAGCACTATCACAATGCCTTAGTGCTTGGGCGCCAGCATTGTCTCAGCAAGCCAGTGGGAATGCGCCGTACAGAAACTGTTACTTGTTTTAGTGCTCTGAAATGCAAGTATGTTAATGAACAAAAAATATGTGGACTCTTTGGTCTATCGGAAGGTATACTAAATTGACCATTGGTCTTTACACAACTTGTATTTTTACTTACGAAGACAATTTCGTTAAAGAAAATTTGATAGCACTCGAACTTAATCACTACTAGTTCCTTATCAAAAACTTCTTCTCCTTGAAAGGATCTAAGAAGTTCTTAAATAATAATCAGAATGATTTTTTTACCAAAGTTGATTCGGAAGGATATTGGGTATTCCCTACTTTGATCCTTACAGATAAAGCTACAGATTTTAAAAATGGAAGACTCAGAGAACACATGTCTAATTCACGCAACTGATTTATTAACGATATGTGGATGATATATTATGAAACATCTCATCAAAGAATGTTTCATAGATGATGAAAACCATTAATGAATGCTATAGACAAGTCTAAAATCGGTTTCTAGATATTGCTATAATTCGAATTTCTCTCTTATATTGTATTTTTAAAGATATACACACTGTCAGAGTTCTGAAGTTTTTATCATTACATCCCATTGAACAAAAAAGTGGAATCATAGTTAACATTATTGTTAGAAGGATACTATTAGCTCATGAACACCATCGTGTCAAGAATTTTGGACACAATGTACATACTCTCCTTAGGAATTCATATCTAAAATATTCATTCACAAAAATATCTACTAAAATATATAGTGTACTCAGAGGGGCACCCAAGGAAAGATACTCAAGGGACTTCAGCTCCCCTTCCCTAGAAGCCAAAGGTTCATATTAAATCGATAGATTTACTAATATTCAGTACTAAACAATGCTTATCAATATAATCTGTTTACGTTATTAATATTCACTATAAACCGAGAAATAAAAAGATATTCTATATTCAACACAAATGAAAAAAATAATTATAAGAAAACAAGTCGGTTGTATGAGCTGTAGCTCCTCCTCCTCCCCCGATAAAATCTTGGGTGTTTCTCTAATTATAACAGTAAACAATCGAACAATAGTTCCTCAACAGGCAAGGTTTCGATACCCTACAATCTAGATACAATTCATAAAATTAGAAGGTATTTGAACAGAGTGAACATACGAACTGCCGTCGAAATCTAATAAATAAAAATTAATATTGTTGATTTGTTCGCATTATATGCCCTGCCGTACCGCTCATCCGATTACGATAGAATTTTGACAACTTGTTGATTGCACTTGTGTAAAGAATATAGGTATAGTACAATGAGAATATACGTGAGTCTATTGCACATACTCGCGCACTTATGATGATTTTACACTCTCACTTATTAAGCGCGTCTTCGTAGCATATCTGAATCTACTGTTGTTGAACCGGAACTAATTTTTGAACATTATCACGGACAATTAAATTAAATTTCTCCAAGACAGTCTCATAGCAAATGCATGCCTAATCTTGAGGGAGAACGTTTTAACAATCGAATACTTGGCAATCATGACCAAACCAGGAATAGAATAAACTCATACTCACAAGAAAGTATTTCATCTATTAAATTTTTTGCAGATCGTAACATAAAACGCGATTAAGAATCACGTGACCAGTAGCGTCCAAAGTATAATACATTGGAATAGCGAAACATTTTCCAGTAGATAATAAAATAACACATACATCAGCAGGAGAAATGATCATACATAAAGAACCAAATATCAACATTTTTTGTAAAGAAACTGACACCTATTTCAGAAGTGCATCAAAGGGTATGGGTGATCTGGGCTGTCCGGGTGACGCCGCGTCGAAGGCTGAGTTGCCGACGTTTCGACCATCCTGTCGTGGTCTTCCTCAGGGCTGATATGCCCTGAGGAAGGCCACGACATGGCATGGCATACCAGCCCTGAGGAAGACCACGACAGGATGGTCGAAACGTCGGCAACTCAGCCTTCGACGCGGCGTCACCCGGACAGCCCAGATCACCCACATGACTCTGGTCGCGGAAGCCTACGACTTCATCAAAGGGTATGTTGCAAACTAGAAATAGAACTTAAATAAAAATAACAACTTTCCAGAACACAGGCATAATGCTTTAACAAAACAGTCTTGCCCCTAATCCAGAGTTTGATTGGGAAAATTTAAAAAATTCGTGCTAGAAAATAATGTTTCTAAAAGGCTAATAACAGAAATGTTACATATTTGTAATACCAAAACACACTGAATATACAGATGAACACTTCAATATTACATGACTCTAAACTTCTTATGAGGTTAGGTTCACTCTTTAGATTCACAAAGACATTAGTTATTTTTTTCTTACTGACCAGGTTAAGGTTTGATTCATGTATTTGGTTAGAAAAAGTGCTTTTCAAAATGGTATTGGAAAGGAATGTGACACAGAGGAATGAGATTAGCTAGTAGAACTTGACAAAAGGAGTTGTTAAAATGATATTTAATATTTTTAAAATTAAATCAAAATTAGTAATTCAAATTAATGTTTGGTTGGAAACTTTTATTTTTTCGTACTATGATATACGTACGTAATAAAATTTTAATTGAAAAGGTAATCTCTTGAATAGGACTCAAAAATATATATTTATTGAAACTTTAAAATATATATCAGAGTGTATTTTTAATATTAAGCAATAATTGTTATTTATAAGTAAATAATTAAAAAAAATAACATTTGGGGTTCCACCATTCAGTTTTCGAGACCCGAGCAGATAGCATTTTCAGACACGAAGCCGGACGCATGTTTACATCCAGGTTTTGCAATACAATCCGTGACTACTCATTCTTATCTCCGACTACCTTGGTGAACAGTTCTCGCGTAATCTCTTCTGGCTATTGCGTATCATTACAGAGTAGACCCTTTCAATAATATTCTGAATGACGAGTCATGCCTTTACAGTCGTGGACATAATGCATTTGCTGCCTTCATCCCCCTCCCCAAAAAAAACCATTGCAAGCACAACTCTATTTACTAACAGTTTAAAACATAGCGCCTAAATCTGAAAATTGTTGGAAGTTTAATGCAGAGGACTTCCAATATTCACCAACACATGAACTTATAGCATGTGCACAGTCTGCGTGCACTATCACCCTACCGGCATAATCTCAGCCTCCGGCGGCACCAGTTCCTTGGAAGGCGGCCGCGGTGGCCTTAACAAGTTGACTTTATTTTTCAAGTACGCAACGAGCGTTGTTTTTATTCTCGCGGAGACACACGGGTGACGTGTGATGCCGCGTTTCCACACACTCACCGATAATAAGTAGCGCCGTGCTGGGCAGCAGCCAAGGTCCGTCCGAGTGGCGCCGGCCTTCTCCCCTTCCGCCCCCGTCGCCCCCTCGCTCGAGGGTGGCCCCAGGCGGCACGTGCACGGCGGTCACGTGATCGTTTCGTAGGATAAAAACACCATGCAAGTCGTTTACGTGGAAACAAACGAAGTCAGTATGTCGTGAAAATTATTCCGTTGTGTTGTTAAAAGCTAAAAAAAAAAAAAAAGAAAAAAAAACATTTGTCTGGAATTGGGATTTGAAGTAATCCGTCATTACTGTAAGGTAAATAGAGGAAAATACTGCGGAAAATATCGAAGGGAAGTCTGCAGAAATGAAGAAATTATGAAGATTAATACGAAAGTAGCAAAAAATTAACATAATATATTCAGAGATGGGATTAAAAATTTGGTGGTTTTAATTCTTTAAAATGAAGAGAAATAAGTTAAATATTGATTTTTATCTTGTATATTATGTACTTAAGATGTCATAGTTTTAATGTCGGATATTTGATAATTTATTATTTACAGAAGTATTGAATCAATGACATTTTCTTTTCAATTTTAGACGATGTTTAATGGCTATTATTTCAAATACTATAGTTTTTATCAATCACACATATTTTACATGTTTCAACAATGTATTATTTAGTCTTTTTAGATGGCAACGGTGAATTTAAAAATTTACGAAAAGAAAAGAAATTGTCTTTCCTGTTTTAGTACTTTAGCCCTTTACTTTTATTTGGGAAATTTTGAATTATATTAAAAGAGTTTCTCTGTACAATCATACAAGATTAGCAGAGATGGATAGACGCTGATAGAGAACAATATTATTTTTAGTTTAATGATTTATATAACATGAAAATAAATCATCGTATAAGATGATAATTGAATTGTTCGTAAACGAAAATGGAACATATTTTAGTGTTGTTTCTTAACTTTGGCTGCGACACATTTATTTATTTCATTTCGTTATATAATGTTTCACAACCGTACAATGAATGCAATCACAGTAGATGCATTTTTGTAATATATATATATATATATATATATATATATATATATATATAACATTTTTAGTGCTACACAAATGACGCAATGCATTTTTCTATTTTAAGAAACAGACTGAGTAAAGTGGGAAAAACACAACTTGGTTTGTATTTGAAATCCACTGTGCAAATGCAGAAGCCGTATTTGAGTTGCAAATGAGAGGAACAGTTGTCGATGGGCTTGACGCGACTTGTATCCTGTTGTTTATTTACCCACTTATGTGTGATTTCTTCCACCGAAGGCCACTTCAGTCTTCCACGAAGTTCTCTGCGGATTCGATAAAGTGCATTGTCGAAGTAATCCTTGTCCCAAGGCAATTCCGTTTTTCTTTCTGCGAGTCACTCAGTGAATGCTTCCAAAGTTTCCCACTTCACGGCATTTAAGCGAGGCAACATACCTGATTTGCTCTGTAAATCATACTCTTTAACGCACTAAACAAAATTTAAATTTCTGTACATGTACTTCAAGTGACTTAACATTCTTCAAGTGACTTAAAGAAAACAAGAAAGATTTTCAAAGTCGAATAAATGAGAAAATAATTCCGAACTATTATTTACCAATGACTGCTTGTATATTTTAAGTTTGCTTCGTAAACAAATGTAAATAACTGAGGAACACTGAGAAAAAACAGATTAAGAAAAGAGAAACGAAGAAACGGCTTAGAAGAAAAAAGGAACAAAAGCCAATCAAGACTTTCAACGAACTCGCATTGTAGCCATTTCACGGGTGTTTGTTGGTAGACATGGATGACAGGAAAAGACGAGCATACTCTTCCACAACATCTCAATTCACAAAGATGACGATTTTGTCACCAGTAGCTGCGAGCTAAAAGGCAACGCCTTACACTTCAAGACTACTGTTGACCGGGTGGTCGAGGGTTCTATTCCGTCTGGAGTCGAAAATTTGCGATCGAAGACTTGTGGCACCTGTTGGAATCGAATTCATATTTCGACTGCTCTAATCAGTGGCTTCCGGCCCTTCCCTATTCGCATCAAGGCGAATGCCGGAACATCACACTTGAATATGAACAAGGGGTCACGTGCTAGCCTTCCTTCCCCAAATTGTTTCTGTTCCCAATCCATGGTGCCCACCAATGGAATGATCACCCACTCTCCAAAGGCCCATAGCCTACAGATCTGAAATAAACCTCTATTTAGTGTCGGAGATAAACCAAGGCCAAACTTAGAGCGTTGCTCTGCCAGATGTTTTTATTTCTATGTATTCGCTGGTCAACAATAATGCATTACATGTGATGGTTTCATAAAACAAGACAATATACGCAACATTTGTTCTACTATTTACAATTGAGATTAACCAAATAGAACTATTTTTTATTTGTTAATTTTATCTTAATTTTTAATTGACCGTATTAGAGTGAATTACAGGAGAAAGCAGTAATTATTTTATAACATAATGGGGTATGGTTTCTTCATTCATTGAAATCATGAGGACATTTTTCATACTGGAATGGCGGTTACATTTGGGGCTGAAGCGAGACATAGAAAGAGTTGCAGTTTTATGAAGTATTTTAATCAAGCATAGAATAACAAGATCGCGTTTAAAATTGATTATTTCGGACAAAATAGGGATGTGATTTTTTGGAGAAATATATTTTGAAATATTTGAAGGCTATTGAGTGTAATATGGAATGCTATAAACGATATTGGGGCTGCCTTAATTAAAGTAGTGGCAAATGTGTGTAACAGAAAGGCTTTTGTGAGTTTAAGTGATAATTTCCTATTGAATAACGGGTATAGTCGGATTTATTTTCCGTAAATCTAATTTATAGGAGAATTGATGTGATACTTCCAAGTTAGCTGGCGGTAGAAGTACGCTCCTCATACTTCACTGGCTGGGTGGACGGCTGTCAGGGAATGGGCGAGTTTTAGAGCATCAGAAAAGAGACTGTTCGCGTCATGTGTTCGAAACGTGAATATTTTTGCGGAACTTTTAACTGAGTTTATACACATATAACATTTTGTGTAAGAAGCTTCGAGAACTGAGAGATCATATTGTAAATGGGCAATATTGTGGTACCATATCATAGGTGGATATGAAAAAAAAAGTCGTCAGCAAATAGGGATATTTCAAAATAGAGGAGTAGAGTTACGTCGTAGAATTACAAACTGAACAAAAGTGACCCTAAAATACTATCTTATGGTACTCCTGCTTTGATGGGTAAAGGCAGCATGACTTCGGTGACTAATGGTTGCTTTGATGGGTAAAAGCAGAAAAAGATCAGTGATGTTGATTGTGATAAGAGGGAGAGCGACACTCCTTTTCTTCCCTCCCCCCTACTGCCCGGAGCCGCGCGAGCAACCAGAGGCAGGGGCAGCGCGGCCCCCCCATGGGTCCCGTGCCTTCAGCGCCGCCACTTTCGCCGCCCACGCCGCCGCTGTCCAACACCAGCAACGGCTCCCGCAGGGCAGCCAACCCCAGCGACCCGCACTCCACCGCCGTCGCGTCCAGCACGTGCACCCAGCCTTCCGCGCGACGCATGAGGTCTGGAAGCGACTGTTGAACACCACGCACTTATTGCTTGACCATTCTCCATCTGCAGTACCATTCACTGGCCATTGGTAGCGTTTAGTTTTGACTTGTGCTTACTCTTTTGTTACATTTTATCTAACAGCAATTAACATGATATTTGTTGAAGAAAACATTCGAAGTTAAATATTTCAATATATTACTTAGTGGGTTTGATTACGTAAATAATACCCTATGATAATGGGTTATTCCTTTAATTTTTTGATAATGTTTGTATAAAAATGTCCACACCTCTTTGCGCCCAGCTTCAGAACTACTATGGCAAACACATACTCCTTCCGTTTCCTCTTTTAAACTACCGCAAATTGCTACCTCGGCTTCCATTCTTGGGTCTCGCAATTAGATACTTAGTTAAGACGAATTCAGTCACTGTAAGAGAATTCTAGTGGCTGGCTTTTCTGATCAGTAGTTTTCCGATATATATATATATATATATATATATATATATATATATATATATATATATATATAATTTCGTGTTTGAATCTTCATTAAAACTTTATTTGAAAGTCGCCATTTTTAAAAAGAGAGGAAAGTGGCGCTCATAGTGTACTTTGGTTCTTAATAAATTAATTTTTGAAAATTTTCAGTTTGTCGTACATACTTTAAATAAAATATGAGTTCGAAGTGAGGCTTCGTTATTGAAGCAACTACCAGGTGTTGATAAGAGGAAATCCCGAAGTGGAACTGTTCAATAGAAACTACTTAGAGAATAATTGTATTCGTTCGTGTTATTTTGGTGGACGAGTGGTCCCTGCTTCATCCAAATTGAAACTAACCATTTCCCAGACTGTCTAATTACGCTGAGCAGAATCTATTTTGTACCTCTCTTCAAACTCGATCACTCCGGTCTCAATAGTACGCTGCCGAAGGGCGTCAACGTAATCCGAGTAGGGCCAGCCCTTTCGCACCGGGAACGCGTCCTGCCCCGGGGGCTATCACGCACTGGGACTCAAGGTGCGTGCGGCTCCGACTTGTCGCTGGGTCAGACCGATCGGGGTGGCGCTGCCAGCGCCGAGAACATCTCGCCACCCCGTCTAGGCAACCCGTGACGACGACGCGTCGTCGTCGTCGTAGCGATGTCCGCTTCCATGTCTCCCCCCACCCACACTTTTGTCGAGAATGTTGTGAACGACATCTTATACCATGGTGAAGAATAGAAGATCCATATAACTTCGTTCAAGGCAGCGAAAGCAGTAAAGTAGGCTCTGGAACAATTACTTTCTGTCATTATTTCGCGCATTGGAAATGGCCTGAAAGTTTGCTACATGTCATAATGAGGTCTTTCATTAAATACCGATTTCTAATTAGTATGTTAACATGTCACGGTACTGAGATGACATTCGTGTAGCAGCTAGTCCTTGTAGATCTTTTATTTGGCCTCCCACCTCAACGTACATGCTGTGACCATTCCTGCCTCGTTCAGGATTCACCAAAAAACTCAATGAATGGTTTCTCAAAATGTGTGATGTGTTGTGTTGGTGTGTAAATTGACGTCTGAAATGTGTTTAATCTCATTTTTTAGCTTATTTCAAAATATCCGTCTCCAATACGACTTGGTAAAGGGTCTCCGTATTAACAAAAGTTAATTAAATTCTAAGTCTTCATTTAACTTTTGTGAATGTTGGTCTGTATTTAAATTGCTATCTTTATACATCTTTCTGACACCGCGATGATTCAAGTTCTGTTCCTATCACCTCTCTATAAACTCGTTGTCTCAAACTAAACGCAATTACTAGAATATCAAGAAACATTCTCACTAAAAGATATCAACAATATTTAAAAACAACTTCTTGATACCTACATTATCCCACCTGTTGCTTTCTTCATTTATAAAGTCCAACTGCTTTCTAACAATACCCCCGAGCACTAATCCCAAACAAATTGCGTTTAACCTTTTATCTCTGAAAAAGTAACAGAATTCAAGACAAAGCTTCCTGCTAGCTACATTACGTTTTATATAAATACAATGACCATTCTCAAATAACCTTTCACATTAACCCTTGAGTAATAGTGTACAGTGAAATCGTAGACTTTTGTAGCCAGAGTCACGTGAATCATCTTGACTCTTACGGTGCCTGAGTTGTCGATGTTTCGACCTTCTTGTCGTGGTCTTTCTCAAGGCTGGTCAGAAGGCAAGGCAGACAGATCAGCCTTGAGGAAGACCACGATAAGATGGTCGAAACGTAGGTAATACAGGCAAGATCATTCACAGTAGAGTTGAGTGTTCATTAGCGAGGATTTTTACAGAGGGCCTCCCTTTCTGGTGTTCCATGACACTAATATTTTGATACTCTCACGTATCAGTGAAAGTAAAAGAAAACATTACTAGTGAGACATGCAGCTGCGGCCGTGTGAAAGCTGTGCCACACGTCGTTCCTTCCACTGGGAAATTGCGCTCTCCAACGCGGGCGTTCGACGCCCTGCCGCGTCGGGAAAGGGTCTTTTGATAGATGACGCAGGGCGCAACTGTCGGCGAGGACAAAGCGCCTCCCTCCGCCTCCGCCCTTTGATTGCGCACCGGCTCGTACGCGCCTGGCGACGCATCTGCGGATTTCTGCTCTTCCCGCACCCGAAGAAACGGGCGCTTTCACGCAGCTTTTTTTAACAATGTTCGCAACAATTTTAACAATTTTTGACAATAAAGCGGATTAGAGTGTTGCAAGGAACATCTGATATATTAATAATTAGCTAACACCGTTAGCTTTAATATGAGTGAGGGTATCCCGTCTAAGAGTCCTCAATTTCAATTTATGTAATACGGGGTTGGGGTGACTTGTAGTATTCGTAGATGGTTAGGAATTAGATTAGGTTAGAAGACTGAATTTTCTTTTGAATGTAGGTTTTTCAAGTAGGAAATTGCTTGCGACTGGAGAAAACGAGAAGGTTAGAAAACATGTATGAGAATATTCGGAAACGCATTGGGGAGTTGTTCAAATATCAAATTTTTATGTTTACGCAGTTGTGCATGAAGAAGGTATAAAGTTTATTGACTGATTGTACGAAGAGTATCATAGCTTACAATTCTAGAAGACAGTGAAATATTTTGTATGCCTATTTAATACGTATGGTCAAGGAGAGTTATTTTTCGGTAACCCCTGAAACGTTTCCCGCGAGAGCTCGAGAGAGCTCGAGAGAGCTCGAGAGAGCTCGAGAGAGCTCGAGAGAGAGAGAGAGAGAGAGAGAGAGAGAGAGAGAGAGAGAGAGAGACTCTAAAGTGAGAAATCACTTGTCGTCCACATGTTTCGAGTAATACCGTCTCTTTAAAATTCAGATAATAATATTTAATCCATACTGCCGACAAAACACATGTAAACTGAGACTGGCGTAGTAGCTATAATTGCCTTATCTACAGAGTTGGTATTTACTTAAAAAATAGTGTCTTTCGGTGATTTATTATATAAATTTGGATCAAGAAATGATTTTAATATGTAAAACTTTAGAAACTTTTTGAAAAGTAATGGAAGTTTTTCAATATTACAACTAGAAATAAAAGCTGAATTTAAGTTGGTTGACGTTTAACATCGAATAAAAGCAAATACGAGTTATCTATCACTTTGTTAATGACTCCTTATTTAGAGATGCTATTAAGTAGCATTTCGTTTCAGTTCTTGATTCTTAAGTAAATTTGAATCAATTAATGAATCATGAAGGTAATAAAGAAAAATGTTATTTGGTGGCTACGTTTACTCCACAAACACGAAGTGAGAGTACTTATAATCGCCATGAGATTCAAATCCATGATCTTTAATTTTCACTGGCACATTAAGTTCGTGCATGAAAAACAAACGTCACCGAGAAACAAACGTCGCCGACTTCACCCCAACTATCTCATCAAAATCTTGAGAATTTTGACGCTGAACTACTCGTGACGTTGTCAAGTCATCGACTCCGTAATCCCACCGAGATTCGAATCCATAACTTTTAGTTTCTAACGGCATCATTTTCGATTACGAGTAACTAATGAAGCCGACTTCATCTCATCGTCATCAAAACCTTGAGAATTCCTGTACTACTGTGTTCGTGACGTCATCGAGTGATCAAATCAATAATAATCACGATATTCAAATCCACATACTTTAGTATCAAACGGTATCATTTTCGATTACGAGCAAGTAACGAAGTTGACTTCGTTCCATCTTCATCAAAATCTTGAGAATCTCTGGTCTGGCGTACTCGTGACGTCATCGTGTTTTTTCGCACGAAATCCACCAAAGCGCTCCCGCAGTCGTCAGGGATAATCTCCCGGTCAAGGCAGCGATGCGGAACCCCCGGAATCGCCCGTCGCGTCGCGCCGGCGCCACTGCTGCTGCTGCCGGTAATTAGAGCTGACGTCACCTCAGACTGCGCCGCGCCGCGCCGCGCCGCCAGCCTTCCACGTCACGTGAGCGGATTCTCGGAATTTTAGCGGGTCAGTTTTTTTTTCTTTTCTTTCTACCAGTCTCTTCTCTTTTGCCTACATAAGCATGCAAATGTTATTCTCGATGCGTTGAATTATGAAAATCTTCTTTGCATTCTATTTATCTTTCGTCTTATTAATAATTACACAGAATTGTATTTATTCCTTTTAATTTTCAGAATCTGTACTACTATTTTTTAGCATTTATTTCCCGTTAGTTATTAAACGAGAGAGAGAGCTGTTAGTTACATTGGATTCGTCGAATAATCTGTATTTTTATTGGCAAACTGCCACAATAAAAAAACATTCATGATAAAAACATTTCACTTATATTCTAAAGCAGTACTTGGAACGTAAATAATAATTGATATTGCAGCGAGATGAATGTGGTAGTCTGTGTATAAAAATAGGCTTTTTAATTTCTATATAAGTAGAATAATTTGAGTAAAAAACATAATTTCTGTGTATCTAAAACTTCCTCGCTGTTAATATTATGAAAGTGCGGCTCTAAATGTACGCACGGACTCTCAACAGAAATGACTCGATGCATCTTTTCTGCCTACGATCACCTTGAGAGGTTTTCTGTTACTGTACCTTTTACTGTTAATGTCGCAAAAAGAGGCGCGGGCGGTGCAAAGAAGAGTAAAGAATCTCCGAAATTAAAAGCAGTACGCGAAATATAAATTACAGAGTTTCTATCAAAACCTTTCAACCTCGCTGCTTTAATGCAGCGCGCAATATGCATACTAGAAAGTCGCGAAACATTTTGTCTGTTTTGTCTCAGAATAATCTAGTCACGTTCTCATTTTTGGGGTGAAAAATATACGTTTCTTTCCTTTATAGGCAGCATACAACCACGTATAACCTCATTATTAGTGCCCAATTTATTTTCAAATACATGGTGAGCAATGTAAAACCAAACCCATTATAAAAATGCTACTCAATACTTTGAAAGACTATCACACAACGTGCGAGACTAGTGGATGTATACGGCACTACTGACAGTTGCTGCCGTTCGTCAGACGTTACGTGTCAGTGCAGTATGTGTTTTCTTGAAGGAAAGAGTTGTGATTGTGTAAAATTCCTTTTTCAATCCAGGATAGCTATTGTTGAGGTTTTATATTCTTCTTAGTCGTTTGAAGAAACACGTCGAATATTTGTGAAAAAAAAATATCCGAAGGCCTTATCCTAGCCCAATGTACCATTGATGATTTAATTAAAATTGACTTACAAAAGTTCAGTTTCAAATGCAAACAAAATAAACAACTTTTCTTTAGGACTCCACTGCCAATCGCCAATTTAAAAGGATAATTACTATAAAACCAAAACAATTAAGAAAATTATGGCATCAATTTAGTGTTAAATAAGCATCTTGTCAAAAAATGTTTCATGACTTAAAAGTTTACACGATACAGCGTTACGACTGTATAACAACTGAAGGATGCAGACAAACGGAAGCGATCTGATAATTGTAACTGGTTTGTGGATAAATAAAACTGAGACGTATTTCTTGTCAAATGCGGAATAATTTCGTTTATGCGGTCGAGTTATTTCGGGATTCGCTTGCGAACGATGGTGTGCGGGAGTGTCCGCAGCTCAGATATTTGAGACTTTCAAGTTCTGAATTAAAAGTATAAAGTATTGTGTTTTCTTTAGTGTAATTTTGTGTTACATTTTACTTCGCTAACAAACAATTCTGTGTACTAATTAGTGTTTTAAGAAAATAATGTGGCCTTTGAGTTTTTTGGACTGTCTAATACCACATTGTTGAATGTTCAAGATAGATTTTTCTCTTCAAATAAAATTTATTCTCCATTGTTAGTTCTTTAAATAGTATTAAAAATAAAAATGACAAAAAGTATTTATTAGAGATATTGGGGATTTCGTATTTTTCTCAGCTAAAGGTTGAGTGACTTCAGGGCAAATAATTGTTTACCGAGGAACAGAGTTTTCCGAAAAAAATATCTGTTAAAATGTCATAAAAATTTCCTACAAAACATCTTTCCTGAACACGTATCCATTACTTGTAGAGATTCTATTACTTTGGAGCTTGATATTACTTTTGTAATTACTGATACTTAATGAGAAACGTTAACACTATTTAAAATTAATAAATAAAAATATATATTCAGATGAAAATGATCTGTTCTGTAATGCTTTTCATAACTACAAAAACATCAACATTAACATAAAGAGTATGATTCAGGTGAAAGTTACAAAAGTTAGTTACCGGTTGGTTAGAATTTCTGTCTTAAATTTTCTGTGAAACATCCTTCCTCGAGAGCTTTTCCACGAGAATATTTTCGTAATAACTTTACTTCTTCCCTTTGAACAATTAATAAGGTCCTTACTTATTCTGATGTGTAAGAATGGTCCCAAGGCTTCACATTCCTTAAAAGCCACGTAAGGCTCGTGAGGAATCGAAGCGAAAACGCAGCCCCTGACAGCGTGAGAAGCCACCAGGCAGAGGTAATTGCTGAAATGTGAGCAGGGGGACCGCGGGCGGCCCGAGAGCGTTTGGAGACTCATTACGGCGGCGCGGCGAGACCACGGGAGCACTCGCCTATGGCCAGTTGTCGACGTAATGAGACAGTGATGGGAATCGAATTTTGCTGGCGGCCGCGCGTGACGTCATAGCCTCCTGCGTTACTTGAAGGAACGGGCGGTTGGGTTACGAAAAAATTCCACCGACACTCCACAGCTGTAACGCGTCTTTCTCCTTCAAGTGCACTGCAACTGCTTCCGCCTTCACCATCCAACCCCCGTGTCTTGGCCTTCGGCCTCCGTCGATGTTGACTCTACGGCCGTGGTTTCCGTCACTCTTAATGCGAGCCAAGCTAACACCTACGCCATTATTTCTCTTTCTGCCATTGATATCACCTTCACCTTCGTGGATACCTCTTCTGCCATTGCCATAAACTGCATCGAATTTGTACTCACAGCTCTCGCAATTGTTCGCTTGATTTCGTGGCAATGGCCCTGTACTCTGGGCATAGAGGAGAGATTCGTCACGGCGTACTGTGAGGGGCGCAGTGATTCGAATCCGGCACCGGCCTCGAAAGCCGTTTGCTCTCAGCTGGAAGGGCTGACCAACCCAGGCATTGATTCGTAAGGTTACCGTGAAGGTAAACGGAGTTCTAGAAGGATCCTGATTCTTGCCTGTCTGTGTATTTGCGCGCCGGCGGCGGGGGGGTGCGTATGAACACGAAAGCTTACGTGCCCACTCCGGGGGAATTCCTCTAGGTAGAACAAGTTATTTTGTATTGTGCTTGTCGCAGAACTCCTCCTACGATTGTATAGATACAGCAAACCTTACCGCTATTTTGCTAACAGTTCCCAGCAATTTTTTCTGCATTCACTATCAAGACTAGAAAAATCTAACTTTTATATTTTGCACCACAAAATCCTTCTCAACAATCCCATCATCGCCCCCTTCACCAAAAGTCTGCAATCCTCGTTTTTACTACCGATACTGATTTGAATGCCCATTCACAGTCGGTATTATCTTTGTTTTGATCCTGTAATGCCACTACAAGTCGTCAAGGGCTTTGCCAGGTTTTCTACATTCAGCTTCCGTTATTGCGCACATTGCGCATGAACGTTTAAATTTGACCACACTGAAAGCAGAGATGAGTGAATCGTTGCATGTTTATGTCTATTTTACTTTACGAATACGTTTCATGAGGAAGTTATGAAATACTTCGAAAAAAGTGATGTCGAGATTTTGACAAAAATACATTTTATGGGGGTCACTATTACCAAAACGTTGTTTTCTTAAAACGACTAACCAATCTATGAACATCTACACATGTCCACCAGTCTGTCCGTCCGTCAGTGAACAACACTAGCATCTACGTAAATACTGCAGATAGAAAAATTACCAGTTGTGCAAAATAAATGCCTTGGGCGGATACTCCAAGCCCCTTGTTTGAACCAAATTCACAAATTCATAGAAAATCACAAGTAGATTACATTAAAAATCATATATTAAAAATGTCTCAAACTTTTTCTCTTCACTTCACTAACTCCCCTCTAACTTAAAAATTCAATTTAGCCCGTAAAGTTGTTGTCCCTTGCAGAATAAAATCCAAATTTCCAAAATATGTATTGCTTCCACCTTAGTTATTAGTATTATTAATATTATTAATACCCAGAAAAATAATTTTATTAAATTCTAAATCTTTTCCATTAAACAAGTATTTTAATATACCAAAATTAGTGATGGTATAATGAGTTTACAATTATCGATGGTTCCAAAACCTATAATAACTATTAGTTAAATTGTACTTAAGCTCTTGCAAGGTATTATGGCTGAACAAGAAGTAAGTAAAGAAAGAAAGAAAAAAGATTTCTGTAACCGGGCGGCGTATTTAACTGTTCGTAGTACGTTCGCGTTCATTGTTCGACCGCGTCGTTCGCCTTATCTGTAAACGGCAGCGGTTGGCGATTGCGTTCCGCGACAGCGCGTCGCCCAACGACTCCGCTTGGAAGCGCCTTCGTCGGCCACGCGCTTGGCGAAGCCGCGCGCTCACAACGCAGCCGCGCGTTTACGCGGGCGCGCAAAAACGCGGCGCCGCCGCCGCCGCAGCCGCCAAAGCGCCAACACGTGCGTAACGCATTTTCTCATTACGTTACGCGGCACGTATTCGTACGTCTCATCACGGCTGCGTCCACTGGCGACAGACGCCGATGTACGCGATTCCGCGGGGGCCCCGCGGTCGTGCCGGTGAGGGTTGATAGTGCGTTTCAGGCTGATTTATTTATTTGTTGATTGGTTAGTGATTCCGGGAGCGTCAACTGCTAAGGTCATTAGTCCCGTATGTGCATGCTTTTTATCCCGAGAGGTGGCGGTGATTTTACCCTGCTGGATGACGAGATCTGGAGCCAACCTACGTCGACTAGCGAGGATTTTTCCCAACAAGGTATCTCCCACCAGAGCGAGGAACCACCGAACCATCAGTGATTCCGGGTACGTCAAGTACCGGGGTCATTAGTCCCGTAAGAGTAATGCATGTGTTTTTTTTCTCGGGAGGTGACAATAATCTTTCCTCCTCTGTATGGCGAAATCTGGCGTCGCCCTACCGTAAGCTAGCGGGGTTCCCCAACCAGATATCTCCCACCTACGGGGCACCGCCCCAGCCGGAACAAGCTCCAAGCTTCCGACCGGGCTCCCGGAATGCGTGGTAGTGTAGTGTGTGTTAGTGTGTGTGTGTGTGTGTGTGTGTGTGTGTGTAATAGGTGAAAATTCAAGGAAGAGGAAGAAAATATCGCTGGCGATCCTAGGTCATTTGTTTGGATACTGCTCCAGCATTCGCCTTGTTTTATTGGAGAAACCACAGAAATTATCAGTTTTCTAACTAGTGCCGAAACTCCTGCTACAGTTGGGACTCAAACCCTAGGGCCTCCCAGTCAGAGGATTTACGGCACGACATCAGTTCATGCACGGCGCGTCATTGTTGTTGAAAAGCGCAAAGAAATTTTAAGAGAGTAATGCAAGTGTCATTTTCGTTGACATCGATTTTTCGAAAACTGGAAAAAAATTTAACTTCAATATTGCAGATAGAAATTTTTGCCACAAACAAATTATGTTGTACAATATAAGCTCTTTAAAAAAGGTCATGCGCAATGTTTTGAAAAAACAAGTAGTTTTTGCATAATATGCGCTTGATACTACAAAAAATGTTATTCTCAAAACCGCTCCAAATTTTTTCTTTAAATTTTCTCCGCATATGTATGCCGCTGTATTTGTCTATGTATTTCTCCACATATCGGAGGAGGATTTTTGGAATTTACCGCCGAGATATAAAGCGACGATGTATAACAACTCGGCAACGCTGTTGCGAGGAAAGCAAATGGACAGTTGGATTATGATGATTGGAGAGGCAAGATGTGTCCTCTGTGCTCTCCTAAATTATCGTGTAGTAATGTGTATTTGTTATTTTAGTAGTTCAATAATAATGTTACTTTGCTCATAAAGTGGAGTGAATCGTGTCTACCCAATACCGCCTCCCACATATGTAATAAGGAACGGCAAAAAAGATTATGCTAATCCCATTTTCGAGTATTGCTCGCTTTTTGCGAAATTTACAAAAAAATTAAAAACAATAAAATTGAAGATAAGTGATTATCGACTCAGAACAAATGTTTTGTACAAAATTAGCTCTTTAAAAAAGGCCATGTACAATTTTTTGTAAAAGTTTCCAGTTTTGCGTTATTTCTGTTTGAATTTAATGAAGCCCTATGGGCGTCCCGTCGTACATAACGGAAACATAGTAACATAGTGCGAAATTATGTGCTGTTGTACCACCTACTTTTTACTATCCCACTGATCTACGTGTCATAATCTGAATTCATTAGGACCCCTTTGAACGGTGACCTTCGTCATTTCGCGACATCCTGTCGTCCTACCCCGAATCGCCATCGCGTTGTTCTGACACTCTCGTTTCGCCCGTCGCCATGCTATCTTCTTCCAAGGCAAAGCACTGAGCTGCGACGTAGCTGCGGCGCCAGAAAAATGTAATCAGCAGCAATCCCGTTCCTAGCGCTACCCTGTCCCCGGCGCGGCCGAAGCCGCCTCGTAAAGTGCATGGCGCGGAGTGAGCCCTCGCTTGCTGATGAAGTGGGCCGGCGGCGGAGGCGAGGCTACAGCGGGCGGAGGCGATGGAGGCAAGGGTGGCGGAGACGGTGGCGGTGGTGGTGCAGGCGGTCGCGATGATGCAGGCGGTGGCGGTAATGGTGGCAGTTGTGGTGATGGAGAAGCTCTTGGCTGTGGGGATAATGGAGCCAGAGGCGAAGATTGAGGTGGTGGTTAAGGCGGAGGTAGAGATGAAGCCGGTGACGATGAAGAAGGCAGAGGCGGTGATGGAGGCGGGAACGATGAAGAAGGCAGAGGCGGTGATGGAGGCGGGAACGATGATAGAATCGTCAGTGAGGATGCAGGTGGCGACGACGGTTGTTAATGATTGCAGAGGCGACGAATTCGGTTCTGACAGTGGTGGTCGAGGTGGTGGGAGTGGTAGCTGTAATGGTGTGAATTGTAGTTGCAGCGGCTGGCACTACGGTGATAACGGTGGTGACAATGGTTGGAAATCATCAGCATGAAATAGGTTTTGAGACACTGATTTTATCATTCTAGCTGAAGATAAAATTCGATACATGTGATATAATTTGTTTTTGGAAGTCTTCCAATTTTGCATCACTTTATACACACAGAATATACAAAGATGATGTACTTTAAGAATGGAAGGGCGTGACATCTAGTGAATACTCCTTGTATTTAGTATCAATTATACAATGTTTAATTTCTTAATTACATGAAAATACGTTATACTTTAACATTTAAAGTAATTTAAATTAATTTAGAGAACTGAATGCGCTTTTTTAGTTTTTAACAGAAATTAACATAACAGGTTGCTGCGACGTTTCGTTAAGAAAATATTATTCTATTATAATTTAATCATCAACTACATTCATCACCATTAATTACAATTGTATTGATGATACAACATTAAACGACCGGGCAAATGAATCACCAGCTTATTCCTTTATGGATTTTCTTTTATGAGTACTTATACTATAATGTTACAGAAGTTCTAGGAATAACAATAGATCGACATATTATGGTTTTGAAGTTCAATCACGCAAAAGATCTAGTTTTTAACAGCAACGAGAATAAGAAGAAGGCGGTCGATTGAAGAAGATTATTTACATCCTGGGCAGAATTTTAAGTCGTAACAAGAGAAGGGCGATAAGGCCCGATTGGAGAATAGTAACGATAGTTTTTCTTTGGCTTGGCTCCTTTGGCCTAGTTCTTTAGCTATTACCAAACATTCACCTCAGACGTGATTCGAATACGATCAAACAAGCTGTTGTTGCTGCGACCAGTCTCTCGAGTTGCTCTAATTCCTATCTCATCATTGCTTTCTTGCACACGGCCTCTGATTGCGAGAACCTTGACCCAACGTAGTTTCAGATAGAGCAGCTGGCAGTTGTGATTGTTCTCGTAGATTGCAATGATATTTTTGAACTTGCTGAAACAAATGCGGAAAAATGTAGCTTCTATTCTTTAAAAGGAAAATCGAGAGATGCATACTTTACTAGACAGTTAAACTTGTTAGTATATTTCATAGCGTTGACATTTTCGATTAATTTTTATCATTAATTATTAGTTATTAACTTCAACTTTATCTTTACTTTTTAAAGTATGCGTATAGTTTGATATTCTTGTTGCTATCAACTATTCTTTACCTATTTCATTTTACATCTTTCTTTTGTCGTTAAAAAATAAACTAGTCAATACAATTAGCAAGCATCTACTACTTGTAGCACCGATTACCTAGTAAGAGTGCTACTTTGGTTTAGGAATAATGAAAGATATAAAAAAAATGAGACAAGGACGTCATGTTTTGTTTGTACAACTTTCTTATTAATAGTATCTTCATTAACATGATGTACTTACTATTAAATACTGCTAAGCAAGAAGCTTCTGCTTGTTTACTGAGCGGCTGAAGCAATCTGTAAACTCATTTGCAGTGGTAATTTTATCACAATCTGCCAAGATGACTCTTCACTATTGAATCTTCAAGCTTTTTTTTAGATTCTTTAGAGCAAATTCCGAAGATAAGAATTAGAAGGCTTTCTTTTGGCACTCATCATTAGTTTAAATGTGAGGAAAATATTTGTAGAACATCCGTAAACAATAGTTTATTTGAAAAATGTTACACTTGATTTTTAGTTTTAACATAATATTTTCATTTTAATATTTAGATTCACCATTATGTATACATACCACACACACACACACACACACACACACACACACATGTATATATATATATATATATATATATATATATATATATATATATATATATTATTTTCAATGGGACTGAGAAGCTTCAACTGCGATTTACCATTCTAGAAGAGTACTTTTATTAAATCACAAGCCTAAACTGAAACATGTTTATTTCTTCCCCAAATCGTATACAACAATCCCAGTTTATAGGTTTTTCTTTGAGAACATGGTGAACATATACTGTTCACATTCTGTGTAGATCGCAGCCCTTTCTGCCGATAAACTTCGAATTTTATTGCAAGTATTTTCCTTCATCCTCCATGGTCATTTTGTACTCAATGTTGTCCAAAATTTGACTCCAGTTGTTTTCAAGGAGACTACTAGTAATTGTCATATTGAAATTGAAAATTGTCATGTCATAAAATGTAAAAATCATGTCGAAATTGAAATTGTTCGTCATACTTTACGTAAATTTTGTCACGCGTTTCAAAACATATTTACTGTGTCAGTAATAGCAGCATAATTTGCACAATGAACTACCATACAGGTATTATCTGATCATTCGTCTATGAAAGTCTCTGTGCACTTGAGAATGTGTTTGTGTTTCCGTGTCTCTCTGTGAATACCAAATTATTAAACAACTTATGTTGACGGTTCGTTTTTAGAATTCTCTCCTACAAATGTACTATTACAAGACTACAGTCCACGCAGCTATAAGAAATTGAAAATGCGGTAAATGTACTTTAAGCAAAAATCTGAGACAACAAAACCACAATGTGGCTATTTTATATTTGTTTTATGAATGTTTCAACAGATATATAACGGCGGGAAACAGTTGTTTGAAGAATATGTAAATTTTTCAATAAGCCAAATTGTTGGCAATGAATTGTAAAAACTTTAAATATCGTAAAACTATTTCACCTATCTTAAATATAACTAGAATTTTTAAAAGAAGTATTAATGGTGATATTACGAACGAGTTATATTTCATAGTGATGTAATGGACGATTCTCGTGAAAAGTTATGATTGATGCATAAAAGCGCTCATGACGCCAGTTTCTGAACTTGCTAAAGAGGTTTATGACTTGTTATAGCTATTATGTTTAATACCAGATTGTAGGGAACGACGCCAGAAACTCAAGTCAATGATCCAGAACGGCTGGACGACCATTTATCTATCGATATAACGTTTCTCTAGTGGATAATTTTATTGTAACCTTTAACATGTCAGGCAGCATGTTTGTAAACTCTGACGTGATGTAAGGGGTAGTTGAGAGACCAAGAATGGAAGTCTGTTTTCGATATACTTCGCTTCTTTATCTTTTAAATATATCTTATATTTATTGTATCAGAGGGGAGGGGGAAAGGATCAGAGTTGTAGAAATATTTTACAGAAAGAAAAGTATACATTTTCTTGACCGTTATCTACGGAACAAATATTATTACAAAGTATGAAGAGTGTGTGTATATAAAATACATGAATGTATGCCTGTTAGAATATAGGGAATTGAATCACATACAATCAAGAAAATCATTCAGATGTCTGAGTCGAGAAGCCACTTGTTACAGGAAACTAAAAACTTGGACGGATTATAGACAAACAGAAAACTTCTTCGTACATTTTATTTATTAGTTTTGGATTGTCAAACTGAATATATTCCTTAGTCGAATGATTTTGTGTGCATTATAAATCAAGGTGCATGATATGAGATTTACATTTGAAATGGACGAAAAAATTATACCATAATCTCAGAATAGCAAAAATTGAAAAAAAACGTACGCTACTGATTGACTACAAATCATCACCCGGTATTTGAAATGCAAATAATAACTTTCAAATTACTAAATGAATTTTAAATTTAACAACCCTTAATCCAGTAATCCATTTTCTGCATGAAGAGCGATCGTGTATTAAAATGAAGCATTTAGGTATAGTTTCAGTTATTTGTTTCGATGTGAAATAGTCTTAAGATAACTTATATAAGGGCTGCAAAGGGCAGAATGATGCTACTATCTCACATCAAAGTAAACAAAAAAAACTGTAAGCTTCTTTTACACTACACATAGCGCTGTGCCATTGGTCAGCAAAAACGTTACTTCGTACTGTAGCCGAAAATTTTGAAGTTGGAATCTACATGCGTCTAGAAACAGTCCGGAGAGTCCCACGCGATGACCCACAACGCCACTTGACTCTGCCGCGGGGTGATGTGACGACGACAACGGGGCGGGGCGGCGGGCGGGGCGGGTGGAGTTTTGGGGGGGGGGAGACTGATCTGGAGCGGAGCAGACGTGCGGAAAAATCTCCTTTATCATTGCGACAGCGCTGATTGTGGCGTTTACGACGCTGTAAAGACGACGCGCCTCAACCGACCAATGGCCGTTCGCGCCCTCCGCGAACAAAAGCTGTCCGCTCCCGCACTCACTGGCACTGCCTGGGTCTTAGCTCGTTTCCTTGCCTTTTTAAGTCGGTGCAATACGGGGGTTTATATTTTGACAGCAAACGCGTTTAAAAATGATATAAACCCCCTTAATTTAAAATAAAGGGAATATAAAATAGCAGATGCACATTACCCTTCAAAGGAAGTAATCAGAGCTAAAATAAAATGTCCGCAATGAAATTGTCAGAGCTTGTTTTGTTTTTTTAAGCCTCTGGAACATATACGTTCCATAAATAGAGCATTTCTTTGATATTAATCCCTTTGTATTCAAAGGGTAAATACATATGAAAATCAGGAGTCTTTTTTCAACAATAATGATTCTTTGTGAGATCAAAATTCTCATCTCGATAATTATTTCGAAGATTAAAAGAAAACATGTGAGACCCCCATTCATATTTTTTTCTTAAAAGCATTTACTTAGGGGTTCGTTTCCTTCCTTCATGCACCCAGAATTTCGCAAGATCTGCGTACCTCTTTCAACTATACTGATTACATCTAAAGCTCATCACTAATACGTCACTAATTGAAAATATACTAATTTAGCTTCTAAACGTATCTGAGAAATTTTCTCAGTCACTTATAATGCACCACATGCATAACTTTCCATCATGTTAATTTTCGTTAGAATATTAATCTACTTGAGAGATGTGACAGATTAGCGATCACTATCTTTTAAATCCGATTAAAAATGGGAATGTGTGTACCGAATCATACGGAAAATTGAAGTTTATAAAATATAATTAAGAAAATATAAACGTCTGTATTTTTCATAAGTAGTTACTATGAATCAGTATCATTACATTATGTTACATACGTACTCTGTTTAGCTTCATGCCAAAATTACATGTTCGTGTTCAAACATGCATCAGCGCATCAATTCAGAAATTGTCTCGTGCGGATTCGTCTGCCCCTGCCCCTCGCCGGGAGAATTGGTCGCTTGCTTTTATCGCCAGCCCCGGTGGTCCGCGCGTCATCTCCCCTCAGGGCCGAATGTCGGACCGCACTTCGCACTGGATGGGGCCCTTTCCTCAAGCCATTGACGTACGACGTGTCAGAAGGGAAAGACATGGAGTACTGCAACTTCACGTGGCAGTGAGATGAAGAAACTGTGATGATACACGGATATAAAAGAGGTGGTGAAAAACTAGAATGCCGACAAAAAATGACTAAAATATGAAGTAGCAATTATATATTTGACTTCAAGGATAATTATTTCAGAGGATATTTTTTATGGGTATGTTAAACGGAAATTATTTACTACAAGTAATATGTTCAAGCAGTTGAACGAAATATTTCGTTCTTTCACCTTTCTTTAATCCTTTTTGCATGTGTCTATTTTCTTAGAGCTAACATTCTTTCCTCGACTACAGCATAAATAATTTGCTTCGCGATAATTTATTAAAATATCTAGAATCATATTTTTATTACAAATTTTGGTAGGATTAAAATATTGGTGAAGTTCAATGGTATTTTGCTCTTCCGCTACTTACCTCCAGAGACTGCTCATAAGGAGGATGCTGACGTATTAGTACTAAACAAGGAAAGGCATTTTTGCAAATTAATTGAAACTTCGCACGAATCGTTATAAACTTTCCGGATTCAGATAACCGTTCTTTATAATATCCCCTATATGTATAACATAAAACAAACAAAAGACCACGGTGTTAGATTTTTCCAAAATTCAGTTTGTTTTAAAAGCCAACATTAATTATTTATTAATTGATGATTTGGTGTTTCCAGATGCGTCTACTTCTATGTGCATTAGTGCTGTAAGTGCAAAGCACGTTATATCCCTGGAGAGGGCGGTGTTCGTATCCGCTGAATTTTAAGATCCCTCGCCGACCTATACGTAGCCTTGCAGAGTTTCCTCTCTCCAGGTATTACACCAGCGGAGCCCTGCCCAAGCAGCAATAAAATTCCCGATATAATTCGACGTGTAACACATGTGTGTGTGAGAGGGAGAGAGCGGGAGAGGGAGAGAGTGGGAGAGGGAGAGAGCGGGGAACGGGATAGGAAGAGGGAGAGAGCGGGGAGCGGGATTGGAAGAGGGAGAGAGCGGGAGAGGGAGAGGAAAGGGGAGAAAGGAAGAGGGAGTGAGGAAGAGGGAGTGAGGAAGAGGGAGTGAGGAAGAGGGAGTGAGAAAGGAAGGGGGAGTGAGAAAGGAAGGGGGAGTGAGAAAGGAAGGGGGAGTGAGAAAGGAAGGGGGAGAGAGAAAGGAAGGGGGAGTGAGAAAGGAAGGGGGAGAGAGGGAGAGAGGAAGAGGGAGAGAGAGAATGTATATGTGAAGGGAGGAGACAAGAATGAGGAAGGAACGGTTGCGTGCGGTCCGTGGCCCCTTTGTTGAGATACTGCTCCAGCGTTCAGCGGTATTGACTGAAGAAATCGCAGAAAATTACCGTTTAGAGAAGGTGACCCCCCCCCCGGAATTCTCTTTCAGGCAGTGGCTGAACATTTTCTAGCTAGTGCCAAAACTACCCGTCGGAACCCTAGTCGGAACCCTAGAACCCCCCGGTCGGAGAAATTCCAGTGGCAAAAGTTGTTGCTCTATGCTATCTCATTGGGTTTATTTCTTTATCTATTTAAGCAAATTTCCGATCTTCTTCAACTATAGAACATAATTGTTTTGTAATTTAACAACTTTGTTTAATTGGCCAGCGATGTGAGCAATTTCTGATTCAAATCTGTCTCATTGCAACCCATGGTATGAAGGAAGTTTGTATAAGATTTACATTTTGTAAAACAGTATATTAATCAGGATATTTTCCCCCTAAGTATTAATGTTAATTACGACTTATAATTCGTATTACTTTAATAAAAGAAGACATATCTATCGAATAGAATAAAAGATATTATATATTAAGATTAGATGGGGACGAAATAACTATGCTGCTCGAAGAGGTTAATAAATAATACAGAAATGTAGGGATTACGTTCTGCTACTCTAGACACTCACTCCAAACGCATCTTTCCGTCATTTATATCAGATAAAACCGTATATATTTCCTTTCTGCAGACAATATAGGAAACTTCGGAAGCACTGTGTTTCATATCATAAATATTTTACATTTACATTTATTTATATCTCTTTTAAATTTTCCATTGTTTATTTTTCGTTCGGTGTATAAATTGAAAATTTTTGCAAATGAAATTATAATACGAATTATTTGCTGGAAAATTCAAAACGTGTTTAGGAAGCTGTATATGAATAAACAACAAAAGCTCTCTCATTGGAATGTGTTGCCTTACTTCAAAATATCAACTATATAATCGTGGAACTCTGAATGTTTAATATCAATTGTCTACCGGAATGTATTAGAACATTCTTTTGAGTTGTTACTAAGAACTATAGTAATGTTGGGCGTATTGAACTTCATCTAGTAATTCAATAAAATTCTTTTACAAATATATATATATATATATATATATATATATATATATATATATATATATATAATACTACAAAAAATGTATTGTTGGAAGATGTAAGCTTCATCATCACCTGTGCCGGGTGCTTATTCCCTCTGACACGCAGCTGGCATTCGCGATCACGACCAAAGCGCTCAGCGCTCCTTCCGGATAAATCACGCACTAAGGAGCCCGCGTCGCGGCAGACGGTGCGCCGCCCGTCCGGATTCGAGGAGGCGTCGCGGCGCTCTCGGTATCCCCACGTGCGTCGCCCCCGACTTTACGACGCTCTTTCGACCATAAGATATTGTAATTAGACCTCGTAAACATGACAACGAGCGTCCGAGCGCGGGGCCCCGGCCCTAACTCAGGATCGCTATCTCGACCGCTGTATATTACCCGCTGCGAGATTTAGTGTCTTATAACGCGCCGCTATCTTGGGCGGCGCATCGCGGGAGACGAGTCGTCGCCGTTATCGAGGCGAACGGGAAGCCTTCGGAGCGATTAAGAAGCGCGTTTCAAATATTTGCCGCCGCTCGCTTTCGCAATATCAATTTCCCGTCGGGGACCGCTCGGTGCATAATAGGGAAGGATTTACCTCCCCGTCGCGCTCGCCCTCGCAGCTCGCAACTCAACTTTTGGTTATTAAATATCTGTCCACCCTGCTGTAGGGCGGAGAATCATCAGTGTGCCATATCAGGGTTATGGAATGTACAAAAATTCTGAACAAATGCGCGCAGGAAAAATTATATTCTCCAATAATTTTCGGCCTAGTCAAATATAACATTCGCTGATCCAAGGAGTAACGCAAGTAATGGGTAAAAATGTCGATTGAATTGGTCCCTAGTGGCGAATTTGGGAGTCTTACGCACCGTCGAGCACCCCAGTTGCTTGATTGATGATTAGTGTTTCTGGCGCGGCAATAGCTAAGGTAATTAGTCTCGTAAGTGTAGTGCTTGTTTTTTATCGCGGGAGGTAGCGATGATATTCACCAGCTTGATAGCAATATCCGGCGACGACCTACATGTCTCCTTGAGGGTCCTGTTCACCCAGCCGGAACAAGCTCTACGTTTCCGACTCTTCTTCCGACATTGGTGGTGGCTTAGTGCATGTAACTGTGTGTGTAAATAAGGGGTGAGGGCATAATATGGAAGAGGAAGGAAAAGAAACATGGGTGGCCCGTTTTATTAGGGTACCAACTCTGTTATTCGTCTGGTGTTTATCGGAGAAACCATGGAAAACTATCGATCAGAGGAGCTGGCCGATAGAATTCTCCTCCAGTCAACGGTTGAATTCGGCCTAGCTATCTAATGTCGAAAATTCTGCAATCGTGGAGTCTCGATCCCAGTTAGAGGCACTACAGTGACCTCAATTGGTGCCCAGAGACACCGCTGATCGTATGCCCAAGTGATGCTCTGACCTGCATAGTGCTAGGCGATAGACATGTTTCTAGAGACCGGGGTATTACCCCTCACTAACAACAAAACAATACTCTTATCTGAGGAAAAAAGCGGATCTGAAGCGACGTCATCGTCTGTATGACCACCTACGTCCTAGAGAATGATTTGTAACATATGAAAGGACGTCAGCTGGAATTTTGGATCGTTAGACATGTTCTTTGGTCGGATACATCTCTCTGACAGCTCAGTAATGAAGTACTTTATGTTCGTTTCGCTTGATTAAAATTCTATTTTAAAGTCCATGTGCGCCTGGAGATTATCCTTCGAGAAGTGTGTCAGTTTTTTCCTTCGTTTTATAGAGGACCGCCCAAAATAATTATTACAAATTTTGAAGGCATATAGGGAGTTTGAAGAAGATGACATTTTTCCAATAAATATGCGGTGGGAGATCTAATATAAGAAATATACGCATGTGACAGTTGCCTCTTAATGGCAGGCAACTAGTCTTGTAGTGATGTTTGGCAAGTTTACGAAGTCTCTCCGCAGTCCGTGTACCGTACACGCCAGGGTCTGTTGAATAGCCAATCAATTGATTGTTTGATTGATTAGTGATTCAAGGCGCGTCAACTGCTAAGGAAAGTATCCCCTTAAGCATGCTTATTCTTCCAGAGGTGGCGGTGATGTTGTCCAGCTAGATGGCGAGATTCGCCGCCGACCGTCGGCTAGCGGGGTTTTCCTCTATCAGGTATCTCCCACCAGCCGGGCAACGTCTCAGCCGGGTCAAGCACTACGCTCTCGACCGGTCTTCTGGTAGTGTAGTGCATGTAAGAGTAAATGTATGTAAGTAAGGGGGAGATAATAGGACAAGGACGAGGAAAGAAAGATCGTGCGCAGTTCGTGGCCCGTTTGTTAGAGCACTGCTCCGGTTATGCCTGTTGCCTGTTATTTGATCCTGCTGCCTGTTATTTGATCATAGAAACCACGGAAAACTACTGATCAGAGCACCCGGCCGCTTGAATTCTCCTCCAGGCTGCGACTGAATTTCATCTAACTGTCTACCTAGTATATGTGAGAATGCTGTTGTGGTATTGTTCACGTAATTACATGATGAAATTATGGAAGGTGTCTCCGTCAACGTTATCTAGCGTGGTATCTAGCTAGTGTCGAAAACCCGTCGGGACTCGAACATTGGACCTTCTGGTCAGAGGCATTGTAGTGATGTCTGTTGATGCCCTGAGCCAACTCTGCCGGTATGTGACAATCAAGCAGGAGCAAATATCACATGTGTATCTTTATTATGTAAGATTTCCCACCACATGTTCATTGGAAGAAATTTATTGTCTTCGACCCCCTTCGAGTTTGATATATATTAATCTTGTGATACCTATACATGAGGCTTCACTGTTCACCTCTTAATAATGCATGTGAATTGAAGATGCTTCAGTGCATTCGGGGTTTATTATTAGTAGAAACGTATTCATTCATATGTAACTATGGTAATTTGGCTATGCCAGTAGAAAATACTCAATTTTATGATGCATGACCTCTGGAGACTGGGATACGGCGTAGTATTTCTGTAAAAATATTTCTTCCGTCTAATAAAGACTACATATGTTTAGGACAAAATAATATAATTACAAAATGTCTGATAATTTAAGGGAGGTGATGTAAATTGGTTAAATGTAGTGTCATAAAACAAGTAACTAATGCGACATTAGACGTACTTCTGAGACGTTTATTTATTAATTTGTTAATTGAATGTTCAACAGGAAAATCCCGAAACCGGTGGGATAACAAAGAAGGACGTAGGGAGCAGTAGAAATAATATTGTGCAATAATGCTTTAATAAAACTTTATATTAGATAATCATAATTAGGGATTTGATGAGGCTCTTTTCAGTTCACTATTGGTTGTTTAATTAACTGTTTACTTTTCCTAGTACCTTTGCTAACTACTAACTTCTTCGCAGTGACAACACTTACCTGGGGTTGTATGGCGTATTCTCGTAGGTATAGCGTGTGGTGATTAATTTCATTTTAATGCATTTTTCGTACAGTTAAAAATTGTGTTTTAGAAATTCAGCAAAACTTATTATTCGGTTTAGAACAACAGCATTGTATCAAATTTTTCAGCAGAAATCAGGAGAAACTGGACGATAATCCAATTGAAATGCATGTTGTAGATTAATTAAACTTTTATTACTTATTTGCAAATAGTTTCTGCAATATAAAATATGGTGCAATGTAGCAACTATTTCATAACGTTTTGCTATTTACTCAAAACGAAAGCGTTCACCTTCGAAACACGCACGTCGAACTATACACAACTTGTCTGAATTTCAAGGATGGGTCTTAGGCAGGGCGCTCCCAGTGGCGCAACAACTATCTGCGCGCTCATCGTGTAATCTCTTCGATACCGAATGCACAGTCGTATTGCATTGTTGACACTCGCCTTAGGACGTTGCTTTCGCACCTGTAGTTGGTGTCACTAAAGGTGCCACTGCAAGCAACTCATTAATCCCGCCTTACGCCAACGGAAGCATAACGTCATTCGCTGACGTAGTCACCTGTGGGTGACGTCCATTCGGAAACTTTATTAGTTCGCGAAATGCAACCTCGAATATCGTCTTTTGAAGGTATATTAAGACCGAATTTCTTTTAAATTAAGAAACCACTCATACAGTTGAATATAGGGTTTCAATGAATCATTGTACTTGATCTCTGTGTGGCAATGAACTCATGTGGTCTAAATTTGCTGAAAATTCGCATGGGCGATAAGTTAAATAAATCACCAAGGAAAAGACATGAGAAGAAATATAAAACTATCTAATTAGTAAAATTTGCAACATGAAGATGTGTTCGGTTGCAGAATCAGTAATGAAACCAATTAACAAATTCCCGAATTACTTTCTAACTACACACGTTCCAAAATCAACTTATCTAATGAAACATTTAAACGCTCAAAGGTACTACAATGGATTGGATATCAGAAAAAGGGAAATAGTTATTACGATATCTCCTTTACTAAACAATAATACACGTATTTAGCGATTCACAGATTTGGTTGGATATTATCAGCGTAGATGCAACAATTAATGTGATTGATGTTTCACACCTAAAATGTAAAATTGAACGAAGCTTGCTTTTTCTAACTTGTCGTTAATTTATCTGTTTCCCCCGTTACCCCCTCTTTTCTCTCGTATTTTTTCTCTTCCCATTTTTTGTTCTCGGCGCTCCTCCCCTTTTTCCTTTTCTCAAGCATCTCAGCTAAACCCATTGCCTATTCTCATTGATCCCCCTAGGCGTGTGTCTCATCATCCTTTCTCTTGTTCTTCGTTGAAAGGTGAATAGTTCACCCAGTTATCTCATTGTTTTCATCTAATCTTTTGGTTAATAAAGTGTTTCTGTAAACGCTCTCTGCCTCCACTATTACCCTTCTTCTCTCAAATATCTCACCCTATAATTCGCTGGGTCTCCTCCCATTAAAGCGTTGGCAAAATGTCGTCGGTTGAACATAAAAAAGGTAGCAATGGGCATCCGGTTGTGTCGTGATGACAGCGGGCTCTGCCGTATTCGGAGCATTCGCACTGGGTGGTCGCGACTCCGCCCTGTGTCAGCCACCGAATTGCTGCGACGGCGATTGTGACGGTGACGGTGACGGTTAGTGGCAGAAACAGGGCATGAACGCATTCACCAAAAATGCGTGCTGTTGCTCTTATGAAATGTAGCTCCAGCAGCAACAGACTGATTCATTTCGAGGTAGGGATGCAGCACGCAGGGATGGGCGAGCCCTTTACTAGGAGCACATCCACGGTGTAAGATAATGGGTAGATTAACTATTACAAATCATAATTATTAAAACAATTCTTCTGTTCTTAATTAAAACACTGCGATCCACTTGTACAGAGCTTGGACCACAACGGCAAAGTAAGTGGAAACATATATAACGGTTTTTAGTTCCAAAAATACATTTTATTCTTTCACGACTCCCATTTAAACCCATCTTATTAGAACGGAAACCCTGTAACGTGAAAGACGCAATCATATACACAAGTCTATTCCAACGCAACGCACGGATAATCCAGAACTCAGCTTAACATTAGATTCAGATGCATTGAGGTTAAAAATAACAAATTGATATACCTATATACCTCATTTTGGGGTCATGGCCGCAAGTAACGAACCCATAGGATCGGAGTTTCTGGGACACGCAATGTCATTACAAGGACATTCCAGGAATACATCCAATTTTCTTTGAGAGAATTTATTTTATCCAAATAGAAGTGTTTCAAAGAACCGATTAAAGCATATGCGATGCAAAATGGGACTAATGTCAAACGCAGTATGAATGTAGGGATAGGGAAGAGGCTTAAGTTTGTTAGTCGTGTCCTTTTCTGATCGGGTGAAGGTGATTTTCCACTGCTTTCCTCTGGATGTATGGCAGTAGAGGTGATCAAGAGAGCTGAATAATGAAAGATTATTAAGTATCGTTGTTGGTTACTCACGTCGGTTTGTCTTATTACAACTTCGCTTCTCAGTGAGCGTAATATGTCTCTTGGCCGCGTTGCAGACGCTGCGCAGGATTAACTCGGAGGTTGGGGCAGCCAATCTTGCAGCCTCTGATCTGCAGGATTTCTGTAGGCTTTACCCCCCTAGAAAAACTGGGTTTTCAAAGCCCGAAGAGCTCCTTCCACCATTAGTTTTCTGTCAGGGTATTAATAACCTATATAAACCAGTATAAACCTTTCCTTAGCTCAGTGTTCCCGTTTTAAGGTACCGCAGTCTCACCATCGTCCTTCTCTTACTAACTCACTCTTTTGAGTTGTACCTCAGAGAGCACCCAAGGGCCACCCCAAGGAGAAGAGAGATTGGGCTTGCAGACCATACTCCACTCTTGATCGCTCATCTTAACGGCCATGTACTAAAGCAATATCTATCCAACTCTCCTATATCGATGCCAAACATAGGAAACAGCATCTAGAGAAAACAGGAGAATTAACGCAGGTTTTGTGGTATTTGAAGGATTGCACATTAATGGATCGTTTCAAAAATGAGGATATAAGAGAAGAATTGCAAATTACCAGATTACAAGAAAAGATAAATACCTGACGAAAAAGAAAGGAGAGAATTACTTTTTTCTCTGTCAACCAATGTTTCATGCATGATGTTTGCTTCATCAACGTTTATGTTTTACCTAGTACGCCATGTTACCTTTCCCTAATGATCCTGTTGTTGTCGACAGCACAAACAAATAAAACACGAGTACTGTGCATACCAACACTGCTGTCCTAGCCAGAAGTTCATCAACTTGATATCAACAAATATAAACTATTGTGCTAATACTCAATATTCTGCAGATCATCTTAACGTTTTATATACCTCAGATAATTTTGATGAAAGAGTAATTGGAATAGAAGCTTAGAGGTTACCTTTGTACAATAGCACATATTTCAAGCATCTGGAAGACCTGTTCACAAAAAGTCTCCTGTCATCTGGCCGATATTCCATGGAACACATTTTGATAAGTGGTTATTGCAGTACAAAAGTTCATCTTCATTACAATAGGAATAAAACCCGTTCTTTTAATCCGGTGAATTGTAATTTTAACTTCTTGCTTCAGACAATTAATTTTGTTGAGCCTAGTTGTCAAGACTTCAGATGTTTTATTGCACATACTGAAGTCCCGAATCAGATCACTGAATTCTTCCTGCTGAAGAACTGCTTAAGTGTTGAAGATGATCTCTTCTGACAATGGAATTTTTCTGAGCTTGTTAAATACTGGAATATGAACATCTATGCTGTGTAACACAGGTTGTCTTGCTGACAGCGGATCTGGATACCCTCCACTCACGTTCAAATTCACTTTCACAACAAACGAATTCACAACACGAAGAAACAATCAACTAGATGAGCTCTCAGCTCTCGCTACACCATACGCACTCAAAAATATGAACTTTTCCTTTTTTCAATTATCTACTGTATTAAACTTTCCACACAAATTTTACAAACCTGGGAATATAAAAATTTAACTTTGTCATCAATGAGAATTTCAAGAAGAAGAATGGAAGAAATGCTTGCTTAACAAAGTAAGTGATGTTCTTTCTATGAGTTTCAAGTGTGTATTCACCACAAATGTTATAGATGTCATTAGAGAAAGCTAAACTACCACTTCGTGAAGAACTCGTATTTCAGCACAAAGTAGTTCAAGCAAGATCTTAACAAAGAACTCCTATTCTAACAAATGTAAAACAGAAAAATGTAAAAAAAGACTAAAAGAATAAAATAAAAATGTGAGGCAAATAAAATACTCCATACCTCAATGTTATAGAAAATGAAAACAAACTCAGCAAATCTAAAAACATTTAAAAGATAGGTCCAGATTTTGTGACAGTCAAGAAGTAAATAAAAAATAAAATATTTTCGAAGAAAATATTATATCTGAAATACTTGAAAGAAGAAAAAAACTGAAGGAAGAGTTGAATTTAGAATCACCCAAGCACCAAAATATTATATTTCCGTTACGCCACCAGCAAATTGTTGCCCAGAGTAATAAAATCTAATTACAGCATCCACCTGAGAGTATTAATCAACGAGCGTATTAACATAAGACATCCTCCATAAATGAGCACAGTTTCGAGGAGTCGTGATATTTGTTTCTTAATTGAAAGATAATATTGTTGAGATATCCTGTATGCAGATGTTGTGTTTCCCTTCCGATCACGACGGCATACCTTTTCCTTCGCCCGACCTGGCGGAGAGCCGTGTGGAGCCGTGTAGGGCTGGTTGCTGTCCTTCCCGGGGGCGACCGGCCGACAGTGGCACTCCTGGCGGCAGGCGCTGCCCTTAATTTATCTTCATCCGGACGCTGACGTTTAATTACGGGGCCGTGTGCTACTGGCGGTGCACTCGAGCCATGCGGACTCTTGTCAGATCTCAGGTGTAGCTTAGACGTCGCACCGCACCGTCCAAATTGAAGTACGCGGGGCACAAATTGTGGAATCGTCTACGGCAGGGGAATATTTGTGCTGTGAGAGGCACTGCAGTGACACCAATTTATACTCTGAGCCACCTTTCGCTGTCAGGTTCGAAAGAATTACAGATTGATGATTTAGAAACAAAAGTCGTGATTTAGAAACAAATCTTTCTCTGGTCGAAAGAAAATGATTTGACTTTGAACCCGGTAAAGTCAGTGTGATTCGACACCTCTATGAGAACTAAACCAATATATCGCTTTCAAATCATATTGGTGGTATTTAATGTTAAATGTGTGTCTGTGACAAAGACTGGAGACTGACTGTGGACACATCTTAGTAAAATGTGAGACTGCTAACTTACATTTACGCTCCCATATTCTTTCCGAAAAAAACTTCCTATGTCAGTAAATTAACCCATACCAGTTCGGTTGTACCTGTACCAGTTTCTCTTCTCCGTACTGACAATTATGAGGATTTTTCAGTAATCTTGCTACTAAGTCTTATAATCAACTTCCATGAACTTTGAAATTATTTTTCAATTTTTCGTTCTAATTTGTTAAATTTTAATAATAATAATAATAATAATAATAATAATAATAATAATAATAATAATAATAATAATAACAATATCAATAATATAATAGCAATAATTTTAATTTGTAACTGTTACACTTTATTGTGCAAGTTATCATTCTTTTACTTTTTTTAAAGAAAAAAAACTACGTATACTACTATGTAACTAAACTATTTATTTTACTCACTTCATGAGTTTATATACTCGTTTCTTTTTTATAACTTATGTCAGTCAGTAATCCAATGTTTTCATTGAGTCTCTACATACGTGCATAATGTACCTTAAGACTAAAAGATCGTGATAATAATAATAATAATAACAACAATAATAATAACAATAATGATAATAATAATAATAATGATAATAATAATAATGATAATAATAATAATAATGTATTACAGTAGTATTTATTACAATTATTATCATTATTAATATTATTATTATTTTCAACGCTAGATAAAAGAAATATAATATTCTTTATCTATTTTATTGTACGATATTTTTCTCTTCTATGAAAATAATTCAAAACGGCCAAAAAATGAATGTTCAGAACGCAAAACTGTTCGTGAAGTTTGATAAAGGTATAAAGAGAGAAATAGAAAGAAATTGAATTTAAGCTCAGCTCGTTACTGACTTTCTTGTGCGGAGTAATTTTATTAGGAGTTACTTACAATAAATTTGAATTCAAAATAGTTTAAAACGTCATGCAAAGATTGATACATAGCTATCTCGGAATTGAAGATTTTATTTGCACTCAAAGCTGTTTATCTTCCTTTGTAAGAAAGAAAACAAATAATGCTATTGTGACAAAAAAGAAGTACTTAATGTCGACAACTTTCCAATAACTGTGATTAGTATTCTCCAAATATGCAGTGAATACGTTTCGTAAAGTTCTATCTTTACTACCAGAAGTTGTGGTATTACACTTCCAGAATCTCGAATTTTGATAATCACTCCGTGAGCCACGCTCAACATTTAATTTTATTGGTTCAGAGAACCACTTTAATGATCATCCTCACAATATAAAACCATTGGAAATGGGGAGGGGGATTCACAAACAACGCTCTTGCGTACGTCGGGGGGACAGGGGAGCAAGCGGCTATTTTGCTCCTGCGCAGGAAATAGGCATGGAACAAACATGGCTTCTGATAAAGAGGGAGTTCCTGGAACCAATGCGCAGCGGTTGGTGAGGCAAAGTCTGCGTCGTTAACTATATATATACGTGCTCTTGTAAGGACGAGAGCTCTTTCAAACGTTCCGTCGTTCGTGAAATCACTCGCTTGATGTTCCAGTTTCCTTGCCAGTAATTCGTGGAAAAGGTTATTCCCGGTCTTTTCGACAAATGTGCTTCAAAACAATCTAGTGACATCCCTGACAAAGTTTAAGGCACAGTAGAGAATTCAATTAATATTAGATACTTTTTCATGAAATGATAATGAAATATAAAAGGTTTGAAAGATAAATGTTTGGAAAAATGTTTTTTAAAGATGAATTTATAAGTAAATTCAAATGTAAAGGTGATAGTTGTAGAATAGTAGGTGATAGAATGGGAACAGGTCTTCCAGGGCTGAAGAAAACGTGCGAGTATAATGTACCACCATCCGCGCAAGGAAGTAATAAAGCAACCCTGTGTTCCTAGAAGTCGGGACTGTGACAAATGATATAACGTCGATGTTGAAGGCGTAACACACTTCGTATTCCCGGGCGTCGCACCAGTACGGCACAGCATACGCGGCGCTGTTCAATATATTGCCAACAACTCCCTGCCCTCCACTGCGCACTCTGAGTCGTAACCTCTTCGACGTCGTGTAGGTTCGGTTTAGTGCTTTACGGTCATGGAGCAACGAATCTAGTTACTCCTAGCATAGAGAATATGCATCTCTTCCAACAACTCGAAGGCACGTAAGGTCGTTGCAAAGTACGATTTGCAGAACATTTCTGAAACAAACTTTACATCTGTGCCTTCTAAATATATTGGGTCGTATCTCGTAACCCGTAAATAATTAGTATCAATAAAATTTAACTTTTTTATTTATCACTCTGTGAACATAATTATCATCAATCAAGGACCTACGGTTTCTATCGCATTCTGAATGTCATCTTCCTCAGCTTCCTATCCTGGGCGTAAGTTTCAGGTTTCTCTCGTTGATTGCTCTACCTATGCCCCGAATCCACATTATCCGCGGCCTGCTCTTCTTTCCCTCTCTAAACGTCTGGTATAGAAACCATTTTTCGGTTTCCTTTCCTCTCCCATTCCACTCAAATGACCGTTCAATTATCAACTTCAAATACAGACTTCGTGAATAAATTCTATCATATAATATTGAAAAAATCAACATTTTTCATTGATATTCATAAAAAACAAAAAAAATTTCATTAAATTTACTTTTTTCAAAAATAATTTCAAAAAATTAAAATTTAATTTTCTTCTTTAAAAATTGTATGTAGGCATAGTTCTAAGTAACAGCTAACATACAGTTGCCGATTTCAATGTACCTGTTTTGTTCAAGAATAATGTAGTGTTGTCTACTGGACAAGGAATGTCCACCAGTAATTTTCTTGTATATTATCAAGAAAGCACTACAACAAAAAACACCCTTATCCTGTTTTCATTACCTTTTACAACGATTGAAAGACAAGGTGGTGAGAAACAAGAAGTTAATGAGCAAAAGGTGTCAATAATTAATGTGTATAAATAAAATCCAAAATAATCTTGAAAAAATATTGATGATAATATCCGTATATTAAATAATACACACGCCTCCTATCATTGTCAGATTTATAAAATGTACAAAATATTTAATGTCATTATCTTTCTATCAACACAGGCTATAAGGATAATTGCTGACATAATATTTTTTTCTAAAATTATTAATTGATCGGAGCAATCTCATTAGTAAAATTTTACACAATATACTTTTAAGATTCCTTGTTTCCTACTTTTTGCTGCGACACATTGCAAGAGTGTAAGGGACATTATGACACAGACCCCTGATGAATATTTTGTCGAGAACATATATCTGTGGTATCTCTTTCTACCCTTCTAAGAAAGTCCTAGACTTAGACCCCTAATCTTTCCTTTTTAAACAAATTTAATGTCCGAGTGCCTGCTATCCGATTTGATAGGCTAATTTGCCTGTGTATACTTGTCTTTTTTTTTAAATGAATACATCAACAATGCTGTTGTTCCTTATTTTATTTTAATTCTCCAAAAATTACTGCTTTTTGTAAATTTATTAATATCATGTTGGGATATTTTATTTAATAATACGCTGTCAGATCAATGTATCTAGGTCTAGTACGAGAGCCCCCATCTGTTTGAAGAAAACCAATGTAAATATAGTGCAAAATAAGGATAATCGATAAAGAAAAAATTCGAAATCACTATTCCGTCCACGGCCACTGTAGCGATCATCACATAAGTATGAATCGGTCTTATTTTCCAATAAAGTTATTGCGATATTAGAAGTTATTTGATAAATGGTTTTAGGTGTTCTATTAGCTGAATTTATTATTTTTATTGAATGAATAACTGAAAAAAAATATTCCCTTTCCGCCGTGCACTAAGCGCCGCTCCGCTGCGCCCGTGCAGGCAGCGTGGGCGACGCGGGCGACGCGGGCGACGTGGGCGAGGGCGGCGACGCGGCGCCCACGGGCGGTGGCCGGGTGCGCCGACTGTCATTTGTCCGCCCGCGCAGCAGCGCTCGGCAGCTGGACAAATGAAGGCGCGCGCGCGCGACTGGAGAGCTGGGAGACCATGCCAGCGAGTTGCGACTTCGCAGTTGTTGAGCGAAGGAATTGCGGAGTTGCCGACGAATTAACGCAGTATATTTATTGCTTGGGAAAAATAACAATTGCGAAATAATGAAAGAAAATGACATTGAAACCGACGCAAATAAACACCCCCCATTTTTCACAAATATCTTTGTATTGTGTCAAAAAAAGACCGACAAATATGCTCCCTTTATATATGAATACATTAATAAAATCGTTTTATTACGTGATAGAAAATATATTCTTAAAGTTAACAGCGTTATAAATACATTTTAAAGATTGGCATCTTGGAAATGCAAATATAAACATGATTTATTTTCATAATGGTATTTTTATTATTGAGATTGATGATGTTATATTTGAAGAATTATTAAAAAACAAATTCTTTGTTTGTTTTTTATTGAATAAAATCACATTTATACCGTTTTCCGACATCATGTTTGTTTTTTTATACGGATAAATTAATACACTACATCGAGATATTTCATTCACTTTAATATATTGCATGTACGACGTGTTAATACCGCTTTGTAATTTCTTTCAAAGATGTATTTTAAAAACAGACAATCCCATGTTTTTACATCTTTCCTGCGTGCGCACATTTTCGAAAGTGGTAATACGATGCTGATGATACATCACAAAAGTTTTTTTTTACTTCCATGTTATTACTAAAATAGTATATGAATAATTTCAGTAAATGAAGTTGTTATTGATCCCTCAGCGAAAGAAACTATGCATGTAAATAGAATTCAGTTTTCAATGGCACTCTTATGTCAATTTTCTTTGGTAGAATCTGCAGATCAGAAACTCAAAATAATTTGTACACCATATTTAATGTTTCTTCTTGTGATCATTTTCATTGGCGCTATCTACAATGAATTATTTCAGTCATCCATCTTACTACCATAATTTCACTCATAAAAATTGCAACAGTGTTTGTAAAGGATGTCGGAAGTACATTGATAAAATTTTATTTATTGACTCTCAATTACATCTGGGCGAGAGAAAAATAAATATAATATAATCATATTATTAACATATTTTTCTTTGACCACGTTCCAAGAAATAACTACATTGCAATGTACCTCAATAGCGACAATTGAATAATATAATAATTACGTTTCACGAGTGTATAAAGTATAACTACATTAATACTCCTTTCTGAGGGTATCAAGAGAAAGTCAGCTGTGACTGCAAGCTGTTATTATGTGGAGAAAACATAATTTAGAACCCGACATTGATTCGCCAGTCAGTTACCGGACGCATTCATTCTTCCACATTATCAGAAGACAAATTAAAATCCAGATATCTCCGGACTTTCCACGCCTTCCGGTCTGACATCTCTGCTTCCTTCAGCGGCGAGTCTTTTAATCCGCGCCGGACGCCACGGGCGGGCGCGAAGGCGGCGCAAAGTATAACGTCCAGTTAACGCCCGCCCGCGCGAACGTGGGCGTTAAAAAAAATTCCGACCTGCGGTTCGTAAATTCATCACCCGTAAGCGTCAGGAAAGTTCCCGCCGTAATTCGATTAACGGGGCGTTCCGCAGGGGCGCGCCGTTGCCAAATCGCAGGCGGGCGGGTGGCGGCTGCGGCAAGAAGAGCGCGAAAAAGTCCCGCGCTAATTGAGCGCACTCACGCGGCCACGCGGGGAACCCCCGGACTCATGAGTTATGCGCGGCCAGGCGATAGGCTGACGGGGAGGAGATTTTTTTTTGTGTTGGGGTTTTTGGTTAGCTAAGGCGTTAAAAAGATTTCAGATGTGGCACTCTGAGTGCTGATTTCGCTACATGTACGTGTAGTTTCATGTAGTAAATGAATGGGCTACTGGAAAGGGGGCGAGAGTTCAAAGACCTACCTATAATGTGCAGGAATTTTCCTTGAACGTCAACTAACTCATGAATAATTTACGCTGTTTTCTTGTTCAAAATGAGTGTTGAGGGATGTTTTTGAGTCCATTTCGTGAATGAATTGACATTCGGACAATAGGAGCTTTGTTAGTAATAATATTAAATACACGTGTTTTGAGGTTCACGGCAACGTAATGTTTAGGGCACTCGTTTGCTAAGCAGGTACATCTGGTACCCACAGCTTAGCTCCACCATTCCACCTCTAGTTTACATTTTATTTCTAAGTGTCATGTGGGGTGACGCAATACAGTGAATAATGAACGGATGATGAAAATAACGGCGGTATGTTGGGATCGGGTTATGATGAAATCAGAGACATCTGTAACAAAAACCATGAGGGAAACATAACTGAATTTATATTATCCACCACAGAGACAAACATTAAGTGAGTTTCGAACCGCCCCCGACTATAGTGACATTCTAATTTCGGCAGTAAATTCTCTAGAGTAGGTCTTAGACGACACAATCTTACGCACTGACTGCAAGATTGGTCACCTACGACAGTAGTCTGGCAGCAACACGACATTGGAAAAACGTGATTACCATACACAAGATTAGTGTGTTGCTGTCGGCCGGGGTAACTATAAAAATAAGAACGTCACATCTGTAGCAATCATACCTCGGTTCGCCCTTGTGCATACATGTTTCGAGATCACAAAACTCTTAGTACCGCATCAGCGCTGGCGATTGCTCTAAAAAAAATATGAGGGAAAAGCGTATAAAGTCGGGGCCACCCAACGACAAACATTCCTCTTGCATCATCCATCACGGTTTCTCTCTCACCCCAACTTTTTCATTCGGCCTCTGCTAATGAAGACGTTCCGATTGGGAAGTTGGAGGGTGGAGGGCTAGGGTGAAATGAATATTCCCTCACGCAGTAGGCAGTCTTTCCCCCTGCCCTCGTTTCCTCTGGCCGGCAGCCGTGATTAGAGCCGACTTTGAAAATTCAATCTCCCCTTTTCCCAGCAAACTAATTGAGCAGGGCGGGAGAGGAGGAGGAGGGGGGAGATCGGACGCCGATAGAGTAATGGGGAGTTAGCGTGGCCAGTAGGAACTCGTGGTAGGCACAGGGCTGCCTCTTATCTGGACTGCTCGGGTTAGCGGTGGGGAATTATGGATACACCTGGGGCCAAAGTTCACGACTAACTTCCCGGTCTTTTTATTGCATTCGTAAACTAATTCGAAAATTAAATTACTGGAATTACGATTCCCATAACTTTGGCACTAATGTTTGCCGGTTATTACCAGAGGATTTAGATAGTTAAGGTCTTGTTCCGTTTAGGAGCTTTAAAATAATTGTAGGAAAAAGTGTGATATATATTTGGCATGCTGAGACATACTATCATTTATTAGTGTTTCGATGGTGCTAAATCAAAAAAATAATGTGTTTCATTCTCTTTTTGTTATTATTTTATTGATTGTGTTGGAAGTTCACAAGTAGATTTGAAAGATGTATTTTTGATTTATATGACAATGAATAATTGCTGAAAATTGTATGATCGGTTTGGTAAGGCATCTGACCGCCTGTTGTAGAAATCTTAAAAAAGGAAAGGTGTAAGTCTCTATACATCTATGGCGGCGTCTTTAGAATATTTGAAGTAGTATGTCTTAAGGGATTTAAAGAGCGTTACATAGAGAAAACGTTAGTAGTGTCAGTGAAGTACCTAGATGTTAACGTTAAACTCATACATATTCTGATAACACCGAGATTCACTACCATACTGTTTCTCTAGGAATATTAGGAAGTTTAGGCTCAACATTACGCACACAAATCGACTGCATTTTGAAGCCTCTCTGCATTCGCCAACGCGAAATCGGACTCGAAGTAACTGGAAGGATTTAACCGTTGACTTATATCGTATGCTAATCGTTCATTCGGTCTTACTATATCAAATTTGGTCCCAACCTTGGCGGCAGTGTGGGCAGGGAACTGCATATTCCCATAATTCAACATGAAGTTGATGGAATTAATCTGCATATATAATTATCTATACATTTGATATAAGTTATATTTATTACAAATATAATAATTACATAATGATATACGTATGAACAGATCAGTATTGCTTGACCGCCCTAGTCAATAAAATGCGAATTAAGGGGATGTGACATCATGGAAATTTAGGGTACTCTACCACCATAGTTCGTAACTTCTTTGGTTTCGACCTAAACGATTGTGCAAAACGTTTTTCTTCACTTAACCCGCTTATGAATACCATATTGCTTTCGATTACTTTGACGCTTTGCCGTTTCAAAGCTCTTTATTACAACATTGTACCTTCCACCAAGAGTATCTCGAATCTGCTTGTGGGAACAGACAGATATTGCAAGCGCATTACATAATATTTTATTTGTTTCTCTATATTTTTATTTTTTAACATGACGAGCAATAGCGATCATAAAATAGAAATATAACGTAATGTACATGCCGAAGAACGTAATGCTAAACATTAGAATAATTGATGTTAATATTATTATATCAATACATCATTACACTATTGTATCAATGTGAGAGTACGATGGAATATAGAAAATTTATTTGTAAAAATATATTCGTAAAAATGTGTTCGGTTTGGTAATGATAGAATTCAGATAAAAGCACAGAAAACTATGTGGAATATTGAAGATAACTCTTCTCGCACCTTAAAATCACTCTGAGAAAGTAAGGATGTGTAAAGTAATTTTCAACCAACTGAAAGCAACGAAATATTCATGTGAAATTTCAAAGCGTAATCAGAATTTCTTTTGAGATCCTTCAGTGACAATGGAGATCCTCAGACTTAAAAAAATTGTTATTTTCTCAATTTTTGATTACAGAAGAGATTCTAATGCTGCCGTACGTTTCTTACATAATGACGTGTCTTCGATGTATTCCCGCCTTAATGATATCCCATGTTTGCTCTGTTGTGAAATAAAACAAATAATTAATAAGTGGAAGATAATTTTTGGCGACGAATTTGACATCCAGTATTAGCAACGACCAGAGTACATGGAGAACTAAATAGGAAAAGTTCACAAATACAGCTGTTGTCGGATTTTGTGACAAATGACCTGATTTGAAGTGCGCGTGTGGAAGAAACTGAAACAACCACAACAATTCTTTTCTCCGCTACTACAGCCATTAAATACAATATCTTGATCACGTTTCTAAAAGTGGAAGAAACTATCCAGCTTCGTAGGAGAGCACCGTTCGTTTACTCGGCGCACTGTCTTCGTCCGCGAGTGCACGGGAAAGAAGACAGATTCTCCGTGGGAGGGCCCTGCGGGTCAGCGGATAAAGAAGATATCGGGCGGACGAGTGCGGGTGGTGGGAGGGGGAGGGGGAGGGAGAGGAGGGAGGAGCAGGTTGGACGGCGGCGCGGGGGGCCACTGTCGACGCAATTCGCCGCCATTCTCGCCGGTAGCGCTTCCGTGTCGCGAGCAGCTTGGCGCCACCGCCCGCCGCCCTTTCTCCGCTCGCTTCTCGCCACGCCGCCTCCTGGCAGATTTCTCGCGCGGGGGGCAGCCGGCGGGCTGGCTCGCGGCCAACGTATCCGTCGCCCGCCCCGCCCGCCCCCGCTCACGCCCTCGCCTTCGCCCCGGCGGCCGGTCTCGCTTCCGAGGGCGGACGCTGTCCACCTTCAGCTCTTCCCCCATCCCCTCGGGCACGACCTCATCCCTGCTATATCCTGTCTAAGCCTCACCCGCTCCCGGCTGTTCGCGCAGCTTGTCTCCGCCACTGCCTTCGCCACGCACCTCTCGAACTCTACTCTATATCATTCATCCATGTCCTCATCCCAGCGTACCTTGACTCCTTGCTTACTTTACAGCTCCCCGTCTACCCCTCTACCATTACCCCTTCATGCATCGCTGCCCTCGCCCCTCACCTGGAGTTCATCTTGTTCTCCGCCCCACCTCTTTCGTGCACGTCCTCTATCCCTCCCACACCTTGTCTCATTTCGGTTCTGTCGCTAACTCTGCCTTCACCCCTATCCTCGCTTTTGTTCCCGACCCGGCGCTGGTTTTTGCTTCCAGACGTGAACTCTCCCCCGTTCCCCCAACCACTACCCCGTCGTTCGCGTCTTCAGCCCTGCCAGGTCTTGTCTACACTCATCATCTTCCTTCTCGCTCACTACGTCTATCCGCTCAAACCACCCTGGCCACCTCTCGGCGTCCGTATGTTTCTGCATGGAGTCTCTGTCCACATTGTCTTGTACCCTATCCTGTACCCTTTTCATTCACGTAATACTCACGGTTCAGGCTGGCTTCGCCCGGTTCTTATCTCTAACGGTTCCTCTACCATTCAACCATAATCTCTTTCCCTAATAGACGCTGCTAACAATCTACTCTACCTTTACCTTTTCGTTCTCGTTCTCTTCTCGGTCCTGTCACTGACTCAGACTGCATCTTTGGCCATGTCAAAGAGCCGGCGTCCTTTTTCACTTGCGCACGGGGACTCTGCTTTCATTGTCCTCTGTCTCCCGCTCTTTTGTTCGCGCTCTCATTTCTGCCACAACCCGTCTATTCCCACTGTGTTTTGTTTCTAACTCGAACTGCGTCCTCGCTCTGGACCCAATCTCCACTCGTGGACGTTCTTCATTACTCTTCCTCATCGTTCACGTTCTCGTCCTCAACCTGTTCCACTTCTCTAGGAGCCTGTTTCCGATTGATGTTGGATTACGGAATCGATATCATCACCACCATGGCCACTAACATCATCGACCTGTTCCTCCCTCCCTCCCTCCCTTTCTCTCTCTTTCTCTCCCTCCCTCTCTCTCTCTCTCTCCACTGCAGTGCCTCTTACCGGAAGGCCCTGGATTCGAGTCCCAACGGTGGCAGGATAGCGAATACCAGAACTGTAACCGCTTTTCCGCTCGCGAACTTTCCTTCCCATTCTGAGTCCTATCCTACCACTTACATACACACATTTACACTTAAAAGCACATATGCCCGGAGGCTGAACGGGAGTTAACAGCTTGTTCCGGCTGAATTGGTTTCCCGCTGGTGGATGATAATCGAAATATCCCCCAGAATCACTAATCAATCAATCAATCAATCCCTCTCTCTATCTCTAACATAGTCTGCGACCGCGCCTCATCTCATCCTCAGCTTATCCTCATTGCTTTCTCAAAAGGATGTTGCTCTGCTCTGCCTCTATCTTTAACAAGTTCTCCAGGAGCCTGCCACACCTCAATTGCCACATACCGTCCGATCTCTTACTTATCCCTCCGTCGTTTATTTGTCTCTATCCCTAACCCTGCCCCCAACTATATCTACGTTCACACCCCCTGTTCAAACCGTCATTACTTGCCTGAGCCATGGCTTCCACCATCATGCTCACTATCGCCTCCACCAGGACAGCGTCACTCCTTAGTTTCCATTCGCTTTACCTATCCCCTACCATTTCCCTTACTTTCCCCTTCCGACAACCCGTCCCCTTGCCTTCTCGCGTCCCGGCACAAACCTTTCCTCTGCCTTGCCCCCATTCCGGGCCCAGAAAGTTCCTTGGTTTCTGTTCCTTCAACTGTATTAAGGTGTTCTTGTAATGGAATAAGAGAAAGTGCTGCCATATATCTTTCCTTCTTTTAAAATATAGTGGCTTGGAAATCTACTATTATATATTGCTTTCGAAGTAAGATTCCATATGCCTCAGCTCAACACGCAGATGAAGTACTATATGCCAATTTTTAATTGTAATGTTTCATAAGTGTCCTATTACTCTCTATTATCGCGCTATTATTTCAGATTTTTGTTTAAATTGAAGTTAATGTATCATAATGATTTTTAATGGGTCGCGGTTCTTACTAAAGAAACTAATTGCTCCGTAGTACTCTGCCATTATGATTTGGTTAATTCTGAATTCAATGCTGTAGCCGCAGGGACAGCATCGTTTCATTTTCAGAAAGAAACTCTCTTTCAGAAAGAAACAACTTGAGCTGCTTGGAATCGTGTGAGATACTCGAGACATTTGAAAAAGCAAGAGTTTGTTTTGACGGCTACTCTAGAACCTTTAGAAGACAGGTTTCTGCGCGTGCAAAGTGGCTCACAAAGAAAAGAAAATGCTTGCTTTTCTCCGTTGCTTTCGCCGGCGCCGCTGCAGGACCAACACAGTTGGCAAGCGTGTCCGGAAGTTCTCTCTTCTCACACGCGGGGAATCCCCGAGCTGCGAGCCGACCGGTCGTATTTTTCGTTCTATTCTAAAGGAAGAAAGGAGAATCTGTTCGCTAGAGTTGACCTTTGTCCTGAGCGCGTGGGATGGTTGAAGGTTGTAGGAGGAACATCCACCTAACATTTAATTCTGACATAATTTGTTCCGTCTTGCAACGTGATAAAGAAGGATCCTAGGCTATTTGCCAAAACTAAAGAAATTTACATTTTAAAATTAAAAAACATATTTTGATTGCCAATTGTCAGTTTATTTCCGGAAGCTTTTGAAACTACATTTAATATTGTCTTTGTAATCTTGTATAACATTTGCAATTAAATGAAAAGTCTGTTACATAACATTTTCCTTCATTATTTATATTACTGATTTTCGATGCGTTAAGATTCAGATACACACAATTAAAAAACTATGCTTTCTCCGGCCACGTAAAAAGTGTCAATTGTTTTCCTAGGAACTCGAAAAAAAAGAAACAATTACACGTAAATTGAAAAATTCAAATATTTGTTTGTAATTATACTTAACCTCATAACGCGCGTACCTGCTGAATCCTCATCCTCTGTGCCTCTCCACTCACGCCGCAACTGACATCATGCGGCAGCTAGGCTCCAAGAAAAAGGCTGCCTGCTGTTGAATATTATCCTCATGTTGTGTTATGCTTTAGCAACATTTTTGTATTCTTGGTATGTTGTTCTCTTTATCGATTTATACTGCTATGTTCTTTTGATCTTCGTCCTCTACTATGATGTTTCTTCTTCGTATATTTTTTCTAAAATATTTACTTTATTGCAATGTTATATCTCAACGATTTATTTGTGGCTCTAAAGCAGTATTCATACTTTTTGCGGAAAACAATTTTGTGTAGTTTGGTTCTGCATCATTCTTGCTACTAAAGGCACTAGTTGGCTTGTATTTTTGTCTACACTGATGTATGATTTTCTTTGGTAAATCTATAACTCATGATAGAGGTAACTGGCGATATATACAAAAAACAACGAGACCACAAAATACAAAAAAAAATTTAGAGTAATTTTGAATTGCATTGCAGTGTAGTGAGGTGCCGTGTGCTTTCGCGTGTTATAACAAATGATCATTTTATTGTTAGCGTACTATTATTATAATAATATTTGTATTTTATTTTGTACGTATAACTGTAAATAACATTGTTACATACATCTTACCGGATTTTGTTCTGACTTTTCATCCCATTAACCATGATACGTTGTTTGAAATTTCTACGCATTTTCTAATTTCCCCCTTTACACAGTACTTAGAATAATACTGTTAGTTAGTGTAGTCAAGAACATATCTATTTCGGTGTCCGCCGTTCTCGCTGATGTTCTCTCAATCACACGCGCGCTTCACGCCGCTTTGACGCGCTGGAGGGCGCGAATGTGGGTCGAGTGAGTTGCGCAGCTGGGAGCTCCCATGCGGACGCGCTTACCCCCGTCCTCCACCCGCGAAAGATGCGCTCCACTGCAGCCCATACAGACGCCGCAATGCTGGCGTTCACAGAGCCTCGGTCGGGTGGGGGAACGCTGGCGGCGGAGGCGCGTAGCGGGAAGGGTTGGTGGAGGGGATTGGTGGTGGGAGAGCTTAATGGCGAAGACGGTTGGAGATGGGGTTCTGTTGGTGGTGGTTGTTGGCGGCAGCTGGTGGTGGGGCGGTTGGTGGCAGGAGATGATGCTGGTTAAAGACGGGGACGGGCGTGAAACTATTGGTGGCTGGGGCGGTGGGTGGCTGGGGCGGTGGGTGGCTGGGGCGGGTGAGGGCTGGAAAGGTTAATGCTAGGAACGACGCTGATGACGATGATCGGTTGGTTGCTGAGGGCAGCCGGTGGCTGGAGTGGTTGGTGTTGGCTGGGGGGGTTAGATGCGTGGAAGATTGAAGGGGGTCAGTTATTTGCTGAGGGGGTTGGTGGCAGGAGATTACGATAGTGGCGTGGACGGTTGGAGGTGTGAGTGGGTTGTTAAGTTCAAGCGGTCGATTGGCGGTTAATGTTGAGACGTGCTCTAAACACACCTACATTTGAAGTTGGCGCGCACACGAGTCGCGCGGTCTATTCTAATGGCGCAAGACAACAGGAACATAACCGCTTCAACGTGCCGCAGGAACGAGTCGTGGGCAATCCGGGGCATGCGTTTATAAAAGGCGGCCATTCACCCTGCCAGACAGAAGCGACTGAATCTGAACTACGACGTTAAGAGTGTGTGCGAGTATCTGTGTGTGTAGTGACAGTTACGTAGACCGCGCCTAAGTACTGTGATTTTTCCTGGATGCACTGTGAATCAGCTTCGATAGGTACTTCTCCTGGCGGCACTTCTTCGGCAACAAATCACGTACTTTCTTTTGGCAACTGGAACTTCATTTCTTTGTATTTTCTCGTGAAGAGTTTACCTTGTCAATTGAACAAATAAATAATCTGTTTTCTGTGAAAATATCAGCCTCTACCGATTTTTCATACATTTCAGGGTGGTTGGTGGCTGGGTAGGTGGTAGGTGGAGAGGGCGGATGGAAACGGGGATGGCGGAGGGAGCGATTGGTGGAAGGCAGTACGACGCGATGTTGTGGTACGGCGGGGACGATAATGTTGGCACGGCGAAGTATCTGGTACGACGTACGATTAGAGTTAGTGTGGGTCAACGGGTGCCAAGGAAAGTGGCGGAGAAAGAGAGGGTGGTACGAGCGAGGATCGTGAAAGTGGTAGGAGGAAGAAATGAAGCCATGCTAGAAACCAGAGTTAATTCAAAATAAAAATAGAAAAATAAATAAATTTAAAAAAACAGTTCACTGAGACTGCTTTATTTTATTACGATAGAGGAATTAAACAGTTTTATCTAATTTGTTTCCGCTTACGTCATTGTAAATTAGGCTGCATTTTATTGTATTTAACAATTTAAAATTATTTTCTTGTTCATACGAGGCAAGAGATAAAACATTTCACGAAGCACCTTGATCTTGAATGCTACTCTTTCGATTGATTGATTGTTTGTTAGTGATTCTGGGCGAGTCAACTAATGAGGTCATTAGTTCCGTAAGTGTAATGCACGTTTTTGGCTCAGGAGGTGGCGATGATCTTTCTATGGCGAGATCCGGCGCCGATATACCGTCAGCCAGAGGGGTCTCCCCCCAACCAGGTATCTCCCACCTGCGGAGCCCCGCCCCAGCCGGAACAAGCTCTTAGCTCGTGTAGCGTGTAAGGAGGATAGGACTAGGAAGAGGAAGGTGAGATCGCGCGCGGTCTGCGGCCCGTTTGTTATAGTACTGCTCCGGCATTCGCCTGGTGTGAATAGAAGAAACCACGGAAAACTACCGGTCACAGTAGCCGGCCTCCAAACAGTAAATGAATATATTCTCCTTCAAACAGCGACTGAATTCGACCTAGCTGACAAGCTAGTGTCAAAATTTCTGTCACCATCGGGAATCGAACCTAGGACCTCCCGGTCAGAGGAACCGGAGTGACATCAGTTGGTGCCCTGAGACATATCTATTGGTACTACTACCCGTTCGAAATATGTTAAGGTATAATTATTTCTTTGTGTATTGAAGAACAAGGATAATATGAATGGTTAGAATTATTAATTTTTTTTAAACTTTGAACTAAATAACATCAAAACACTAAATTCATAATTAATTTCAGTTAATTCAACTAATTTGACTTTAATCATCCGTAAAGCGTCTGTCCTATGTGTCATGTTATTCATAATTGATAGATTTTACTAATAACGCAAGGTGTCATAAACCACATATAAATGTAAAAAGTCAGCTGTAATTGGGAGTAATAAAAAACAGCCGTTGGAGGTCAAGTGTTGATCTTCATATTGAATTCCATAAACATTAACTGTATTATTTCTGATGTCTATTTCTTCTTTAGATATTTTTTAAGTACCAAAGCACAACTTTTTTATAGTTCAACTGTAGTAGATCACGGTGAACACAAAAAACCCAAAAATATAATTATTTCATCGCTACCAATCTAAATATTTCTTGCCTCTTCATCGGATATTTCCTTGCTTCTTCCATAAAATTCAGTTGTGAAATTAACTCTTCTAACTCGGTGGACTTTCCAACATGCAGTGTGAATTTCTTAATTTAATTTCATTGATTATTAAACGCCTTTTCCGTCTTGTTTCCAAGATTTCATCATTGTCATCGTCACCGAACAGCCACGCTAAAACAAGGCCAGAGATATAAGAAAACCATGATCGGTATACTATAAGGCGGTGTCACAAGGAGACCGATTCTCCTTAAGGCAAAGGGAGGGCGAGGGTATATTGAGAGCGGCGTCAGGCCGTAGGCAGTATTTCGAGGAACTCCGTTGCCCTGTAACCCTCCGCCCTCCGCAAGCCAATATTTGCACGCAAACAAGCCACTGCTCCGCTCCCTCCCCTCCCTTACCCCCTGGCTTCAGGAGGCCGCGCAAATAACTGAAGTGAGGGGGTGGGGGCGGCGATAATGAAGTGGCTGAATGTTGGCGAATAACTGAGCCGTGTCGGAAGAAAATTGATAACTCACAACTTCCTGTTTCTGTGCAAAGAGCAAAAACGTGAGCCGAAATAGGAGAGTATTATACGATTCCGCGAATGTTAAATGGTTTATTTTCAGCGAAAATATTTTGCAAAACGTTGTGCGTTAAAGAAAGTATGGGTCTTGGGCGTTTGGGTTAATGAAAGTATTGTGGTAAAGGGAACATTTCTAGGAAATAACACTGAGAGTGATAGTCAAGAAAGAAGTCGGATGTGATTCGCTGTATAATAAAAAACGGATGCAACAACGAAGTTTGGAAATAGGTTATAAAAAAGGTGAGATATATTGGTGAGAGTAGTGAATGGTGGAAGTAACAGAAGAAAATTAATTGGTTTAAAATTCAATATAATATATACACATTTGTTTCTACGTTTCATAACAAATACTGCTTGAATGCTAAATTGTTTAATTTTACCACTTAGCTTGGTATCAAGTATATCTTATATTCCCAGATACTTTTTGTAGACTAAATCAATAATGGATTAATAATAGTATAGAATAATCATCGTTTAGAACATTGCTCGTTTTTAACTTATTATTACAGTATTTTTAGATAATTTTAAGTTTTTTTGGCAATGTATTTTAAGCATTTTTAGTAAAGGGCGAATTTGTGAGTGGGAAAATAAAATTTCCAGGATGAGAATCCTTTTTATTAAACAGTCTGAATTATAGTTCAAAATAATAAGGGTGAAAACACTGAAGATAGGAATGATTTCATTATCTTGATTTTGTCGAGTCAGCATATTATCAAGAGATATTTCTCATCTTCCGTTAGCAGCTGTTTTACAATTCGACTTAAATCATTAACCCGCAAAACTGCGCGTATTTCAAGCATACACAATTGATTTATATGTGATATACAAGTGCCCTTCCAAACTCCGTGTGTTAAATTGAATCTACCGAATACTCGGTAATAGTAATATCAACCAATGACCAAAATTAAAGCTGTCGTTTTTTAAGCAAACCAGAGAGACGTTGAGGGGAAGAAACAATAGATGGAAACTGTTTCATACATTCAAGTCACGTTCTTTTCCGCAATACTGGCTCCTGCATCTCGACCGGCTCTACACTCAACCCGGGGCAGGCGTCTGGTTGCCTCTGCTTCCGACTCTCGGAGCCCGCTGCCCAGCGATCTCGAGGATAGTGGACGTTCCACTGCGCATTTCACCGCTCCGTTATCTGTATAGCAATCATTAATGGGAAGGGGGTGAAGGGACAGTACTTATTTTGAAGGATAAGTATTGCCTGGTTGGAAGGATATTGGACGATTAACAAGGAATGGGTACAATATGAGTGTAATAGAAAATAGAAAGCTGCAAAATGTGAAGTGGTGGATGCAGAGATGTGTAACGAAAATAAATAGTTGTTGCATATGTTGGGAAACTGATTAGACTTTTCAAAAGCTTAATAGGGTTTACTAATAACAATTATGACATTACGTATCATATTATTTATCTGGGACTTGGAGAGAAGATTAGTTTTAAGAAGAATCAATTGAAAAAATAGGTAACAATCAATGTACAAGATTCATTAATATACACAAAACCTATTCTGCAGATTCAGTGAAAATATACCTATATTTTAGTGTCATTTCTTTTTCTGTTTAAATTAATTTATTGTTTACGTTGAAAATAGAAAAAAAATAGAATGGTTATCCAGCGTTCAGAAGTGAACTTCAATAAATCCTCAGAAGGGAAACTCAATTTAAACACATTTTCTGTAGAAGCGTTATATGGAATGCTCCAGTCCAGTGATGGGGGAAGAGGGAACTGGGCGAGAGAGTGGGCGAAAGAGGTTGTGCAACTGTGATGCAAAGTTTAAACGATATTTTCCACAAAAAAAGTACATTTTTACACATACCCCATTTTTATGCTATTGCGATGATATACCATATTCCTGTCAGGTGCAATGGAGAGTGATGCTGGATACTTCGAGGCATTTAAAAGAAGATAGCGGTGCTAGTGAGGGAGTTGTGAATACCGCTCTCCCGGTGCCACATCACGCCACACCACGCCACCCCGCGACCCGCCCCGCCACGCCGCGGTCGGCTCTGCGGGCTCGGGCTCTCAAGTTTCGCCGAGCGGTCGGCGGCTGGCACTCGTGAATAAAACAAATCCCTTAATTCGAAGGCCCATGCGCTAGTCGCACCGCCCTCCCCCTCTCTCGCCCCTTTCGCTCACCCCGCCCACTGGAGCGAGCGATCCCTCACACGCCCTCCCCCACTAGTCAGCATCGGCGACGCAGCGCATCTGCTTTCCTTTTCCCAGACCTCCACGCCCGCCACCCACTCTCCAACCCGCCCTCCGCGCCATCAGCTTACCAGGGCATCTTCTTACCCGGCCGTCCCGCACCCATCGTGAGCCCGTATCGAAACCTCATCGGCTCCATCACCTCCTTCTGCAACTCTCCTCGCTCACCTTCCTCTCACTAGACCTCATCGCTGGCCTGTCCGTCACCCACCTTTTCCACCCGCCCTGTCACCTATCAGTATATGTTCTTCCTACCCGGCCATCGCCCACCCATCGTGAGCCCGTACCAAACCCTCATCTATCCCAGCACATCTCTGTGCTCGTCTCCTCATCACTCATGCCTGTCTCTCACTTGAACTCATCGCTGGCTTGGCCTAGTCACCCCCTCTTCCACCCGCCTGTCAGCCCCTGGTTTTCTTACCCGGCCGTCCCACACCCATCGTGGTCCCGTACCAAAACCTCATCGGTTCCATCACCTCCCTCTTCTCCTCCCCTCGCTCACCTTCCTCTCACTAGATCTCATCGCTGGCCTGTCCGTCACCCACCACTTCCACCCGCCAAACAGCCCCTGATCTTCTTACCCAGTCGAGCCGCACACGTCGTGGGCCCGTCCCGACCCCTCATCGGTCCCAGAACATCTCTCTGCTCGTCTTCCTGATATTCCTCTCACTTGAACTCACCGGTGGCTGGGCCTAGCCACCCCCCTCTTCCACCCGCCAGTCAGCGCCTGATCTTACCCGGCCCTCCTCATTCGCTCTCCTTCCTCAAACTAGATCTCACCGCTGGCCCGCTCGTCACCCATCTCTTCTACTCCCCCTCCCGCCAATAAGCATCTGTTCTTCTTACCAAACCCTTAGAACAGCCCGACAAAATCCCGCGGTCATAATGAACAGCTTCATGGCTAGCTGCTGTTAAGTGATGTTTCTAGTAAGTCTCTTTCTCTGTGCAGCACCGTCGCAACTAGACTGAACCTATCGGCGCCAACAGATCGCAGTATGCATCATGCAACCAAACGAACTTCGCCAGATCGCTGTACATACTGAGCGCCTCAGGCAGGATGAACTCACTCTAAGCGAGGTTTAACAATAGCGCCATGCGTTTAACAGTAACTAATGAGTCCGAGAGGACCTAACATCATGTAACGGCAGCTAGCCGTTTAAGCGGTTTAGCATTAGCTAATTGTGTACGAAAACACCAGACATGCGGTTTGTCTGCATCTGAAGAGCAGAAAACAAGGCGAAACTGGGGTCATCCAGCCATATCATTCACTTGTATATGACGCCGTTATGAAAGAGCACATTTTTCCCGCATTGCTTTACTTTAATCTTATGGACACGATTTTCTCCCTTGTGCTCATCCTAACTACACATTCGTTCTGATCCAGTGTAAACCCGAAAGGTCCTGAGAGACTAATTAGCAGCAATAAGCGTTTTGTTCTGTCGGACTCATTAGATATGCTTTCATCTTACGGCACTATTGTTGATCCTGCATTCAGTTTTACTTCAGTGCACTTTCGTTCTATGATGCCTGTGTTCATCTATATTCTAGGTTTTCCCTGGACTGGTGTGAGAATATATGTGTTATACTACTTATGAATCCAAACTTGTCTAAAATTACGAAACACCGAATGAACGAATTGTGAGCACGTGAACACATCTCAGCAAAAGCAAATGGTGCTTCTTGCAAGTTCATCTCTCTCGACCCAAGATCATTCTTTGCCATCAAGAGTCTTCAAAAATATATCAGTTCTCTTCCATTAAACTATAATTAACATAGAGTGCTCAATAAAATTCTCTCCTTTAAATCTAGTTACTGTGTTTCTAAAACAAAATTAAGTCACTTATAATTAATATCGAAACTACTTCTCTACTCAAAATAATAGGTATACAGATGATAATATTCACAAAAGAAGTGTTTTGATGCCATGTTTTTATTATTTAATCCCCATTATGGATGGAAAGAATAATATTAAAAATATTTATTAATTATAATTTACCTTTAAAATTATTTATTAATATGAATTAAACGTTCAAATGATTTATTAACTTTACTTCCTGCTGGACTGGCCCATTTCACTGATTTATCCTTGTTCGAAATCACGACTTCATAACTCCAATATATCCATAATTAGGTGATACACTGTAAATACTCGTCGAATGTGTGCCGATTGTAAATTGCTGCAAACAGTTCACATAACTAATTGGCATCCAAAGCTTTTCGAATGCATGACGGTATCGCGTGTCACACAGAGCTCGTAAACAAATATGCGCTCAGAATTATTCCTTTATCGAAACATTCTTCATTGCACATGCATATGGAATGCACGTCCCAATCAGACTCACGTTCCGAGGCCGAATGAATAATTCCTCCCGCTGTCCCGTCTTGTCCTTGCCTATCATCGCACGAGCCTGTGAGCGAGCGACCAGTTCTCGTCGTCATTCCAGGGCGAACGCGCGTCTGTTCCCACCGTCGCGACGTCGATTATGACTTAATTCCCGATTTAATTTACACCAGAAGAGTCCCAAGTCGAGGGTTCCGTTCTTTTCACCAGCCCCGCGCCCGAATACATGAATAAATTGATTGCGTGCGGCGCTATCAGCGACGCGCCACGCCGCCCGCCTGCCCGCCTGGGATGACGGATCGGCGGGAAAGCGTAGGGCGCGCGGAGGCGACGCCCGGCCCGGAGTTTCTTCCGCTGCGGAGGGAGACACCTGTCGTCGTTGCCGGGAAGCTGGCGTGGGGTTCTGGCACCTACGCTCCTCCTCTCTCAACATCACTATCGAACATCGCTATTTCGAAACTGAAGAGCAATTTTCTTTCAAGTATAGCGGTCTTGAATTACTCAATACTTTGAATTACGAACGAATAAAAAAATGAATGAATGAATGAGATAGAAAGCCGACCTGGATGCATTCTTGGCTATCCGGGATGAGCCTCGGTTCGGTCAATTGTGCTGACGTTTCGGCCATCTTTCTGTGGCCTTCTTCAGTGCTATACTGAATGGCTCTGAAGTATAGCTCTGAAGAAGGCTACAGCAAGATGGCTTAAACGTCAGTACATTTGAGGGAACCGCGGCTCATCCCGGATGACCAAGAATGCATTGACCCCGGCCGCGCAAGTCTACGAACCGACCTGGATGGTCGTGGTGACTAAAGCGTGTGCCAACATACCCCCTCGGGCACGGTCAAAAGACGCGGGTTTGAGTCCCACCGTGAGCATGGTTGTTTGTCCTTTGTCTTTCACATATGAGTGTTGTCGCGGAAGGCTTTGTGAGTCTGCTCACCACAGATTGAGGAGCTCGCAAGTGTGTTTAGTGTGAAACGTTAATAGTATGTGTCCCTATGAGGGTCATATGGATACCGTACATGGGTAGCCGACATCAGCATCCCGTGAAAGCTGGAAAAAGTCCTAGGAAGGAAAAATGAATAAGGTACTAAAAAGAGGCAAAATCAAAAATCTAGCAAACTTATTACAATTATATCTAACTTATTTGGACTTGTAATAAATCACAAAATCAATTGTCAAGAGCAAGTTGCTCTGTGAAGGATTATATCAAATCATTCTCAATTCTCTCATAAATTCTTAACAGAGAAAGTTACACAGCCTGTCTGCACCATAAACCACCACTAATATTTTCTAGTAGTTTGCATATAATAGTTACATATGGTTGCAATATTGTTAACATTAATACTTTGATAACCTACGTCGGCTTGCGGCATTTTCCCCAGTTAGTTATCGCCACCAGTGCGACATCGCCCTTATAGGAACAAGCTCTAGGCTCTCGACCTGCTTCCCGACATGTGTGGTATAGTGTATATAAGTGTGTCTGTAAGTAAGGGATGATGTTTGGCAAATGAGGAAGGAAAGATTTCGCACGGTCCGTGGTCCATTTGCTAGGATACTGCCCCGGCATTCTCCTGGTGTTGTTTTCGAGAAACAACTAAAAACTGCCAATCAGAGCAGCCGGCCGCTAGAATTCTCCTCCAGCCAGCGCATAAAAATTTGAAGCAACCGGCTTACAGACAATTTTCAATAGTAAGCATGATCCGCAGAAGGCGTAAACGTACGCCATCATTCGGTAACGTCGTTCTCAAACACAAGCGCGTCTTTTCCTTCCACCGCGAACAGAGGAAGGGAGCGTCCCGCTAGGAGAAGGCGTCTGGGAAATCGATGCGGTGGCGCCCTGAGAGAGCGCGACCTGTCACCTTTTGAAGCGACGTCGCCGACGCGGCGCGGCGTCGGATTTGGAGCGGCTTCGAAACGAACTCATCCGCTCTCCGCCCAGCCGTAATGAGAGAGCGCGGCTCTCCGTCCGCCGCCAATTAGAGCGAGGGCGTGCCTCTCGGCGATCATCGACGCGCCGGGGCACCGCGTCGCCCTTCCTGTGTCACGCGTCTTCCCGAGATGCGGGTTTTACACAGATCACCTCAGAAGAGGTATTTATACTCTTCGATTGATTGATTGTTCATGATTCCGGCCACGGTCACTAATGAGGTTGTTATTCCCGAAAGTGGGGTGCATGTTTTAGTTGAGAAGTGGCGACCGTCTTTTTCTAGCTGTATGGCTAGATCTACGCCGACTGTCGACAGCTAGCGGGGTTTTCTCCAACCAGGTGACTCCCTCCAGCGCGTCACCGCCCCAGCCGGAGTAAGCTCTAAGCTTCCGACCGTTCTCCCTGTAGTATAGTGAATGTCAGTGTACGTGTGTGTAAGGAATGAGGGAGGTAGCATCGCGTGCGGTCCGTGGCCCGTTTGTTAGAGCACTGCTCCGGCATTCGCCTGGTTTTTATCTGAGAAACACGGAAAACTACCATCAGAGTAGCCGTCCGTTACAATTCTCCTCCAGACAGCGACTGAATTCGACATAACTTATAAGCTTGTGCCGGAAATCCTGCCACTGACGGGACTCGAACTTAGGACCTCCCAGTCAGAGGGGACTGCAGTGACCAGTTGATGCCCTGAGTCATCACGGTGATACTCTTTGAAATGAAACGAGACGTTCAGAATAATAACAGCAGGTTTCAAACGAAGTTCGATTTGAGAAAAATAGCTTTTTCTATTTTCGTTCACGTTCACGTGCACTCCGGACAAATTTTGAACGTTGCATATAAGGTTTTGCCATATTCCTATTCATTTGATATTTTAGAATATGATAGGTATAAGGTAGGTGTTGATATGTACTACCTTTACCTGAAAATACGAGGTAGGTAGGGATCTGCTGTTATACTTGCTAATTCAAAATTTTCAAAGCATTTAATGTTTTCGAAATGTGTCGTTAGATATTTTATTAAAATGGGTAATGGATAATTGGAACAAATGGAATATTTAATAAAATATTGCGTTAGAAATATCCTAACAGGTTTTAGGTTCTTTTTAAATATTTTAATGAATGTTTTTCGTTTAAATTTTAGTATTCGTTGTTCGAAATTTTTCAAAATTATGTTGATATGGTTAATAGAGGATAATTAAATCTCTTCTTATCTCAGTTTCATGAATTTTATCTTCAGATAACCACAGTGGATATAATGTTATTACAACATGATCATTTTGGCACCGTGGCGTCGTCTCTTACTGCCTCTTTTGAAGGCGTGGGCTTTAACATCGCGTACCTCTGTAGATGAACTGATTCCCTTTGTTCTAGAAGTGTAGGCTACTTAGTTGCTTTTTCAAAAACGCAAAAATTCAAATGTGGTAGTATTGAAGAATGATTAGAAGATCCTAAACAATAAGCATTACAAACACATGAGTGTTGCTCTGATGAGAGATGGAATACATAGATTGCTTTATTAACAAAATATAAAATGCCGGAAAAAATATCCTAAGAAGATAGAATTGTGGGTGTGAATAACATCATAAATTGTGCTTAAAATATGGAGCTGAGCTGTTGTTTCAGTTAAGAATAATTGGACAAACATTCCGCCTGGTTGGCAAAGTCAGTCGAAATTTGAAAGGCTCACAGAGAATAAGGTCAACTGTGTCTCATTCAGCTCGTAGAGATTAGAAGCGTAGAATTCCCCGTAGAAGTAGAGCGAAAAATGTACTGTGGTTATATTATCCTTAAGGTTACAAAATAACTTCAGTCAACTGCTTTTCAAAATAAAATACTCCGTCGGAACCCGCCCTTTTCGCATTTAATATTCATCCGACGAAGAAATAAACCAAACCAAACAGCATAATGATATTGAGACCGTTGTGGCATTTCCTTTAAGTGAAAACCGGGAGGCTTAATTAATTGATATCGCTTCTCGATACGATGAAAAAAAAAACTATTCGACTGAATAGGGTGCGCCGTTGATTTTGTTCCCTAAAAACGCGATGTAAACTCGTTATTAAAACAAGTTTGTATTTTGTATATATTTTCAGTTTAATTTTATGTTATTTCCAGGTGTAAAAGTTTCTTTGGAGAAGCGTGATATATTTCGAAACAGCCCTAAAATTTGTTTTTAACGCTCTGTAAATAAATGTTTCAGGCAGAACTCATCAGTCCTCTCATCTTCTTTCAAACTTTATTGTCCTAATTCTCCTTCGTACAAGTTAGAACGTGATAAGCCAATCAGTTTTGCGAACTCGATTTTAGATAACAATGTTTAATGTTTTCTGACAGACACTGTGTAAACAACTAATTAAATAACGAAAATAATACTCAGTTGTCGAGAAATGTTTCGTGGAATACATCCCAATTACGTTTTCGGAGAACTTCACGGATCCTGTTTCATGCGACGCTTTGCAGGGAGAGATAACAGGTCGACAGCATTGTAATATTCCGTACGGGGAAATGCGAAGGTATTGTTCTACATACTGCAACTCAGAGACTGTGATAATGGTTAGATACTGGATTTATAAGAAGATTAATTTTCAGTACCGGCTGAGGTAGCTCAAGGTGGCAAATGTTGTCTCACAGTGTGTCTGACAGGCAGCTCCTAAAGTATGAGTCACAACGGTAGAGCATTTTTGACACCAGCTAGAGAGCTAGGTCGAATTTATGCTCTCTACTGACAAGAATTTAAGCTGCTCCGTTCGGTAGTTTTCCGTGACTTCTACGATCAATACCCGAATTCTGGAGCAGTTCTTTAACACACTGACACCACACCATTTCTCCTTCCTCATCCGTGTACATTCCTCTTCCCTCCAACACTCACACACACACACACACACACACACACACACACACACATACACACACAGAGGAATTACACTGCCCTACACGTCGGAAGACAAATTAGGAGCTTAGAGCTTGTCCCTTATAGAGTGGAGTAACGTTGGAGAAGATAACTGGGAGCAGAACTTCTGTTAGCAGGCGTGTAGATTGTCGTCGGATTTCACGTTCTAAAGGGGATCCCACCATTACACCACTACTACCACCATCAATAACATCAACATTATAACATGCATTACGCTTACGGGAGTTATGACCATAGCAGTTAGCGTGCCCAATAACAATATAATCAATCATATTTTTTAACACAAACCTGGACACTTTTCAGTTAATATTTATTATAGGCTGTACATGACAAAGCAGTTGGTGATCGAAGCCTAAGTTATATAAAATTTGTGAAACCCCGGAAAGATGGAAATCTCGACTAGAAGGTCTCGCCTTTGATATCCCTGTTCAAACACCACGTGTCTCCGTTCTCGACGCCCTCCTTCGGCTTCTCGAGCTCGCAGCAACACGTGGCGATTACCCTTAACATATTAGCCTGTTCGGTTTTCTCCTCCCGCCCCACCGCGCCGCCCCGCCCCGCCCCGCCCCGCGCCGCGCCGCGTCGCGCCGGCCGCTCGCTCGCTCATAAATTGAATCGCGGCCGTCGTTTGTTTTGCGCCGCGTCGCTCGAGGTCTTCGTCGCAGCAAGGCCTCCTGCTGTTCTACTCATCTGCGTCAGGAAAGCGTGTGGTACCGAACCGGTGGCTTAAGGCCCATTCACGATGCAAACGTAAACATAAGCATAGCGCATAGACATAAACATACGCATACGTGATAAGTGAAGTATTGACAATGTCTAACATAAACGTAAGAAAAATACGAGTTTGTATTGGCTGTGAGACATTTTGGTTTAACTATTGGTTGGATGTAAGAATTGATTTCAAGGTATCGATTGTGTCCATGGCCCATCATAGAGGTAGTAAGTAGAATGGTAAGTAGTGGCCCATATGGCATTAGTTCTTCTATCGACTATGCTCCAATTTCGATTCTCGATTTTGAGTTACCGTTCTGTGATTGGTTCATTTCTTATGTCTTACTTGAGCATAAGCACATAAGCTTGAAGCTTGCATCTTTTAAGTTAACGTCTTAAGTATTATACTTACGCGAACGCATTGTGAATGAATCCACTTATGGACGTAGTCCTATCGTTTATGTTAAAGCCATGCCTATGTTTATGTTTGAATTGTGTATGGTCCTTTATGGTGCAACTGCAGACAGGAGGAACAGACAAGTTCGTGACGCTTCAACGATGAACACGCTCAGGAAATTATGAACCAAATCTCAGTACTCATTAATTTTTTTTGAGTAATGACCTACAGAAGCAAAAATTCTGCCGAACAAAACAACATAAATTGGCTTTCCGAAATTAGCATGCACTCTTCTCGAGAATAGCAAATGAAATACGCTTGTATAAAACTGCAATAAATTAAATATTTTAATAAAAACCGTCATCACGAATACTTCACAAATGTAGTGCAGTGTATTTATTCGACCCAACAGTTCCTTACGTAACATGGATATAAAAAAAGTTGTTGTTCCATAATCCAACTAGTAAGTACCAAATAGTTTGCTGGGCCCCTTCTTCCTTGGGGCTTTGCTGTCGCATTGTGTCGTAAGCAGTGAAGTACTAAGTATGAGAATATAGATCGCGCATTATGAGAATGGGCAAAATAACAGAATTAAATATTTGTATTTTTCCATCAAAATCGAAACTACAATTATTGGTGAATGTTCCCCCACTTTCCGGGTATCTAACCAAATCACAATCACCTCTCACATAGCAGGAGGCAGCTTGGTGTTCCCTCAAATTCTTCCCGCAATAGGTAAAAAAGATCATACAATGAGTCTAAAAGACTGATAAATATGCAATTGAACTTTAACAAATCATTAATTGAAAACATCACTTAATCGCATTTACGGAATGATGTGTTATCGTTATAATTTTGCTTACGAAAAAAATTCCAATTTCTAAACAATACTTTACTTGCTCAATACTTTAATTTGAGAAAATCTTATTTGTTTTAGGGAACAAACAACTCAACGACGCAAACTAGCTACGAGATTGCACAGAACATTATTTTGGGAATAGTCCTTTAATTGCAGTCGCTGGTATCAAAGACAGTATTGAGACCAGTCCGAAAGTATGTCTGATACCGAGATTGAAACTTCTAATTTTTATCCCAATTGATAAGTTAAGTTATCGATGAATATTTTTTATTTAAATGAATTCTTTCTTTGCTTCATTTAGAAAATGGGAATAAATATCATTATATACGTGCCAATACAACTGATTTCTACGAAAGACCAGCCGTGCCAGATACCGGGTAACATACTGGTCCTATGTTTTGCACAATCTTTATTTTTAAACACCGCGGCTCCGGACTCAGATTCTGATAGGGCTAACTTCAGACAAAATGATCTGAAGTTTTAATACACTTTACTAACGCGAAGATTCAATGTAGACCAGAGCTCGATATATGGAACACATTGTTCAACTACAAACGTTCTTATGCCATTGGGACACCTGAAGAGAAGTATTTTTCCAGTTAACGAAAAGATTTTTGTCCACGTATTGAATGCTCTTTACGTTTTAATAAATGTTGACCACTTCCTTAGCGAGCTTGATGAATCTATCTCTCTTCAAGGGGAACGAATTCCTACGTCACTTCCTTAATCCACATGCAATTCTTGTGTGAAATGGAAACGTGGAAATAATATATCGCCCCCTTTTTGATAGGGACTTGGCTGAACAGGAACTTGAATTTTTTCATAAAAGGATTGGTACGGTTTTCCAATACTGCTTCCATAACTATTACTTTGAAACCAGTCAGGAAAATATCCAAAATGTATTTAGACCTGTACACCATCTGATGTATTGATTGCACTGACACATTACATTTGTAGTATCTGAAAAACGTAACGTACATAGCTGTACCTATTAACATTAATATATATATAATAATGTTGATATTAGATATATAAATAATTGAGAAATTTCTGAGGCTAGTATATTGTTTCAATTTGGGTCGATTTTTTGTAATAAGTGAAGAAAGAAATGTAAATGTTTGTTTCATATTACGCAAATTTTATTACGTATACTTCGTTTTCTAAAAGGCATTTAAAAGGGAAATGTTATCTAGAAAGTATTTCTATAAGAGGAGGGAAGGTTTTTCTATATTTCTTTTGGCTTCCATAAGTTATGACTGCTAACAACTGTCATGTCTACACCTTCCTGAAAAATCCAGGCAAAGGCCGGGATAATTGAAGTTTTATGATCAAAAAAAATCTTCATCTAGAAAATATAAAAAAGTTACTTGAAAACGAAGTTATCCTATTAAAAAGTATAGAAACTCCTAAATATGAAAGTATTGCCATTAAGAGTGAACTTAAAGATAATATTCGTGAATCAAATGTTACCCTATTGTACATTAAATGCTTTAATGCATATGGGATATAGCGAATTATGCGATGGTCTAGCTAGATGGAGTTCCATGTTTTTAAAGACAAAATTAAAATAACTGATATTTGTTCACATACTGCCGTTCAATATGTTCTTACCTTATTTACAGATAGTTTTATATTATAATATTCGAGTATACAAGTATACTGTATACATTTTTCAGAAACCTGACATAAGCTTAGAAAGCTGATTTAGATTTGTGTTTGCTGGAAACAAAAAACCGTCGAACTTACGTTCGAAAAAGCTATCTTCTTTTTCGCCTAATCCATCTTTGCGTCTCCTTCACACTGCCGATTGTGGAAAAAAATGGATAAATTTCGCATCCGTTTCTCGCCATTATCGTTAAAAAGGTTCGTGATTGCCTCCTCTGGAGTACGAAAACACTGCCTTAAATCTCGGGAACTTCGACATCGGAGAAAAGAATGTGTGAAAAGAAGAACGACATCGCCGGACTCTAGAGCGGTTACTCAAGCGCGAACGTTAGCGATGGGGGCAATTATTCGGATTAATGCTCTGAATCAGTTCTCGTCTGCGCTGCAATTTCTAGAAATGTAAGGAATGTCTCGATTAGCGATTGACGATTAGCAATAGTGAATGGAGAGAGAGAGTTGACGAGTTGTTCTAATGAGTGTTCCATTTACATCGCAGGTTCTACTCGATTAGTGATCACCTCTTAAGGAAGTGTGGCCGTCTGAGAAATGAAGATTACCCTCACCATGGAATGTTGCTGATAAATTAACTATCCTTCTTCTTTCAAATTATGTGAGTTTATTTTTCTTACCTATAAAATTGCTAGCAATATCCGACGCTTTTTTCTTGCGTAAATCAAGATTCTGACACAACGAATGGTTCTGCGTGTCTAATTATGTTTGCGTTACTAATCGATTCACTGGCTCACAAAGTATTTACTTGACGAAATAAACAAGATTAATAAAAATTGTTGTTACTTTCATGTATGTATGTACTCGTTAAACTAGAAATTGTTTTATGAAGATGTTAATTAATTTTACAAATTTTGTTGAGGTTTTTGCTGAATAAACATGTTTTAAATCAACTTGTGAAAGATTATTTACATTTTGAGAATTTCGCTCTGCAAATTTATACTGTACAAATACTATGTGCTAGTACGTATTTGTGTTATGATGCCCTTTATAACTTGTTGGGTTCATGAGTGCGAATGCAACTGAATGTTGTGTGTTAAATCATGTGAATTATTTTGCTCGTTTAAAAATGTAAATATTTTATTGAATGTTATTTCACGTTTTACAACAATTTTACATTTTTATTTGTAGAAAATAATTATGAAGTGAAAAATGCTGACAAAGTCCATATGGAAAGTAACAAAATTAGAATTACAACTTCATCACATTCTTTTAAGTGAAGATTTTAAAGTGTAAATGTGATTCCGTATAAGGTGTCTACAAATGAATACAAATCAAATCAAACATATTTCGTGCGAGAAGTCCAGGGTAAACTCTAAGTTCGATCGTCATTGAATTATTTTTTTAAATATAGTCATGGTTCAAAAGGGAAGGAAATAAATAATGCTAAATAAGATGATAAATGAAAACATCAGTAATGGTGCAAGGCAGAATAAAATGAGTTGTAAGGTAAACGAAAACACTCTGCCACAAATAACGACAAACATTATTACGGTAACGATTTTCAAGAAGCATCCGGAGTGAAAGGCCCAGAGAGTTTCCGAAGTCCGAATTAAAGTGATAGGGAATCCGAATCATTGTCGCGATGTTCAGCGTGCCAGAAGAGACCTCAAATGTCATTGCCCTTGACGTGCGATGCAAGTACAGAGCAATATATTTTATATTTTTACTGATGCATAATACCTTGTTATTGCCTTCTGTACGGAGCTCGACATACAGTACATAACTTTACCTGAATCGAGAGGATCGTGATTACGAGGGAAATATTGAAATAGTTAAATAATGTTACATGTTTCTCTTATGGAGGGAATTATAAGAGGATTATGAGAGGGAAATATGAAAAGACAAACCGAGCCAAATTAACATCCAGTTAATTAGTAAATAAGTAAACGTGAATCAATAAAATAAGGAAAAAATAAAATCATATATGTACCACGGACGTTAACTGGTTCTAATCATGTCAGGCTTCAAAAAGCCCTCGAGCCAAAGACCCTTGGTCATTTTGTCGCAGGTCGATCATCAAAACCCTTATAACGCCCTCGGTGCATAAGTAACTATTCTTCGCATCAAACCGACTCCCGTGTGACTTTTAAAGAAACCACTCGTTGGACCCGACCTTCCTGAAACTGCTTTGCGGCCTCCAGAGCGCGGAAGAGGCGTAGGGGCGGGGGAGCCGGGAAGAAACTGGGCCGCGCTGACGCAGGCTGCTACCCCTTCGCCACCGCCACCGGGGTGTGCTGGACTGTCCCCGCCCCCGCCGCCCCCGC